>JBBGZY010000503.1:5000-712977 GCA_037952925.1 Lithobates clamitans | reverse complement strand
TTATTTTTTTCTCTGAGTGAAGAGATTTACCATGACAGTCCTTGATACCCTGTATTAAGAACAGGAAGTGAGGAAAAATCTCTCCAGTGGTGACACAGACGCCAAAAAAAACCCCAGCAGTGGTTCCAACCCTTCCTCAGTCATTCCAAAAAAAGATTTGGCTTTAAAACCCAGTGTAACATACAGTTGTAAGCACTAGGTAGTACTATAGCAGTTATGTGTACAATACAGTGTTGTCGGATTAGATTCTAACAACTAATCCTATTATTAAATTTTTAACTATCACCATTATCAATGCGGCTTGATATGACAGGTCCACTAAGCAATAAGTGATCATATACATCAACAACAAACAAAGCTGATTTTAAAAAGACTGGGCTGGATATCAGGCAGTTATGGTGTGAGCAGATTACAACCTCTTCTAGCTTGGCGAAGAGGGAAATAAGGTTCCCTTCGCTTACTTATCTCTGGGTAACAGGATTCTTTGCATTTTTTTAACCTGTGATTAAGGTGAGGAAATTGACTTGCCATGCAAGTAACTTTTGTGACTTTTGAAGTCACAAAAACAGCAACTAAAATGTCGCTAGCTATTGATAATTGTATATGTGGTTTGCTGTTTTATATGAATATATGTGATGAAATCCAGAGGATTTTCTTTCAGCTGTTCTTCCTAGTTCTTAATATGCAGCCAGGTGCTGGCTAACTGGGACATTCTGTAATACCAGCTGCAGTGAGCCTGTTTCCCTCTAGTGTTCAGCCTGGGCACTGTGTCATCATCTTCTGAATGCAGAGCAAGCAGAGACAGACCACAGCTGAGAGCAGGGGATTGTGGGATATATGGTCTGAGGAGCTAGGATTTGCATTGGATCCAGACTGCTGCAGACTGCAAGTTCCAGCTGGCTGGGAGAGAGAGAAGAATGCTGTGTAAGGACATAAATAGCCTGGTCCGGAGAGGAGTCTCTCTCTTGGGAACACAGCCTTCAGCTGAGAGCAGGGACCCAGTCGCTCTGGATAATGTGAGCAGGAGCTTTGCCCAATGTGGTATGGAGAGTGTCCGGCGAGTGAGTAAGCAGATACACCATTGCCAGCTCCCTGTCGGCTAAGTGACTGTCGGGGGTCACATGGATGAGCGGGTTTGGGGTGGAGGAACTTGACTGGCCTGCACAGAGTTCTGACCTCAACCCAATAGAACACCTTTGGGATAAATTAGAGTGGAGACTGCGAGCCAGGCCTTCTCGTTCAACATCAGTGCACTTCTGGAAGAATGGTCAAACATTCTCATAGACACACTCCTTAACCTTGTGGACAGCCTTCCACCCCCCCCCCAGTCCATTACCAGGGGTCTGGTAGGAATATTAAGGGGAACCCCGCATCAACCTTCAGGTCTGGTATAGATATTAAGGGCAACCCTGCGCCAATTTTTTTTTTTTTAAATCCATACCAGACCTGAGGTTTTTTTTTAAAAAAATTGCATGAAGAAATGATTTCCAAACAAAGCATGCTATGGGAGCTTTCTTCTTCTACATGTGGGAGGCATAAAGGATCGTATTAGGAAAAAAAGCATACCGTGGCTCTACAGAGTACTGCACAGTGGCAGATACTGTGAATGCGCAATACCCATGTGGGGTTAGGATTTCCGGTGAATGCATTTCCTACAGGGGCACTATAAAGAGCACCAGCACAAAAGTTTGAAGAGCACTAGTGTCACTTTTTGAAGGGCACCTGTCACTTTGTTTGGGAATAATTTCTTCATTCAATTTTTTTCAAAAAAATTTTTTTTAATTTTAAATTTTTCATGTATTGAAGGACTGTATATATGTATACGGATTGCATAATTTGACCATTACGTGTCACAAACAAGAGCAACCGTCACTTTGAATTTACACCTATTTTATTTGTTTTTATATTTTTCACAACATTTTTAGCACTAGTCACCTCAACTTGAGTAGTGTAAACTAATACAAGACTCATTGTACATTCAAATTTCTTTAAATTACACAGCAATTTATACACCCTATAACACGTGAACAGCGCCACACCTACATCCCTCTCAATTATATCCTGTACTCCACCCAGGTGGCTGTATCTGTAGGGGCAGCCGTTCCTTAATCATTTAGCCTACTGCGCGGAACCACCAACACTTTTCTTTCCCATGTTGATGGGGACAGGGTCCTAGTCCCCACAACCCTTGCCCGGTGGTTGTGGGGGTCTGCGGGCCGGGGGGCTTATCGGAATCTGGAAGCCCCCTTTAACAAGGGGACCCCCAGATCCCGGCCCCCCTATGTGAATGGGTATGGGGACCAAAAAAGTGTCAAAAATAGTAAAAATGACAGGAGAGACTTTGGGTCAAGTCCTATGTTAAAAAATAAAAATGTCCCACGATGTAAATCCATCTTCGATGACAGCGCTCGACAGACCGAAAAAGGAAAAAAAAAAGCATCAACTCCACCTCCATGGGAGGCTCCTGCTCACTGATGCTTCTTCCCGATGACAGCTGTTATATAGCTGAGTGTGGGGGCCATCCGCTGACGTAAACAGGTGACTCCACCTTCATCTGACGTCACGTGGCGTCAGAGGGGAGCGGGGTCACCCGTTTATGTCACCGGGTGGCCACGCCTTCCTCTGATGTCGCATGGCATCAGAGGGGGCGGGGTCACCTGTTTACGTCACCGGATGGTCCCGCCCTCAGCTATATAACAGCTGTCATCGCAAAGAAGAGTCAGTCGGTGGGAGCCTCTCATGAAGGCGGAGTTGTTGCAGGGTTTTTTTATTTTTTCAGTCCGTCGGGTGCTGTCATCGAAGATGGATTTGCATCGCGGGACATTTTTATTTTTTTATTTTTTAACATAGGACTTGTCCCAAAGTCTCTCCTGTCATTTTTACTATTTTTGACACTTTTTTTGGCCCCTATACCCATTCACATAGGGGGGGCCGGGATCTGGGGGTCCCCTTGTTAAAGGGGGCTTCCAGATCCTGATAAGCCCCCCGCCCGCAGACCCCCACAACCAGCGGACAAGGGTTGTGGGGACTAGGACCTTGTCCCCATCATCATGGGATTTATTATTATTTTTTTATTTTTTTAAAAAGGACTTGTCCCAAAGTGTCTCCTGTCATTTTTACTATTTTTGACACTTTTTTGGTGAATTGGTAGGGGTACAATGTACCCCATACCAGTTCACATTGGGGGGCGTGATCTGGGGGTCCCCTTGTTAAAAGGTTCCCCCGCAGACCCCCACAACCACTGGACAAGGGTTGTGAGGACAAGGCCCTTGTCCCCATCAACATGGGGACAAGATGTTTTGGGGGGGAACCCAAAACATCCTCTCCATGTTGAGGGCATGTGGCCCGGTACGGTTCAGGAGGGGGGTGCTCTCTCGTCCCCCCCTCTTTTTCTGCAGCCTGCCAGGTTGCGTGCTCGGATAAGGGTCTGGTATGGATTGTGGGGGACCCCTATGCCATTTTTTTTATTTTGGCGCAGGGTTCCCCTTAAAATCCATACCTTCAGGTCTAGTATGGATTTTAGGTTCACCCCCACGCATTTTTAAAAACATTTTGGTGGCGGATTCCCCTTTTCCCCCCCAAAGGGCCTGGTAATGGACTGGGGGGGAAACCCATGCCATTTTTTTCAATGAATTTTTTCTATATTGCCAGAATCCAAAATATATTACAGCCGCGATCAGTTTTAAATTACTTTTTTTCCTTTAGAAATGTCATTTTGCTGTGGTACTGTTATAAACATTGGGAAAATGCGCCACTTTACAGGCATACTAAGGACACCCCAAGGCAAGATATTTAACCACTTGACCACTGGGCACTTAAACCTCCTTCCTAACCAGATCAATTTTCAGCTTTCGGTGCTCTCACACTTTGAATGACAATTACTCAGTCATGCAACACTGTACCCATTTGAAATGTTTGTCCTTTTTTTTCACACAAATAGAGCTTTCTTTTGGTGGTATTTTATCACTGCTGTTTTTTTTTATTTTTTGCACTATGAATCAAAAAAGACTGAAAATTCTGTAAAAAAAAAAAAAAATTCTCTGTTTCTGTTAAAATTTATTACAGAGTATTGGCAAGGCAGAGTATTGGCGAGTATTGGCGACTATTGCCATAGTATTTCCATAGTATTGCCTTAGTATTGCAGAGTATTGCAGAGTATTGCCATAGTATTGCAGAGTATTGCCATAGTATGGGCACTGAGCAGTGCTGTGGGTTGGATCTGTAGTGCCCACAGTGCTGCAAACGATCTCTCCCTCTCTCCTCTTACACTGTACCGATTGGTACAGAGAAGGGAGGGAGGAACCACCGTCATGACATGACGACGGTTTGTTTACAAGTGATGCTCCGCTATCAGCGACAATTTACCGTGATCCGTGATGCGCCGGGTCCCCTGAACCCGGCGGTCACGGATGTTCCCCGGTGCGCGCCGCAGGGGGCGCGCGGGAGCGCGTTTCTGTGAGGATGTCCATGGACGCCCACCCAGAATAAGCCGACCACGCTGTAGCCATCTTTCGGCTATGGCCCGGTTGGCATGTGGTTAAAGGAATATTTCAATTTTATTGTTTCACTTTAAGCATTATTAAAATCACTGCTCCTGAAAAAACTGCCATTTTTAAAACTTTTTTTGCATTGATACATGTCCCCTGAGGCAGGACCCAGGACCCCATGCCGTTTTTTTCAATGATTTTTATCTATATTGCCTGAATCCGACGATTCATTACAGCCACAATCAGTTTTTAATGACTTTTTTTCCATTAGAAATGTCATTTTGCTGTGGTATTGTTCTAAACATGGGAAAAATGTGCAACTTTACAGGCAGACTAAGGACACCTTCCAGGCACGATAATTAAAGGAATATTTCATTTTTATTGTTTCACTTTAAGCATTATTAAAATCACTGCTCCTAAAAAAACTGCAGTTTTTAAAACTTTTTGCATTGATACATGTCCCCTGGGGCATCAAACAGATATAATGTAATGACATGTTATTGATTATAATTATTATCATTGTTATTATACAGGATGTATATAGAGCCAACAGTTTGTGCAGCGCTTTACAATCGAAAAGGAGACAGTATAGTTACAATAAAATAAAATGCACGGGGGCCCTGCTCATAAGGGCTTTCAATCTAATAGGGTGGGGCAAGTGGTACAAAAGGTAGTAACTGTAGGGGATAAGCTGATGGAAGAGTTAAAAGTGCAGTTGTTAGGTATATTATGTAAACCTTTGATAAGGTTTATATACTACATATAGATTGCGTCCTGTCTTGACTATAAAGAAACTATATACAGTATATGTATATAGAGAAAGGGTGATACTGTAAAAAAAAAAAATCTCTGATTATCAGTGCTCAGCTGCTTTGTATTTTATTTAAACCAATAAAAATCATTGAAAGGGGGGGGGGGGGGGGAGTGTGCATACCTACATGGCAAACAATAGATGCCCTGCTCCTCAAACACAATTGATTTTTCTGTTTCTCCTTATATCTTAGTAAAAAGCAGCTAAGCACTGACGATCAGGGAATTTTTTTTGTAAACTAAATTTTTTTTTTTTCCTAAAACAAACTGAAATGTTTATGCACAAGGAAAAAGTAAGATCAGTAACAGATGAAGTTTAGTCCTCTATTGCCGAGGAGTCATTAATGCTGATTGATCTGCCCCTGAATAATGTAAATAGCCCTTAGTATATTTATTTTACACACCAGAACAAGGATGTGGATAATTGCTCTTATGTCATACCCAGCTCAAGTAACTGTGGGCCTGAATTTATCAATGGCAGTCCACACTTCATAAAGTTCCTTTAAGATGTCATATAGTTGATTGGTGCCTATGGAAACACCTTTGACATAAGTACATACTTGTTAACTTTACATGTGTTGCAGTGCATTTTTTATTATGTACTGTATGCCTTCTAATTATGCTGGCTGTCATGCTGAGGCAATGGCCTTTGTGAGGCACAAACTTTAAGCGGAACTTCAGTCATTTTTTTCAACTTTATATCTATTAAATCTTCTGTCCTTGTTGTTTCAACTTTGGATAGTAAAACATTTTTTTTGTGCCAGTAAATACCTTATACAGCCCACTTCCTGTTTCTTGTCTGGTAAAAAGCCTAGGCTTATGACATCATGCATAGCTCTCACTCTCCTGAGAATTTGCCAAGAAGGGAGGGGCGGTGATTCATAAGAGGGCCAATAAAAGCTGCAGAGCTGGAGGTGTGCCTCTGTGAAGATCCAGGAAGTGAACAGACAGCAGCTTCAGCTGCCCACAGTTAAAATGGTTGCAGCCAGAGTGGAGGGAGATTTTTGCAGCATATTTGACAAGTACAGAATCACAGTATATATAAAATAATATGCAAAGTGGTTGGAAGGAAGCTTCAGAATGGCAAAGATGTTTTTATTACAAATTATCTGAGGAGACTGCAGTTTCTCTTTAAAGCAAGCATGCAAATCAGGAGATATGATGTCACCTTAACTTTCTAATTTGTATCTTATGCCCCGTACACACGGTCGGATTTTCCAACGGAAAATGTGTGATAGGACCTTGTTGTCGGAAATTCCGACCGTGTGTGGGCTCCATCACACTTTTTCCATCGGATTTTCCGACACACAAAGTTTGAGAGCTTGCTATAACATTTTCCGACAACAAAATCTGTTGTCGGAAATTCCGATCGTGTGTACACAAATCCGACGCACAAAGTGCCACGCATGCTCAGAATAAATTAAGAGATGAAAGCTATTGGCTACTGCTCCGTTTATAGTCCTGACCTACGTGTTTTACGTCACCGCGTTCAGAATGATCGGATTTTCCGACAACTTTGTGTGACCGTGTGTATGCAAGACAAGTTTGAGCCAACATCCGTCGGAAAAAATCCATGGATTTTGTTGTCGGAATGTCCGATCAATGTCCGATCGTGTGTACAGGGCATAAGTCTTTAAAAACTGATTCAGAAAGTAATGAAGCCAGAGACAAGAAAATCACTAGTGTTTTTGTAGCAGATCATTCAAGATAGCTTCTGTTCCCTTTTTAGGAAAAGCATGCAACCTGATGAGTAGACAGGGATAGTTTTTGCACACACTAAGAGCCCTTTCACACCTAGACCGCCCCTCGGCCACGGTAAAGCGCTGCTCATTTTACCGGCGCTGCAGAGCCACTGGTGGGAGCGGGGCATTTTAAACACCAAAGAAGAGGTAAGGGGTTAAAAGTGAACATGTGGTGGTGCTGCCAAATCATTTTTCAGGCACTTTGGTAGCGCTGCCCATTCATTTCAATATGCACGGCCATACAGCCCCAAAGATGCTGCTTGCAGGACTTTTTTTCCCGTCCCGCAAGCGCACTGCCCCAGTGCGAAAGCACTCAGGCTTTCACACTGGGGAGGCGCTTTTCAGGCACTTTACAGGCGCTATTTTTAGTGTGAAAGAGGTCCTAAAGTATACCTAAAGGCATAACTTTTTTAGTTTTGGATAAAATGGAGAGGGATCAGAACACTTATCAGTTTTTATTACTGTCTGTGCCCCCATTAGGTAGATTTGCCCTCTCTATTTGTCCTGTTTACCGTTATCTTTGAAAGTGAAAGCAAAAAAAAAAAACCCACATTTTGAGTTGTTCCCAGAAAAGTTATAGAGGGAAAATCTTCCAATGGGGACACTGGTTCTGGTGATCTGGGTTTCCCCAGGGAATTCCCTTAATTTCCAGGGATATCTTCCCACTTCCTATTGGCTTTGGGACAGGAAGTGAAGGAAAACCTCCACAATGGGACACAGATAAACAAGAAAAATCTGACAAGGCTTTAACATTCCCTTGCGCTATCCAAAATGAAAAAAAGTTTTGCCTATAGTTCTACTTTAAAGTGGAAAAAAAGTCTGCAAAGCTTACCTCTGTTTTAATGGTCCAACTCCAGTGAGGTGCTTTGCTAGTGCCACCATCTTTTCCGTCAGCTTCTTCTGGGGGCCCACCTTCAGCCATCTTAATTGGCCGGTGCAGGATGACGTCACTCCTGCACATCCGCAGGAGGTCAGTCTTCCCGGATTACAGGGGAGCTCAGTGAACATCTACATAAAACTGCAAACAGGCAGGTAGATGCATTTCATTTCAGAAGAAACTTTATGCAATAAAGAGCCTGCCTGCTTTCCTTCTTTTTATTTTTTATTTTTTTTACACTTTAGTTCCTCTTTAAATAAACAGAAGTATAGTTGTGCCCTAATTAACAAGATCCAAGTGATCTCTTGTCAGCAACAGGATTGCTAAAAACTGCAGAGCAAATAGTCACCTTCTTCCTTGTTTCACTCACTTTTTCACTTACTAACTAGATGAATGAGGGATGAATGAGGTGTTACTGCTTTACTAATGGAAATATTGCAGAAAGTTGCTAGTGAGGGAGCTGCTTCTTGCTTGCTTTATTTTATCCCTTTTGAGCTCCTGCAGCCACTTTCTGTACATATGAATGCGCTCCAGCAGCAATTGTATGTCATTGCTCAGGGTAAAGCCTCTTCATGGTGACATCCACTGAACAGGTCTTTACAATGAGCACCGGAATGGCCATTTATAATCTGCACAGGGGTGCAGCTGGGAGACAAGGACAGACACTGTTGTATTTGCAGGGAATATAGATTCAGATGAAATTTTTCAGCCTATTGAGCAACTTTTAAGCCTCATGCACATGTAGCTCCAAAACGCCACTTATACAGGCATTCGGTATTTTCTTTTTTTATGCCTAAAAAAGCACCATTATGTTAGCCTATGTGGCCACACATACAGTGCTGTGAAAAAGTATTTGCCCCCTTCCTGATTTATATTTTTTTTGCATATTTCTCACACTTAACTGATTCAGATCATCAAACACATTTTAATATTACACAAAGATAACCCAAGTAAATCCAAGATGCAGTTTTTAAATATTCATTTCATTTATTAAGGGAAAAAAGCTGTTCAAACCTGCCTGGCCCTGTGTGAAAAAGTAATTGCCCCCTCACTTGCTGAATCATGAATGAACTGTGATTAACCACAATTTTTTGGAAAGCTGAGTTAAATTTCACTTGCCACACTCAGGCCTGATTACTGCCAGACCTGTTGAATCAAGAAATCACATAAATAGAAGCTGTCTGACAATGTGAAGCATGCTTACAGATCACAAAAAGCCACACATCATGCCACAATCTAAAAAAAATCAAGTACAGATTAGAAACAGACATATATCTGTCTAGGAAGGGTTTCAAAGCCATTTCTAAGGCTTTGGAACCCCGGTGAACCATGGGAAGGACCATTATCCACAAATGGAGATAACGTGAAACAGTGGTGAACCTTCCTAGGAGTGGCCGGCCTACAAAAATTACTCCAAGAGCATGACGATGACTCATGCAGGAGGTCATAAGAGAATCCAGAAAAACATCTAAAGAACTGCAGGCCTCACTTGCCTCAGGTAAGTCAGTGTTCACGATTCAACAATAAGGAAGAGACTGGGCAAAAATGGCATCCATGGGAGAGTTCCAAGGCCAAAGCCACTGCTGACCAAAAAGAACACAAAGGCTCATCTCACATTTACCAAAAAACATCTTGATTATCCCCAAAGACTTTTAGGCAAATATTCTGTGGACTGATGAGACAAAAATGTAACTTTTTGGAAGATGTGCGTTCCGTTACATCTGGCATAAAACTAATACAGCATTTCATAGCAAGAACATCATACCAACAGTCAGACATGGTGGTGGTAGCGTGATGGTCTGGGGCTGCTTTGTAGCTTCAGGACCTGGACGACTTACCATAATTGATGGAACCTTGAATTCTGAGCTCTACCAGAAAATGTCCGGCCATCAGTTTGTGACCTCAAGCTTGTTTGCACTTGGGTTATGCAGCAGAACAATGATCTGAAACACAACAGCAAGTCCACCTCCAAATGGTTCAAACAAAGCAAAATTTAGGTTTTGGAGTGGCCTAGTCAAAGCCCGGACTTAAATCCAATTGAGACGCTGTATCATGACCTTACACAGGCCGTTCATGCTGGAAAAACCTCCAATGTGGCAGAATTAAACAATTCTGCAAAGAAGAGTGGGACAAAATTGCTCCACAGCAATGTGAAAGACTCAATGCCAGTTGCAGTTTTTGCCGCCAAGGGTGGCACAACCAGTTATTAGGTTTAGGGGACAATTACTTTTTCTCATAAAGCCAGGCAGGTTTGGACAGCTTTTTTGCCTTAATAAATGAAACCATCATTTAAAAGCTGCATTTTGTATATACTCTGGTTATCTTTGTGTAATAATAAAATTAGTGTGATGATCTGAGTCATTTAGGTGTGACAAATATGCAAAAAAAAAATCAGAAAGGGGGGAAATACTTTTTCACAGCATTGTAGGTGTTTACAGAAGCATTTGAAGAGCATTTACAGGGGAAAAAAAAACACCAAAGGGTCCTTTCACACGGGTGTTCTGTATGTCCGTTTTTCCTCCATCCGTTGGAGGAAAAACGGACATAAATGTATGCCTATGGGCTAGCAGACATTAGCGGATTATCATCTGCTGACATCCGCCTCCGTTAAGTTCCATTTTTTGAGACAGAAGAAAACCCTATTTTTCTTCAGTTTAAAAAAAAACAGAACGGACGAAAAACGGATGTTAGCAGATGACATCCGCTTACATACGATCCACTAACATACATTTTTCACCCAAAAACATGGGCGTTCAGTTTTTTAGTTCAGTTCAGTCACTTTTTTTTTTTTTTGTAAAAAACTGATGAAAAACAGATGTCAGCGGACATGAAACCGGATGTAAAAATTTACATTCGTATCCATTTTTGATCTGTTTTTTTACCAAAAAAACAGTAACAGAACTGAACTAAAAAACTGAACGCCCATGTGAAAGGACCCAAAGACACATTCTGAGAGGAGCTTTTGAACAGAAAAAAAAACAGAGTATATGCATAAACGTGTCTAAACGTGAGTATGAGCGTAAATGTATTCCAATGGCCAGAATAAGTTAATACTCTGGCCAGGAAAATGCATTTCCACCATACGCCCATAAACACACGTACATACATGTATAAATGTAAATACATATTGTAATTTTAGCAGAAAAAGTGCTGCTTATTTTCATAAGCTCTTGTGCATGAGTCCTTAGGCTTGGCAACAGTCTCAGATACTTTTCTCTTGCAGTCATGTGTGCAAAGAATATGTTATTCTTTAGTGTGTCCATCTCTCTTCTTGTATGGGCAGCGTTGCCTATTTTTTTTCCATGAAAGTATTTAAGTTGCTTTTTATGATTGGAAACCTCTGCAGCATGTTGTACATACCATAAGAACCTGAACTGTACTGGTCGTTTCTGAAGTGTATTTTCTCCATAATATGAACTCTCCATGCAGACAAGTTTGTTGTATGAAGGGGGTGGTGTGGATATAAGGGACTGCTTTTCTTCTACATCTGGGATATTTTACTGCCCAATTAATACAGCCATGGGAATTGTTGCCCTGGTGAACTGATAGCAAGAAAGCGCAACAAACCCCCATCAGTTTTCTCCAGGGCTTTTCCTGCTTAGACTAATTCCTTTCCGTCAAGTTCTTATGAGAGAAGAGGAACTGCATTACTAGACGTATGACAAACGAAATGTCTAACAGCCACTTAAAATTCCTTTCCCTTGATTTAAGCAAAATAAAATTCATATACGAGACATACCATTTACTTGCATTTATTTCTTTTCCGTTTCATTAAATTAGCGATGTTTTTGTTGGCTGGTGTCCATGTGTTGTATAAAGTGTTGGAATTAGGAGGAGCAATAATGTAGGATGTGATGGAAGATAACAGTTGTTTACTTCAAATACTACTTCAAAAACCAAGGCCATATTTGGTTGTCAGCTTTATTTGATGTATAACATTTATATACATTACAAAGCATTTTAATTTCCTCTTGCCATTTATGGAGAGGTTGCAACAGCTCTTTCAGTGAAAGGTTATTTTTTTCCAATGGAAAACGGGCTAGCAACTTGTTCTCTCCAAAAATGTGATCCTTCCCATTCTACTAAAAAAGCATTTTGTTATTTTTTTTTCAGTAAAATAATATAGGATTGCATTTCTCTTTTCACCCATGTACTGGCTACTTTCCTATTTATTCAATGCTATTAAAATATATTATTGAGGCTTCTTTTAAAAAGATGGACCCATGTTATGTGTCCGTTCTCGCAATCAGTTTCAGATTTTCTGTACTACTTTAATTTTTGTGATATCTATTTAGATTAATGCATTTTAACATGTCATACACTTTAGCATGTTTTTCCAGTGCATTTTATCTTCTGTTTTGACTGTCTTGTCATTTCCTGTCCTGGAGCTATTTGTGTCCGAATTTGATAGGTAATGATGTGTCCCAGCCTCTTTGGTTCCCAGGCTATAAAGAGGAATAATTCTACAACATACAAAAATGTGCTAAACGCATACAAATGAGCAGGCCACATTAAAACTAATGTTAGAAAAGTCTTGACATTTAAAGCACTTCATTTGAAAGACAATGCAAAAAAATGTGAATGTGTTTTACGTAATAAACACCGTCACTCTTAGACATTAGATGAATGAACTTTGAAATATTTATTTTATTAGTACTCACAGAGAGACAAATTAAGAATTGCATTTTAGGAAAAATTTACTGAATCTGTAGTTTACTTCAAAGTGAGGTCAAATTCAAAGTAAAGTTAAGTTGATAGCCTGCCCTTCTAGCTTCTACGACTTACCTTCTCATGTTTGCCTGTTGCCCCATTCCCCATGAAGCCCCATGCCCTATCACTTTACATAAATAGATGGGCCTCAGCTAGTTGAAACTGGACTTAATGCCAATGTCAGTAATAGGAAAAGGTTCATAAGACTGGTATTTTTTTTACCAAAGGTGTCACTAAAGACAGAAGCATGCTTAGTGTACTGTACACTGCATCAACTAACTCCTGTGCTATGGATAGAAGCCAAGAGACATGCTAAGCACATGAAATACCCTGTCTACAGTGTATATACAGATACATAGACCACATTGGGAACTCTATTGGGGGAACACTTGTCTGTGGACATGCCAAGAACAATTTCAGGCACATAATCAGCAGATAGTCATTGTGCTATGCACATGCTATTCATACGGCGCACTGTGCTGGAGTCGTGTCTTGCACAAGGGAAGATGGGCACTACCAGAGACATGCTGAATATGAGATCTTCTCTCCCACCCCATTGAACACTTGTCCATAAACACGCTGAGCGTTTGAGATTCTTTGCCAGAAAAACTAAATATAAGGGTAACTTAACATATGGAGCACTCTGCCTGGGACATGCTGAGCACCAAGAGAACTCTGCCCAGCAGTGGCTTAGTGTGGTTTTCAAGGCAAGTATTGCACCCCCTGTGGATCATTAACACTTTACACCAGTGTATATATATATATATATATATATATATATATGTATATACTTGTGGAAAGTGCTAAGCTAATGATCCACAGGGTGCAATATATATTAGCCGGTAGAACATCAATGCCTTACCTTGCCCCCAAATCTTCTTCCTCTTCCAGCACAAATTTACATGATCACCCTTCCCAAATCCTCCATTCCCAGTGCAAATTATCCCCCAAAATTCCCCCTTCTAGCACAAATCCTCCCTCCCAGCACAAATTCTATCCCCCCTCTAGCACAAATCCTACCCCCCTCCTTTTTAGCACAAATGCTCTCCCCTCTCAAACTACTCCCCAGCACAACTCCTCTTACCCACTCCCCTCCCCCACCTCTCCTCTTAGTATAAATCTATCCCCAGCACAAAATTTTGATAACTCCCTCCCCCCAAGCACACACACACTCCAAGTCACATGCCCCCCAGTGCAATTTTGCCACCCTGAATCCTTGAAACAGACCTCAGATTGACATGGCACCTGCTCCTTTTGCGCATGATATATTTCAGAACCAAGGAGGAGCCTATCTTCCCTCAGCTCTGACATGTGTTGTTGTTACAGGCTACCAGCAGAGGGCAATGTCAGCTCCTTCAGAGGGGGAGATCAAAGCGCTAGGGACCCTGTGCACCCCGCAGGTGATGCAGGTCGAGTGCCCTGGGGTGTCCCTACGAGGTGAATTTGTGGAGCCACATACTGAACGTGTTCTGGCACCGGGCCTCAGGCCTGGATCCACAGGACACTGTGATTTTGCACATACTCACATGCTCTGCTATTTGGACTAAGGCACATTTTTTTTAATAATTTCTACATTCTTACAAGTACAACTTTATAGTGGTTTGTTTGCCTAAGCAACTTGCCCTATGTGGCATATGAAAGATGTTTAATATAATGGTAACATTGTATTATATCTGTGGTATTTACATACAGGAGAGAACTAGTTACATTACAGTTGAGGTGAGTGGGGACGCAACGGTGGGAGCACTACGAGTCACCTGTTTTGTTGAGCACCAAAGTCACCTGAAAGACTTAGAATTGGCTACTCTGGAATTATATTCATGTTTTATATACACTACCTTTTGGGACTTATATGCTGATTTCTGATTTGCTGATTGAATTTTATACACATTGTGTGTGTGACTATATTTTCATATATACATTTTTTTATATAAATATTTATTATATATTTTTTACATATTTTCTTTATACACATTTTTTTCACAAATTTGTGTGGGACTTTACAACTAAGCAACGGATTTTTCTATTTCACCTTTAATTACTTGCGTGGCCATTTTTGGAAATTTCATTTATGCAACACCGTTATCTATGCATGCCTTTTTAGTTCACAGTATTGGCTTGTTAGACATATATGTATATTTTACAATATGTGTATAAGTAGACACATGATTAGTTTTGTTTGATTACTTACAACTTTTATTCGTCTTCACTTAAGTTTTATGTGCACTAGCACGTTTTTGTATATTCTCTATTGATGGGCACATATATATACACTTAGCCCCATCAGGATAGGTATCCCCCCCCCTTTTGGAGGCAGAGCATACACCTAACATCCCCTTACTTAACAGGGTAGCGCCACTTACCCCATTCTTTACCTGCAGCAGAGGGCAATGTCAGCTCCTTCAGAGGGGGAGATCAAAGCGCTAGGGACCCTGTGCACCCCGCAGGTGATGCGGGGCGAGTGCCCTGGGGTGTCCCTACCAGGTGAATTTGTGGAGCCACATAGTGAACGTGTTCTGGCACTGGGCCCCAGGCCTGGATCCACAGGACACTGTGATTTTGTTTAAATCCTAGGATGGTTGCAAGGTATGATTTTGTGCCCCTAAGAATTTTGCGCCCAGGGCAAACTCCCCATGTGGCCACACATATGCCACGCCACTGCTACCAAGGCAGTGCTGAGCACATGAAATCCTCTGACAGGGACTTGCTGAACAGAATAAAGAACAAGGCTAAGTACAGAGATCATATTCTGACACAATATGTGATGTACAAACAGTGCTGTGTTTGTACATCACATATTAAATTAAATTAAATAATTAAAAATAAATATGGTAGCATTAGTCACTTTTTTGAGGCTAAGCACATTTTCTGTAATTACCTAAAAATACTTCTAGTGTTTTTGTAACCTCACATGCACTGAACTGAAATCTCAGCCTCCTTGGTAATTTTTTCATGGACTACAGAGCCAACCCCACCCCTGTTATTGAGATGAGGACAGGGAAAGTCAGGAACAAGATGCTTTGGGTGACAATGCTGCTCCTTCATACATACAATACAATATGTTACAATATGTCACCTCATCCCATGATCTCCTCCAGGACTTCTCTCGAGCCTCTCCCATCCTCGACTATCTCCAACTCTGTCCACTTTTGGATGATCCCTGAAAACCCTTCTCTTCAGAGAAGTCAGTCCTGCCTGCACCTAACAATTGTAGTTTTATTGTCTCCATCAGCCTATACCCCTAGTTATTACCTTTTGTATCACTTGACCCCCCCCCTTATATTGTAAGCTTTCACGAGCAGGGCCCTCTGATTTCTCCTGTATTGCATTGTATTGTAATTGTACCGTCTGCCCTCATGTTGTAAAGCACTGCGCAAACTGTTGGCATGGTATAAATCCTGTATAATAATAAAAATAATAATAATATAAAACATTTTTGTTCCAGAGTGTATATACACTATAAGCATATTTTTCTGTAAATGTCATGTGCTAAATCCAGGTCTTTCATATATATAATTATATATTTTATTTTAATCTTATAATCTTATCTATAATTTAAGTAATGGCATTTACATTGAGGCATCAGAGGATCACAAACATCAGATGAGGATTGGGGTAACTTGTTAGCATGTGTAACCTCTTGCTGACAGCATAACGCATATATGCAGTGCCAAGAAAGGCAAGCTTTAACGTCCAGCCATCGCACACATGCATCCATGTGTATTGAGAATGGGCTCACTGTGCACTCCCAGCACACTGAGCTTTTACTGAAAGCTCTTGGTTATGGCTTCTGATTGGGTGCCAGTGGGATAAGCTCCCAATCATGTTACTGCTGTTATCACAGTGGTCACATAATAAAGAAGCTGTGCTGTCTCCCGATCATTAAAACCTACATAAAGGGCTGCCGGGAGGTGTCATTAAGGGGTTGATGATAGTTTCCTTTAAGGCAGAATTGACCTGGAAAAGTATAGGGATAAATAATTCCAAATGTTTTCTTACTTCCATTTGTTTATCTAAGGAATTAGCCTTTTCAGGAGGAGACAACAATGGCAACCCACATATTCCTGCCATGACAAGTGTATTTTAATGGTTTCAGAAATACTGTGGGTTGCTGAATATTAACATTTGTTGTAGTAATCAATGTTACCACTATTCCATCTGTGTGAACTTTTAAAACAGGTGACTGCGTAAAAATGTGTGTGGTTGGGATTTTGTTTTCTTTGGCTTGCCATAACTATGTTTTTGTTCTCTTAGATTACCGAACTGGGCCTTGCTTCACACAAATCAGCAACCAGATGTGCCAGGGCCAGCTCAGTGGTATTGTGTGTACAAAGACATTGTGTTGTGCCACCATTGGCCGTGCCTGGGGTCACCCATGTGAAATGTGCCCTGCTCAACCCCACCCATGCCGCAGAGGATTCATTCCAAATATTCGAACTGGAGCCTGCCAAGGTAAATGCTTACACAACTATATAGGACTACATATAAGATCCACTGTCTACCACTTATTTCATAGTACTGTTCATTTCTTCGGTGTAGTTTTTCTTAGTTGTCTGATTTTTTTCCTGATCTTTGAAATGCCTTATTTAGATGAGACAGTGAAGCTTTACTACATGATAGGTAGTTATAACATATGTTTTTGCAAGTTACCAACCCTTTTACAATGGACTTTCCAAGGGTGATTGAAAAAGTTATGTGAAAGTAACTGAGGTTGCCATAAAAATATAGAAATGCAGAATAGTAACAGATGGGTTAACTATTTTTGGCTGAACAGAGCCGGGACATTCCCATTCTTTTGTAAAGTTAAGCGGATCCATGTGAAATTTCAGACATTTAGGATGACTTGGAAAAATATGTAGCTAATTGCTGTACTAATCAAGGTAAATTGAGTTTTGTTTAGAGTTCTCCTTCCCGCACCTACTGGGTAGCAGGAACCGGTCAATAATCACAAGCTTGGAATGGATGTTAGACTCTGTGGGACTGCACCTAAAATCCCTAAGTCTTT
The DNA here is from genome assembly GCA_037952925.1 of Lithobates clamitans. NCBI lineage: Eukaryota > Metazoa > Chordata > Amphibia > Anura > Ranidae > Lithobates > Lithobates clamitans. The sequence goes on along the minus strand of JBBGZY010000503.1, from coordinate 695,346 downwards.
CCAGTTAACCCATAGGAGGCAGCTTAGAGGCTCTGTGTGTAGTCTTTGCAAGGCCAAAGACTACACACAGTCTTTGGGCTTGTGTTGATGGAAAAATGCAATTAGGAGGTCCACTGTAAAGTGGACACAGGCTGATAATGTGCTACTTATCACTTAGAAATGTGCATATTGTTATAAACAGACACCTATGGCCTTATGTATTAATGTGTTCTCATTAAGAGCTGTGCATATTTCTGCATAATCAGATTTTATGGCTAGCTCCACCTTTTTTTTTACCATGTTACATGTTACATCCATATTTATGGATCCACGGTTGCAATGCTTTGCAGGCTCAGTTACAAAAAAATGATAAATGCACAATTTTTTTCCAACAAATATATGGTTGGCCTTTAAACTTTTATGGCTATGGAGAAAATAAAATTACTCCAGTTCTTAGTAATAACATGTCGATACATAAGAGTTAAGGAATTCACCACCTGGAAAAGGGAATTTCAACATAAAATATTTTACTAATTACATAAAGTATTACGTTTGTAGGTGGTTGGTGACCAGATTAAAGTAACAATGTAACAGAAAATTCCCTTTGGGCGTGCCCATGCTGAATAGTACTGACAGTGTTTAGGTACAGAACAATGTTGAGAGGTCTATGCAATTTCTATGGACCTTTCTGCAAAGCAGGATTTAACAAAAGTTGGCGTGCAAAACATGCATTTAAAAAAAAAAGGTGCTTTCTGTAGGCTCTCTCTTTACTCTATAACGTCATTATGATCATGTGACAGAATTCTACTGGTATGTAAAAACATTCATCATATAGACTAATCTATAAAACATAGTTTATTCTGCTTTAAACTGCAGTGAAATGTTTTGTGTGAAGACATGTGCTGTCTTTTTTGGTGCCAGTGCGCTTTACTGTTTGCAGAGCATTCAAATGTGTCCTGATTTTTGATGCAGAAACATTGTCACAGCTCTTCCTGCTTCACAGGCCCCTTTATGTTTATGCTAAAGGGTCTGCTGCTGCCAAAATTGTTTTACAAGTTTACATATTTGCAATTCACAAATGGGCATTCCAGTCAGAGTGGGTCAGAAACACTTTCAATCAGCATGGAAACAACCAGTTGTTAGCAATTACGTCTTCCGGCATTTGGGGCTCTAGCTTTTTTTTTTAATTCCATGCAGTTTGGTATGGCAGACAGAATTACTAAGTGATATGGTTCAGTAATGTGCTCAGACATAGCAGCTATTATATTTGGCAAGGCAGAAAGTTTTGCAATCTGAAAAAGCAATTGAAGCAGTTGTAGCAAGTCATGGGGTGCCATCTAGTCAATTGCAAGAGTCCAAAAGTCGTCCTCCCTATACTTCCTATATGCTAAATCTTTACACTTTTATGAGCACCAAGATATAACAACCATACCGTATTAATTAATTTGCAATGTTAATCCAAGAAAAAAAACTGATTTTGCTGTGGTCATGGGCAAAGAAACAACTGACAAGAAAATGACATATGCACTTATTGGTCAAAGAAATGTCGCTAAGTATGTACTGCCAATAGGATTATACTGTATATGCAGCAGACTGCAAGTTATGATCATACAAAATCCTATAGCAACAAATAAGACAGTTCACACATGCTATATATTTAATATTAGTGATGTGCTTGCCTCAGACAAAGGCTTCACTTTGTCAAACTCTAGAGGACATCTCTGTGTTGCATCTTGCTTGGTTAGCTTTGACCACGGATGGCATCAGGAATTGAACACTGCTGCTGGAGGATATCACTATGTTCTATTTGCTTGGTGCATGTTGACTTTGGGGTGGCATCGGGGATTGAGGCAATGCTGCTGGAGGACATCACTGATTTACATCGTACTTGGTGACCGTTAATTTGAGGAAAGCTTCAGGACAGGGGCAGTGCTGTTGGGCTGACTGGAAAACATCACTATGTTAGCGCCATTTGGCTAGGGGGTGGACTCAGAAATCATTCTGTGAAAAATGTTGATGCTTCCAATTATTATAATTCCCACTAAAGTATCTAAATATTAGTATTTCCACTAAAGTGTACCTTTCAAACCAAAATAAATCCTCTGAAATACTGAACATGCAACACTTACAATTTGCAGCCAGGAGGTGAACTACTATACTACTTGTTATAGTAATTAAAGCCTTTGATTATAAATTATATATTCATCCAGCAGGTATGGGTCACACATGCATCTGAGTATAACCTTAAGGCTCTGTTCACATCTCTGCATTCTAAATTGCGGACGGAACTGCCTAGATTCCGCCCGTGATTCCAAATAATGGCGAATCGCGGGACGCACGTGCGTTTCCTGTGACTTCCAATGGTAGCCCAATTGCGCCGTGATTTTACCGCAATTCGGTGGGCGACAAGCTCTTGTACTTCTTTTGGGTGACAGGTGTCCCATGATTCTGTTTGCCCGATTTTACCGTGAATGTCGTCCGCCAAATTGCGGTAAAATCACAATTGGGGTGTTATTGGAAGCCACAGGGAACGCACGGGCGTCCCACGATTTGCGGCTATTTCGCCTGCGAATCAGAACGCAGAGATGTGAACGGAGCCTAAAGTGCAAGTCTAGCCTAACACTAAAATCACTGCATCTACAGATATCCATGGTAACCTATCTAGCCCTGTAAAGAAGAAATCAGAATACATGCCTTGTTTTTAAGCCAATCTGATCCGGTCTTCGGCAGCCGGAAGCTCTGCAGAGGACACAGCCAACAACGGCTGTAAAATGAATGGGGAGTGACGTCACCCATAGAGTTATTATGGGGCTTCTGTTGTCGGATGTGTCCTCTGCACCCGCCTCCGAAGCAAAGCTGCAGATGACAGCTCAGCGTGGGATCGGATCAGATCGGCTTTAGAAAAGGTATGTATACTGATTTCTTCTTTACAGGGTTAGATAGGTTAGTGTTAGATCGTGGATATCTGTAGATGCAGGGATTTTATTGTTAGGTAGATATGTGCGGTTTGTTTGTTCCGAATTAATATTCAGATACATTTTCAGTTATTCGGAGATTTGGATATATCCAAATACCCAAATTACAATATAAGCACATTTTACCAAATGCTCCACATAACAAAACTAAATTTGTCAGAATTTTGGAAATTCGGACTGAAATTCGAATTGAATTTTTCATCGAACTCCAGTTGAATTCTAACTGTGCACTTATTGCTGAAATCAAAGACTGTGTGTTATTAGAGTGCCATTTCGAAATAATGCTGTTTTAGTTAAGCCAAAGGTGATTTAAAGAGTCAATATAATCATTTGATGAAGATTTTTCTTTTGTTTGTTCACTTTGCCACATTCAAATAAAAAAAAAAATCAAAAGGTTTTGATTCGAACGTTTCAAATAAAAAAAACGGTAAATTCAAAGAAAATTTGAAAAAGACATAAAACAAATTCCAAATACGAATTCCGAATATGAATTCCGAATACGAATTCCGAATACGAATTCCGAATACGAATTCAGAATACGAATCCCGAATCCGAATTTAACGAATCAACAGAATTAAACTAAACTAAATAACTTGATTTAATGAATCGAAACAAAACATGTTTTTTTCATAATGCACATGTCTAATGTTAGGGTGGACTTCTACCTTAATGTATGTGTGGCCTAAAAAAGGCCTTTCTATAAAATATATTTATATAGTGCAAGTGATTAGCCCCGTTATCCCATTATCTGACAGTCTAAAGATAATTATTTTTGTTAGATATTTGTTAGATAAGACTTAGTTATTAACCTTGTAAAGAAAAGGTGCCACTTGTCTCTTCCTAGATGTTTCATTACCCACAAATCCCTTTTCTAGCAGTAAGTGGCCCCAAAATAAATGATACCATTTTTATTTTGACACAAGATATAACCTTTTACATTTTTAATCTTTCACTGAGATTAGTTTAGATTTTTCTGATTCACTTACTAAACATGGCCTACCAAATCCCACAAATAGCAAATCCCAGCATTAGCAGTCTGGATATTAGTGAATGACCCCCAAATAAATTATACCATTCCTACTTTGCCCAGGATATGCTTTAATTCAAGTCAAAAAATGAGATTACATTGGGCTTTTTTGGTTTATGCAAAGATGGCTGCAAACACCCCACAAATCCCTACATAATCAATCCAGAAGTGAGTTACTGACTCCCTAAATAAACTACAGCTTTACTACTGTGCCCTAGCTCAGAACATTGTTAATCAGTCAAATATCAATTTTACGTTAAGTTTTTCTTATTTATTTAATAAAGAAAATGGCCACCTGCCACTTGTCTCCTTCTTCCCGAATGCCCAGCTGGCCCACACAGCCAGCCAGCTCAGCAGCATGCTCCTACTACCACTTTAACTGCCAGGGTCAACCCGTTTTTTATTGGGGTTGTGGTGAGGGTGTTCATGGTCGGAGGCCTGGTTGTCCGACTTGGTGATGTAAGTCAGTATTAGTAACATCATTGCCTAGCAGGGAGACAGGGAGGGTGGGTCACAGCCAGGTGGTAACTGTCAATCAAGACCTTTGCTGAGTTGTTGTTACTGTTGTGCTGAATTGACAATAATGATGTTCCTGAGGTGGTGCTGGTGGTGGGGAGGCCTGTGGTTGAACACTCAGCACAGAGAAGCAGGCATGACATGACAGGTAAAAATGCCAAATCCCCACAAGGTATTTTCTATTGCATTTTAGGGCTGCATACCCTGAAACCTCGGACAACAATGCAGTTCGTTTTTTGGGGGGAACAGAGAGGCCTTTGTACACCAAGCAGCATATGTTTGATGGAGTTTGTAATCCATAGCTTAATCCTGCTGCTGTTCTCCACATCTGGTTATATTCAACTGTTCCAAATGTGCCTATACTCAGATCCTGTGTAGAGATTTTACTATTGCATCCTTGGAAGGAAAACTATAGTGCCTTCATTTTTAATTATTTTTTGCTTTATTTTCTGCATTGCAAGTTACATTCTTGACTTCCTTGGAAGGCTGCTTGCTTCAGACTTGTGTCTCAGTGCGATTGAGTGTGCACTCTGTTTTTTTACAGAAACTATATAACTAGCAAATCCTCCAAGGCTTTGCAAAATAGTACTGCCTGGTATTCCTTTTAAATGTATTCATTTTTAAAGGTCAGATGACTTTAATCTTTATTTGTTTCTGTTTTTGTGAGCTGGGTTAATTTTGATTGGACTTGCAAGTTTCATCAGCAATTTAGTAGAAACTCTTCCCAAGGTTGGCATACCTGATCATGGTACTTCAATATCGATTTTCGATACATCTAATACATACATTTTTTTATAAGAGGACCACCTAACAAACTTTACTATTATTAATTACATTGCAGCTCAGTAATAGTGTACCCCAAATTAGTGAAACTGTCACCTTTCCTCAACATCCTATTTATGGCAAGATGTTTAAATATTCACTATATGACCAAAAATTATGTGGGCACCCCTATAATATTTTAAGTGAAGGGTACTGTTAATGACATTTTAGACAATTGCACAGTTCCAACCTTCTGGCAACAGTTTGGGGAAGACCTTTTTCTGTCCCAACAGGAATGCTACTGTTCACAAATCCAGGTCCATAAAGACATGGTTTGACATGTTTGTTGTGGAAGAACTTAAGTTATCTGCACAGAGCCCTTTAAGCATCTTTGGGATGATTAGAACGCCAACGGCAAATCAGACCTTCTATAAAAAGTAGTACCTGAACTCAAAATTATCTTTTGACTGAATGGGAACAGATTCCCACAACAACACTCCTAGAATATTGTGGAAAGTCTTCCCAGAAGAGTAGAGGTTGTTAACGCCACAAAAAGTGTGCGTGCGTTCATGTGGGGGATTCGATATTAATGGGCTTAAAATGGAGTGTCCAACAAGCTCATATAGGTGTGATGTTCAGGTTTACACAAACTTTTGGCCATATAGTATAACGCCATAGTTTTGGTAAATCCAACCATTACATTAAAGGCCAATAAGTAATAAGCACAGCAAATATTTTTTTTTCATCAGGCTTTTAATCATTTCATTTTGCCTATTTTACTTGGCATGAGGTTTTCTACATTTGTATACAGTTATCTGCAGCTGACTGTGGAATGTTCATGTAGACACAACATTTCAGCATTGTGCCCGATGAAAATGTTTAGATTATGATTGCTGATGTGAAGAACTGTAGACACAGCTGTCTTCAGTTTTCCACATCGCCCACATGCCAGCAAGCACAATGTGAACGATTCCCACTAGGCTTAATGGCTTGTTCAAGAGCATGGACAGGCATAAGGAAATACTTGAGTACTGAACAAATGTATAACATGAGTTTTTTCTCAGTATTAAAATTGCTTTACTAAAAAACTGCAAAAAGGAGAGCTATGCACTATGTGAGCTATGCACTATGTGAGCTATGTGTTACTTTTGTCTTATCTTGAAATAACCATTGACATGAAAACATGAGTTTAAAAAAAAGTCTAATTTTTTTTTGCAGATGTTGATGAATGTCAAGCCATACCTGGTCTGTGCCAGGGCGGTAACTGCCTTAACACAGTTGGTTCCTATGAGTGTAAATGCCCAGCTGGACACAAACAGAGCGAGACCTCCCAGAAGTGTGAAGGTAAAATAAGTGATGTGTGGTGTGAATAGACTGTTGACACGCTTCTTAATAAGGTTTACTGTTATGGTAGTTTTCCCCTTGTAGATTGCAGCACTATGTTTTTTTAGCGGTCTGTCGCTTGGTATACAACATATAGTTGTTTTGATGTATATTAGACAGTTTAAAAAGAAAGACAGTCTTCTAATGAAGATATTCTACGCATAAATTTGAAGAGTTTATTTAGATTAAATTCTGGAAATACAATATGTTTGATTCTTATACTAACCATATGTTACTGTTTGCAGTCTGAACTTGAACACCTCTCATGAGAGTTGGGTACATGACAAGATGAATGTATTCTATAATTTAGAAATCCACCCAAAGGGGGTATTGCAACAAAAAGATTGGTGTGCTTCAACTAAGTACTGTAATGATGGGCAACTGTACTACTATACCTGAGAATGATCAGAAATGATATGAGCTTTGTTTCTATATCAATGACATGTGGAGTGAGTAGATGGTCCCTGTTAGGCTGTTGTCACATCTTTTGATCATACTAACAAACCTCAGGGACTTGTATAAATTGAGAAAAACATAATAAGCTAGTTCACTGCAATAAGCTGTAACTTGTCTGTGAACCTGATTCCCCTTACACTCGCCCCCCTTCCCCATTCTATTTATTGTAAGGTGAGGAATTTCATCAGTAAATATAGTGATTGGCAATTCATATGGCTTCACCTAACAAATCTTGCCTGGCAATGATTCGAGTGAACACGTCCAATTGTCTCCTCATCAGTCTGTAGTAGAACTGTGTGATGTGTTTCTTTCAAAATATCTAAAAATTGGCTACAGATGTAGCCATTCAGTAGTTGTGCCAAAGGATAGTATCAACCAATGTCTGCTCAATTTGACTGTCAACAGTAACTCTATTACTGATATTCCTATTGTCTGTTCACATAGTTATTGACAGGACAACTTGCCAAGACGTGTAAACTAAACAAAGAGTTTGAACGTGTAGATGAAATGATTGTATGTTTTTCTAACCCGCGAGCTTGCATTTGAGATAGCACAGCACTACCTTATTTTTTTAGTACGCAGGCATCATTTGTATAGTAACTGTACATGCTCCCTTTATTTTGTAAAGTTCTGCAAATTGTTGGTGCTTTATAAAGCCTGTATTATAATAATAATAATTTTCTGCCCCTTTATTAAATCATCCCATAAAATTATTGTTTACAATAAAGTGAAATATACAATAAGGCTGTAATCTCAGGTCATCTAGATGGTATCAGTGTTAAACCTCATAAAAAGCAGCCCCCTAAAACTCCCAAGTTGACCTCCAAGAATTTAGATTACTGACATATTCATAGCTTGTTTCCAGATATCATTTGGAGTCTGTAGAAACCAAACAAAATGTAAAGCTACACATTAGATATGTCTTGCGGTATGCAGATTTTCATTATTTTTATTATTATAATCTTCTGTAACTGTTATGCTAGGGATAAATACTTCACTTCTAAAAAATCAGTAAATTGATTGTTGTAGTTTATTCCATTAGCTGCCAGAATTTAGATGTAGATAGAGTTCAGTTTCCATGTCAGTTGAAGGTGTTGTCCCAAAAGCTAGCTTGATAATATTGCTTGACCCTCTCACAGACATGAGAGTAGTAAATAAAAACATAAAAATACCTTTGGTTCAATCAATAGGGAACATAGACATCTTTTTCCGAAAAATAAGTGAAGCTGCATAAAACTATAGTATATATACATGATATACATATTTTCTAGTTGCCTTGCTTTTTAGAAAAGTACTTGTGGATCAAGGTCATATCTTAAATGGGTAAATATAGTAGCATTCACAGAATTGCACTGAATAGAAATGAATTGCCTGGCAGGGTTCCCAAACGTTTGACAAATTTTCCTCTACAAATACCCCAAAATACCCCAAAATAGTATACAATATAATTAATTGCACAACTTACATGGTAAACATAACACAACTCTTTAACTATTCTTACTGTTACTTGTGTATTCTGCCAAGGATGTATATTACTGTATACTAGTCCTCCCAATGGCACCCATATTTGCATTCTATAACACTTCAGTTTCCACTTTGTGGCCCTTTATGCAAATTTACAATAAAGACAAACATACTTTTTTAGATAATATGACATTGGTCTTGTTTCCTACACTCTGATCCACATTACCATCGGTTCTGGCTACTGAAAACTGCTTTTCCCATTTGATGGGAAGAGCCTATGAACGGCTTAATGACTTTGGCTGCTATTCAGAGCTGGGTTGATCTAGGAAACAGAAGGTGGTATCCATGCTAGACGACCATAAAACACGTCTGCCTTACACACAAAGGTTTGTCTGAGTGTCTGATCTCACTGCTAACCCTTTTGTTGCCAGTGAGGGCCCACTAAATGTTCTGCTATTGGTATACCTTGGATTAGACTGACTTCTTTGTGAAACTCTGGCAGGAATCCTATTGTACAGAACTGTGTGCATGATCTCCGCCATATGCCTTTTATTATGAAGTTGTAGATGTAAGTTTGACTATTTCAGAGTATGATTTTACCCCTTCTCACTACAGATATTGATGAGTGCAGTACAATACCTAATGTGTGTGATGGAGGGGAATGCACCAATACTGCTGGGAGCTATGTCTGCATCTGTCCTAGAGGATTTACCACAAGCCCTGATGGATCTCGCTGCATTGGTAAGTGGTTCTATTGGTAAAACCCATTCTTCATCTACCTTTTTATTTTTCATTTCCTCTAGTGCTGGGGATAGCTAAAATAAAGCTACATTAAAGCCTGATAATCAGAACACTGCCAGTGTCTGAAATTGTGGGCCATTGATTTGGGGAAACATAAGCCCCTTATTATTACTATTAAAATGATTATTATTGTCATTATAAAAATAATACAAATCTAATTATTTGATTGTGTTTTGGCCAAATCATACTTTTTCTCAACCATGGTACTAGAAATTTATGGAAATAATTTGACATACTCTTATACCAGTAGACTTTTAAAACCCAGTAACTGTGGACAGAGAGGGGTGCCAGTAATTGCAAATGATTTTATTTGGAAATTAAAACAAAAACAAATTATATTGCACTCACAAGCATTCAATCTGTATTGGCGCTAGAGCTTGTGGAGAGTGGGGATACATGTTCCAAAGGCAACATCCACCGTTGAAACTCGTATCTCCACTCTGAACAAGCTCCAGCGCTCCTGACAACCTTTCTCAGTGGTGCTCTGAAGGGAAAGCAGCAGTGGCTCCATTGGTCTTCTTACTGGCTTCAGTGAGAGATTTCAGGCTGCAGTGGACCCCATAGGCACCCATCCATCTCTCCCCAGACCCTGGAGCTTACACACCTTCTCCACTGAGACATGCCAATACAGATTGAGTGCTTGTGAGTGCAATAATATCTATTTTTGTTTTTATTTCCAAATAAAATCACTTGCTACACTATACTGCTGCCTTGCACCCATCTTTCTCCTCTCTGTATCTCCACAGCTACTGGGTTCCCAGCCTGGATGAGGAGGAATTAGATCCTGCCCATATCTCTGGGTGTTTTGCTATTTGTTTTTTCATTATTGCTATGTCTGTGTTAATTTCAGTATTAATAGCTTATCATTTTGTGTATATTTTGTATTTAACTTGTAGAGTATTTCCCTCTTGGACAGATCAACTGCTTTATTGTCTAGGTTGAATATATATACTGTATATTTAAAGATACACATATACCAAGTAGTACACAAGACCATTTGAGAGCTGGATCAGCACCAGTTATAATTTCTGGACTTTTAAAATCCATAGAATGATTGAACAAACTTAAATTCATCACCAAGTAACACACTGACCCAAATAATGGTGCATTGATTAGTTAGTAAAGATCACAGCCTACTGGGTGCTTATACATCATGCAGATTCCATAAGAAAAAAAAAAGTTTAAACTTCCAATGCATGTGATTGAATATAGAAAATGTATTCTTGATGTTTTCACTTTCTCCATCTCAGTTCACGTTAATATTATTAGGTCCTGAGAGCTTTTTCAACTTGAATGGTTTAGCTCAGCGGTGCAATGCATGATGACTGTGTGTAAGAATTGACTTTCACATGTCACATAGGCCCAATTTGAAATGATTTGTAGGTAAAAAGCTCAATACAAACTCATCATAATGGGGAAATATGGAATTAGAATCGAAGCACTACAGCCTCCCCTGATGCATGTTTATTTTGATACTCAGTATCACAAAGAACCCCCCCCGCCTTGCTTCACCCACGGTGGGGAGGGGTTTGCCTCCTGCCCCCCCTTTCCCCCCACGATTCTACTATACTTCCTCCCCTTCAAATTTTTTTCTCTACCTGGTCTGCGGGATCTAGTTTGCTGTACAAGTATGACAGGCAGTGCCTGAGGGGCTTAGTTAGGCAATGTTGGGGAGCCTACCATACCTTAAGCAGCCTGTTTATCCAACCAGAGAAGCGAGGCCTGGAACTATGATTGCCCTCGGCCTGTGTTACCTCATCACATGGGTTTTCTTTTACTCTCTTTTTGTGTTTATATTGCTGTTCGCTGACCTGTACTAAAAGGGCAGGTCTTTTGGATTTGTAATGTTATTGTAAACCTGAAAATCTCAATAAATACATTATAGAAAAAAAAAAAAAAACTCAAAATATGTACTCTTATATAACATTTTTTTAATTCTTTATTTATTGGTATGCGTCAAAATAACACAACATGACAAGACATTATAATTAGGTACAAATAGGCCATGAAGAACAAACATCAGCAACACAAATTTAGAAAACAACAGAAGAGTGTATAGAAGATTGCTCTGCAATAAAAAATTAGATTCATAACCTGTACACATGGCCTGCGAGCAATCATACCCACGGTACCAATGCACACCAGTAAGCATTTTAAAATATTTTTTGAAAATGGGAAGTAACACAACACCCTGGGGCGTCTGAGGGGAGAGGGTGGATGTGAAAAGAGAGGAGCAAGAAAGAGAAAAAAATGTATGGAGGGGTAGAGGAAGAAGCGGAATGAGAGAGTGATTGGAAGGGGCGGGGGTCCATGGTGGGGGTGGCCGATCGTCAAATCAAATCCAATGCAGAAAATACTAGTAGATTAGGAAAATGATAAGTAGTCATCTGAATAGTAAAACAAGTCCCAATGAAGACATTGTGTGTTGTGCTCCTCTATGTTGTTTCTAAAAGCAGCAGTCAAATGCTCTATGTGTTGGATGTCCTTCAGTCTGGTGAACCAATGAGAGATGGTAGGTGGAGATTGGTTTTTCCACATACTGGGGATGCAGGCCCTAGCAGCATTCAGTAAATGCTATAGAAGTTAAGTTAAAAAGCACTGCAGCGGGGTTGTCAAAAAGGGAGACGTCAGTTTGTGAACAATTTTCAGGACTTGTTGCCAAAAAGGCTGAATATTGGGACAGTCCCAAAAAGTATGAAATATTGTACTGACCTGGGCTCTGCATCGCCTTCAAAGGGCTGTGTCCAAGGAAACATGGACACTAAAACAGGGGGAGTACCACTGTGACAGGATTTTTTTATGTAGTCTCTTGGTATTTGCTATGCTCATATTTTATTTGAATATGTCACATTGATCTATACATAAGGCAGAAAAGATCAGAAAATTATGCGTATAGATTTACATTGCATAGTCATCAAAGATCAGCAGCCGACACCTCTTAACAAAACAGGGGGTTAACACAACATTTTCCAGAATTTGACCAGGCTTTTATAGGTATATCAATATATACATTGATACTCCTTTTTGAAACATATTGTAAAAAAGAAAAGCAGCATTAATTAAAAGCTGAACAACTTAACACAAAAGAAAAAAATAAGAAATATGATTAGTACATTTTTGTATGACTAAGAAACAATTAAACAAAAAAAATCCCATTGCAATTATTTCCAATTACACTTAAAACAGATTTCATTGTTCTGGCAGTTAAACGATGTTCTTAGCGGTTGGGCGCAGGATTAGTTCTGACCTTTACCCATAATAATTTATTGTTAAAATACAGAAAAGGAAGAGTCAGATTTGCCGAGGATTACTTTTTTAAATGTTTGCACATAATTGATGTCTGCTGGTTTGGAAAAGACAGATCACTGAGACCTAAATGTAGCTCTTTGTGTACAGAAAGATCCCCACAAGTGTATTGTAAAAAACAGATTCTTATTAATTTGTTCCCCCAAGATTCACCAAACTTTACACATTTATTTAAAAATGAGTGAAAATTGAGTGCATCTGGGTGGAAACTTTGATAAATAAACCTCTAAGGGTTTATTAACGTCTTTACACCAGATTCACAGAATTTTCACGCAAGATTCTTTTTCTCTTCTAATTAAATCTTATGTGAAAATGCATGTTTTTAAAATAGTAATCTTCATAAAAATCGAACACCTTCATAAAATCTGTATAAGAATCTAAACCAGCTGCCTTGGTTTGTCCCCAGAGGGTTGCTGAAGAAGTTGTAGAGTGCCATATAAATATTCAGTCATTCCCAGTCTCACTTTTAACCTGCTGGATAGATGAGTCACTGGTGTCTATCCTATCTATAGCTCTGATTGGGGGGGGAGAGGGAGTACTGCGATTGCAACTAAAGGCCATGTTTTAGGATGTATGAAGAGAGCCATTACAAAATAACTAAACGGCAGAGGTAAACCACTACTATGCTCTCTAAAGCTAAATAAATTATGGCTGGAGTCGGGCTTTAGGAAGCAACAGTACAGTGAGTAAGCTTGCGTACCAGCTGGCAGTAGCAAAGAAGACAGATATAAGGACTAGCCTGAAAAGGTGTTGCTTTGTGAACTAATATCTCCATAGCAAGAGGACAACAAGCATTTTAAAAGGACATCAATCTTCTATTAATGGCCAACTATTTTAAGGGGTGTCCTAAAATTGGGTGGGGCACACTGGATATGGGTAGCATTTGAGACAGTCGATTTAGCGTGTTTTTTACAGGCTCCTGATTTGTGGCTGGACTTACACTTTAAATTGACTTCTAGTTTTCTTTACATTTTTAAACACCTGGTCCATGTTAATATTTTCCCCAGAATACCACAACTCAGTGGCAGGCGCAGCAAAGGCATGCCAATGAAGACTGCATACCATACACCTATTAAATTCCTTAAAACCTAACATTTTTTCCTAGAGAAAATAAAAATCTATACCCTAGTATGCAGCAGATGATGATGATAATATTAGTCCTTGTATCTATGAATCTGTGAAATCCTATACACCCTATTTACCCAATGTCATTGCTTTCAGCTCCTGGCTGCCACAACTACAGTACTATATTCATCAAATAAACTTTAAAATGAACCTGTGGCCACATATTCTGTAGTGAGTGCCCTGATATTTAAAAAACATCAGTGTTGCCATAATCCAAGAAACTGGGACCACAAGTCTTATAGTTATGTTTTGGTTGAACCTCCCCAGTCTCCTCATCTTCCTACTGGCAAATAAGGTTGCCATTAGAACTCTACAACCATTAGGGAGACAAAATAAACTGGTAAGTGTGGACCATGAAAGTTATGGTTTCTGTCTCTTTTAATAAAGCACATATGATGTTCATAGTAGTGAGTGACCAGAGAAGTAGATAAATATGAGCACCACAACAACATTTCTAGAGCTTGAAATAGGTATTTTACCATACATATCCAACTAACCAGCTGTTTTGGCGGCCAGGCTGTATGCCCCTAACCAGGGCTTAAAATGGTGTACAAGAGGAAAGGAGGTGGAGGAAAGGAAAGAGTAGTGTCATGTAATAATGTTGCACCAATTCCAATAGCATTTTCCTGTGAGTGAGTATATGGTGAGAGGTGGGCTCTCGATGCCATGGGATCACATGAAGTAGGTTGAATGTACACTGGATGTCATTCACCCCAAAAGAGGAGCAGCACAGCATGGATGGTTTGGTACATCTGTGGGGCAGAGCCAGAGGTTGGGTGAGTATAGCAGTCTGAGCTGTTTTTTTTTTTTTAACCAGTGATGGGCTCTACATTTTTTTTCCCCAAAAGCTTGGTTTTAATTTAATTTTCTGTAATTGAACACTGCCGGATTCTAGGAAACTTCAATGTGTTTTTGGGGAAACTACAGCTTCTAGTTACTACATCTTGTGCAATGCAGCTTAATCAATATTTCATAGCATAGAGTGGGTGGAATCAAAAATGCCTTGCCTCAATAATTGCAGGCTGAGCAATCAGTCAGTGTTAACAGAACACAGATATCTCACCAAGTATTATTTTATCGCTAGCTCAAACCATTCCTTTTCCTCCTCCCCCAGTAGACACCTCATTGCATCTTAGTTATGACCAAAACCATTTTAAAAAGTGATAACCCACGTAATGAATTTTGTAAACTGACTATTATAGTTAAAATATCTCAAAAATCTATTTAAAATGAACACACATAAATGGAAATATGACCTGTACTTTGCTTTTGCAAACAGAGCCCATTGAGACTATTTGCAAGGTGTGGGTATTGTTGCATTCTTTCTGAAAAACAACAGAACATATTCTGTTTAGCTTTATTTTACATTCTTCATATAGACAACATAGTAAGTACAGTACAGATTATAAATTATTCATTTTTTGCCTGCCAGTTTATTTCCTTTTCAAACCTAGTTGAGTTGGCTGCCTATTTGTGATTTCCTGTCTTTATTTTCAGATCAGAGGAAAGGCAGCTGTTTCTCTGCTTTAATTGGGGGCCGATGTGCTGGGGAACTTCCTGGCCAGTACACAAAAGGACAATGCTGCTGTGAAACTGGGCGATGCTGGGCCATAGGTCAAACCCCAGAAATGTGCCCAGTCAGGGGGTCTGGTAAGTACTCAATGTATTCCTCTTTGTTCCTGTGCCACAAGAAGTTGATAGTTTGATAAGTCTTAAAACTGTTAACAGACATTATTTTGGAAGTGTGGCCTGCATATTCAAACTACACAAAATCATCATATTTCTAACTATGCATATTTGTAGATACATAGAAGAAAATTGTTGAGTGCTTTGTGTGTATAGCATGATGTCTCACCAGAAAACACAAAGTGTGTTGTTACTGTGCTTTAAATGATAGAATAAAGTTACACTCACATAACATTATTGCTTTGCTATGTTTAGAAACCTAATCTAGAAAGCAAGGGATATTGTTATCAGACATTTTTTCTCACATCTTGTGAAGATACTAATTTTTATTCCTTGTACCCACAGATGAATATCGAAGACTTTGCTTTGATAGTGTGCACTTAGGCCCTTCATATCCAGGAACTTATCCTGTTGGCCCTGTTGGCCCTGGGCCTGGAGGAAATGGACAAGGAGGTTTTGGACCTAATGTATTTGGACCAGTTGTAGTTGGACCCAATGGGCAAGGAACAATAAATGGTTTACCAAGTGTGGGTACTGATATTGGTAAGAAACATATAAACAAATTGTTTTTAATTTTTTGTGATAACATTAAGCAACCAAAGAATATAACCAGTAGCTAAGTCCATAACCAATAAATAGGTGGGGTATATAATTTCTTCCTACTCATTCCTCCTTAGTGTTCACTTTTTATTATTTTCCTTTTTAATGCATTTTAGGTAATTAGATTATACTGTACCTTCTTTGTCCAGGAATTCCCATTTACTTTTTAGCTTTTCTTACTGTGATCACAATAAATGAGCAAGAGATTGAAGTAATGCTCTAAGCTAGACTTTATTGGTCTTGTATACCTGTGACAGCTGTAATCGTGCAGCTCTCAAATTAGCATGACACCTGTGCTGCATACATGTACCACCTTGTACAATGTGGAAGCTATTTCCTTTATCTGTACCTGCTAAACACTGTTCGTTGCATGTCAGCACAGTCTTTTTCTCAATCCCCATGGTCTCTAGTGCAGTACCCTATTCAATGCATATACTGTACACACTGTAAAGCTGCCCATACATGTAGCCATTGTAGGTAAATTTGAACCACTTTTTATGCACATATGGTAACAAATAATTGCCAGAAACTAAGCAATCTACAACCCACTAATTAGATCAACCACTAAAATTTGGTCAATCGTGAAGTCAAAACTGGGTGATAAATTGACATCTTCAATACAGTCTATTGAACAACTGAATTGAAAAAGAAAACGCTATACAATGTTGCCAAAAGCAAACAGATGTTTCTGCCAAGTTTGATTAGATTTGTTTTGATATCTTTGTAGTTAATTAAAATCTTTGTTTAATGGTATCAATTGTTTGTGATTTCAACAAAAAATGGAATTGAAGGTTTGAGCATTCTATCAAATTACTATGTGTATGTCCAATTTTGGTTCAGCATATCATTATGAATACTGACAAAGCACACAGTTTTCAGGATTGCTTCTCTGTGTAAATCATCATGCAACATCTAGTGGCCTTTAACTATAACTGCAGAAAATATGCTCACATTAGTACAAGCTGACTTGCAGTTTTGGTATTTAAATAATATTGTCTTCTACGGGCTTTATTCAAACCATTTTTTAGATGTTAAGCCCTGTCTTGAAGCATGTCTGTTTTTTCACGCTCTGGGACACACTGGTCTAACAATTATTAGATTAACAATTTTAGCAATGGAAACGGTATGCTATCTTCCATACAGTAGTATGAATTAAAAAAAGTCACAATGACTTAATGTTTAATGACTTAACGTTAACTAGTTATCTAATGAGTAGTGCTGGTTATCATCTTAGACACAACATTGCAGTACTGTTTAAGTAAGGTTAAAGTACAGAACACTGTAAATGCTTACACTGTTGTATTTCTTTTTTACATGTAAGGAACTGCTACATTAAATCAGACAGGAGATATCTGCAAGCACTTCACCAACTTGTGCCAAAATGGACGCTGCATCCCTACACCAAATAGTTATCGGTGTGAGTGCAACATGGGTTACAAACAGGACAGCCGGGTGGAATGTATAGGTAAGGCACTGGACATCATCGGACACATGAAAATCAGGCTAAAATAGCTGTTTTATGTAGATACTATCTACATCAGCCTTTCTAAAAAAAATTCTATAGAGGAATCCTTAAAATTATTTTCAGGTCTCAGATAAAAATCAATATATCTACACATTACAGGATCAGTAGGTATTTGACACGCAGAGAAGTTCATTTATATTGTAAAGAACTGTGACATGCTGCCATTTTTTTCAACTCTTCCCTACTTTAATACCCCATCACCCACTATCATCTTGACCTCATACCTTAATTATCCATTATATTCAATACCCAGTCCCTTCTTTCTCTCTCCAACCCCACTTCCTAATTTGATTTTTAGTCTTTCCTTTGCCAATGCTCTATTTTTCTCTACACCCCCGCCCCCCCCTTTATTCATCTCATGCCTCTGCTCTTGCCTCCATTTGTTCTGCTGTCCCACTGCCCCACCTCTGCTCTGTTCTCCACTATCACTAATTTCTTCATAAGTTAATTTAAGTTTACTGTAGAGGTCAATAGTTAATCTTGTTTAAAAGCAATTGTATAATCTCTTAAGATTTTTCATCAAGATCTTGTTATTTACAGATTTTGATGAATGTGCCAGCAGTCCATGTATTCACGGAGACTGTGTGAACACACAAGGATCATACCACTGCAGATGCCACGAGGGGTTCCAAAGCAACCCCACCAAACAAGCTTGCATTGGTATATAACATCTATTTTTTTTTTAGGTTTATCCAAAAAGTAATATAGCATACTGAATAGCATTATAGATGTAACATGTAGGTGGACTACAGCATCATTTTACGATTTTAGTTCTTCTGATATATACCTAGCATGCAAGATTAAACTTGTCTTAATGTTTTTAGACATTGATGAATGTATAATGAATGGAGTGATGTGTCGTAATGGACGCTGTGTGAACACAGAGGGCAGCTTCCAGTGTATCTGTAATGCTGGCTTTGAGACTACTCCTGATGGAAAGAATTGTGTAGGTGAGTGGATCAAAGATTTCTAAGCTGCAATATGAACACCCTACTCAGTTATCTTTTTTATGACCAAATTGTAAGACTGTATTAGGATTTTGTGTGCTCCAGCAGCTGAATGTCATCTTTTTTATAGATCACGATGAGTGTGCAACCACAAACATGTGCCTGAATGGGATGTGCATTAATGAGGATGGCAGCTTTAAGTGCATCTGTAAACCTGGCTTTGTGCTGGCACCCAATGGACGCTATTGTGTTGGTAAGTTCTAAAGATACTGCTATATACATACTGTATATCACAATTACTGCCTACTTTTCATCTGAATTAATTATTGTTATAAACAAGCTGTTCTCTTTGCCTCATTTGACCAGATTGAGCTGTTTGTAATATAGTGCTGCAAAGTAGTGCTTTTAGTAAGAAGCCATAGCTCAAAGCCAATACCTAATAAAGCTTACCCCTGGTCAAAATGTAAAATCATAGATTCTTTTTCATATTGTGTTTCATTTTTTTTTTAGCCTACTGCTTTTAATCTGAATGATCTTGAAGTTTGTAAACTTATTTTTTGAAGAATCTCATGCATTGGGATTGATTTACTAAAGGCAAATAGCCTGTTCACTTTGCATAAGAATTTTCCCCAAAGGTTATTGATTGAGGTGAAGTACTGCAGACTTGCATCATCTAATTATGTGCAAGCAAAAATGTTTTGTTTTGTTTTTCTATTTTCATTGCACATGATTGGGTATTCTAGGCAAAGTGACATTTCACCACATTCACTAAACTCTGGAGAAAAATCCTTGCAAAGTGAACAGCTAATTTGCCTTTAGTAAATCATCCCTATTTACTTTCTTGAATTCTGTGACAAGTATTTACTATACCCTGTGAGTAGGTACCACCAGAGTTGATTTACTAAAACTGGAGAGTGCCAAATCTGGTCAAGCTGTGCATGGTAGCCAATCAGCTTCTAACGTCAGCGTGTTCAATTAAGCTTTGACAAAAAAACTGGAAGCTGATTGGTTTTGTTGTAGAGCTGCAACAGATTTTAGTAAATCAACACCACTGTGTCACTGAATGCACAGTGCCTGCCCTCTAAACAAAAGAGGAGTTTCAGGAGGCAGAATCACTACTTGCAGTCAGTAGGATACCAACGGATATGTACTGTAGCCCTTAGAAATGGAAAGTAAACAGCAGAGGAGAAGTTGCAAAGCATGCAGGAAATCCAGGAAGTTGTGGAAAGAGATGGCCAGCAGACAGGCAGGACTCACATCATGAAGGGAGATTTTTCAATGAAGCTAATATGAGATTGTTAGATTGTTAGAAATAGCAAATGATTGTACTGTTATTACAATGCTTATGTTATAATATAAAAATGTATGCTGTGACCAAAACTGCTCTATTTCTATGCTTTAGCTCTTCAAAAAATTGACTTGTACCTATTATTATTTTGCCCAAAATATTGATTTAATTCTTACTGTAAATGATCTCATCTGCAGGTGTCGGAGCTATAGATAATGTTCTCCCTATTTGTAGTTAATAATAATTAAACGTTTATGGTCATATGCTTTTGCGTGTATCTTGTTCTTGTGCAGAGCAGTGAATGCATTGTGCTGTAAATAAGCCCATTAGTTTTGGCACACTGTCTTTTCATCTCAAGTGTATTTTTGTATTTAAATTTGAATATAGAAAGCTCAACTTCCAGAAGAGAGGAGTGTCGGTTGAATAGGTCTTCTTCTGAGAAGTGTGAGACTGTGCATTGGAAATAACAATTCCAACTCAAACAAGTAATGGTTTCCAGGTTTAACTTTTTTTAAGGCCTTTAGAAAGGCTGTGAGTACGTGCAGGATTATGTGAATTCATTTTGGCCAATTTAATAGAAAGTAAATAAGAACTTGGCTCTGACCCAGGTGCTACTGCTAAACATTTCAAAGGAGTGTCAATCTATGAGGATTTTCTCCCAGGTGCCCTAACAGTAAAACATGTTATGTCTTGTTATGAAAGTGTATTCACTGTCATCCTGTTCTGGACGTAGCCGTGGTACACCTTTACAAAAATCAGTTTGATCTGCATCATATGTTTGAACTATTGAAAAGTTTCTAAAAGTTGTTTTTTTCATTATTCCATTATAGATGTGGATGAATGCCAAACACCAGGAATCTGCATGAATGGGCGCTGCATAAACACGGAGGGTTCTTTCCGTTGTGAGTGCCTCGGTGGCCTGACAATTGGTATTGATGGCCGAGTATGTGTGGATACCCATATGCGAAGTACCTGCTATGGAGGTATTAAAAAGGGCACCTGTGCCCGCCCCTTCCCTGGCGCTGTCACCAAATCTGAATGCTGCTGTGCTAACCCTGACCATGGATTTGGAGAGCCCTGTCAGCCTTGCCCTGCCAAAAATGCTGGTATGTATATGTTATTCTTTTGTGGTAGCCATTCTGTAACCAATAACTCAATTGTATTTTTCTGCTTTGTCTGTGAAGTTTCTCATTTATGCAGGTCATGGTATAGCTGGTGGTAGTTAGCCACATTAGACTGGACTTGTTTTATAATGTTTCATCACTACAGAACAACTCCAGTTAAATATGACTAACTACTACTAGCTATTTCTCTGCTTTGTTCATATCCAAACATTAAATTGCAAGGATATAAGAAAAAAATATGTCATTTAGAGAGTCACAAGATTTAGTGAATCATAAAGGAAAACTATTTCTTCTTTGAGTAGCTCTTCATGTGTATTTGGAATAAATGCCATTAGTTGGCATATTTTTAGTTGAATTGCTTTACTGCCTAAAGTCATCCATTAGACAATATTTGCCTCCAGAAATCCCTTTAGTATTTTAGCAATAACAACATTGGCATACAGTAGTCAAGTAGACAGTAGCCAAGCTTGCACACAATCACAACAAAATATTTTAGAATGTTATTTGTTAATTTTACTCATATTATAATATGTTACCCTTCAAACCTAACATTGTAGTAAGACCATGTTCTAAGTGATTCAACGAAAAACATTTTATAAGAAAGATTGCCTAGTTTAATAGAATGTTCTGTTTCTTTGCAGCTGAATTCCAGGCTCTTTGTAGCAGTGGAATTGGAATCACTGCAGATGGTAGAGGTGGGTGTTTGACTATAGTTGCTGTTGACATTGTTGCCTCAGTTCTATTTTCTTACAGTGTTCTTTTGCATTTTATTTTGTAATTCAAAATTTTCAATGATGGGACATACAGTATTTTCAGTTTTTAGATATACATGTAAAAGAGATCATCTTGTCTTTAGTAATATCTGTACATGGGGGCAGTCAAAGTGAATGTTCACTCAGTTTAGTAAATAATGTGAGGCTTTGAATACCCAATGTGTAAGGAGAATTAAAAAAAAAAAAAAAATTATTGCCTGCAAGTGAATGGAACACCGTTAACACAGCTTATTTTCCAAGATAACTGAACATTAACATTGCAAAGTGAACAGTCTCTTTTTCCATTAGTAAATCAGCCTCTGTAATTTAACAAACTGATTGAAAGAAATGCACTTCTTGCATGGCTAATATCTTATTTTGACAGCAGTCAGAAAGAGAAATAATAAAAAAATTGCCCTCGTATTACTCTGGCATTGGTGTTCAAAGGCATACTTACTTCAGGTACAGACGATACCTGTCCAACATTAGTAAGCACTCTGCTTTGACTAGTGATGTCTGCACAGTAACTATGCAGGCATTGTCGGGCAGGTCATAACTGCACTTGACAGTATCAATTTAAAGCCACTGGGTGTTTAAAATGTGAAAGACATAGCAAAACCCACTTTAAGGTAAACTCAGAAATGATAACTGATAATATTTGCTAACTGAAAAAACACTATAAATTCCCTATCCTTAAACCCAGTGTAAATAATTTTTGGGGGGATTTTGTGAAAATAGTGAGAATAGTAAAATTGTTAAGATAAAATCAAATATTCAGCAACGTATAATACATTTTTCTGCTTCTTAATTCAGATATTAATGAATGTGCCCTGAACTCTGAAATCTGTCCCAATGGTATTTGTGAAAACTTGCGTGGCAGCTATCGCTGTATATGTAATGTGGGCTATGAATCAGATACTAGCGGAAAAAACTGCGTAGGTAAGTTGGTTATCATTGTTAACAAATGTTTATTTACTGTATATACATATATGTCTGTTTTTATGCAGTGCATAATTGCTGCTGTCCCACTAAACCTGCAGTGAATGTCAAATTGTAAATCAATGTAAAGTAGCATTCTGCCACAGAGACTTGCTATGCTTACCCATATGGTATTAAACTCCATGATATACTTTTACAGATGTTGATGAATGTGCTGTGAACCGCCTGCTTTGTGACAACGGCCTGTGCAGGAACACGCCTGGCAGCTACACATGCACCTGCCCTAAGGGTTACGTCTTCAAATCCGAGTCAGAAACCTGTGAAGGTGGGTACTCAGCACTGGAGTAGCAGCCTGGCTGTTAGAAGAACTTATCTACTGGAGAATACAGTTGGAGTGGTGTCAGCCCTAGAGGGATATTCTTGCTGATACATAATAGGAAAACTCAATACTACATTTTTTTCATGGTGCCCTAATACTCAGCATATAAAGTACATGTAAATCCTTGCTCTTCCAAAGTCAGAAAAATATGCACCAATGAGGATTGGTGTTTGTTATAAGCCAAGATTGCTTTGCAGTTCGTCACTAGTTTTGTTGATGGAAAAAAATGGCTAGGTTTCATCACGGACATTTGTGGTTTTTATATTTATGCTGGTTTACTGGGAGACATTCAGCTGGTCTGTCTTAAAGCTTTTGCCTGTACTGAAATATTTTGTTCCAACTTTCAGATGTCAATGAATGTGCATCCAACCCCTGCGTTAATGGGGTCTGCAGGAACAATGCTGGCTCCTTTGTGTGCGAGTGTTCATTCGGAAGCAAACTGGATCCTACTGGGACTATTTGTGTGGGTGAGTGTTATTAAAATTCTTCTGGTTTCCTAGAGGTCACTGTGGAAGTTTTTATGGAAATAGATGACAGATTTGCTGCAGTTATATATAAGACTTTTTTCTAAATGTTGGCTTACTTTCTTTTTTTTTCCATCATAATACGCAAGTGTTTCCATTCACTGTTGCCGCCGTTTTTCATGATTATTCTTAATTCTATGTAATTATAATATTACAGTGGAATTAAACTCAAGAAAAAAACATTGCTTGCAAATAAGTTTTTATTGTAAAAAGAAGAGATTCTGTTTGTCTCTTCTCAAAAAAAATGTCAAAAAGTCTGCGTGTCAGCAATGTTTTTTTGCGAACTCACACTGAGCCACACATGTGCAGCTTAGCGTGTAATCCTGGCATCTACTGGGTACCAGGAAAAATTAAGTCTAGGGCACATGCATGGGAGTTTCATTACCCAGATCAGCCAATCAAGATGGTTGAAGATGCAGATCTCGGAAGAAGACCGAGGGTTCTGTGCTGGGACCAATCCTATTTAATTTGTTCATAAACGACCTGGAGGATGGGATAAACAGTTCAATCTCTGTATTTGCTGACGATACTAAGCTAAGCAGGGCAATAACTTCTCTGCAGGATGTGGAAATCTTGCAAAAAGACCTGAACAAATTAATGGGGTGGGCGACTACATGGCAAATGAGGTTCAATGTAGAAAAATGTAAAATAATGCATTTGGGTGGCAAAAATATGAATGCAATCTATACACTGGGGGGAGAACCTCTGGGGGAATCTAGGATGGAAAAGGACCTGGGGGTCCTAGTGGATGATAGGCTCAGCAATGGCATGCAATGCCAAGCTGCTGCTAATAAAGCAAACAGAATATTGGCATGCATTAAAAGGGGGATCAACTGCAGAGATAAAACGATAATTCTCCCGCTCTACAAGACTCTGGTCCGGCCGCACCTGGAGTATGCTGTCCAGTTCTGGGCACCAGTCCTCAGGAGGGACGTACTGGAAATGGAGCGAGTACAAAGAAGGGCAACAAAGCTAATAAAGGGTCTGGAGGATCTTAGTTATGAGGAAAGGTTGCAAGCACTGAACTTATTCTCTCTGGAGAAGAGACGCTTGAGAGGGGATATGATTTCAATTTACAAATACTGTACTGGTGACCCCACAATAGGGATAAAACTTTTTCGCAGAAGAGAGTTTAATAAGACTCGTGGCCACTCATTACAATTAGAAGAAAAGAGGTTTAACCTTAAACTACGTAGAGGGTTCTTTACTGTAAGAGCGGAAAGGATGTGGAATTCCCTTCCACAGGTGGTGGTCTCAGCGGGGAGCATTGATAGCTTCAAGAAACTATTAGATAATCACCTGAATGACCGCAATATACAGGGATATGTAATGTAATACTGACACATAATCACACACATAGGTTGGACTTGATGGACTTGTGTCTTTTTTCAACCTCACCTACTATGTAACTATGTAACTATGTAACACATTGCGCATGCATGGGCCACCATGGTCACTATCAGGAAACTAGCCCAGAGCACTAATGTGCAGCTGACATTGGTGCAAGTACATATAGACAGGATTTGACTGAAAGAGGCTGAAGATCAGCAGCACTAAGATGCATTTATTTACTACAGGTTCTTATGCAAAAAAAGTAAAAAAAAATAAATAAAATGATATTAATTTTTCAATGGCAACTGTTTATATTGCACAATCTTTAACAAAAATTGCAGTGGTAATATTTTACATATTATTGTTAGAGATAGCAAAATCGAACTGACGAGTTTGAGATCCAGTATAAGCTGGACAGTTTTGAGGACAGCAGATATCCACTATTAATTTTAACTTAAGCCATCTACTATGTCATGCTAGACCATAAAGCTGGTATCACCTTAGCAAGAAATTCATGCAGATAACTGAGAGGTGCAGGTGAAATGTTACCCCCTCCTGTACCCATTCCATGCTCCAGTAATTCTGACATCAGTTGGTTGAAAAGTAAGATATCAAACCAATTTTGAAGTGGAATCATGAGGGAGGTCAGCATTTGCCGTAGTATGCAAGTGTGTACAGCACGCATGAATATCTTGACAAACTTACCTCTGGTTGTGCTCTCCTCCATTGATGTGAGATCTGAGCTGCCACATCCACTCTGTCCCAGCCAGTGCTATGTAATTTTGCTCTACTTCTGAGTTTGCCATCTTGTTGCGTTACCCTAAGGCAGTCACAGATGATGTATTGTAACTCTGAATTTACTTATAGTTGCTAAGTAAGTAAAAGGGTTTTTTTAATGCAGAAGAGACTGAAATTATCTTATACCAAAAGTTTCTACCTGCTGGCAAATTTTAGATTATAGGTTTACTTCAGCCTGCTCATTAAAAAACCTCTAGAATTGAAGCCTGGGGAGCAGCGTTCTTCCGTATCTTTACTTTTGGCTTACACAGACCCCACCTCCATGTTCCTAAACTGTCACTGCCTAATTACTTTATTCATTAAGGAGATTAAAACACGTTTTCCTGATGAAAACTGTGGGGTAACCAGTCAATGTATCTTGTTTTTTAGACTGTTATTTCTGGAAAAAAAAGTGGGGGGGGGGGGGCTTTTCATTTATAGACATTCTTCATTTTATTTCATCCCATTTTTTTCTAAATGTTCTTGGTTTGGGTGTGGGAGCAGATCAGTGAACTGCTAACCTAACAGATGACTGCTTATAATAGATTCATATATGTTCCAAAATAATAGCACATGCTTCCTTGTATGTTTTTTGTGGGGGGGTTAATAGTAAGTGTACATTAGCATTTGCAGAAATATGTAATCTTAAAGTGGATGTAAACCCCAAAATGTTTTTTTTAATTAAGGCTTGTACCTGGTACAGCATATGATATATTGTCATCTGTGCCCAGTCTTGCCACAAAGAGTTAATCCGGCTCTGAGCAATGCTCCTATCATCTTTCAGTGAGATAAAACTGGACAGACAGAGACATACCAGTTGGTTCTTCCCCCTTGTTGTGAGTGACAGCTCATTTTCTTATCTCATGCACTAGCATGAGAGAGGCATTCAGTGTACTTTGCCAGTGTCATCATCCTCCTCCCTTAGCAACTCACTGCTATTACTACAGCCTGTGTTGTGTAGCAAATGTGCAGGAGTCACAGCGTGCTGTGAGTGCGCTCTGCTTCCTTTGCGATGCTGCCTGGCAAAAGGGGTGTGTAGAGGTGGGCGGGGAGTCTAGTGATGTCACGACTCTGCCCACTTAGCTCCGGAGCATAGACATGCCCATGGATTTCAGAGATTTGTGGGGCTCGGTGTGCAGAAGGGGGTGATTTTTAAAAGGTAGATATATATTCAGGAGGCATGTATACATATATTCATAAGAAAGATGGCAAGTGGTGGGTTTACATCCACTTTAAGGTTTTTCTGTCATTTTATTGTTTTCACTTAGCTCATGCTCTGTGCAATACAATATTTGCTCAATTCTCCAAAAATGATTGCCTCCAAATTTACCCCCAAAATAATCCAAGAAAGAAATCAGTGTTAACCAAACCTGTATGTCATGTACTTCCCAAAAGTTCACCTTTACCAAAAAAAACTACCTATGCAGATGAGGGGTGTCTGTAGATAAAAAACTGTGCAGCTTTTGATCAAAGTTAAATAATGCGCTTGCTATAGGTGTAGGCCAGACTGAGCAAAATTATAAACGGAACACTTTTGTGTTTGCCCCTATTTATCATGAGCTGAACTGAAAGTTCTACGACTTTTTCTATGTACACAAAAGGCCTATTTCTCTCAAATATTTTTCACAAATCTGTGTTAGCGAGCACTTCTCCTTTGCTCAGATAATCCATCCACCTCACAGGTGTGGCATATCTAGATGCTGATTATTGCACAGGTGTGCCTTAGGCTGGCCACAATAAAAGGCCATTTTAAAATGTGCAATTTTATCACACAGCACAATGCCACAGATGTTGCAAGTTTTGAGGGAGTGTGCAATTGGCATGCTGACTGCAGGAATGTCCACCAGAGCTGTTGCCCTAGAATTGAATGTTCATGTTTCTACCAAAAGCTGTCTCCAAAGGCGTTTCAGAGAATTTGGCAGTACATCTAACTGGCCTCACAATCGCAGACCATGTGTAACCACACCTGTCCAGGACCTCCACATCCAGCATCTTCACCACCAAAATCATCTGAGACTAGCCACCCGAACAGCGGCTGCAACAATCGGTTTGCATAACCAAAGAATTTCTGCCCAAACTGTCAGAAACCTTCTCAGGGAAGCTCACCTGCATGCTCGTCATCTTCATCGTGGTCTCGACCTGACTGCAGTTGAGTGGGCAAATGCTCACATTCGATGGTGTCTGGCACTATGGAGAGGTGTTCTCTTCACTGATGAATCCCGGTTTTCACTGTACAGGGCAGATGGCAGACAGCGTGTATGGCATCGTGTGGGTCAGCGGTTTGCTGATGTCAACGTTGTGGATCGAGTGGCCCATGTGTTCGTTGTCCATAGTTGTCTAATCAGCATCTTGATATACCACACCTGTGAGATGGATGGATTATCTCGGCAAAGGAGAAGTGCTCACCAATACAAATTTAGACAGATTTGTGAACAATATTTGAGAGAAATAGGCCTTTTGTGTACATAGAAAAAGTCGTAGATCTTTCAGTTCAGCTTATGATAAATAGGGACAAACACAAAAGTGTTGCGTTTATAATTTTGCTCAGTCTATGTACTTCTGGAAGTTGCAGTAGCTCTGAGCCCTGCAATGGAAGAGATAGTGGGCCACGCACATGCAAGGGTTTGAGAGCTTGCTGTCATGATGATGGGGTGAGCAGTAGAGCTTACCTCCCAACAATTCCCGGATTAGGTGGGACTTTCCCACATTCACATCTCTGTCCGGCTGTACAGGGGCATTGTCACGCATAATTCTGTCGCTTATATGTCAACTTCTGGCTGAATAGGACCTGCAGCAGTGTGAACATTCAGCACAAACAGGGATTGGCAAGCAAGATGGCTGGATGTGCACTGTGCAGACAGGATGAGACACTGCATCTGTCAAATCTGTGATGTCGGGGATGGGCGGGACTGCTACCCAAACCCACCCCCTTTGTCAAACAACCACTGCATAGGGAAAGCGACAGTGGTAAATTGCTGGCCGGGGAAAAGGTGCCAAGGTAGGGTTTTTTCAGCCTTCTGTAGTTATAAGTGAAAGCAGAGCAACTCTCCCAGGGCTCCTTCAACAGCCTCCCTGCCCTGCACTTAGAGCTGCACCACTTTCCTTATCTTCTATCTGGTCGGGGAGGTCAGGAGCTGAAAAGGAGTGTGCACTTACACTGAAAAGAAAGCTGTGACAAAGCCAGTAACAGAAAAGTGCTTTTACAAAGGTAATCATATGGAGGATGGTGGAGCTTTGGGAAAGGGGGGATGGAAAGATGAGGGCAGAGGAGAGGTGTGTGTGTGTTGCAGAGGTTGTAGCAGCCGAGGAGAGGTGCAGTATTGAGATGTAAATAGATGAATGGACTCTGTACCTTACGTTCTCTTGAACTCTGTGCTTTACATACACCAGAACCCACTTAATGCACGCCAGAACCCACCTTTCTATACATAATGCACGCCAGAGCTCACCTTCCTGTACACAATGCACTCCAGAACCCACCTTCCTGTACATAAAAACAACATTAGAAGAAATAGGGTTAAGTTTACCCACCTTATATCCTGGCTTCCACATGTTTTCTGTGGGTGAGGGTAATCTCACAGACCTTCCAGGATCCTGGGAACATTGCAGAACCCAAATCTCATAAGAAGTTGATCTATAACTCTTATCTTCTGAGATTTGGGATCCTCAACGTTCCCAAAACGCAGGGATAAGACTCAATTATATCACCTTCGCCTGCAGAAAATGCCCAAAAACCAGGGCATAAGTTTTTTTTTGTTACTTTTTTCTGCAATTCTTGATATAAGAAAAAAGTCCCCTGCTTTTTTGCTTTCATGCAGAGGGGCTAGGTCTTACAAATAAACACAAAAAATATCAAACAGAATTAAATATGCAGCTAGAGATAAAAAGCTTTGTCGACTTTTTGTGGCTTGCTAAAAATATTAAACTGCAAGCTTTTGTAACATCAAGTTCCTAGTTTGAGCATGTTGTCAAATCTGTCATCGTGCCTGAAGAAGGAACCAAGTGTTCTCAAATCTAGTATTTTAGTAATCCAGTATTTTATATAATTATAGCGCTAATTTATAACTGTAGACTGACACTGTAATTTGTTTTCTCCCTAATTCATGCCTTCTCTCACAAATGCTATACGCTTCTCTTTAACGTGCAGACAGCATGAAGGGAACTTGTTGGTTAAACATCCAAGATGGTCGATGTGAGGTGAACATCAATGGAGCTACCCTTAAATCCGAATGTTGTGCAACTCTAGGAGCTGCCTGGGGAAGTCCTTGTGAGCGCTGTGAGATTGGTAAGACCCAAACATTTACAACTGAATTAATTCAGATATACTGTATATCTCTCAGTATTAGTATTTAAATCTAAAATAAATAAATTGTGTTTTTTTGTTTTTTTTGTAGACTCTGCTTGCCCAAGAGGGTATTCCAGGAAGAAGGGGGTTGCTTGTGAAGGTAAATCTAGAAAAAAAAACACAAAATCAAGCAAAAAGTGATATTTTTTTCTGTGTCAAAAAGAGTGTCTTTCTTAAAAAAAAAAAAAAAAACAACTTTATTTTGAAGACTGCAATTGTTATGTCATTATCATTCTTTGCTGTCAGTTACGGTATTAGTAATACACTTATTATTGTTATTTTTAAGATGTTAATGAATGTGAAGTCTTCCCTGGAGTATGTCCCAATGGACGCTGTGTGAATACTGCTGGTTCCTTTAAATGCGAGTGTCCTGAGGGGCTGACCTTGGATAGCTCAGGGAGAACTTGTGTTGGTAAGAAGAAAAGCAGATATATCAATATGACAATGCTACAATTAATTGATTTAATTACTTTTCTTAGTATAAAATTGTGTTCATTTATTCATATTTTTAGGTGGGTAAACTGCTTCTAAAAGTAGGCCAAAAATATGTGAAGCTGTTCAGATATGTAGCCACTATTTGAAGCCACCAGGCTTCTCTGCCAGAGGCATACATGTTTACATCTTGGCCAAGCATACATGTGGAGCTACCACAAAACATTCATAAGGTTGACTTATCATAAGAGAAGAAATTGCAATCGTATATAGTACACCAAAAACAAGGGCATACAGTATGCTTGGTTCAATGAGACAAAAATTAAATATACCATCATATTTGTAGATAGATAGATACCGTATTTATCGGCGTATAACACGCGCCGGCGTATAACACGCACCCCAAGTTTAGGAGGGAATTTTAAGGAAAAAAACTTTTAGGAGGGAAGTTTAAGGAAAAAAAACTTACATTTAAATGCCCATCAATGCAGCGTTATCAGTGTCCATCTGCAGCCTTGTCAGTGCATCCTTGCCCCAGTGTCCAGTGCAGCCTTGTCAGTGCAGCTTTGCCCCAGTGCAGAATTGTCAGTGCAGCCTTGTCAGTGCAGCTTTGCCCCAGTGCAGCCATGTCCCCAGTGGTCAGTGCAGCCTTGTCCCCAGTGCAGCCATGTCCCCAGTGGTCAGTGCAGCCTTGTCCCCAGTGCAGCCATGTCCCCAGTGGTCAGTGCAGCCTTGTCCCCAACATACACCGCCGCCGACATACACAAGTTACACTGTGTATTTTTAAATATGGCGCCGCGGAGTTCGGAGGGACTCGGGGGCGCTCGTTCAGCTGAACGAGCGCCGCCGAGAACACAGTGACTGGGCGGAGCCGAGATACACATAGCCGAGGGTTCTCGGCTCTTCTCGGCGCCGTTCACAGTCACGCCCAGTCCCTATGATGGACATAACAGAGGTCCAATGGCGGGACTGGGCGGGACTGTGAACGGCGCCGAGAACCCTCGGCTATGTGTATCTCGGCTCCGCCCAGTCACTGTGTTCTCGGCGGCGCTTGTTCAGCTGAACGAGCGCCCCCGAGTCCCTCCAAACTCCACGGCACCATATTTAAAAATACACGCTATGTGAATGTCGGCGGCGATCGCGGCGATCGCTCCGATAGTTCACAAAATAACGGGGATCGACATATAACACGCACCCACGATTTTCCCCTGATTTTAAGGGGAAAAAAGTGCGTGTTATACGCCGATAAATACGGTATCTTAATGAGAAGGGGTTAAGGGTACAGCATACCCAAAAAAGCAGCAAAAATTTCCTCTGCCCAATAGACTGCTAAAGATGGGCTACTGTCTTCGGGTATCTGTTAACCTCTGCTACATTTCAGCTGTAGGAATGTTTGGGCCTCTGCCATAAGTGATTGTAGATTCTGTAGGCCCAAAAGGAGCAACCGCTTTTTAGTTTCTTAGGCCTCTACCAAAGGCCAGCTTAGGACACTCTAGGCCAAGTTTTGAAGCTAGGAGAAAAAACATCCTTTCTTGGCTCTGGTGTGCTTCTCCGGGTAAAGAGCCTGGAGGGCAAAGACTGGACCTCGCTGGAGCTACACCCTCCCCAGACAGCAGCCTGGGAGAGAAGCCCCTTCCATCATTACATCCTCTGTAGGAAAATTGGGGAGGGAAAGGACCTTTCTAGAAGGTCTCTCCAAAAATGTATCCTCTTACCCAGCCCACATCAGTGACAAATCCCTCAGCGATTGTTAGCTTGGTTCATAACTAAATCCATTGAATCTTCTTACACTATTTACCATGGGCTTAATAAGAGAAACCTAACAATCCTAGATAACATAACCAGAGCTCAGGTTGGCTGCAACCTAGATGCAAACACTATATTTAAATAGTGGATACTCTAGCTTAAAACTGGGCATATTCGCTTGCAGGCTAAACAAAAAAGATTTCTCAATCCACACTAAACAGTCGACTATAGCATTCTAACAGTAACTGCAGCTGATTAGCTGTTGGACGATTGACTGTTCATCAGACAGTTTTCCACTTGGTTCCTTCAATCTTCAGATAAAAATATGTTGAGCTGGGTTGTGTCAGCAGGACCACTCACAGAAGTAGATCCAATTCAGCAAGATATGGCCAAGACTTAATCCGTATATGTCCAGATTAACTCAGGGGATAGATAGATAGATAGATAGATAGATAGATAGATAGATAGATAGATAGATAGATAGATAGATAGATAGATAGATAGATAGATAGATAGATAGATAGATAGATAGATAGATAGATAGATATTGCTGTTTTTGACTGTTAGCTGTCCAATGTAAACTTGACTGTGTGCCCTTTTTCTTATGCAGATATACGTGCTGAGCAGTGCTACATGAAATGGGATGAGGATGAGTGTGCAGCTCCTTTACCTGGTAAATACAGGATGGATATGTGCTGCTGCTCTGTGGGTGCTGCCTGGGGTGTTGAGTGTGAAGAATGTCCTAAACCTGGAAGCGAGGAATTTAAGAACATCTGTCCAAGAGGACCTGGCTTTGCTAATAGAGGAGATGTTCTTTCTGGTCGTCCATTCTTCAAAGGTAATGATTACTGTTTCATTTTGATATCTTTGGAAAGATAATATGCTCAATTAAGTAACCTAAGTAACCTATAACAGTTTTTGTTTACCATAACAATTATTACTTTCAGCAGAAAGAACTAGTGATGGCTGAAGGTAATGATTGTTTTGGTAAATAATGCATGCCATATGGAACTGACCCTAGTGTCCCTAGAATTTAATGACATCAGGTTCATTATTCATCTTCCTAGAAAAAAAAACTTATAAGCAATTTCAGCTGTCTGCCTGATCAACTTAAGCTTGAGAGTAATATAGGGATAGACTGTAGGATGCTTATTATCACATGTTCCTTTTTCAAAAAAAAATAGTACTCATAATAGCCTACACACACTGGGGTTTATTTACTAAAACTGGAGAGTTCAAAATCTAGTGCAGCTCTGCATGGTAGCCAATCAGCTTTTCATTTTATCTTGTTCAATTAAGTATTGCCATAAAAAACTGCAGGCTTATTGGTTTCTATGCAGAGCTGCACCAGATTTTGCATGCTTCAATTTTTAGTAAATCAACCCCATACTATTAGGGGCTTGCTGAGCTCACAGAGACCTCTGCCAGAGAAAACCTGACCAAATTGAACAACGCTCTAGATATATCATGAGCTGCCTCATAGAAATTTTAACCACGTGGTTAGGAACTTGGATCCATTGTGTTTTGGCTCTATTGATTATTGTTGCACTGACACTTAATTAACATACTTTAGGTGCATTTTTTTTTTAAAGCTGGACTGTGAATAAGCTTTATTTTCAGCATGTTTAATTTATGGCAGATCACCTAAGATGAAAAGAGATCCTACATTAAGTTAGTCAGGTCTCTTTTGTCCAAGTTCTTTTGGACAAGTAAATTATAAGGTCATGGGTCAGATTTTAAAATTGAAACCTTATAAGTATTAGTTATAAGCATATATATCTTTTATCTTTGGAAAACTATTTTTATAATATTTTTCCGTACAAAACAAGGTAAAAAAATAACACAATAACAAAAAAAGAAGAATAATACAACCCGGTAAGAATTCTCACCAGGTCGATGACCCTCACTAACAAAGGAAGCTAGCTATGTATCAAAGAAAAACAGTAAGATTAAAATTGCAATATTCCTTAAAGTCCAGGAGTTAACTAAGCAATGACTAGTAGCCCAATCAGCTGAATACATCACCATCACTAAATGTTAACCGCATGAAGACAGTAAGTATCCCCTAGTCAAGACACACTAGTTCATATATGAGATATATATATATATATACATATATATATATATATATATATATATATATATATATATATATATATATATATATATATATATATCAGTGCTGCTGTTTTATTACTGAAGAGAACAATTCAACCAAAGGTGTCAGTGGCTGAAAGCCAACGCTGCCACACTTTTTCAAATTTTTTGGGACAGCCCCTACTTAAGTACATGGCCCTGTACAAAGGCAGAACCTTATTAATGATGCCCTTCCAGTATGATAAGGAAGGGGCCTCCAGTTTCTTCCAACATAACAAGATGGACTTACGAGCATAAAAAAGAGCAAAAAGTGAGAGCATAGTTCTTTGCATCCTGCTTGGTGCTACCTCCTCCGCTAGACCCAGCATACAGACTGAGATAGTTAAGGGAATCGGAAGGGAAAGCAAGTCTTGGAAAATACGAGTGACCCTGTCCAGAGCTCCTGTATCGGCTGACAGTGCGAAAAGATGTGATTGAAATTGGCCTGAGAGGCGGTACATCGCCAACACTCCGTCGAGCCAGTGCCATAAATAGTGGCTACTCTTGCTGGGGTATAATAAGCTCTATGGAGCAGTTTAAATTGAATGTAGCGGTCCCAAGGCCGACACAAGCGCCATGAATGGATAGTCCCACATATCATCCCAATCCTCCCCCTAAAAATTAGAGATTAGTGTTATCCAACTGTCCCTAAATTTAGTGAGTGCTTTTGGTCTTTCTACATACAATTCTATAGAATAGAATGCCGATAATAGCTTCTTTAAAGATTCATCACATAAGAGCTGTTCCAAAGGGGAAGACCTAATCTCTAGGGTTTCGGACCCAAATTGCGAGCCGCACCTGTAAGTAAGGGAAAAAATACCAGTTCTAGAGGTGATATTTTGACTTTAGCTGGTCGAATGTGAGGAGTCTCCCCCCTCCTATGATATCTTGCAATTGTTTGATGCCAACCCGGGTCCACAGGGCTAGGCCCGGAATTTAACCAAGGTGAGAGAACCTAGGATTGAAAGCATATATATCTTTAATGTAAGTAAATCTTACATATCTTTAGCTCCGATCCTCTCTTGGACCTTAACCACTGAATGGGAGCTTTGGAGCAAATAAATGTGGTGTTTGCACAAATCAAGAAATGCAACAGATATTGGCTCAAGGTACCTCTCTAAAAAAATGCACTGGAGCCTCTGGGGTACACTACTGTATTTAAAAATTGAGAAAGTGCATTATCCCCTCTGTGAGGCTACCACAGCCACCTAAGAAAGTCACAACAAACTTTGCATTTGTATATATATGCTTTAAATAATAATTTGTAATTGTATATAAATGTATATATGTTTTAAATAAATTAGTAAAGCAGATAATTAAACGCAACTTCCTACATACTTTTTCTTGTGACACCTGTTGTATCTAGTACTACTTTCTTACCCAGTACCATTTTTTTCTTAACAGATGTAAATGAGTGTAAGGTATTCAACAACCTTTGTACTCATGGAACATGTCGTAACAGCATTGGAAGCTTCAGGTGTATCTGTGACAATGGTTTTGCTTTGGATGCTGAAGAGAGGAATTGTACTGGTAAGTTAAAAAAAAAACACAATGTGTACAAAATAATTAGCAAAATCATTAACATTCTATAGGGTTTAATATGGTTAAGTTACATAATTAAGGGCAGCTGATGTAATTGCATTATTCCTCCATTTATTACAGACATAGATGAATGCCGAATTTCTCCTGACCTATGTGGACATGGAACATGTGTGAACACACCTGGGAGCTTTGAATGCGAATGCTTTGAGGGTTATGAGAGTGGTTTCATGATGATGAAAAATTGCATGGGTGAGTATTAATTTATTGCTTTGTCTTTCTGAGCATCTCAACCTAAATATGACCCATCAATTTTCCTTCAAGTTATTTTTTCTTTTTTTGAGCATGTGTCTAGAGAGCAATCCCTTAGCCAAAATAATCAATAAATAGGATAAGATGAGAATAACTGGTTGGTGTGTGTTAGTTTCACATGTTAAGCCTCATTATGTAAAACTGAAATAATTATACCCAACAATATGTTTATAGGTGGTATTACATCCCTGAAGAAGAGTTTTTTTTTTTTTTTTAAAGTTTGAAACGTGTTGGATACCCCTTGGCTGAACAAATCCTGCAGTCAGAGTTACATGATTGTGTGGTTTTGAAAACCAGTGACTGGGAATACCACTATGTTTAATGGACATCAAAGGATTTGTAACTGTGTAAAGCCACCCATGTACATTGCTTTTAAGATCTTTGTATGTTTTGTACTACACTTTAATATTTTTTTTAATCTAAAGAAATTTCTTGAATCTTTTTAAATAATAAGAAATAAAAAAATATATATTTTAACTTCTAATTCAGTTATATGGTTGCCTTTAAAATCCCACCCCAGAGGTATAAACTTGTGTATTGCTACAATTTCTATTCATTTTTCTGTTCTTTTTTTAGACATTGACGAGTGTGAGAGAGACCCGCTACTGTGCAGAGGAGGATCATGTATTAACACTGAAGGCAGCTTTGAATGTATATGTCCACATGGTCATGAGCTAACTGCAGAAGGCAACGCCTGTGTGGGTATGACAAGTTTGCTTTTATCATTTCATCATTGCAGTTTTCCCTGAGAAAAGGCAAGACTGACTGTGTCAAAGAACAAAACCACATGCATACTAATATATGATATTTAAAATCCCTTTTCCCCAGATATAAATGAGTGTTCCTTGAGTGATAACCTGTGTAAAAATGGACGATGTGTGAACATGATTGGAACATACCAGTGTTCTTGCGATTCTGGTTTCCAGTCAACACCTGACCGACAGGGTTGTATGGGTGAGTAACTTAATAATGCCAAAGTGTCTTTATAAAACATGTACATTATAATGAAAAAAAAAATACTTTATTCTTTTTACAGTCAGTTTATTTTCCACTTTTAGAAGAATATAGAATTTTTTATGAGGAAAGGGAACTACCTCTTTTCAGAGTTGAGAAGAGGGACAGAACACACATTGTTTAACATATAAACAGTGTTCTCCTGTTGTTCCTGATATTGTATATGGTAATTTACCGTTCATTCTATGCAGTCTATATCAGATATCTTTTAGGCTCCTTTCACACTGAGGCGCTTTGCAGGCGCTAAAGTGCTAAAAATAGCGCCTGCAAAGCGCCCTGAAAGAGCCGCTTAATGCAATCCAATGTGAAAGGGCTTTCACACTGAAAGGGTGCGCTTGCAGGGCGGTCTAAAAAAGTCCTGCAAGCCGCATCTTTGGAGCGCTGTAGGAGCGGTGTATTTACCGCTCCTAAAGCGCCCCTTCCCATTCATAACAATGGAAGAGCGCTCCAAACCCGCCTGCAAAGCGCTGCTGCAGCAGCACTTTGTGGGCAGTTTTAACCCTTTTTTGGCTGCTAGTGGGGGGTTAAAACCACCCTGCTAGCGCCACTAAAATGACCGTAAATCGGCGCTATATTTAGCGCCGCTGTACCGCCAGCGCCCACACGCCTCAGTGTGAAAGTAGCCTAACAATTGTCTATAACATTTTCTGTACATAAGTGGCAAGTTACTTCTGGTAATTCAGCAGTTGATTCAAAGAAGTAGTGGTCTAGCACTATTGTTTTTCTCCTTACCTCTCAAAAACCTTAAAGGGTGTTTAGTACAGTTGCTTTGCAAGTACTCCACAGTAAAAGCCATTGTTTCATATCTTGCACAGAAAAGATCTAGTAAACTAGAAACATCTGTATGCAAGTTTCAGCTCTGTATTTGGCAGTATGCAATATACAGTCTTGAAGGAAGGGGTGAGGATGCTAGGACTCTCGGGCCCTGAAGGAACCTGGGCTGGGGCCAGATGGTGTCTTTAATTCAAAATATGATGAGAATGAGAGTATTGAATCTAAACAACAGTCACAGGTCCAGGCTACTATGTTGTGTTTCTGCATCATGATTAGATGCAGTAGTCCAGTAGTCCCGTGAGATCCAGTTGGATTATGCAGTTGCATTAGGCTGTATGTGCACAATAGCAGCAGAACACTGCATCTCAACAGCAACAATTGCATAGTGGCATACGCTTGGTTACAGTACCAGCAGCCTACCAGCTAACACTAAAAGCTGAGAAAAGCATTTTTCCAGCAGAGCAGCACTGTGACAGACTGTGTGTGTGGCAGTCACAACATTGGGCAATTATTTGTATTTTATTAAAGTCTTGAAGCAATTCTGAAGTGGCCAAAAATGTTTGCCTACCCACAGAGGCTATGCTGCCCCAGAGTGCTCCTGGTAATGTATCCATAATTTTGCATGACTCAAAAATCTCCACCTTCACAGATGGCAGATGTCATAATGCCTGCCTGTTGAAGAACAAAGTTGCTGGGGTGTCTGTTCCTTTAAATCAGCCTCTCCCAAACTTTTTTACCACCTGGGAAACCCTTGAAAAGATTTTCACGTCTCAGGAAACCCTTGCTAGGATTAGTCTATTGAGGGGTCCTTAAGAAAATGCCTTTTACATTGGTTAGTGTGGAGAATGCCCCTCCTTACAGTGGTGGTTAGAATGCCACCCTTACAGACAGCTGTAAAGATCATTGTGGCCATGCCACTGGCAAGCGGTGATGGACCTGGATCAAAGAAGGCAAAATTAGATAGGGGGTTAGTCATTCACAGTTTATGGAACCCCAAGCAACCTCTGGAGAAACCCTTGGATTCCAGAGAACCATGGTTAAGAATGGCTGCTTTAAATAGTTATGTTAGACATGAAAGTGAATATTCTGTGAATATTACTCTCTAGCTATTATGGTTTAAACCTGGTGTCATTCATTACTTATGCCTGGAATTAATTGGATACATAAACGCTGTATAATAATAATTATTTATTTAATAATTCTAATATATGGAGTATCCTAATATATATTTTATGGGTGATTATAAGTACACATTGTCCGGGCCACCTGCTGAGGTCTGCTTTGCAAGACATGCTTACATCTTACCTGAAGTGGGATATTATATAGCAAAAATGATATATTTTTTTAATGCATGATAGATGTAAAAGTGTAACTAAAGGCAAAATATATATTTTTTTGTTTTGGACAGAGTGGAGAGAGATTTGAACACCTGTCATTTTTTGCTGTTTGTGGCCCTGTTAGGGAGATTCACCCTCTCTATTTATCCTATTTGCCATTATCATTGAAAGTGAAAATAAAATAAAATCCAAAATTTTGGGTTGACATCAGAGCACTAATAGAGGAGAAATCTTCCAATGGGAACACTCGTTCTGGTGACCCTGGTGACACACTGGGATTCCCCCACTTTGGAGGCATCTGCTCTCACTTCCTGTTTTGGGTTATAGCCCTCCCTTAGGCTGGCCATACATGGAGTGAATTTCTTTCCTGCAACCTCAGGTTGCAGGAAAGAGATTGGCTCCATTTCCCCCCATCAACACAGACAGTGTTTATGCGGGAATCACTCCTGCCAGGTCATTGTCTTCTCAAAGGGGGGGGGGGGGTTGGGGGGGGCGGCGGAGAGCGGAGGAAGCCGCCCCCTCCGGGAGAAGACAGTGATTATTGCTAGCGGCTATAGTAGTCGCTAGCGGCATGCTAGTTGTACCCAAGTTGATATATTGATCAACTTGGTACATTCAGCCTGGCTATACACGGTTCGAATCACGGCCGATTCCTGCTGACCTGGCCGAGATTCGAATCGTGTATGGCCTGCCTTACTCTCATCTAAAATGCCTTTAGTTACACTTACATTCATTATCTGGAATGTTAATCTGTATGTAATTTATGTAAACCTGTTTAATTTTCTACTGAGGCCTCTTTTTTGAACAACACTGTGTGTGACTTTATGCATTTTAAGACTTGAATAAGAATAATTAAGAATATGCTTTCCTTATTCCTTTTTTCTTTTTGCTTTGTTTTGCATTGGTTCCCTAGAGATCTATTTTTCTTACTGATTGTGAATATTACTTTCTAATTAATCCCTATGCGAGACATAATCTTTCTGGTACTTGTATAATAAATGCACATTAAGCCCAGGTTCACACTGAGCTGCGGGAATGAAGCCGTGCAAGTTCAGCTGAATCATCAGTCCCGATTTCGGCCGCAATTTCACAGACATCTGTGCAGGTTTCTGCACAGATGTCAATGGAAATCGCACCCCGATATCGCAAAAAGTAGCACAAAAACTACTTTTTGAAATCCGTGCGGCCCCCCAAATGCAGCGTTGCAGCGATTAGGAAAGTGCCATTGCTGGCAATTGCCGCCAATTTGAAATGCAATTTGACATGTCAAATCGCACCAATGTGAACCAGGGCTCAATCATGTTTTTTAAATAGTGACTTTACGGTAACCCTCTTTGTAATTTTTTTTTATTCAGGGATTCTTCTTTTTCTTCTTTTTTTTAGAATTATAATACTTCTTATTAGTTTTATTGTTTTTTTATTACTATGTTATAGGAATTTTGATTCGGGAGGGGGAAATGGAAAAAGGCCCAAAGTGTTATCACTACTTAAAGTCTTGTTTTTTTTCATTAAGTACTATTTTTTTTAGAAAGAGTTTCCAGGAATTTTGTGCAGGAATTAAAAGTTTATTCTTAAGGAAAGCTCTCTCTTTTGTCATAGTTATATTGAGATTTGATTACACTCAGGTTCAGGTACCAAATAATTAGGCAGCTAAATAGATGATGTTATTTGCAGCACATGTTTGTCTACTAAAACAAGTTTACCTCTTCTATTTCAGACATCGATGAGTGTTCGATCATGAATGGAGGATGTGACACTCAATGTACCAATTCAGAGGGGAGCTACGAGTGCAGCTGTAGTGAGGGATATGCACTGATGCCAGACACGAGATCCTGTGCAGGTAAAACATTGCACATTTATATTCCTTTATTCTTCTCTTCTTTTCCAATGTTATCTTTTTCTTTGCTTTTTCTATAAAATCTTTATATTACAAAAAATAATATTTAATATATGTTGTACCTATGATACTGGTGTCACAGAGCATTAATGGTTTTCTAAAGAGAGAACACAGTTGAGACTGTTTGCTTTTAGTCTGCTCTCTCTAAAGCCTAATACACACTAGTATTTTTTTTTTCGTTCAACCCATCAGGGCTGAACAAAAAAAACCTGACAGCTCAGGAGGAGCCACTGTGCTAACTATGCAAAGTCAATATAGCGATCTCCCATGCTGTGCTATTGTGTTCTGACAGGGGGCCAGAACACTCCAGTCAGCGCTGATTGGAAACCAGTACACACGGACCAAATGTCAGCCAGTTTCGATTGAACCAGCCGATGCCGCCCGGCATTCGGCCCATGTGTACTAGGCTTAAAGTGGTAATAAACTCTGTTCTACCACTTGTACCTACAGGTAAGCCTATAATAAGGCGGTACCTGTAGGTACTGTGAATATCTCCTAATCTTGCACTGTTTAGGAGATATTCAGAGTGCATACAGCGGGTGACGTCACCGATGCGTGCGCTCTTAAGGTCCAGGATACAGTGCTGGACCTTAAGAGCCGGTGCCGTAAATGGCTTCATGTAGCCGGAGGCCGCGAACCCAGATGGAAGTCCTCTCAGCAGTGACAGCGCAGCAAGGGAGGGCTTCGTTTTGAGGTAAGTCTTCCATCATGTGCTAGTATGAGATGCATACTATCACATTATGACATTGCCTTGCAGGGGATTTTTTTTTTTCTTCATCAACTGCGGTTTACTACCGTTTTAAGTCTTTACAGAGGTATACAGAGCAGAGAAAGAGGAGAAGTCACTACTTTGACTAATTCCGCTGCTTTTGTAATTCAAGCCGTAGAACGCTGTGAAAAAAGTTTTTAAGCAAAATTAACATATATGTGATAAATATATGAAAGGGAATCTGGAGCTCTATCAGCTGACAGGAAACAAGAAAATAATAAATAAACAAACATATAAATAGGTATGTAATAGTAGCACTCAATATTTTATATTTACTTTGGGTAAAAAATGAATAACATATTTAAAAAGCTTTGTTTTTTTTTTACTTTTCCATAAAGAAGATAACTTTACAATTCCTTTTACTATATTCAAGTGAAAGGACTATTTTTTCGTATACTGTAGTTCAGTGGTTTTCAGCAGCTGGTTTCTACAACCTCTACAGATTTTTCAATTGACTTCTACCATAAACCACAGAAACTATTTTCTCATAGCGATAAGCGGGGATTAAAAACCCTTACTGTCAGTATATTACTGTCATTCAGACATACAAACTAGAAACATTCTTAAAGCTGAATGATCCTTATAGCAATGCTTGCTACCATCAAGACTGTACTTATCAGTGGGACATCTGAAATGTTTCTGTAAATAATTTTCTATTAAGATATTTGTATTTTTTTATATATTTTTTTATATTCTGACAAGTCGTTGAACACATTTTTGTAAGTCAATAATACAGTAACTTATAATTTACCAAACTGATCTGCAAACTATTGGACTGATTTGAATTCTTACGGAAAACGTATTTGCTGCCTATCATAACTGCTGTATATAAATGTCCTTATATTTCTTTGATGCTCTATCTTTGTTAGGAAGTTTGTTTTAATTAATGTGCTTATATGCATTTTTTGTTTTTAGATATTGATGAATGTGAGGACAACCCAGATATCTGTGATGGAGGGCAGTGTACCAATATCCCTGGAGAGTATCGCTGCTTGTGCTTTGATGGCTTCATGGCTTCTCTAGACATGAAGACGTGTATAGGTAAGAACATATTCACATTTGTCTACAGCGGCTTATTGCTTTCTGCCTCTGTATGGTTTAATGGCTCTGTAGAATAGCTGAGGGGAAGCTTTATTTGTTTGTAGATCTTAGTATCAATCAACCTTACCCTTTTTTGTCTTCTCTATAGATGTTAATGAGTGTGACCTGAACCCCAACATCTGCCTGCATGGAGAGTGTGAGAACACTAAAGGTTCTTTTATCTGTCACTGTCAGTTGGGTTACTTTGTGAAGAAGGGAACCACGGGATGCACAGGTAAAAGGCAATTCTGCATCTGTATTTTTTAAAAATTCTAAATGTGTATGCATATTTTATGTATACAAGCTTGATATGTGTAAAAAGGCTTTTATGTTCAGTTTGTCATTTTAATTTATTTGAACATCATAACTTTCCTAGCAAATTTAGATATAAAGGCTCTTTTAAAGAGACCCTGTCAAACAGACCATGCATTTCAACAACAATCTTCCCATAAAAGGATATGTGCATGCAGGGGCGTTGCTAGGGGGTGGCTATTGGGGCTATAGCCCGGAATCTGGGGCCCATAGCCCCGAGTCTTTTGCCGCAGGGTCCCTGCCTAAAAAGCAGGTCATGGCTGTGGCTGCTGCGGAGGGCGGGCTGGCTGCATGAGACAGACAGAGGAGAGGAGAGAAGTGAGCGGGTGGACAAGCAGAAATGACATCTCTCTCCACCTGCTCCACATCAGCGCTCTTCACAGCCGGGCCTCTTCAAAGTGGGAGCAAGGTGCGGCAGGGAGCAGAGAGATGACATCATCCCTCACTGCCCGCCACACATCAGAGCTCTTCCGCCCTCATAGCGCGGTGGAGTGGAGGTCATGTGCTTCCTGTCATCGGTGGAGCTCCACTTTGCAGCCAGACCCCCTTGCTTCAATGTCGGGGGTGCGACGGGAAGCAGCGAGATGACATCATCTCTCACTGCCCACCCCGCATCACCGCTCTTCTGCCCTCACTAAATGGACCAGTGCTGCCAGCCTTCCACCAATGCAGAGTCAATGCACCTTTGGTGGCACTGGCTGGCATGGCAAGTGACAATCCACATCAGTTGGCAAGTGACAACCCACATCTGGTAGTGGGTGAAGTGGCAAGTGACAAACTGCAAATGGTGGCAGGAGATGTGGCAAGTGACAATCTGCAAATGGTGGCAGGAGATGTGGCAAGTGACAATCTGCAAAGGGTTGCAGGAGATGTGGCAAGTGATAATCTGTAAATGGTGGCAGGTGATGTGGCAAACTGCAAATGGTGGCAGGTGATGTGGCAAGTGACAATCTGCAAATGGTGGCGTGTGACGTGGCAAGTGACAATCCACATCTGCT
Source organism: Lithobates clamitans (assembly GCA_037952925.1). Classification (NCBI taxonomy): domain Eukaryota; kingdom Metazoa; phylum Chordata; class Amphibia; order Anura; family Ranidae; genus Lithobates; species Lithobates clamitans. Next base: position 650,988 of record JBBGZY010000503.1, on the reverse strand, counting down.
GCCAGGTGAAAGTGGCAAGCGACAATCCCAATCTGGGGATAGGTGATGGTGGCAAGTGACACGCTGCATCTGGTGGCAGGAGATGTGGCAAGTGACACTCCCAGGGCTCACACTGATTCTGCATTATGGTGAGTTGAATCACCTCATTATATATTAGAATGTAACAATAGAAACAATGTGCTTCAATCACCCTGACACCATATCAACCGTGGTGCCATGATGATTGAAGCGCCAACACTAGCCATTGCCAGTGAAATATGGTTTACCACCGGAGTGACACCCCCCCCCCCCCGTGGGCCTGCAAAAAGGTCGGTGACCGCTGCTATGGGCTCTAGCCCCAGATCTTTTGCAAACCTAGCAACACCCCTGTGTGCATGTAATGTATTTTAAGCATGTTATTTACCTGTTAAGGTCTCCATTGTGTAGACCTCCAAAAGTCATGTCGCAGACTCAGAGTTATAAAGGGAGGTGTGGGGGGTGCGCTCGGACAATCACATACAGTAATTACACTCCCAGAAGAAGAGAGGGCTATGGCATGCCAGGAGGGAGGGGACTATGTTGGGGAACTGACATTTAAAGTAGAACTATAGGCAAAACTTGTTTTCATAATTTTGGGTAAGGGAGAGATTTCTTGTTTTACTTGCTGCAAGTAAGCATTTAAAATACCTGTAGTGTAGTAACAATTGTTGTACTTAATGCTAAAATTTAGGTATGGCAATTTTTAAATATTTACATTGTTTTAGCTTGGACTAATGTACTTGTGGACACCCTCTGAAAGTTGGAAATCACTGTAGTAGACACGGCTACTATAGTGACCACCACTAGCTTCCAAATCTCATACTAAGCGGCTTCTTTGCTACATACATTCAGTATGAGTATGAGAAAATACAAAGCATTCCTAAATGGCGAAATCCTGTATTCGACAGGAGGTCGCCATTCAGGAATGCTTTGTATTTTTCATTGAATGTAAAGTGTTCTCTGGTTGGACAAGGTGGAGGCGCAGAGAGGTGATGTCACAATCTTCACTTTGTCCAATCAGAGCAGCAACTGGGAATGGGACCTGGAAGCTAGCGGCAATCACTATAGTAGCAATGTCTACTACAGTGATTTCCAGCTTCCACGTTGATCCCACAGGTATGACACTTTGTACACTTACAATGGTCCAAGCTGAACTAATGCAACTACGTAAAAATTGTAGCCAAAGTATGATTATAATATATATTTTTTTAAAAATATTAATAACTGTGTACCAATGCCTCTATGCCCTGGAATATGTGCATGAATTTGATTTTTCTTATGTGGCAATTTTTTAACACATCATAGCTAAGTAGGGTTATTGAGTTAACCCACTCCCCACCAAAGAAAAAAAGCTAAGGTCCTGTGAACTTCCTTTGCTTTTCTCTAAAAAAAAAAAAAAATAATTTTAGCCAACAGGTAGTAGTAAGCAAAACATATGCACACATATAATTAGCTTTTTGTTTTGTATATTAACTTCTCCCCTATTATAAATCATATAATAAAGTAAGTTAATGTGGCAGCTGGTTATACCGAGTGACTTTAACAATTCCTGTTTTAATAATGTATCCTGCTTTTATTAAGACATTCCCAGTATAGGTTTTTGATGGGGCTTGGGTTGAAACCTACATATGGTTAAGGATGCCCCACATGACAGTGATCAGACCTGACAGCTAGCTTTGCCCTGAAAAGGCAAAGTAACAGTCTTTTAAGCTACTTACTGTAAACATTACTGGGGAAAGTTGTGTTAAAGGGGGTGAAAGTAGGGAAACCTTGTATATTGCATGATGGAGAACTTTTATATATGAATTATCAAGAAGTTCAATACTAGATTTAAACTGGTAAAATATACAACTGCTTAAATGTTTTATATTTATTTTTTCTTTAGATGTCGATGAATGTGAAATAGGAGCACACAACTGTGATGTGCACGCATCTTGCGTCAATGTACCCGGAAGCTTTAAATGCAAATGTCGAACAGGTTGGTCTGGAGATGGCCTTAAATGTACTGGTAGGTAAAATTTCAAATATGTTAATTATATGTTTTAAAATGCAAAACTTAACACAAAGCACATGTATATTTGAAACTGTATTGTTGAAGGGGTATCACCTTGACCCATTTATGGTAGATTCATGCCAGCCTGGTTTGATGCGGTATTTTAAATGCATGTGCTTTAATGCACATTGTGGCACACGTTAACAAGTATTGAATTCAGGCAGTCCATTTAAAGCTGCCTAATGCACCACAATGAACCCAAATTTGTGCATGCAACATTTTCGGTAAACACAGCAGAAAGTACTTTAGAGCATTGCAGTGTGCTGAGTTGCACTGGAATGACAGTGAGCTTAAAAAACAGTTTAAAATGAATAGCACATCATGGCAACAATGGGTGCTAACATGCATTGTTGTAACATATGTGTTACTGCACCACAATGTTGTGATCAGGCTGTTCATTCAAGAAAAGTAGATTACATGTAATATGCAAAGAAGCTAAATACAGCATCTTAGTGCAGATGACCCTGGTCATGCATGCAGATTTGGATTTTTAAACTTTTTTGTTCTATATTATGTATTGGGAAGGTATAAAGATTACAAATTACACCTGTTAACACTGCTGTAAACTAAGAAAGGTGTTTGTTTATAATGTTTGTTCATCACTATTTATTTTGCAGAAGTATCAGTATTAAGATTTAGGTTGTTTTACACTTTTCCATGTGTATGCTGCGTGCAGAGTGATGCACATGTGTAGATGTGGGTGAGCCCTTAGGGTTTCCCTTTGTCTTTCACACTAAGCTGCAGCGCATAAATGTGATGTGAAGAATTAATGATAAGACAGTTTTAAAGATGTCTAATCATTACTAGCCTCCTCCCTTATTCCCAAGATTATAAAGCACTAGTGGTGTCTCCTCCCTGTTAATCCACAGCTAAATAAGCACCGAAACTGGTGGGGAATATTTATTTCAGAATTTAACTCTGCCTGCACATTTGACAGTCATCAAAGATCTATGGCTGTTATAATAATAATTTTTGGTCTGACTTACTTACATTTTTTAAGGTTTAAAAGAATATATGCTATTTTTTAACATAAATAAATCTTACTTATTATCCTTACATTTGTGGCCATTGCGAAGAATACCCCCTTACAGATAGCTAAAAAGATAATGGGTGTCATTGGGAACTTATTTGAGAGGCAGTAATTGCTCATTGTTTAAGGAACCCCTAACAACATCTGGAGGAACCCTAGGGTTCTATGAAACCCTGGTTGAGAAACGTTGGCTTAGAGCATCACAGCTGGCTGTAAACAGTGAATAATAACTGATTAAAAGATACAAAATATATGTTTAAAGTGTTTGTTTTATGTTTAATACAAGAAAAAAATAAAACAAAATAACTATCAATTATGTGCTTTTTAGATCTTAATGAATGCACCACAGAGGACCATAACTGTAACATAAATGCCAACTGCGTGAACACTCCTGGCTCATACAGATGCACATGCAATGAAGGTTTCAATGGAGATGGCTTTACTTGCTCAGGTACAGAAGACCTATTTGTATATAATATTTAATTTGTCCATTTAGTATCGGTAAGTCACAGCTGTAAAATGAGGAACTGATTCCATACAGAATAGTGCTAATTAAGCACTTACTCCTTTAAAGACAATCCATATCGTTTTATATTATTTAAATCAAAGTATTTATTCTAATTGTAATAGCTTGCTCACTTGTACTCTAAATTCACTTTTTTCATGTCACCCTCTGATGATAATCACTGTCAATTGCAGATGTTGATGAGTGTGCGGACAATGTAAACCTGTGTGATAACGGTCACTGCCTAAATGCGCCCGGAGGGTACCGCTGTGAGTGTGAAATGGGATTTACTCCTACTGAGGACAGCAAGGCTTGTCAAGGTTTGTGGGACATCTAAATACCTAAATACTATCATTCCTATCAAAAGTAAAAGACATGAGACTGTCTGATAAACATTTTATTCTAGCATTTTTTATGAAAGTAAGCTTTGAAGTGGATAACAAGCTGACTTATTTATTTTGGTATATTTCATGTATTTATTTTGTATCAGTTTATTGATTTGGCTCTCTGCTAAATGTTCTTTTAGATATTGATGAGTGCACGTTTCAGAACATTTGTGTCTTTGGGACATGCCAGAATCTGCCAGGAATGTTCCGATGTGTCTGTGATGATGGTTATGAGCTTGACAGAAGTGGAGGAAACTGTACAGGTAAGATATTATCCTATATTGGTAATGGTAATATTTTATTATAACCCTCAATTAGAAAAAAAAGCAACACTGAAATTTATGTTAGGTGTGCATTTAGTAAAACAATTAATTTGTCTGATATTAGCAGTATATAGTAAATATCGAACTGTGGTGTAAAAGGTCTTTGTCCATCAAATACAGCATGTCACAAAGTCTTGTAGATTTGGTTCTAAAGAGGAAACAAATCCCTTATTTTTATCTTTTAAATTTCCTGTGCCAGCTTAACAGGATATTCTCTGTTTGACAGTGCTGCGTGTCACAACGTGAACAGCTCAATAAATTTTCGAATATGCAGTCCAAGTGTTTTGGGTGTGTTTGGTGGGTGTTTTGGATAAATGGCAATTGTTCCTTTTGTGGCATATGTGTACAGGCTTGGGCAAAATGAACAATGCTTAAAAATAACACTGGCTTGACAAGTGATTAGCATGTCCAGTTCAATCGTCATTATCCAGTAATTGCTTCCATTGGATCCTTGTTTGTTTTCTGTTAGTTGCTGTCATTAGGGAAAACACACTTTCAGAACACCTATTACAAAGTGAAACTGTGCCACCCATTATGACTTTGCTTAGTCAGTGGTTGGGTAGATGTTAAAAGTAATTTTCTGCTAAGAACATTTATACATAATACACCAAAAGTTCTATAAAACCATAAAAGTGTTTGAAATTAAAATCATTAGTAAGGAAAGATGGACGTGGAGCAGCTGCTAAAGTATTAAAAAGCACACTTTACAATTTATAACCTATGTTTCTAATTTCTAGATGTTAATGAATGTGCTGACCCAGTGAACTGTATCAATGGCTTGTGTGTGAACACTCCAGGAAGCTACTTGTGCAACTGCCCACAGGACTTTGAACTAAATCCCACTGGAGTTGGTTGTGTTGGTAAGTGAACGTTCTATGTAATCAAAAAAGTTTATCTGTTGTTGTATATACCTTTTAAATTACTGAATAATGTCCTTTCCCCCAATGCACAGATACTCGTGTTGGAAACTGCTATTTGGAAACACTGACAAGAGGAGATGCTAGCCTAGCTTGTAGTGCTGAGATTGGAGTTGGCGTTACCCGAGCATCCTGCTGTTGCTCCTTGGGACGTGCCTGGGGTAACCCTTGCGAAAGCTGCCCTCTTGCCAACTCTAGTAAGTTAAGGCTTATTTTAGGATATATATTTTAATATAGAGGAACCTATTTTTTTTTTGTTTTAGTTCACTATTTTGTTTGTTGTTTCTAAAGCATAAAATAAGGTAAAAAGCTAATATACTTATATTCATTGTGTTTCAGCTGAATATAAAACACTCTGTCCGGGAGGAGAAGGATTCAGGCCAAATCCTATAACAGTTATTTTAGAAGGTAAGCCTACATTTTGTGTTCTGCCTGTTTCTTGTTGCTGCTGTAACGTCTTTGCTCAAGTGTAGTGCTTCCCAATGAGTGAACTCCAGCCAGGAAATAGTGTTTAAGGCTTGTATGCAGCAAACTAAGCGTCCATACCAAGAAAAGAAATGGAGCTTCCTGGCAGACTCTGGAAGTGTAAACAGGTGCCGCACACAGCCACATTGTCATCACTCTCAACATCCCTTCTTTTCTTTGTACATCCTGCTCATCAGGCCCCTCCTCCCTTAAGGATTTGGTCACACATGGGGGTTAATTTATTAAAACCGGAGAGTGCAAAATCTGGTGCAACTGTGCAAAGAAACCAATTTAGCTTCCAGTTAAAAGTTTAACTGAACAAACTGGTTAGAAGGTGATTGGCTACCATGCATAGCTGCACTAGAGTTTGCACTCTCCAGTATAGTACCGATAAAAATTGTTTTTTTGCTGTATTTTTTAAAGGGTCAAGTATCTGCACCACAAAAAGAGGGGGCACATATCTGCCACCCAAAACACATTCCTTTTGGCCAGTACAGTGGTTTCCTGACCCTTATGTAGAGAAGTGTTGTAAATAAATACACTCCACAGTTAATACTAAATGGTTGCCCACAGACAAAAATCCAATATTTGGTCAGTGTTCACTGTGAACCTCCTTGTGTATTGCCAGCATGACCACTTAGGTATCCGGAGAATACCCATTATTTTTCATTTGCACATACTGCCACACATCTCTTTCCTTCAGTAGGATGTTACAGCAGGGGCTGACACATGTGCAATGGATCCCTTATTTTAGTGGATATCATTTTATTTTTAATCAATTTTTGTATGATTTCATCCATATAGATATTGATGAATGCCAGGAACTTCCAGGCCTGTGTCAGGGTGGCAACTGTGTAAACACTTTTGGAAGTTTCCAGTGCGAGTGTCCACCTGGCTACTACTTGAATGAGGAAACCCGCATCTGTGAAGGTATTAAACTTACTGCATGCATCTTAATAGCTAATTATAACTTGCTGATGAAATACATTCTCATGTAGACAATCTTAAAAAAAAAAAAAGTAACATGATGGAAGTAGTAAAATTTTCTTTTATATTATTTTCCTGCCTTTTGTACAGTCTTTATCCATTATTGCAACTGAAATATACAAACTTTTTCTAGACATTGATGAGTGCTCTGCTCACATTGGAATCTGTGGACCGGGTACTTGTTATAACACACTTGGGAACTATACCTGTGTTTGCCCTCCAGAGTATATGCAAGTCAACGGAGGAAACAATTGCATGGGTATGTGTTATTAATGATATCTGAGATCTATGCATTCAATTTATCTGTTTAGCTTCTGTGTTGTTGTTAGAAACCTTATTTGATGTGTTCACATTTGCCAAAGTATATCACATATGTAATAAGTTACAACTCAACATACTTCATAACAGCATATAAACCCAAGCCTAACTCAACTATTTTAAACAATTCACAATTTATTATATATATTTTAAAATGCAATCATCACTGAACTTGGCAAGGTCACTTAAAGATTTATTAAATATACCAAGCATGAACTTGTGTATTTGCTAAAGGCAAACAAGCTAAATAACTTTATTAGTTGGGCACAAATACCTTGCTTAACAACATTTATTAGGCATTAAGTTCATTCCCAAGAATTTATGAAGCATTAGCAGATGTTTAACCCTAATTTTTTGGAGATTTTTACTAAATTACTCAGCATATCTGTGACTAGACTAAACATTTTTTTCAATACTGATGTCATCTACAGCCTCGTACACACGATCTGACTTTCCGTCAACAAAACCGTGGAATTTTGTTCGAAGGTTGTTGGCTCCAACTTGTCTTGCATACACACGGTCACACAAATGTTGGCCAACAATTACGAACGTAGTGACGTACAAGACGTACGTGATATCTCCATTACGAACGCTAGTTTTACAAGACCGAACGCTTCCGGCTCGTCCTTGATTCCGAGCATGCGTGTTTGTACTTTGGACTTTTGTCCGACGGACTTGTGTACACACGATCGGAAAGTCCGACAACACACATTTCTTGGCCGAAAATTTGAGAGCAGGCTAGCCAACATTTGTTGGCGGAAAGTCCTACAACAAATGTTCGATGGAGCATACACACAGTCGGACTTACCGCCAACAAGCTCACATCCAACATTTCCAATCGGAAAATGCTACTTAAAGAGGAACTGAATTCTGGAAGCTGATCCAAAAAAAGGCAGGCAGAGGACAAATGACTAGTCAGTAGTATTGCCTGTGGTTTACCTGCAGCTGATCTTTCTCCATTAATGACTAAAACCTGGTCCAACCCAGTGGGCTGAACGAAAAAAACTTGAGCGCTCAGGAGGAGAACCTGTAGTAACAACCCAATGTTAGTACAACAATCTCCCCCGCTGAGATATTGTGTTCTGACAGGGGGACAGCCCCCCGCCAGAACACACCGGTCAGGGCTGAGTGCACTGATTGGATGCCGATCGGCAGACATTTTTCGGCCATGTCCTTTCAACAGAATACGAATTTTCGGCTGGCTTCTGTCGGACCGGCCATATGTCGATCGGTTTCCTTTGAACCGGCTGATACTGCCTGATATTTGGACTGCGTGTATGGCCCATTACTGTGCCTTGTCCTGGACTGTGTGGTGACCATCTTTGCAGAAGCAGGGCCTTGGTTCCTCGTATCAGAGAAAAGTGAACAGTACAACACTGAAATCACCAAATATCAGTTAAAATCTGCTAAGACTAGCAGTTAGAGAGAGCAGTGCTTGAGATCCCATGTTGCAGATACACAACTGTGAGGTGGTAGGCACAGACATGCCTAGGTATCCTCACATACCAGGGAGTGCACTGCTTTTTTTAAAGGAGAGATTCCAGACAAAGGTAAGTCTTTCAGGGCACTTTTTCGGCATAGCTAACATTTCTAGATGTTCCCTATAGCATATCAAATATTCACTTTTTAAGTTAAGTTAAAATATACTATAACTATAAGACCCCTTTCATACTGTGACACTTTACAGGTGCTATAGTGCTAAAAATAGCACCTGCAAAGCGCCTCTCTTGTCACTCCAATGTGAAAGTCTGAGTGCTTTCACACTGGAGTGGTGCGCTGGCAGGACGTAAAAAAAAGTCCTGCTAGCAGGTTCTTTGAGGCGCTTTATATATACCGCTTCTAAAGCGCCCCTGCCCATTGAAATCAATGGGCAGCGCCGCCGAAGCGCCGGCAAAGCGCTGATGCGCTTTTAACCCTTTTTTGGCCGCTAGCAGGGGTTAAAAGCGCCCCGCTAGCGAGCGAAAAAGCGCAGCTAAAACGCCGCTAAAAATAGAAACACTTTACCACCAACGCCCGGGTGTGAAAGTGCCCTAAGTAGACTGTAATGTGTGCGGCCAACTTTATGTACTAATTTCTTATATGCTTGTAAAATAACAAGTGACCCATATTTCTTGGTTATATCTAAGAGACCAGTATATGATGTTGTACAGTAGTGATATAAAAAAGCAAGAATGCCAGTGCTATTAACCCACTGTTGATCTAACCCTTTCATCGCAGATATGAGGAAGAGCGTCTGTTATCGCAACTACAATGATACATGTGAGAATGAACTATCTACAAACATGACAAAGAAAATGTGCTGCTGTTCCTACAACATTGGAAAAGCCTGGAATAAACCTTGTGAGCCATGTCCGGTGCCAGCCAGTGGTAAGTCCTATATCATCATTACACTTATCCTAAAGGTTCTTAAAAAAAATAATAGCAAATTAAATATTACATTTAACTTATAAGAAAATATAACCCAGAAGGTTATGGTGAAGATGAACTAAAGGAAACAAAAAACCCACCTATGAACCAGTGCATAGCATAGTAGAACCTTCTTAGAAGAGAAAATATTTTCTCATCCAATCACATATCCTATATTGGATTAGTCCTCATGTCAGAATAGCAGTTGGAGCAATGCAAAGCATTCCTTTTCACCCTATTGGCTAACTGCACATCCAGAACCACAAATACATCTTAATATTATAGAGCTATTTATTTTTAACTGCATACAACTGTTAAAAAATCTATTGACCACCATCAGTGCAGTATATGGAAAATATAACTTGTGAAATCAAAGATCGAACATACTCATGGGCATTAGATGATCCAAAAGATTCTACCTGGATTGGAAGACTATTAATACGTCCCTGGGTATCTTGGGACACACCTACACAAAATATCATTGCCCATGCTATATTTTTCTTGACAACTACTAGTATTTAAATGTAACAAATAAGCCTGGCGCTATGACTGTTTTCACAATGCACGTGTGTTCATGAATGAGCTGAAAAGATCTAGATTGTACCTCAGTACCACCTTGCATGCAAGATGAAACCTCAATCTGATGCTTTTAAACCTTTTTATGTGATACTGTTTTCTTGCCCCTCCTCATATTCATCAGCTTTGTATTTTTCTTCCATTTAGCTGATTACCAGGTTCTCTGTGGAAACCAAGCACCTGGTTTTATTATTGATATCCGAACTGGTAAACCTATGGGTAAGACAGTTGCATTTCTTGAAATGATGTTTCTGATAGTGATTTTGTGCTAGACTAGGAACTGATCTATAAATATTTCTCATGTTCAGATATTGATGAGTGCAGTGAAATCCCAGCAATTTGCACCAATGGTGTCTGCATCAACCAGATTGGAAGCTTCCGCTGTGAATGTCCAATGGGATTCAGCTACAACAACATTCTTCTCATCTGTGAAGGTTTGTTAGGAACTTCTCAATTTTCTATTGGAAACTGTAAACTACTGTAGTAAAATGCACAACATTATTCTGCATGCTAACGTCAATATCATAAGGCTTTGGAAAAAATGTTTTTATTTAGTGGAAATGTTCCAGATATGGTATTAATGAGTATTGTGCTTCTGTTTGCAGACATTGATGAGTGCAGCAGTGGAGAGAACTTGTGCCAGATGAATGCAGATTGCATTAACATCCCAGGCTCATACCGCTGTGAATGTTCAAGTGGATACAAGCTCTCACCTAGTGGAGCTTGTGTTGGTAAGTCTTAAACCCTTTACAACTTAATAAAAAAATAATGTTCTTTAGCAAGGAACATGCATTCCACATTAACAATTATGCTACCAAAATTAGTGCATGCTGGAAATTGCTTCCAGCATTGTTCTGGTTTCTTCTTGCCGGAGGCGGCCATTTTGCTAAAGCCCAGAGCCCCTGATTAGCAGTAAATTGTTAGGCTGTCAGCAGATCTACCTATTCATTTTCGGCAGTGGCAAAAAAATATATAGTGACTGTGCATGTACAGAGCAAGGTGAGACCATGTATTACTGGATTTTAACCACTTCAATACCCGCCCATTGTCATATGACATCCTCGGCTTCCCGACGGTATAGGGGGCGTGTGCGCGCCCGCCGCGGTAACCCGAGGAGCCGATGCTCGTGCCTGGCGTTGGCCGTGCTCTCCGCCGGGCACCCCCGACCAATCGTGACAGAGCAGGAACAGGGAGCTGTGTGTGTGTAAACACACAGATCCACAACCTATCAGGAGAGAGGGGACAGATGGTGTGTTCCTAGTATTCCTAGGAACACCGATCGGTCTACTCCCCTAGTCAGTCCCCTCCCCCTACAGTTAGAATCACTCCCTAGGTAACACATTTAACCCCTTGATCGCCCCCTCATGTTAACTCCTTCCCTGCCAGTGACATTTATACAGTAATTAGTGCATATTTATAGCACTGATCGCTGTATAAATGTCAATGGTCCCACAATATTGTCAAAAGTGTCCGATCTGTCCACCGTAATGTCACAGTCACGATAAAAATAGCGGATCATCACCATTACTAGTAAAAAAAAAATAATAAAAATGCCATAAATCTATCCCCTATTTTGTAGTCGCTATAACTTTCGCGCAAACCAATCAATATACGCTTATTGCGATGATTTTTTTTTACCAAAAATATGTAGAAGAATGTTTTTGGGTTTTTTCGGGATATTTATTATAGGAAAAAGTAAAAAATATTGTGTTTTTCTCAAACTTGTCGCTCTTTTTTTGTTTATACTGCAAAAAATAAAAAACGCAGAGGTGATCAAATACCACCAAACAAAAGTTCTATTCGTGGGGAAAAAATGATAATAATGTAATTTGGGTATAGTGTTGCATGACCGCGCAATTGTCATTGAAAATGTTACAGCGCTGAAAACTGAAAATTGGCCTGGGCAGGAAGGGGGTAAAAATGCCCCGTATTGAAGTGGTTAAACAGCATGGACACTTATTTTCAAATGTTTTACATAGCTATACCAGCAAAAGGGGCCAGCTTGAAACAGGATTTAAGCAGGACTTAAATTCTTGACTAAAGTTCCACTTTTATATATCTGGTCACAGTGCCAGTTTGACAAACTAGGTCTTCATCATATGCTGTTCTTCATTTAGGTCGAAATGAATGTAATGAGATCCCAAATGTGTGCAGTCATGGAACATGTAAGGATACACCCGGAAGCTATATTTGCATCTGTCACAATGGATTCAAAGCAAGTGGCGACGAAACCATGTGTATGGGTGAGTAATCACAATAAAAACAATTTTTATGCAGTTTAGCAATTGTTTCTTAAAAAGAGGCAGACAATTTAAAGCTTTGTGATTATATTGTAGATATTGATGAGTGTGATCGCCAGCCTTGTGGCAATGGTACTTGCAAGAACACCGTGGGCTCTTATAACTGCCTCTGCTTCCCCGGCTTCGAACTGACTCACAACAATGACTGCATGGGTATGTTTTCAGTGTTTGCTCTGCTCCTGTGCTCTTTGGAACTTACTTAGTTCTTAAATCTTACAAGTAGGAGATTGCTTTGAAATGATTGTGCTCATTTCTTATTGACTCATCACACAGACATAGATGAATGCTCTTCCCTTGTGGGACAAGTATGCAGAAATGGACAGTGCATCAACAACATTGGCTCCTTCCAGTGTCTGTGTCAAGAAGGCTATGAAATCACCCCAGATGGGAAAAATTGTATTGGTAAGTACTATCATTCATATATGTATCTATTTACAAACTTTACACATTGTAATGATCCAATCAGAAACATTAATAAAAGTAATGATTACCCAGTTACTATAGTCATGCTAATAATACATCCCAGAAATTGTATGATTTTAAAGATTTTGAAGCAGTGTTTGAGCATTTTCTGTTTTCATTTTTTTCAGATATTAACGAGTGTGTTAGTTTACCTGGGACCTGCGCTCCAGGGACATGTCAAAATCTGGAAGGATCCTTCCGCTGTATCTGCCCTCCAGGTTATGCGGTACAGAATGACAACTGCATTGGTGAGCAATGGTACTAATGTACTGTATATCTGTGTGGTGCATAGGGTGGAAAATGGGTCTGAAGTGGAATCACTAATGCCATTAGACGCATAAGGCTAAAGATTATCCTGTAGCTAGTTACTGAGTCAGATTAAAGCAGTTTTATTTCTACAGCCCCAACACTGTAAAGATGTCCACTCATTCTAAGAAATTTGCCTTGAGGAACATTATTTTCTTTCAGATACTGATAAAAATGATTATTTCTTCTTTTCAGATATTAATGAATGTGATGAGGAGCCCAACATCTGTCTCTTTGGAACCTGTAGTAACACCCCTGGCAGCTTCCAGTGCATTTGTCCTCCAGGATTTATCTTGTCTGATAATGGGCGTCGTTGCTTTGGTGAGAACAGATGATGATCAAAAACCATAATCATACATACCCACAGGAGTATAATTCTTAACCAGTGACATGACTTGCAATATATGATTTACTAAAACTTGAGCAGCTGAGTGGTAGCCAATTAGCTTCTAACTTTAGCCTTTTCAATAAATCTTTCAGAAAAAAAAAGTGATCAGCTGATCGCTGGTGCCATGCAGGTCTCCTGCAGATCTGTCAGTATATTGCCGCGTACAAACAATCGGACATTCCGACAACAAAATCCATGGATTTTTTCCGAAGGATGTTGGCTCAAACTTGTCTTGCATGGTCGCACAAATGTTGTCGGAAATTCCAAACGTCAAGAACGCGGTGAACGTACAACACGTACGACGAGAAAAATGAAGTTCAATAGCCAGTGCGGCTCTTCTGCTTGATTCCGAGCATGCACGGAATTTTGTGCGTTGGAATTGTGTACAAATGATCGGAATTTCCGACAACGGATTTTGTTGTCGGAAAATTTGAGAACCAGCTCTCAAATTTTTGTTGTCGGAAATTCCGACAACAAATGCCAGATGGAGCATACACACGGTCGGAATTTCTGACAACAAGCTCACATCGAACATTTGTTGTCGGAAAATCCGACCATGTGTACATAGCATATCTGTGTGCCCACACATACCGTACGCACAAGCAGATACAATCTGACAGGGAGAGAAACTCAACAGCGCCGTGGTAGTTCGTTAAAAAATAAAAGGCGACAGCCGCAAAGTCTGCTGGACTTTGTAGTTTTCCCTTTACAGGCCACTGTGAATGAGTGACATGGCTAGGCAGGCGAGCCACGTTTTTTTTAAAATTGCGACAGCTAGCTGAACCGGCCGAGATTCGAGCTGTCTATGGCCGGTCTGATACAGTAACTACTAGCATATTTTTTTTACATAAATTCAAAGACTAATTACTATGGTGTCTATAATAATATATTAATATTTATAGCACTAGTTTAAAAGGAATACATAACGGTATATGAATAATGCATGTCACATTTTACGTGTCCTATATAAAATATGTAATTTTATTTGAAACAGACCATATACTGTATGTGCAGGAATAATATATTGATGAAAATAAAGTATAGGTTAATACACCGTGTAATGTTTTTTTTTTGTTTTTTTTAACAGATACTCGTCAGAGTTTCTGCTTCACGCAGTTTGATAATGGAAAGTGCTCAGTGCCTAAAGCCTTCAACACTACAAAATCAAAGTGCTGTTGTAGCACAATGGCTGGTGAGGGCTGGGGAGATCCTTGTGAGCTCTGTCCTCAGGAAGGAACTGGTAAGAACTGATCAGACAATATAAAAACACAAACAATGCAAAACTTTCCTAGATGAAGATAAAAAGCTTGTTTAATGATTTTATAACATATGCTGTAAGTAATAAAATGACTTAGAGATTATATGAAATAAAACTTTTTTTATGAAAGTTATAAGACTGCAAAGAGAGGCTGATTTCCTAAAGAAATTGATATAATAATTTACGTGAAATTTCACTTCAGTTATCCAATTACCGTATGTGAAAAGAAAACCTCTGTTTACTTATGCCGCCATCTGCAATGATTGGATAAATGAAGTGCATTTTCGCATTATTTACTGTGTAAACATTTTCAATATCTTTAATAAATCAGCTTCATTATGTCATCTTCAATCTATAAAGAAGCAAAAGTTGGCTTGAGAAGAATCTCTAAAAGGGCTGTAACCCTCCCCCGCCCAAAAAAAAAAAAAAAAAATTGATTTTGTATAACTCGGACCCAAGAGAGTGATTTTCAATTGGTTGCTGTAGTTGATTGCACTAGGGATAAGCACTTTTAATTGAATTAGACTGCAGGTATCCTTTCAAACAAAACTTTAAGTAGCCAAATAAAACACTATCTACATATTTTCAATGAACAATGTAGTCTTTGTTAATACTATTATACCAGTGTTGATCACATTTGATTTAATCTTCAAAATATAAATTGGGATGGCTATTCAATTGCAATCTTCACGTGGTTTGTAAAGGTTACAGTTTTATATTTTTTTAAATAACAAACATGTCATACTTACCTGTTCTGTGCAATGGTTTTGCATAGAGCACCCCCGATTCTCCTGTTTTCTGGGCCCCTCCCCTCTGCTGAATGCCCCCAGAGCAAGAATGCTTACTCCCGAGACACACAGAGGGTGGCTCGACCTTGCACCCCTGCTACCTCCTTACTGGCTGCGATTGACAGTCAATGGCTCCCGCTGTTGTGTTCAGCCAATGAGGAGGGAGAGACCCAGGTGAGCTTCTGCTCCTGTGCACATTGCTGGATCGGGATTGGGCTCAGGTGAGTATTAGGGGGGCTGCTAAGAGACCGGCACACTGAAGATTTTTCACCTTCATGCATAGAATGCATGAAGGTAAAAAATCTTCAGTCTTTAGAACCACGTTAACTTTTTAATGGATGCAGTTAGATTTAGGCCCTGTTCACATAAAGTGCAGGAACTGCCATTTTTCCAAACTGGATGAACACAGGTCACCGCTAGGACACACAGACAACTGTGGTGCAGTGAGCTGTGATAAATTCAGATATGCTGAATTTTATCGCAGAGTTCCTCGGTGAAATCACATGTCACTGTACAGTAGTGTTACCTTTGTGCACTTCAAATAAAGTTTGTAAAAAAAAAGGATAGCTGTGTGTTGGGCTGAAACGTGCATCACATCTCCCCTACTGCTGGCTCACTGCAGTCAGAACAGACAGCTGCTGCACACTAAGCCGCTGCTGTTTAGTGTGCAGCAGCTTTCCAGTTCAGTGTGAATAGGCCCTTGCCTGTTGGCATTGCTACTTTATACTGTTTAATATTGTGTTATCGTTCTTTTCTGTTTAGTGGCATTTCAGGAACTCTGTCCATATGGTTTGGGCTCTATACCTAACGCTGGAGATACCAGAGAAGGTCAGTAACCCAAACAGCAAGTATGAGCGTGTATATTTTACCCTTATCACATATCTTTCCACACACTACAGGAAATATTTATGTAGCTGTATATAAGTCTGGGCTCAGAAGTAGTTTCTTCTCTCTTATCTTTTTAGATGTCAATGAATGTGCAGAGAACCCTGGAGTTTGCGTCAATGGAGTCTGTATTAATACAGATGGCTCTTTCCGATGTGAATGCCCCTTTGGGTATAATCTAGACTACACAGGAGTTAACTGTGTTGGTAAGCAAAACAGACAACTTGTAATAAATAAAAATACTGGCAAATGAAGTGAACATGGTAAAGATTTCATGGCTAGAGTTTGTGCTTATTAGTTAAAAATGCACAATAAAAAATAAAATATAATTCGCTTTATGCAGATACGGATGAGTGCTCCATTGGGAACCCATGTGGAAATGGAACATGCTCCAATGTGGTTGGAGGATTTGAGTGTGCTTGTGATGAAGGTTTCGAACCAGGACCAATGATGACTTGTGAAGGTAACAACAGGAACCATTTTGTGTCAATTCTAATATATATATATATATATATATATATATATATATATATATACATACACACAAAAATGAAATTCATTGTGTCATGAAAAAAAGTTTACAATAAAAATTACACATTAGACTGGTCTGAAGTTTTAAGAGGGATTGAATTTATTACTGCCCTCGTCTTTAAGCACCAGCCAAGTGCTATGGGTTGATAACAGCATGGCAGAGGACCCAGATTTGTATCAAATTAATGGATTAGACTAAATCAGTAGCTCCCTATCACCATGTTTTTTTTTGTTTTTGTTTTTTGTGTTTAATGATTGTAGTCGATTTAATTGTTTCAGTTTCAGTATAATCTAATTATGTTTAAAAAAAAGTATGAGAATCGTTAAAAAAAAAAAAAAAAAACCAAACAAACATATTCACCTAGATGGCTACAGCACCAATCCCAACTGCAGCCGTCCCCCGCTGCCTCTAATACCAAGAACTGAGCATTAAGAAACCACTAATCGCTCAGTTCTCGGTCCTAATTGTCAGTCACCGGCTCTTTTCTCTGGCCCTCCAGAGCTCACTGGAGTGCTAAGCTGTGGAGGGGGTGGGAGCAGCTGGCTCAGGCTCTCAGCGGCTCACTGAGAGGCTGAGCTAGCTGCCGGTCCAGGCCTCTGGGTGGATCCCAACCATATGGTTGGGATCTTTTCAGAGCCGGGACTGGGTCTGTGACGTTGTTGGCTGAAAACAGGTTACAGGACTGCAGAACTAACTGCACTCCTGTGACCCACAGGAGAAGTAGCACAGGAGAAAAAGCTTTGACCATACTTCTCCTTTAAGTTTTCTTCACTACAGACCCTTAGTGTCACATAATTCTCTACTAGTTTTGATCTAGCTCCTTACTGAAAGGATATCAGGATATACTAGTTTCAAATTCATGGAATTATACTCAGCCTGTATTGTAAACTGTAGAGTAGAATCAATTGTTTGTCTCTAAACATTATCAGCAGACCCACCCTTTTTAACACTTGATTTCTTTGTACAAAGCTGATATGGTTACAATGCTCTGGGAATGCTTAGGGAAAGCGGTAAACACCCATACAAATTAGATTTTTACTTTATACTATTTGTTGTTTTTAGATATCAATGAGTGCACAAACCCACTTCTGTGTGCTTTCCGCTGCATAAACACTTATGGATCATATGAATGCACATGTCCATCTGGATATACTCTGAGAGAAGACCGCAGGATGTGCAAAGGTATGAAATATTATTGGGCAGTTTCCAGATCATTATTTTCTTCATGATCTTTGTTAGCCATAATATTAACTAGAACCATGGATGTTTACCCAACTAATTTTATCCTGTAGATTTATTTTTTGCTTGTGTTATTGTTCAAATGTAAGGCCCCGAAAGAATTCAATTTCTGCTTTATGTTATTTTTTCTAGCATTCGGAAATGGGTACTTTTAGTAAATGTCTGCCATTATGACCCCCATCCCATACAGCTTTCTGTGTCTTTCAGATTTGGATGAATGTGCAGAAGGTCTACATGACTGTGAATCCCGAGGAATGATGTGCAAGAACCTGATAGGTACATTCATGTGTATCTGCCCACCAGGCATGCAGCGGCGCCCAGATGGGGAAGGTTGCATGGGTAAGTCAAAGACCATGAAATTTGTATAGAGAGAAGCTGAACATTGCTTATTAGAGACATTCATTAAATGCACCACCCACGTATTCATATGTAGTTAGCTCTTTACTTTTTGTTTTAGTGAATAGTTTTTTATGTTCATTTCAGGGTTACAATTTTTTATTTTTTGACAATTTTTATTGCAGGTAGAGCATTAGCAGTTCTCTACTTTCCTAAAAAAATTTGATGGTGTAATGCTTTATGTTGTCCTGTTTTAATAGATGAAAATGAATGTCGTACAAAGCCTGGAATCTGTCCCAATGGACGCTGTGTGAATACTATTGGAAGTTACAGGTGTGATTGCAATGAAGGTTTCCAGGTTAGCGCCTCTGGAACAGAATGTATTGGTGAGTGCCCTTTAAGAGAAGATTAAACTCAATTTCATATATTTCAATAGAAAGGCTTTTCATTTAATACAATGACTATAGACTATTTTATATAGAGGAAAGATACAGAAAGTGTACTGCAGCAGAAATGGTACAAAATTACACTTTCATTAAAGCAAAAATCCAGTGCCGTTAGGTTCTTTCAGCAATATGATTTCCCCTAATTGTTAAAGTGAGGTACTGGCCCATTTAATCTCAATGGAAAATCAACTGGCCAATACATTGTAATGCTGCGTACAGACGATCGGACATTCCGAAAACAAAATCCTGGATTTATTTCCGATGGATGTTGGCTCAAACTTATCGCACAAATGTTGTCGGAAATTTCAAACATCAAGAACGCGGTAACTTACAACACGTAGGAAGAGCTGAGAAAAATAAAGTTCAATAACCAGTGCGGCTCTTCTGCTTGATTCCGAGCATGCGTGGAATTGTGTACACACGATCGGAATTTCCGACAACGGATTTTGTTGTCGGAAAATTTGAGAAACAGCTCTCAAATTTTTGTTGTTGGAAATTCTGACAACAAATGTCCGATGGAGCATACACACGGTCGGAATTTCTGACAACAAGCTCACATCAAACATTTGTTGTTGGAAATTCCGACCGTGTGTACGCGGCATTAGGCTGCATTCACGTTATAGCTTTTCTCACGCTACATGCATTCATTTTAATAGGCTGTCGTACATGTCAAAAATGCAGCAAAGTAACTCATGCACTTTTGAGCATTGAGCTTCACAGGTTTTCTAACTGTGAATTTTGCTGAATTTGTCACGCATTTGTTTTTGCAAACATGCATCTGTTATGGATGTTTGGGGTGCCTTTGACAATGAATGGCACTGCAAGTGTTGCAAGTGTTTTTTGCGCCTTACGTACATGCACGCAAAATTTCACAATTTTGTCCATGTTCAAGAAACACTATTGTGTGAATGCAGTCTTAACACAAAGACAGTTAAAGTAGGTGAGTGTCAGCAGAACCACTGAATGTAGTATGCAGAATGTTTACTCGTCACACAAAATGTAATATTATCAGTCAGAGGGTTTCTGTCACTGCAGAAAGATGACTAATGGAAATCAATACTAGGATCTGCAAGAATAGTTTTAAAAACCTGAATATTTAAAAATGAACATTCCTGCTCTTGAAGGTGCCTGAGGTTTTTACTTTAAAATTGTGGTGGAATTAATTATTCCTAGCTGTTAGCAAATAAATTATTTGTTTTTGTCCTTAGACACACGCCAAGGATCTTGCTTCACTGAAGTGCTTCAAACTATGTGCCAACTTTCATCTACAAATCGCAACATGGTCACCAAGTCAGAATGCTGCTGTAATGTGGGGCGAGGCTGGGGTAACCAGTGTGAACTCTGTCCCCTTCCTGGAACTGGACCATTTAAGAAGATGTGTCCACATGGCCCTGGCTTTACTACTGATGGCAGAGGTAAAGGCAGAGAAATTTTGAAATGGCCAAGAATTATATTATGGGAATGGTATGACTTCTATAATAAAAAAGCCCATTTTGTTCCTTTGCATTAGATATTGATGAATGTAAAGTGCTTCCTAACCTGTGCAAAAATGGACAGTGCATAAATACCATTGGGTCTTTCCGCTGTCACTGCAACTTGGGCTATACCACAGACATTACTGGAACAACTTGCGTTGGTAAGATATGTTACCATTATTGGAAACAAAACCACATTTGAATATTAGATTCATAAAATCAGATTGCAAAATACACCATATTGCTATATTTGAGATATATAGCATTATGAATATTTCTCAATTATTTTTTTTCAGATCTGGATGAATGTTCTCAGTCTCCTAAACCTTGCAACTTTATATGCAAAAATACAGAGGGCAGCTACCAGTGCTCTTGTCCAAGAGGCTACATCTTGCAAGAAGATGGCAAGACCTGCAAAGGTACAGTAGAACAGAAATCATTTTGCTCAGTGTGGTTGACTATACAAAGATATGCAGTATCCCACAAGAGGCAAGGAAACGCCAGATTTTGTAGCCCAGCTAACTGCGAAAAACTGAAATCTATAGACATGAGAAGCCATTGTTCGTTGCTTTTTAGTTTTGTTTTTTTTCTTTCTTTATTTGAAAACCAATATATATATATATATATATATATA
This sequence comes from Lithobates clamitans, assembly GCA_037952925.1. Taxonomy (NCBI): domain Eukaryota; kingdom Metazoa; phylum Chordata; class Amphibia; order Anura; family Ranidae; genus Lithobates; species Lithobates clamitans. The sequence goes on along the minus strand of JBBGZY010000503.1, from coordinate 629,955 downwards.
TATATATATATATATATTTTTTTTTTAAACAAAATAAAATCTGTATAATTTACTTACTTATGGTGAGATTGAACTGCATGAATATAGTGGAAGTTGTAACTTAAAGCATCCACTGCTTCCACAGATCTGGATGAATGTTCCACCAAGCAGCACAACTGCCAATTCCTGTGCGTTAACACGATTGGAAGCTTCAACTGCAAATGTCCACCTGGCTTTACTCAGCATCAATCCTCCTGCATTGGTAAGAAACTCTATATTTTTATTATTGTATAATTCTATAGTATAGCAGATACATTTGCATTACTTTATATTTCATCCTAACCAGATAACAATGAGTGCAGTGCTCAACCAACCTTGTGTGGCTCCCGTGGTATGTGCCAGAACAACCCTGGTAGCTACGTTTGTGAGTGCCAGAAAGGCTTTTCACTGGATAACAGTGGCAGCAACTGTGAAGGTAAGAGAACATAGCCCTTGACCTCATCACTTTGTATTGGTTTTTCTATATAGCTGGCACATTGAGAAAAATGCATGCACCACAGGGAGCTAAGCAGTAGTTCATCATTTATTTTTCAGACGTGGATGAGTGTGATGGCAACCACCGCTGTCAACATGGGTGCCAGAATGTCCTTGGAGGATATCGCTGTGGTTGTCCACAAGGCTATGTTCAGCACTATCAGTGGAACCAGTGCGTTGGTGAGTAGATGCAAAACACATCACTACTGTCTGTTATTTTTCCAATGTAAGCTCAGTTATTACACATTTAAATCGCAGCAGTGCTTGTTTCTACAAAGAGCTGGATCAGAATTACAACCCCAGTTCCAAAAAGTTGGAACGCTGTGTAGAATTTACATAAAAATAGAATGCAATGATTTGCAAACTTCATAAACCTACTGTATATTTTATTTACAATAGAAAGTATATAAAATGTTTAAACTGAGCAAATGTACCAATTTAAAAATAAAATAAGGTAATTATCAAAAAGTTGGAACAGGGTAACAAAAGTATAAAGCAGTACCAGGAACATGAACAGAAACACAGATGAGGGACCTATGTCCCTTAATGGACTCCAAGAAAAGTATTTCACAGTACTTTTATTTCTCATCCATTGAGGAATACATTTTAACATCCAAAATTAGCCAAGTTGAGGGGTGGGCAACACAGCAACAATCTCTAACAGGTTCTATGAAAATGACTGGGAACTGCCTAGACCCCAGAAGCCGCCTGAATCTGAGCCCGCGTGAGGTGGAGCCTTCCTATTAAATAGAAAGAAACGTACCAACACGACTAAAGGGAGAATACAGAGAATCAACCTGATGCCCGTTACTAGGATAGAAAAGGTCACCGCCTGGGGGGAATGACTGCACATGGAAGGAAGCTTAGAATGTAAACCAGCAAAAATCTGAGCAGCCAAAATCCACCAGGATATCACAATGGACATGGTCAACAGAAAAACACAGGGAATAACCCTCAAGAGGGAATTTAGAACAAAAAAAACAGGCCCAAGCAAAAAAAAAGGACAGTCTACATATTAACATTAGGGTTAACGGGATAAATCTCCAAGACAAAAATTACCTAGACAGACAAAGAAAGAACTCAAGGGTTCAATCCCATGAGCTGAGCTGACTTTAAAGTTAGGGTGCATGGGAGCACCTGTATAAGGGTAGGCAGAGGTGTAAGTTAGACCACAGCCCCACACCTGTTAGATAGGAATCTCCAGAAAAAACTGAGGATGAATCTAAAACATCCTTCCTAACACTAGCGGTGTCACTAGGGCCTGGAAGAAAATTTCTGTGGAGCCTGCCTAACCCTGAAGCCATGGTCTAAGAAATGTCTAATCCACCCAGGTCCAGCAAAGCATTAACAGTCATGGAGTGAAGAACTTGCTTTTTAGCAAAACTGCTAAAAACATTCACTCGGGAAGAACAAAAGAGGACATCTGGAGGACCAGAGGATACTTGTAGCAGGAAACTAGTTCGTTCTACCTGCTGACAATCCCAAAAGGCAGAGGGCCCCTCTAGTGATAATTTCTACCCACTACATAGCTTCTGTGATGCTCCTGTATGTGCAAACCATTCCTCTCATGGCAGAGTCTACCAACTGAGAAGAGCCAGCTTCCAAGGCATTGTCAATAAAGGAGACAGCGTGAGACATACTAATTCTCTCAGTAATATCCAGCTCAGAAACCAGGCTACTTCCCCTGTCGCAGGGAGGACTCCTTCCCAGATGCCAAGGCACTGCCACACCTAGGTGAAGTCCAATGGAGTCCAAACCAGAAAATGTACTCAATGTGGAGGGAATGATCTGTTCTGAGGAACCAGATGGTAGCCCTTGATAGAGGCACTCCAGAGGGTTTGCTCAGAGGGTTTGACAGTTTAAGGTTACTGTCAACACTGGACAGAGGGCTCAACCACTAGTTTAAACTGGGAAGCTAGTGCACAGTGCATCATTAAGGTCCTAAATAACCTCTTGAAATTCTGGAGTGACAGTCTCTTCAGAGATAGACTGCTGGGACACAGACTCCGAGTCAGAGATGGTCACAGGGACCAGTGGCCTTGCCTGATCTAGAGGCTTCAGAGGGTCAAATATTCTGTAGGAGATGGCACTGGGTTGTGTTTAAAGCTTCTGTGGTCAGTGGCCAAAAAGAGTTAAACGCATGGAGCCAAAAAGCCCCTGGTAGATGTGGAGGTCCCTGATGATAGGGGAGGGGACTCAGCCCCACCTGAAAGAGCTGAAGCTGAAGAAGACTCTGATGATTTAGACCCAATAAATATTGCTGCAATGGGTTCCAGAATGTAGACGTCAGTACCCTCAGAAGATTTCAAGTAGACGCCTTCAGAACTACTAGGGGAGTATAGGCTAGGGTCACCCATAGTAGCAGGACTGCTCCCTCTTTGTTTGTGTGCAGACATGTTGCATCTTCATAGCCTCAATCACTCACACGCTTGGAGAGCTGGTGTTGATGAAGGTATAGGTGACCAGGTCACTGTAGATGGGCAGTAGGAACAGACTGAAGTTCCACATGGTGCTTTGCAAAATAGAAGCAGGATGGCCTGTGACACTCTACCTATTGGATGATGTCAGTCTTTAGTCCACCAGTTGTGCAAACAGTCAAGTAGCTTCTGGTGATATACAGCTCCAGGTGAGCGCTAGGTGCTAACAAAACCTTTGATCATAAATGATAAATCCACAATTAAAATAAGTCTTCACAACATAAGCTGTGAGTAACCCTTTGCAAAATGCAAGCAACAACGTGATCCCATGTGATTCTGATATCAATTAAAGTGCATATACTGTAATAACATCATCAATAAAAGTGCATAACAATAAAAAGTTCATCGGTAGTGCCAAAAATCCATATGTAAAGAAATTAATTCCAAACGTGCACTTCACACGCCATGCAAATGTGATTGTCTTGTGCACACTCCCCAGCCCCCTATGTAGTTATGACCCACCAGATCCCTAGACCCAGGGTGAAGTGGGTCTAGTAATGCTTTTTTGGGAGTATAGAGGGTGAGTAGTGGTAAGATCAAATTCCACCTATCTTCCTCCACAAGTCCTCACACAGAAGAGTAAACCAAAAATGGCAACCTGCTTTTATTTATATAATCTGTCCACAAAAACGTATATAAAAATACTCACTCACATTTGTTTGTGCCTAAGCCGGCACCAGCAGGATCCAGCAGTGTGCTGCTCTATCTGCAAGATGGCGGCTTAGCGTGCCTTCCACCACCTAAGCCTTGTGAACCGGATGTGACGTCAGATGTACGGTGTCCGTCAGATGTACCGTGTCCATCAACACTTTACATACAGTGGGGACAGAAAGTATTCAGACCCCCTTAAATTTTTTACTCTTTGTTATATTGCAGCCATTTGCTAAAATCATTTAAGTTCATTTTTTTCCTCGTGCACACGGTCGGATTTTCCGACGGAAAATGTGTGATAGGACCTTGTTGTCAGAAATTCCGACCGTGTGTAGGCTCCATCACACATTTTCCATTGGATTTTCCGACACACAAAGTTTGAGAGCAGGATATAAAATTTTCCGACAACAAAATCCGTTGTCGGAAATTCTGATAGTGTGTACACAAATCCGACGGACAAAGTGCCACGCATGCTCAGAATAAATAAAGAGATGAAAGCTATTGGCTACTGCCCCGTTTATAGTATGTACGTGTTTTACGTCACCGTGTTCAGAACGATCGGATTTTCCGACAACTTTGTGTGACTGTGTGTATGCAAGACAAGTTTGAGCCAACATCCGTTGGAAAAAATCCATGAATTTTGTTGTCGGAATGTCCGAACAAAGTCCGACCGTGTGTACGGGGCAATAGTCCTAAGTATTCAGACCCTTTGCTGTGACACTCATATATTTAACTCAGGTGCTGTCCATTTCTTCTGATCATCCTTGAGATGGTTCTACACCTTCATTTGAGTCCAGCTGTGTTTGATTATACTTATTGGACTTGATTAGGAAAGCCACACATCTGTCTATATAAGACCTTACAGCTCACAGTGCATGTTAGAGCAAATGAGAATCATGGGGTCAAAGGAACTGCCTGAAGGGCTCAGAGACATAATTGTGCCAAGGCACAGATCTGGCCAAGGTTACAAAAAAATTCTGCTGCACTTAAGGTTCCTAAGAGCACAGTGGCCTCCATAATCTTTAAATGGAAGACGTTTGGGACGACCAGGACCCTTCCTAGAGCTTGCCGTCCGGCCAAACTGAGCTATCGGGGGAGAAGAGCCTTGGTGAGAGAGGTAAAGAAGAACCCAAAGATCACTGTGGCTGAGCTCCAGAGATGCAGTTGGGAGATGGGAGAAAGTTGTAGAAAGTCAACCATCACCGCAGCTTTCCACCAGTCAGGGCTTTATGGCAGAGTGGCCCGACAGAAGCCTCTCCTCAGTGCAAGACACATGAAAGCCGGCATGGAGTTTGCTAAAAAACACCTGAAGGACTCCAAGATGGTGAGAAATAAGATTCTTTGGTCTGATGAGACCAAAATAGAACTTTCTGGCCCTAATTCTAAGCGGTATGTGTGGAGAAAACCAGGCACTGCTCATCACCTGTCCAATATAGTCCCAACTGCAGTCCCAGCTGCAGGGATAGAACGACTGGTTGCAATCGAGGGAAAGATGAATGCGGCCAAGTACAGGCATATCTAGGACAAAAACCTCCAGAGTGCTCAGGACCTCAGACTGGGCCGAAGGTTTACCTTCCAACAAGACAATGACCCTAAGCACACAGCTAAAATAACAAAGGAGTGGCTTCACAACAACTCTGTGACTGTTCTTGGATGGCCCAGCCAGAACCCTGACTTAAACCCAATTGAGCATCTCTGGAGAGACTTAAAAATGGCTGTCCACCAACGTTTACCATCCAACCTGACAAAACTTGAGAGGATCTGCAAGGAGGAATGGCAGAGGATCCCCAAATCCAGGTGTGAAAAACTTGCTGCATCTTTCCCAAAAAAACTCATGGATGCTTCTACTAAATACTGAGCAAAGGGTCTGAATACTTAGGACTATGTGATATTTCAGTTTTTCTTTTTTAATAAATCTGCAAAAATGTCAACAATTCTGTGTTTTTCTGTCAATATGGGGTGCTGTGTGTACATCAATGAGGGTATAAATGAACTTAAATGATTTTAGCAAATGGCTGCAATATAACAAGGAGTGAAAAATTTAAGGGGGTCTGAATACTTTCCGTCCCCACTGTATATATTATACATTCACATCAGTTCCTGCCCTCATGGATTTTACAGTTTAAGATTCCTAACTAGCATTTATACATACACATACTAGGGCCAATTTAGACAGGAACCAATTAACCTACCAGCATGTTTTTGGAGTGTGGGAGGAAACAGGAGGAAACCCACGCAGGCACAGGGAAAACATGCAAACTCCAGGCAGGTAGTGCTGTGGCTGGAATTTGAACTGACAACCCTAGTGCAGCTAGGTGGAAGTGCAAAACACTTAGCCACTGTGCTAAAATCCATGAACGAGATTGAAAAGAAAGTCTAGCAAAATTGATTAGCTGGGCTCTTAGGGCATTAGCAAAAAACAGAGTAATTCGGGGTAGAGGAGGGGTTATACGGGGCAGGCTTACAGTTTCCTGTTTGCCAGTGTCCAATCCCCCAGGAGATGGTAGTATTAAAATGTATTTTAATTCCTCCGTCTCTCAGTGGATAAAGAAACTAATTTATTAGCACACTGATAGATCATTAGTAAATCTGCCTGTTCCCCAACATAGGATTTTCATAGTAAAATTCAGATGATTTAGTGCAAGCCATGGGTCTAAACTATAGGCAGTTTCAACATCATTGTCCTCCATCTAAGTGTTCATTCAGCTTCCATTATTTTATGTTTTTTATTTAGATGAGAATGAATGTTCAAGCCAGTCCAGCTGCGGTTCTGCCTCCTGCTACAACACTTTGGGAAGCTTCAAGTGCATATGTCCGTCTGGATTTGATTTTGACCAATCTTTTGGAGGGTGCCAGGATGTTGATGAATGTTCATCGGGAGCAAGCCCTTGTAGCTATGGTTGTTCCAACACCGATGGTGGCTACCAATGTGGATGCCCTGGAGGATACTTCCGAGTTGGCCAAGGGTAAGCATGAGATGAAATAAGAAAGATTTTTCTGCTAATTTTAATTCAGAGACCTATTTCTGAAATTCAGTTGGACCCAATTGGGTTTAATTAAAATGTAGTGCTGATACCTTTATCAACTCAACACCACATTGTTTATTCCACACTGCACCTGTATTTTACCAGCAATTCAAAAAATTATAAATTTCCGAATGTCTGCAAAATGTTCTCTGCTTAACACTGCAAAGAATACTCTGTGACAAGAGAGGTTAGGTACATGACTGGAATTTCATTCTCACAAAATCTGCCAACCTAATCTCAGACATTTTACTATTACAAACACATATGAGGGAATGGATTAATCTAAACACATCATTATCACAAAGGATATTTTAACACTGAATATATAATATATCATTACTTCAGTGGAAATTGTACTTTCGCATGTCATGGCTACAATGTCTATTAGTTTTATATCCATAAATGCCACACCGAACACACCAATATCCTTGTCACACTAATAAACACATTATTGTGTGATATGTGATAATTCCCAACACCACCCAGCTTGCTTCTTGTTCTGGGACAATCTCTGCAGCAGAACCATCTTTTTGACTATGAGGGGCATAATCATATTCTGCTATACATGCATCAACAACCTTATCATATATTTCCTAAAGGTAACCTGCTATGAGAAAAGCATAAATTGCTGACCTCTTATTTTCAAAATGCTAGTTGTCTGTATGTCATGCTATTCCTCTCAGTTAAATTTCTTGATTCAATGACCCAACAAACAATATGCAGATTTGATTTTCTTGACCTGCATACTTGTAAGAGTTCAGTGACTGACACAGAATTGAGCCGGGGGGGGTCAGTATAATAACCACAGAGGTAGTGTTTTCTGAAACAAGTCTTACACCAAAAACCCACTAGAAAGCGCTTTCTAGTGGATTTTTGGCGTATGACTTTGTTGGCACCACTCCGGGAGCCTATCTTTCACTCAGCTGCTGGATGGACTAAAGCAAGATGACCATTTTTTATTAAGAGCATCCTGAGGTGGATTTAGCACTTATACCTTTTCTGTACCGTGGTCTGAAACAAGTCTGTCTGTCCTGACAGTCTTCCTTTGATCAGGTTTCTTCTCTTTATGTGTACATGTTGTATTGCAGGCATTGCGTGTCTGGCTTAGGATTTGGCAAGGGTTCTTATCTACCAGCCCCTGAGGAAGAAGATGAGGAAAATATCTTGTCCCCAGAAAACTGCTATGAGTGCAAGATCAATGGGTATCCAAAGAGAGGAAGGCAGCGACGCAGCACCAATTCCACCTCAGAGCATGAGGTAAGAGATGAACGAGTGTTAAAAAAAAGGCATAATCCCAAGCTTGGACTTTCAAGCTGCTTTGCAGCAGTGCACTATTAACTTATTTATGAATACACATATAATGTATTATTATGTTTACCAGCATTACCCTGAAATACTACAAGAAAATCAAACAGGACTCTACTATAACATCCCAATGACTGTAATGTTATATGACATCACTATTTTTCTTGGAGAAATAAGACAAAATGTAAAAAAGTCCTACTTTATCAAAAATGTGGAACTTTACTTTAGACCCCTAAGCTATGCTAAAACTTGCAGTGTAAGACCCCATACACACTATTAGATTTTCTGCAGATTTTTGTCTTCAGATTTACCAAAACCATGTAGTGCATGGGCCTGCCTGATTGCATACAAATTGAAACTCTTAAGGTTTGACCTCATATTATATGGTTTTGGTAAATCTAATAAGGTGTATGGGGTCTTAGATTTCATCCAAAGCTTAACACACAATAACAGCTCAGATTATCATTTGAGGAAAATGTAGTTCTAGAGCAGCCTTTTTCAACCAGGGTGCCCAGGCATTCTGGAGTGCCTTGAGGTTTCTTCAGAAGTGCCTTGGAAAAATGCCTAAAAATTGCCCAAAAATGTATACAAGCCAGCAGGTGGATCAAACCTGCCCATTAGTTACACAAAGGCACAGGTTTTTATTATGCACCATTTGCAGCCTTCCAGTCACCAGTGTCTTAACAACCAGTGATGTCATCAGTGTTGATAAGAAGGGTGATGACCATCTGCACAGTACCATTGTTTGACCCTCCCTTGCCCCTCTCCGTCAACACTGGGGTCACATTAGCTGAGTGATGGAGAGAAACTGAGGGAGAGGAGAAACATTGGCATACTAGTCGGTAATAGTGTAAAAAAGTGTAATTGCTTTGTAATATAAATCACCTCTAATGTTGGATGTACTACGTGTGTCAATGGTGCCGTATTATGTAAAACTATTAGAATAGTTTCTTACATTTTAAAATGGGGTGCTTTGGGATTATCCATAATTTTAAAGGGTGCCTTCAGACTGTCCATAATTTTAAAGGGTGCCTTGAGATTGACCATAATTTTAAAGGGTGCCTTGAATGAAAAAAAGGTTGAGAAACACTATTCTACAGTATATTAAAGAGAGAAACTTAGTCTGCTTAGACAAAAGAAGTCACATTACTGCTTGGGGTAGGGCTTGCCGCTCAAAGCTTACCTTCCATAAAGGATGTTTGAAAGTTCTGAATGATTTTGATGTAAGTAGAGAAAATGTATATAAGCAAGACTTGTAAAATGCGATTGTTTAGAAAAGTCCCAGCACTTTGACCTCAGGCAACTCGGATAGCCCAAACTGCATTCATATGTTGCATGGCTAAATACCTTCAACCCCAGGGGTGCTCTACAGCTTAACCACTTGTGGTCCGTGGGCTTATGAGGTACACTAAAATAAACCAAATTTTTTAAATTGTTGGCCACTTTAATGGTATAAAACCCAGCTGTAGTTTGACTACAGCTATCATGGCCAACTCAGTCTAGAGAAGAACATATGGATAATAGGGTACATACCAGTATAAAGAAATACATTTTTAACAACTTATGATGTCTTGTACATTTTTGTAATGTTTCTCCCCATGTATTTCAATAATTTGTTATACATCTACTCACAAATGTGTGTGTGTCTTTGATTTTCCGTAGAATCACAACATGAATAGCCTTGATATTGACAGACCAGTTAAGATGAGCTTCAACATTTCCCACCTGACAATCAAAGAACATATCATGGATTTAATGCCAGCTTTGCAACCACTGATGAACCATGTACGATATGTCATCTCTCAGGGTAATGAGGATAACAACTTCCGCATTAATCAAAAGGAGGGTCAAAGTTTCTTGCATCTTGGCCGCAAAAAGGTAACTCCAGGTTTGTATAACCTGGAGATTACCAGCGTGCCTCTATACCGCAAGAAGGAACTGCAGAAATTAGAGGATGAAAAAGACTTCAACTACCTCAATGGTGAAATAGGCCAAACACTCAAGATGAAACTTCAGATCCAACTTAATTAAGATCAGAAACAATCCTCACGTGGATTTTACAAGATCTGAACTTTACATTTATAGAGAAAGTCTTCTTCTGTCTTCTCTTTAATTAGCAAGCTTTTGTGTCAGAACCTCAGCACCAAGGCATAAGATTGATGGGAAATGTGGAATATGAGTTCAGCTGTGACCAATGTCCATATGTATTTTGGGATTATTTTCATAGTATTTTTGTTATGTAAAGATGGGAGGGGTAAGAGTGACAGGAGGGCATAGTGTTCAATGGATATGATGCATCGAATGCCCTGAGCAAAGTTATGGATGTACAAGCAGAAGGGGGGCAAATTCTCCAAATGCCCTTCCTTATTTTCACCAAAAGCTCTAACATGGATGCCAATGACAGAAAGGACTCTAGTGCCTTAAAAGTGCCTTACAAGTGGTCTTGAGAAACCAGCAGTATTGCAGCAGAAGCTTTTTATACCTGAGTGCTACAATACTGTGTATGTGGTGCTTCTAAAAGAAGTTCATAATACATAGTGAACTGTTAGAGTGGTCACTGGAACTCCCAGATTAATATGATGAATGTTTTTGTATTTTTTAATTCTTTTTTGTTTAAAAGAATTTATTTTGTACTGTAATTACGGCACCGTCATTGCTACTAGCAAGCATAGGCAGCTAGAGAGAAGAGCTAATAATATAAATAATACATTGTATTCGCTGTTTAAGCTCTCTTTTCTCATCTTGCATAGCCTTCATGCTGTTGATCCCTCAAACTGTAGTTTACATTTAAAATCAACCCCCTACCACAAAGGAATAAACTTTCTCCTAGGGACCACTCAAGAGTGCACTGCTTCTGTATGAGCAAGGCACATGAACTTTACTAGGCACATCACTTATGTTTCATGCAGAAGCCTTGCTTTGTTTTATATTGAAAAAAGTAAAAAATAAGTGATAGGTAATAGCATTGTTATGTTAATTTATAAACTGCAGAATATATATTCCATGTTTAATATAGCTGGATACAAAAAGTGCTTTGAAGGTTTAAGATATTTAATGGCACACTAAACATTATTGTCTTGTTCAGGAAGAATCCCTTTAAGTATTATTGCCAAGTTCCTTCAAATCATATTCAAACATGTCAGAGGCATAGCCAATAAACTGCCTCCTTTGATCAATTTACTGTAGGCCTCTTACCTCAGGCTGTAAAGAGGTAGCACACAAAAATCAGTATCATGTAGTGTTGTTTGCTTAGCCCTTTGTGCCAGCATTGAACGGACAGAATTTTACTTAGGAATAGAAACTTGTGCCTGATAATAACACCAAAATAATATGGAGTGGTCTAAGCAATGACTTAAAACAGTCTGCTTTCCAATCCCCAAGCCTGTAAACTTAGTGGTAGCCTCATATTCTGCTAAAATTGTTTTTTTTAAATAAACCAATTTGCTCCCCTAAATTCTCAAGTTAAGCAGACTAAACAGTGCTGCTGCTTTTATGCACATTTTAAATTGTTAGTAGTGACGTCCTCATCTCCATCTCTAACCAGTCCCCCTCCCCACTGATACATGCCTTCTGTTCTGCTTGGTAAAAATGGTGATATGTGACTGTCACAAAAAAGACTGAGGTGCCTTTGATGTGCATTTTTTTTTATAAACAGCCTAGCTTCACCTTCTTTATGCCATGTGAGAGGCAAGATGGCAGCACCCAAAAGGGGAATAACTGGGTCTTAGGGAACAGATTGGAGCAGATTTTGTTCACTGATTATGTACCAGTGATTTGTTCATAAGCTTAATAGTTTACATTTGTCAGTGGTTTCTGTAAATGTTGGAAAAGTAAATGGTTGATTTAAAGAATAACTAAAGACAAAACTTTTTTTTTTTTTGAAAGTTTTGGATAGACTGGAGATGGGTTAGAACAACTATTAGGTTTTTATTGCTGTCTTTGTCACCGTTAGGGAGATTCACCCTCTCAATTTGTCCTGTTTACCATTATCATTGAAAGTGAAAGTAAAAGAAAATCTTACATTTTGGGTTATCCCCAGAAAAGTAATAGAATGGAAATCTTCCAATGGGGACACTAGTTCTGGTGACCTGGGGGCCCCCAAGGGATTCCCCTAATTTGCAGGTATTTCCTCTCACTTTCTGTTTGGCTATGGGACAGGAAGTGAAGGTAAATCTCATCAATGGGACACAGATGGCAAAAAAAAACAGGCATTCTCTTACTCTATCCAAAATGAAAAAAATAAAGTTTTGCCTATAGTTTTTCTTTAACCTCCCCAGTTTGCAGGGGCACAAGAAACTAGGAAATCTGGAGAGGAGCCTCTTACTCCAGCTTGCTCATCGCTGCAAACATGAATATAATGTTATTTCTGAATAGGGAAACCGACTATTGCAAACAGGACATTGCCTGTCAATATTCTTTTGCTGGCAGCAGCTTCATAACATTCTTTATCTTTTAAATTAAATATAATAATAAGATTGGAGAAAGGATGGTGCTATTCTAGATTATGGTATAAAATAAACACACTACTACCTGACACTATACTGTATCCATCCCACAATGGTGCTTTACCCATCCAGTGCTTCAAATGGCTCGGTTACTGCACTGTACGTCCTTTTTTTTTTAAGAAAAAAATATTTATGTATAACCACAACTGTAAACTGTTGCTCAATTTTTGTAATTTCATATTCTTGTAGTAAATATATTTTATTTGATACATGTTGTTTTACTTTTGTTTTTGTTTTTTTTTTGTTTGTTTTTTATTGTTTTTTTTTTTTTATTTCCAATTCCCAAGAATAGCCACTTTTTGGTAATATGTGTGAATACTGTAATTGTTGGCAAAATAAAATCATAAACTTGAAAAAGATGCTAGCTTTGCAAAATACGAGATGTTGTGAAATAAAACTTTCTAGACGGTGCTACAGAAAATCATGTCATTGTGAAAATCTTTTTTTTCCAGTCTTGTGTTGAGCCAAAAGTGTTATTTTTGGAGGGCGGGGGGGATATTTTTTCTCTTTCTTTCCAAATGTGGTCTGATACATTTTTATACTGCAATTCAAACAGTGTGCTGTATTTGTTGTTATGTTTGTTGTTAGGCACATATGATAATTTTGTACAAGTTTTCGTAACTGTGTTTTTTGTATCAGATGCAACAGCAACAATAAAATTATTTTGGGTAAAAATATAATTTTTGGTGTTCAGTAAGCTGAATCAAAAGTATCTGGGACAATAAAGGGGACAGGTGTATGGCTGTGGTGGAAAATGTATTACATATAGGGTGCCTCTAGTCTGTTTCCTGACTTCACCAAGAAAAAAAAAAATATAATGTTCAGTGTATATAGTGCTACAAAAATTTTAGAGACTGTGGATATTGTAGAGGGTCAATGATTGTGGAAATGCTACATGAAATAGCCAGTGACTCTGGGGGTGTTATAGGAGATAGCCAGTGACTATGGACATGTTACAGGAGATGGCCAGAGTCTGCAGACATGCTACAGGAAATTGTCAGAAACTACAGAACATTTTCAAAAACTATTGAAAAAATGTTTTTATGGAACGTTGGATAAAGTCAGCAGATGTGCCCATGTGACAAAGGAGATACGTGAGAAATACATTTTCATAAGGTAAGTGTTTATTGGTCATCTAAAACAATTAAAATAAATCAAAATACAGCATATACCCTGTAATTAGCTAGCCGCTTTTTCAAAAGAGGTGTGCAAGACACAAGGTAGAATACAAGAGTGGTATAATCTATTAAATTAAAAAAAGGCAAAATAAAGAGCACATAAAATAATGATTCAAAAGAGTTTATAATTATGGCTAGAATATTATATACATTATATACAGTATAATTGTATCATTGTTGGGAGCTGGGGATTAATCCGGGGAGGGAAGATTTTTTTTACATTTATTTTTAAGAAAATGAGATGTGAATGTAGTGCAGTATATACTGTATATATTTTGCTATGTTATTATTATAATTTTAATTATACAGGATTTATATAACACCAACACCAACAGTTTGCTCAGCGCTTTATAACGTTAGGGCAGACAGTGTACAGTTACAATTCAATACAGGAGGAACCAGAGGGCCCTGCTCATTAGAGCTTACAATTTAGAAGTTACGTAGAAATCACACTTAAGTGATATACTGTATTTATTGGCGTATAACACTCACTTTTTCACCATGAATATTGGGTGCAAATAGCGTGTGCGTGTTATACGCTAATACTTCAATTTTAGCTGCCTCAGAGGGGACAGGGAAGGAGGCGGGACGAGCACCATCAGATTACATACAGTAAGAAACTCCTTTTTACTTGGTGGCCTCTGTAATAGGAAGTCCCGTCTCCTGGGCTGCCATTGGACCACTGTTCTGTCTATCATAGGAGATTCTCACTGTAATCTGTCGGCGCTTGTCCCGCCCCCCTTCCTGTCCACTCTAGGCTGCAGATGGGCATCGATCAGGCTGCACTGATGGCAATGGTGAGGCTGCTGCATTGATGGCAATGGTGAGGCTGCATTGATGTGGACTGATGAGGCTGCATTGATGGCACTTGTGAGGCTGCAGATGGGCATTGATCAGTCTGCATTGATGGCAATGGTGAGGCTGCAGATGGGCACTGACCCTTATTTTGCTTCAAAGTTCCTTATTTAAAATGTTTTTTTTCCTGAAACTTCCCTCTGAAAATAAATGTGCGTGTTATACGCCTGTGCGTGTTATACGCCGATAAATACGGTAATTTTAATCGGCAAACCTTTTTTGGGGGTAAATACCGGTAGCTGAAGGTGCTCAAATTACATAAATGTTGTTGAAAATTTTTTATTTTTTATAATTTCTTTAAAAACAAAAAAAATCTATACAAATCTGCTTCTGAATCTGGTCCCAAATTAAAGGCCTAACTAGTCTGAAACTAATGGTATGTACTACATTAGGACAAGCTAAAATGTGAAAAGGCATAATGTGCAGAACTGGGACATGCCCATAATGAAATAAAAATGCCCTGGGACTTCAAGGAATTAAGGCAGAAAAAGACTCTGGGACTTACATATTAAAGAATGTTGGATTTGTTATTGCATGTGCACATTACTCTGAATTAAGGGTATCATTTAGGGATTCTATAGGTAAAAATGTTAAAATCCTTCCTACAGAATGATTAACCACTTTAATACCGGGCATTTTCACCCCCTTCCTGCACAGGCCAGTTTTCAGTGCTGTAACATTTTGAATGACAATTGCGCGGTCATGCAACACTGTACCCAAATTAAATTTTTATCATTTTTTTCCCCCATAAATGGAGCTTTCTTTTGGTGGTATTTGATCACCTCTGTGGTTTTTATTTTTTGTGCTGTAAACAAAAGAAGAGTGACAAGTTTGAAAAGAACACAATATTTTTTACTTTTTGCTATAATAAATATCCCAATTAAAAAAAAAAATAGTTGTTTTCTTCAGTTTAGGCCGATATGTATTCTTCAACATATTTTTGGTAAAAAAAAAATTACAATAAGCGTATATTGATTGGTTTGCGCAAAAGTTATAGCGCCTACAATACAGGGGATAGATTATGGCATTTTTATTACTATTTTTTTAATAGTAATGGCGGCGATCAGTGATTTTTATCATGACTGTGACATTACAGCGGATATATCGGACACTTTTGACACTATTTTAGGACCATTTACATTTATACAGCAATCATTGCTATAAAAATGCACTGATTACTGTATAAATGTCACTGGCAGGGAAGGAGTTAACACTAGGGGGCAATCAAGGAGTTAATTGTGTTACCTAGGGAGTGTTTCTAACTATAGGGGGAGGGGACTGACTGGGGAGGAGACCAATCGGTTTTCCCTTTATACTAGGAATACACGATCTGTCTCCTCTCCCGACATGACGTGGACCTGTGCGTTTACACACACAGATCCACGGTCCTGCTCTGTAACGAGTGATCGCGAGTGCCCGGCGGACACCACGGCCACCGGGCACACGCATCGGCTCCTCGGTGACATGGCGGGGGCGAGCCCCGTAAGCCGCCGGAAAGCCGAGGACGTCATATGACAATGGGCGGGTAGGGAAGTGGTTAAGGGAATCAGTGTGCACAACAACTTTCAGGTAATAATGTGCAGCTTTCCAGGAACAAAAAAGTAACCCAATTTAAGATTTCAGTTTACTAACGCACACATGTCTTCTATGTCAAGTTTCATCATAGCAATCTTTATTTTTTCCATGATTTTTTTTATAAATTTGATGCAGTTGTTACATAGTTACATAGTTAGTCAGGTTGAAAAAAGACACAAGTCCATCCAGTTCAACCATAAAAAAATAAAGAAATAGAATAAAAAATATTGTACAATCCAATATACCCAATTCTATACCCACAGTTGATCCAGAGGAAGGCAAAAAACCCCAGCAGAGCATGCTCCAATATGCTACAGCAGGGGAAAAAATTCCTTCCTGATCCCCCAAGAGGCAGTCGGATTTTTCCTGGATCAACTTTACCTATAAATGTTAGTACCCAGTTATATTATGTACATTTAGGAAAGTATCCAGGCCTTTCTTAAAGCAATCTACTGAGCTGGCCAGAACTAGCTCTGGAGGGAGTCTATTCCACATTTTCACAGCTCTTACTGTGAAGAAACCTTTCCATATTTGGAGATGAAATCTCTTTTCCTCTAGACTAAAAGAGTGCCCCCCTGTCCTCTGTGTTGACCGTAAAGAGAATAACTCAACACCAAGTTCACTATATAGACCCCTTATATATTTATACATGTTGATCATATCCCCCCTTATTCTCCTCTTCTCAAGAGTGAATAAATTCAGTTCCTCTAATCTTTCCACGTAGCTGAGCTCCTTCACGCCTCTTATCATTTATTATTTATTTCAGGTACTTATATAGCGCCGTCAATTTACGCAGCGCTTTACATATACATTGTACATTCACATCAGTCCCTACCCTCAAGGAGCTTACAATCTAAGGTCCCTAACTCACATTCATACATACTAGGGACAATTTAGACAGGATCCAATTAACTAGCTACTAGCTAGGCGAGAGTGCTACCCACTACACCACTGTGCCACCCAACTGAACTGCATATTCCAGATGAGTTGAGGTCTTAATAATGATTTGAACAGGGGCAAAATTATATCTCTCTCTCTGGAGTCCATACCTCTCTTAATACAAGAAAGGACTTTGCTCGCGTTGGAAACCGCAGCTTGGCATTGCATGCCATTATTGAGCTTATGATCTACCAAAACACCCAGATCCTTCTCCACTACAGATTCCCCCAGTTGTACTCCCCATAATATGTATGATGCATGCATATTCTTAGCCCCAAAGTGCATAACTTTACATTTCTCAACATTAAACCTCATCTGCCACATAGTCGTCCAATTAGACAGTTCATTGAGGTTGGCTTGTAAATTGGAGACATCCTGTAAGGACATTATTCCACTGCATAGCTTGGTGTCATCTGCAAAGACAGAAATGTTACTTTTGATCCCAGACCCAAAATCATTTATAAAGATATTAAAAAGTAAGGGTCCCAGCACTGAACCTTGGGGTACTCCACTGATAACCTTAGACCATTCAGAGTAAGAATCATTAACCACTACTCTCTGAATTCTGTCTTTTAGCCAGATTTAATCCATTTACAAACTGAAATTTCCAAGCATGTAGACTTTACCTTTACCAGAACTGTATCGATCGCTTTTGCAAAATCCAAGTATACCACATACACAGCCACCCCTCTGTCCAAGGTTTTACTTACCTCTTCATAAAAAGAAATCAGGTTTGTCTGACAACTTCTGTCATTCATGAATCAATGCTGTCTGTTGCTTAAAATGTTTTTTTCCAGCAAGAACTCATCTGTGTGGTCTTTTATTAAACGCTCTTTTATTGGTACTTACGACCAAGTAGAGGCCTGAGCAGTATGACTTCGTGCAATATGCTTATATTCTTTGATGCTGCAATGATAACTGCGATATGTAACTGTTTACATCCGAAACTGAAATGTTTGTACATTGGAAGTTGTTTATTATGTTCAATAAAAAAAAATTCTGATTAAAAAAAAAAAAAAGAAATAGCCCCTTTTAATTTTTCAGTTCTACAGTGCATTGCAAGGCCAGAAGTGTTTAATTGTGCAGTGTGAAGGACTGCTGCATCTAATTTGGCATTTTATTCAACAAAGATGAACTGACAATAAGGGGTTTGTCACGTGCATAAGACAATAATATGTATGCATCAATATACTGTAATGCCCTGTACACATGGTCGAACATTGATCGGACATTCCGACAACAAAATCCTAGGATTTTTTCCGACGGATGTTGGCTCAAACTTGTCTTGCATACACACGGTCACACAAAGTTGTCGGAAAATCCGATCATTCTGAACGCGGTGACTTAAAACACGTACGTCAGGACTATAAACGGGGCAGTAGCCAATAGCTTTCATCTCTTTATTTATTCTGAGCATGCGTGGCACTTTGTGCGTCGGATTTGTGTATACACGATCGGAATTTCCGACAACTGATTTTGTTGTCGGAAAATTTTATAGCCTGCTCTCAAACTTTGTGTGTCGGAAAATCCGATGGAAAATGTGTGATAGAGCCTACACACGGTCGGAATTTCCGACAACAAGGTCCTATCACACATTTTCCATTGGAAAATCCGACCGTGTGTACGGGGCATAAGTCTAAAACATCACTGTAAACTTGCTGGAAAAAGGCATTGTAAAATGACGCTGGCAGGAACATTTGCTCCCTACGGGTGGGCGTCATATGATGTCTGCCTGTTCTCGCCGCTCTCGAGCCCCCCCCCCCCATCGGGGGGCGTGCAGCACGGCGAATGGGGTTGAGGCCTGTCCCAATGAAAATGGCTCTTTACCATGTGACCGGCTGTGTACAATCACAGACAGTCACATGCACTGTCTTTGTGCATGCTGCTCGTGCGTGCAGGGCCAGCGCTTCCACTAGGCAAGCTAGGCAGCTGCCTAGGGCGCACTGCCACCTAGGGCGCAGCCAGGATCACACATGGAGGAGGAGATTTGCAGTCACTCAATCGACCTCCTCCATCCCTGGGATCTAAGCGGTGTCCAGCTGCCCTGTCAGCTCTCTGCCTGCCTCCCTCCCTCCCTGGGCAATGTGTAGCCACCTCAGGAGCAGGACGGGCGGCATTGTGCACGGAGACAGCTGGGATAGATCCACCCAGGTCAGGACTGGACATGTAGTGCACACACCGGGCATCTGCCGGGGCCAGGACCGACACGCCACTTGTCCTGGTGCAGCCCAAAGCTAAACTGCTCCTGCAGCTCACCCAGCATCTCTCCCATCGGGGCCTGGGGGTGGAACCCAGAAATCAGCTGATCTATCATGGGGGAGGAGCTGGAGGAGATCTCCCCTGCATGAGCTGTAACTCAGCCTGTAGGAGACCCCATCTCCTGATTTTGAGACTGGTGACACAGGCTGCCGCTGCCACTGCCTAACTTGTGGAAGGAGCTGGAAAAAAGTGCCAGTGATAATATCCCTCAAGATAAACCCCCCCTTTCCTGTCCACCTGGCTTCACCCCTCTCCTGTCCACCTGGCTGCACCCCCCCTCTCCTGTCCGCCTGGCTGAACCCCCCTTCTCCTGTCCACCTGGCTGCACCTTCCCTCTCCTGTCCACCTGGCTGCACCCCCCTCTCCTGTACACCTGGCTGCATCCCCCCTCTACTTGACTGCATCCCCCTCTCCAGTCCATCTGGCTGCACCCCCCTCTCCTATCCACCTGGCTGCACCCCCCCTGTCCTGTCCACCTGGCTCTGTCCTTCTCCCCTCCCACCTGGCTGCAACCCCCCCCCCCCCCCCCCCACTGTCCACTTGTGTTCCATCAGCTGTAGTGGAGTACAGAGGAGACATCCTGACCCTGAATGTCTAAAAAAAAAAAAAAAAGAGTACCTGTCTCCTATATTCTTTTTCATATAGGGCTATTGACACTGCGTGCGTGCCCCCCAGCATGGAGCACGGTGATCACGTATGAGGCGTGTCACTCTGACACAGCCCATCCCCAATCAGGGTAAAGAACCAATAAAATTGGCTCTTTACTACGTAAAAGGCTGTGTCCAATCACAGCTGGTCACAAATGTCAACAAACCACGGTAACTAACAGTTACCAGGTTCTCCTCCTCACACACAGATCCTGTGTGAGGAGGAGACTGCGATAACAGCTAGTTACCACTGTAAAGTGAAAACACAGATTGCCAAGTAATAATGAATAGGGATGGTCCCGATGTTCGAGTCGAAAGCAAGTTCGTCTCGAACGTCAGTTGCTCAGTTTATTATATAAGGTTGCGGCCATTTATAGTTTGGTGAATGAAGAGAGATTTGGCAGATTAGTTAGTTAGTGGATTGAGCGTGCAGTCAGTGCAGAATACAGTAAAACCTTGGTTTGAGAGTAACTTGGTTTGAGAGCGTTTTGCAAGACAAGCTAAATTTTGAAATAAATTTTGACTTGTTAAACAAGCTATATATTGATATACAAGTAGTGTCACGTCACAACTGAGTATAAAAAAGAAGAGAGGCGCTTCTAAGCAATATGTAGCAATATGGTTACATTTAATGAAGGTACAACATTTAGCAACTCACATGGTTGATGATTAATACAGGCACAACTAAATATGCAGACATCCGGGGTAAGGCTGTCCACATAGACCATCCTCCACACCGCCATCGACGTCATCCCTTTCACGCTGAGTTCCACCAGAGCTCCAAGCCTCCCTTTCAGATCGCTCTACTGCAGGGCAGTTTTCCTGGTCACGACTGCAGACTGACAGCGATGATAGCCGGCGGTGCGGAAAATGGTCTATGTAAGGGGTGTCCAAACTTTTTTCAAAGAGTGCCAGATTTGATGAAGTGAACATTAATGAGGGCCCACCATTTTGCCGGACATTCTTTGAACCATTAGAATTAAATAAAAATGAACTATTTTATGCAAAGTTTATTGCAAACGGCATATTTTTCATTTCGACACATGGATGACAACTCTAAACAGGTGTTAAATTAATCTGCCTTTCTTATCTGAAGGCCAGATAAAAAAAAATCCAGGAAGCTGAAATATGTCAGGAACATTGTAAAGTACATTACATATTATTGGTAATAAAGGTTGTCTGCAAACTTTTAAGTTAAAAAAATATGAACAGGAATATAACACCAAGTATACATGTTGTGTCCAAATATATTTATAATGGATTAAGACCAACTGACATTAACTGAGATTTTACAATGTATTTATCTCAAATGAAAAAAAACTTGCCTGCACATTGCTGTGTGTGGTGAAGAGTCTAATGCTGCGTACACACGAGCGGACTTTGCGGCAGACTTTGCCCGGCGGACTTTGACGGACTTTATGACAGACTTTCCGAATGAACGGACTTGCCTACACACAATCCACCAAAGTCCGTCGAATTCGTATGTGATGACGTACGACCGGACTAAAACAAGGAAGTTCATAGCCAGTAGCCAATAGCTGCCCTAGCGTGGCTTTTTGTCCGTCGAACTAGCATACAGACGAGCGGACTTTTCGACCGGACTCGAGTTCGACGGATAGATTTAAAACATGTTTCAAATCTAAGTCTGTCCAACTTTTGAGAAAACAAAGTCCGCTGGAGCCCACACACGATCGAATTGTCCGACGAAATCCCGTCCGCCGGGCAAAGTCTGCCGTAAAGTCCGCTCATGTGTACGCGGAAAAAGGTTGAGCTCGGGCGTGTTATTTGAATATTTATATATCTTTTGTGGCCCCCAACGAATCCCTGAGCGCCACTCAGGACCAAGGATGACCTTGGGCGTGTTCACAACTCCACGAGCCCGCTGGGAAGCTGACAGTATGCAGCGCCAATCACAGGCACTGAGACATTTCCTGATCTCTGCAGCTGCGGACGTCAGAAGGGGGCGGGGCCACTTGGTTACATCACCGGGTGCCCTGCCCTTGCCTATATAACAGCTGTCAAAGCGAAGAGACAGCTCCCATCGAGGCAGAGCTTTTTCCATTTTTTCCAATAATCTTCTTTTAAATGGGGCTTCCAGATTCCGATAAGCCCCCCGGCGCAGATCCCGACAACTACCGGCCAGGGTTGTCAGGAAGAGGCCCTTGTCCCCATCAACATGGGGACAAGGTGCTTTGGGAGGCACCACAAAAGACCCTCCCTATGTTGACCCTTGCTCGGATAAGGGTCTGGTATGGATTTTGGGGGGAACCCCACACCAATATTTTTTTTCTATTTTGGCGTGGGGTTCCCATTAACCACTTAAGCCCCGGTAGGATTTGCCCCCTTAATGAGCAGGCCATTTTTTGCAATATGGCACTGCGTCAATTTAACTGACAATTGCGTGGTCGTGCGACGTTGTACCCAAACAAAATTGACGTCCTTTTTTTCCCACAAATAGAGCTTTCTTTTGGTGGTACTTAATCAACTCTGCTGTTTTTATTTTTTGCGCTATAATCAAAAAAAGAGCAACAATTTTGAAAAAATATATATATTTTATACTTTTTGCTATAATAAATATACAAAAAAAATTGTAAAAAAAGAAATGTCTTCATCAGTTTAGGCCGATTCTTCTACATATTCTTCTACATAAATTCTTCTACATATTTTTGGTAAAAAAAATCGCAATAAGTGTATATATCTACAAAATAGGGAATAGATTTATGCCGTTTTTATAATTTTTTTTACTAGTAATGGTGGCGATCTGCGATATTTTGCGGGACTGCGGCATTGCGGTGGACAGATGGGACACTTTTGACACATTTTTGGGACCATTCACATTTATACAGCGGTCAGTGCTATAAAAATTGGATTTTTTCATCATACTTACCTGTAAAATCCTTTTCTTGGAGTACATCACAAGACACAGAGCAAATATAATAATGACTATATGGGTTATACACCACCTACTGGTGGATGGACACTGGCAGATAGTCAAACAGGAAGCCCTCCCCTATATAACCCCTCCTACACAGGAAGGACCTCAGTTTTGTAGCATAGCAATGAATAGCACAAAAAAGATGGGAGGGACCTCTGTGTCCAGTGATGTACTCCAAGAAAAGGATTTTACAGGGAAGTATGATGAAAAAATCCTATTTTCTTTATTGTACATCACGGGACACAGAGCAATCATAATAATGACTATATGGGATGTCCTAAAGCAATGCACTTGAGGGGAGGGAGACACAATCACAGAAACTGCCACCTGAGAAGGACTCCTTCTGCCTCCCAAAACATACTGCGACCAAAGAAGTATCTTCCTTTGCTTTGATATCTATCTGGTAAAATTCTGCGAATGTATGAACAAAAGACCATGTAATGGCCTTAAACCCTAAGCCACTGACACCTGATGGTGGATGGCCCTTGATGCCCCCACACACCCAGTAGCGAGTGCTTTTACCAAAAAAAGGGGTGTGGGACCTTGCCCTTTCAAGCCATAGGCTCGAATAATTAACTGGCAAATGCAATGAAAATAGTTAACTTGGATGCCTCCTGCCCATCCTGGGCTCTACTGCACAACCAGAATTCCTGACCTGTAACGACAAATCAAGTAATTTTGACCGCCAGAACTACCTCCAGAGTATGCAGTGATCTAACTCCTGCCAACTGAGGATCAGAAAAGAAGGCAAGACATTGTCTTGATTCAAGTGAAATCTAGACACCATTCTAGGCAAAAAATGGATAAGGATGCAACATCACCTTATCATGATGTGAGACCAAGAATGGCTCCTTGCATGAAAGTGCCGCCAACTCTGACACTCCACTTAGTGAAGTGATAGCCATCAAAGAAGCCACTTTCCGAGATAAAGGACCAACAGAATCCCCCGATTGGTTCAAAAAAGTGGCCTCTGCAAGGACAGTCAAGATCAAATTCAAGTCCCAAGGACACAAGAATGGCCTGACAGGCGGGACTGTCTATGTTACAAGCTGTATGAAGTATGAAGTATGAAGCAAGGAGTGGGAAACAACGGTCTCTGGAAAAAAATTAATAGGGAAGAACTCTGACCCTTAACGGTACTTAAGGCCAATCTCCCTTCCCCTACCGATTAAGGAAAGAGAAAAAGAAAATCTTCCACTCACATATTTATGCGGGTGCCACTTCCTGGCTTTATCCCAGGCAAAAATAGTTCAAAGTCCTGTAATTGAAGGTCTCTCGAAGCTGGCTTCCAGGGGCTCAACAGTGCTGAGATACAGGACTCAAGACCATTGGGTCCCGCTTGACTGGGAGTGTCCCAGGAGCGACCCCTTGCAAGACTCACTATGTCAGTGTACCAAGCCCTCCTGGGCTAATAAGGCTAACATTATTATTAGTGTTACCCTCTTCCAGATTCTTTGCAAAAGATGTGGCAGAAGCCAAAACAGAGGGAAAACATCAATTAAGGGAGAATTGGTCCCTAAGGTGTTACCAGTACATCTACCCCTATTGGCAGTGGGACCTCATCCCGGACACAACCTGTCCCAACTTGTTGTAGAACTTGGAATCTAGTAGATTCACCTGCAGAGTTCCCCCTGCCACTATTCTATACCTGTAATATGAACTGACAATAGAAACAGCACTTGTGCTGTCCCAGACAGAACGCGGTTCACCTTCCTGAGCCGCATGACTCCTGGTGCCGCCCTGGTGGTTGATATATATGCCCCTGCAGAGGCTTTTTCAGATAGAACCTACAACTGGTTTGTACCATAATCCAGAGAAAGGCGTACTGGCCAAAAGCTCCAAGATATTTATGGGCAGTATTCTCTCCTGTGGAGACCAAGTCCACTGAACTGTAGCCACCCTCAAACCAAATGGAGAAACTGGCATCAGTGGCGATTTTCTTCCAATACCTGAAAATAAGAATTCAACCTTTCTAGATTCCGAACCATCAACCACCAATCTTTTGCTGTGCAACCGGGAAAAGAGCCCTCCGACAATCCAATGCCTGGATCTTCAAGTTCCAGACAGAGAGAATGATCCTTTCCAAGACCTGGAGTAGGACTGTATATAAGGAATGTGCTTTGACCTAGATACAGCTTCCTACTGCAAAATGTATTGAAGGAAAATCTGGACCAACTGCTTCCTGAGCAAAGGTTATTGAGGTATACTGAGATTGACACCCCCTGCGTCTTTAGCAAGTCCAGCACCGGAGCCAGGAGCTTTGTGAACCTCAGAAGCTGTGGCCAGCCCGAAGGATGGTCACAAAAAAGAAAACAGACGACTTTCCACTGTAATTACAGAAATCTTTGAGGCTGGAAACAACGCAGCACATGAAGCAGTGTGTTTCCTGATGATTATGGGCCCCGCAATCTACCTCTTGCCGAAAGGTCATCACTGAACAGACCAAGCCTATCTGCAACAGATGGATGCCAAGCGGATTGAGATCTTAAGATAGACCTTATGTCCCTATTCAGTTTTGAAGCTGCTACCATTTAAGTGTTTTACTATAATGAGCCCATAACTTTTGCTCCAAGACCCAATGCAAGGCCAAGACTGCTCTAAAATCTAATGGCCTGAGATACTCTGAAATGCAGCAACCTCAGCTGCCTCCCTCACTTAGGAGGGAAACCTGGGCAGTCTCCCATTTAAGTACTAACCAGGCTTGATCGGAGATCAGGCGCCACAGTGGCTCAGATCACCCTGATACCATTGGTCCAACAGGAAACGTGAACATTGTCAGACCACTGAACCTGAGGGCAGTGTACCTGCCTCACCCTTCTAATTCATTTAGCTAGTCTAACAGATACATAATAAAGTGACTGTATTAGACAAACTAATACGCAGTTCCACAAGGATGCAGGCCTAGACAATGTTGGTCTTACGCTATACAACCCCGTAGGTATGCAAGTATGCACATACCCAGGTATGCAAACATTCAGATATACAAGTATTCTTGCCATTCATGCATCTATGTATGCAGCTCAAGGAAAATAAGCACATATGTATGTATCCCTAGACAAATAAACACATATCTATATAGTCCTAGGCAAATAAGCACATATGTATATAGTTCTAGGCAAAAAAACAGATATGTATGTAGCCCTAGGCAAAAAAAGCACATATGTATACAGTTTAATGCAACTAAGCACATATGTATACAGTTTAATGTAAATAAGCACATATGCATACAGTTTAATGCAACTAAGCACATATGTATGCAGTTCAAACCAAGCATATACGTATGCAGTACAAATGAGAACATGCCAGCATATGTTTAAGCAATATGCATTTATGGAGGCATGAGTTTATGGAAGCATGTAGGTATGTGCTTAAGCAAATATGCATTTAGACAAAACACGAAAGCGCGTGTCAATGCAAACACACACTAACTCAATACGTGCCCATGGAGACATGCATTCATGGAATAAGCAAGCATGCGTTTATGAAACGTATTTATGCAACATATAGTACGCAACATGTATCTTTGCAAACATATGTCTATGCACCATGTGTTTATGCAACATGCATCCATGCAAACACGTATATATATATGCTACACGCATACACACTTATGCCCACACGTCTATACAAACATATGCTTATAAAAACCTGCGTCTATGCAACACGTTTCCACGCAAACGCGCTGTCGCGGCCAGCCTTGGGGGGGTTTGCAGAGGGCCCCGCCCCATTGCCCCCGTGCCCGCTTGTCGGCAATGGGGCAGGGCCCTCTGCAAACTTGTGCCTATGCAGGCTTGTGTTCTATGCATGTAAGCAAGCATGTATACTATGCTGCACCTGCTCAACTGCACCTGGGCCCATACTAGTTATAGTCAGGATTAGCCAAGTACATAGGCATCCAATGCAGCCTCTATGCTGCTTTAACAGCCTAAAGCCTCTTCCACACCTGTGCGACCCATCCTGAGACTTGGGACTGCCAGATCGCCTGACAAGTCGCACCCCATGATTTCCAATGAGTACCCTTCACATTGGTGCGTCTTCAAGTCGCAGCGACCTCAAAGCAGCCCCTGCACCACTCCGGTCTGACCTTGGCACGACTTGAGGTCCATAGACCTCAAGATTTTCACGTCGCTGCAAAATCGCATCAAAGTTGCAGCCAAAATGCGCAACTTTTAAGTCGCACACATGTGAAAAGGGAGCCCAAAACTAAGCTCCTGCAGACACAATGCATGCTATTCTGGAGACACAACTCCTTCAAGTGCACCAATGCCCATGTTCTTCCAAACATGTGCTTATGCCACATGTATGTATGTATGCATGCATGCATGCAACATCTATGCAAAACATGTGTTTATTCAAGCTTGCGTTTAAGCAACAAGCTTGCAAGCATGTATACTATGCTGTACCTGCCCAACTGCACTTGGCCCATACTAGTTTTTACTAGTTTACCCCATATGCATGCCATGCAGCCTTTTCCTGCTTCAGCCTAAAAGTAAGCTCCTGCAGACCAAATGCACATTATTCTGAAGTTTGCAAGTATGCACCTGTTCAACTGCACCAGGCCCCATACTATTTTTGTGCCAAATGCACAGTATTCTGGAGACCCAACACCAAGTTATACAGGCCCCCCGGATTAAGCAGTAAGTAAGCAGTATATAATCATGACTTGTCTGGCCACATAGTTCATAGTGATGTGTGAGTAGGTACTCACACATCACTAGTATCCATGGTCTGGCGTTGTGTCTCAAGAGGCCCTGCTGAAGCAGTCAACCTCATTTCAACATGGCCACCCTTCCACTCCCCGCCTATTTAAAAATAGGCCATACTAAGTTTCTGTTAAAAAAAAAAAAAAATAGGCCATACTGTGTGAGCCTGTGCCCTCTAGTGGCTGGGGGAGAAACAGCAGCCCACACTACTAAGAAGTACACAGCGTGATTAAACAGCACACTGCCCCCAGTGGCCACTGGGAGAACAGACAGTCAGATCTCTCTCTTGCAGACTTACCATTCCTGCTGCAGGACTCTAAACATAACAGGAGTCCAATCTTCACCCATCACGGCGAGCTTTGTCATAAAAGACCTTCAGGGACTGGGTCCTCCTTAATGTGGGGTCCACTCCCCTGGACCTGTATAGCACCCTGCAGGAAAGCACCTTGGTCAGAACAAACACTGCACAGGGCTCCCCATTACGCAGGGTCCAGTGCCATAAGGCTGCATTACAGGCAAAACCTTGAGGAATCTTCTCTTCTTCCAATGAGGCCCGGGTACCACACATTTTGGCTGATAGCTTTTTAGAATGGATCCGAATAAAGTCCATGATTCTAAATAGAACAGTCCAGACCTCCAAGTAGGCTCCAAGAGTACATGTAAACATAGAAAAAGTTTGGGACTTTGAATGAGGAAAACATAGACATGTCCCTCCATCCCTGTTCATGAACGGAGGAATGCCGTTTACCGGCACTTCCTGCTTCAATGCGATTATCAGCTGTGATTGGTCAGAGTCTCCATACCACGATCGGAGATGCAGTGTGTCAAACTGACACACAGCACCTCTGATCGCCACACTGCGCACCCCCACAGGCACGCGCGGGGGTGCGCCCAGTCAGGATAACAGAACCACCGCCCGGCCATCATTCTGCTATAGGCAGGGCGGGAAATGGTTAAAGGAATATTTATTTTTTATTGTTTCACTTTAAGCATCATTAAAATCGCTGCTCCTTCAAAAACTATTGTTTTAAAAACTTTGTTTGTATTGATACATGTCCCCTAGGGCAGTACCTAGGTCCCCATACACTTTTTATGGCAATAACTTGCATAAAAGCCTTTAAAATTAGGACTTTTGATTTTTTTAGTTCGTATCCCATAGATTTTAATAGGGCTTACTAGAACTTTTTGCCCATTCGAGGTGTTCTGGTGCGAACCGAACCGGGGGGTGTTCGGCCCATCCCTAATAAAGAGTACCTGTCACCAGCCCATCAGAGTACCTGAATAACTGTCTCCAGCTCAGAGTACCTGAGTACCTATCTGAAGCCCATCAGAGTACCCGAGTAACTGTCTCCAGCCCAGAGTACCCGAGTAACTATCTGCAGCTAAAATACGAGTACCTGTCTCCAGCCCAAAGTACCCGAGTACTTATCTGCAGCACATCAGAGTACCTATCTACAGCCCATCAGAGTACCTGAGCATCTATCTGCAGCCCATGCCTCATAGAATATAGGCTTAGGTGTTTGCTTTTCAAAATTGGGTCATTTTGTGGGCATTTCCATTGTCCTGGTGCTCCATGACCTTCAAAAATGTGATAGGTTGTCAGAAAATGATATGTGTAATTTATGCTCCTGACGGTGCTTCCCGCATGTTGGGCCATACTCGGGAGGAGTAGCAGAATGTGTTTTGGGGTGTAATTTTTGCTATGTACATGCTGTGTGTTAGAAAAATCTTATAAATTGACAACTTTGTGTAAAAAAAAAAAAAGTTTTAATTTTCTTTCCACATTTTCCAAAAATTGTGGAAAAAAATGACACGTTCAAAAGACTCATTATACCTCATAAATTTTACATTGGGGGTATGCTTTGCCAAATTGGGTCATTTTGTGGGTAATTCCAGTGTCCTGGTGCTCCAGGGCCTTCAAAAGTGTGATAGGTAGTCAGTTAATTAGATGTGCAATTTATGCCCCTAGAACACCTGAAGGTGCTCCCTGCATGTTGGACCTCTGTATGTGGCCAGGCTGTGGAAAATTCTCACACATGTGGTATCGCCATACTCAAGAGGAGTAGCAGAATATATTTTTGGGTGTAATTGCATATGCTGTGTGTGAGAAAAAACTTGTTAATATGACAATTTTGTGTAAGAAACAAAAAATGTCTTAATTTTACAAAGAATTGTGGGGAAAAAATTACAACTTCAAAAAACTTCCCATGCCAGGGGGTCATTTGGGGAATATTTGTACTGTCCTGACATTTCAGGGCCTCAAGAAATGAGATAGGCCACCAATACAGCAGGTGTGATCAGATGTGATTAATTTTTAATGATTGGCACCATAGCTTGTAGAATGTAGACTCTATAACTTTCACACAGACTAAATAATATCCACTAATTTGAGTTATTTTTACCAAAGATATGTAGCAGTATACATTTTGGCTCAAATTTATGAACAAAAATTACTTATTTGCAAAATTGTATAATAGAAACTAAAAAAAAGTGTTTTTTTTTCAAACTTTTCACCCAATGGTGATTAAATAGCACCAAAAAATATTTCTGTTTCTGTGAAAAAAATGAATGAAAATTTAGTTTGGGTACAGTGTTGCATGACTGAGTAATTGTCATTCAAAGTGTGAGAGCACTGAAAGCTGAAAACTGGTCTGGGCAGGAAGTGGGTATAAGTGCCTAGTATTGAAGTGGTTAAGCTTTTACAAAACAAAAATCTGGAAGTGATTGGTTTCTATGCACAGCTGCACCATATTTTGCACTCTCCAGTTTTAGTAAATCAACCCCTATGTGTGGTTCCTTTACAGTGCTAGAGCACTAAGATAGGTAGGCCACAGGAGCTGGTATTGGTGTCAGGCCAGAAGAGGTGAACTTAGCTGGTAATGATGGCAGATAGTATTATGTAGCTCACCACATTGCAATTCACAGTATTGTAACATAATATAGTTCTGTGAACACAGGTGGTACAAATATATATTTTTAATATGTAGCCCACCACAATGCAATTCACTGTAATGCACACATAGAAGATGTTTATGTAGCACAGTACAGCACTGTGTATAGCACTGCATTGCAGTAAATATCTCTCCCTGCAAACACACTGTCAGCTCTCCCTATCTACTCCAAGTCACCAATACACACTGACAAATAGCTACTGGGAGAGGGTTGGAACATACAAAAACCCGCATTTTGGTGTCCATCTAAGCTACCGAACCACATTTCAAAGGCTAGGAAGAGCATTATTGGTAAATGGTTGCTATAGCAGGGAATGGTCACATTAGTTTCCAATTTTCAAAAACTTTGAATGGGTTGGGTTTGCCTCCATCTTGTGCTCAAAGCAAATCTAAAGCTCTTCCCTATTGGTGGCTTTAGTGGTGAACGGTCACATTAGTTCACCATTTTCCCAAATTGCAAACAAGTGGAATTCCCCTCGAACTCATAATCAACCCAAACCCAAAATTCATCCCTATCCAAGACTTTATAGTTCCACTTAGAGTAATAGAAGACTCAGCAATGTGAATTTCCTTCTAGAATGAACTTGTCTAAATGAAAATTATTGTGTAACAGAAGGGTTGGTTTGGACTCCTCGTGAGGCAAAAAAATAAAACTTTATAAAATGGACTGTGCCATCACTAACATCTCTAGAAAAGTTTTATTTGCCTCGAAAGCCATGTGCTTTTGAATAGAAAGGCAACTAAAAGAATTAAAGTGGTTCTAAAGGTTGAAGGTTTTTTACCTTCATGGATTCTATGCATGAAGATAAAAACCTTCAGAATACAGCCCCCCCCCCCCCCCATACTTACCCAAGCCTGATCGCGATCCAGCAAAGTGCATGAGAGAAGCTGCTCTCCCGGGTCTCTGCCTCCTCATTGGCTCCCACTGCTTTCAATCACAGCCAGTGAGGAGGGAGCGGGGGTGGGGCTGATCCCATTCTGTGTGTCTTATGGACACACAAAGCGGGGCTCGGAAGTGATCACGAACGAGTGCCCCCATAGCAAGCGGCTTGCTATGGGGGCACTTGGAAAAGAGGACACACCAGGAGCGCCGGTGGGAGACCCGAGAAGGGGAGGATCAAGGCTGTTCTGTGCAAAACTACACAGAGCAGGTAAGTATAAGATGTTTGTTCTAAAAAATAAAAAATATATAACCTTTAACCACTAGCCGACCAGCCGCCGCAGTTATACTGCGGCAGGTTGGCACGGCTGCGCAAATCGCCGTAGCTGTACGTCGCTCCTTTAAGACATCACAGCAGGTGCGCACACGCACCTGGTACGTGTCCCCGAAGCCGATGTGCATGCCCGGCAAGTGCAATGACCGCTGGGCACCCGCATTCGCTCATGACAGAGTGAGAATCGGAATCTGTGTGTGTAAACACACAAATCCCGGTTCTCTCAGGGGAGAGGAGAGAGATCGTGTGTTCATACAGTATGAACGAAGGGTAATGAATACTTGTGCGCACACCAAAAATAAAACGAATAAATAATTGAAAAAAATAAAATAAAAATATCCACTAGAGATCATATAAAATCAGACTCAACAAAGTATAAAAGAGTAGCTGCCACAAATAATAGTGTTCACACACCAAAAGACAAATTTTTTAAAATGATAAATTGCGGCGCTTTACTATATAGCAAACTACTGAGACGCCAAAATTTGTACAACACTACCCTACCAGGAAGATCCACATTTAGGAACTCCAGGTAAAAATAGAGTTACAACAATTAATCTTCCATTATATTGTGCAATCAGAGGACACAAAGAAACCAATATTGCATCAATAATTGAGTATAAATGCAGATGACATGAAGCCCATATAAATTAATGAGTATAAGAGGAGTGTTTACACCCAATGAAATTCCTCATACTGATGAATCACCAGTATGAGGAATTTCATTGGGTGTAAACACTCCTCTTATACTCATTAATTTATATGGGCTTCATGTCATCTGCATTTATACTCAATTATTGATGCAATATTGGTTTCTTTGTGTCCTCCGATTGCACAATATAATGAAAGATTAATTGTTGTAACTCTATTTTTACCTGGAGTTCCTAAATTTGGATCTTCCTGGTAGGGTAGTGTTGTACAAATTTTGGCTTCTCAGTAGTTTGCTATATAGTAAAGCGCCGCAATTTATCATTTTAAAAAATTCATACAGTATGAACACCGATCTCTCTCCTCCCCTAGTCAGTCCCATCCCCCTACAGTTAGAACACACCTAGGGAACAAATTTAATCCCTTGATCGCCCCCTAGTGTTAACCCCTTTCCTGCCAGTGACATTTATACAGTAATCAATGGCTATTTTTAGCTCTGATCACTGTATAAATGTCAATGGTCCCAAAATAGTGTCAAACATGTTTGATCTGTCCGCAGCAATGTTGCAGTCCTGATAAAAATCGCAGATCGCCGCCATTACTAGTAAAAATAATAAAATAATAATAAAAATGACATAAATCTATCCCCTGATTATTTTTTTACCAAAAATATGTAGAAGAATACACATTGGCCTAAACTAAGAAAAAAAAAAAAAAACTATTTTTTTAAAAAATTGGGGATATTTATTACAGCAAAAACTAAAAAATATTGTTTTTTTCAAAATTGTCGCTCTTTTATTTATTTATAGCGCAAAAAATAAAAAACGTAGAGGTGATCAAATACCACCAAAAGAAAGCTCTATTTGTGGGGAAAAAGGACATACATTTTGTTTGGGAGCCACATCGCACGACCGCGCAATTGTCAGTTTAAGCGACGCAGTGCCATATCGCAAAAAATGGCCTGGTCAGGAAGGGGTCAAATCCTTCCGGGGCTGAAGTGGTTAATTATCACTTTTTTATCACTTTGGAATCATAAGTTTTGGAGAGCAATTTATGTTATTATAAACTGACAGCATGAACCATTTGCTGACTGCCCCACGCAGATATACAGCTGCAGGGAGAATGCTCTGCGCTTGATCACTTGATTACAACAGTGGGTGCCGGCCAATAAATGATCACCGCCACCTGTTGTTCGACTCCGTCATTCAGGGAAGGGAGCTGTGTGTTGTAAACAAAACAGAGTTATGAACACTGACAGGAGATCTTGCTGTATTTTTATTCCATGCAGGGAAAAAAAACAGCAAGATCACTTAGTAAAAGCAGTACATAACACATAGCTAACATTGTTAGACACACATTTAATCCCTTTATCGCTCCTGCATGTTAACCCCTTCCCAGCCAGTGTCATTAGTACAGTGACAGTATATAGTATTAGCACTGATTACTGTATTAGTGTCACTATTGATGTCAGTGTCAGTTAGTCAGTTAGTGTACCCCCTGCCAGCATCAGCTAGTGTCAGATTGCCCGCCTTACTATCACAGTCCCACTATAAGTCGCTGATCCCCGCCATTATAACTTTCATGCAATTAAAATAATATACACTTATTGGGATTTTTTTACCAAAGACATGTAGCATAATACTATTTGGCCTAAATTCATGAAGAAATTTGATTTTTTCAATTTTTTATTGGATATGTTTTATAGCAGAAAATAAAAAAATATTGTTTTTTCTTCAAAACTTTCTGTATTCTTTTGTTTATATAGGAAAAAATAAAAAGCCCAGTGGTGATCAAATACCACCAATAGAAATCTCTATTTGTGTGAAAAAAATGATAAAAATGTCATTTGTGTACAGTATTGCATGATCACGCAATTTCCAGTTAAAGTAGCGCAGTGCCAAATAACGAAAACATTTAATATTGCCCCCATTAAAGGGGTCGTAAACCCTTGTGTCGTTTCACCTTAATGCATCCTATCTTCTGACAGTGACCGCCCCCCCCAGCTCCCCCCCATTTTACTCACCTGAGCCCTTCATTCCCTCTGTGGAGACGCGCTGGACCTCTCTGCCCGGGGTTCTCGGCTCTTGATTGGATAGATTGATAGCAGCGCAGCCATTGGCTCCCACTACTGTCAATCACATCCAATGACGTGGGCGCTGGGGGCGGGGCCAAGTCCGGCATTCTGTGTCTATGCACGCAAATGCTGGATTTGGGAGCGTGCCCGTAAGGTAACCGCCTGGGAGAGCGCCTCTTCTAGGGGGTTTACCGATGCAGGAAGGAGCCGTAAGCGCGGCCGGGGGACCCCAGAAGACAAGGTTCTGGGCCGCACTGTGCTAAACGAACTGCACAGTGGAGGTAAGTATGATATGTTTGTTATTTAAAAAAAAAACAAAGTTTTACAATCACTTTAAGACAGATCATCATTACATTTTCTTTAGTTTCTGCTTCTGTTTGAAGAGCAATAATACCAAATTACCACTAGAGGTCATCCTAGCATTTAGCTTGTAAATCAAGCTGACCTCAAGTCTGGTTTTGGATTAAGTCCAGCCACATAAAAAACAGACATGGCAAATATTTATTCAAACAATGGTGTTTGTTCATGAAGCAGTGAAAAAAATGTTTTTCTCCTTATGGAGGAGTGAAACGATCTACAAACGTTTCAAACAGTGGAGAACGGCCCCTGATACTGAAATCTCGTGAGACTTTATGAGATTACAGTACCAGTTTATTAAGCAGTGATAAATTATCACTGCTCAGTACACAGACAGACGGCGTGGTTAAAGCTAATAGAATAAAGAGTCCCCCTACATTATATATATATATATATATATATATATATATATATATATATATAGATACATACACACACACGTTATATATACATATATACACACACATTATGCATATATATATATATATATATATATATATATATATATATATATATATATATATATATATATATATATATATATATATATATATATATATATATATATATACATACACACACACATTATATTTATATATATATATATATATATATATATATATATATATATATATATATATTTATGGTTGAAGCCCTATGGCCGTTACGGACATGGGTAACATTTATAGTTAACATAAGACTTCTCATATGAAATGGACCTAGAAATGTGCCTTGGTCTGATGAACTGTATACCAAAATAAGGGGGTATACCCTAGATTTAGAAATGATTATTCTGTGAAGAGAAATTAATAATTGAGAAATGCCCTAAAAAGGGGGATGGGAGGGTGGGTATCGCGCACAGGAAACCGACAAATACCACAGGCGAGCGGGCTGGTTAAATACCCCCGGGCTCCTCCCATAAATTCAGGCCACCATACTGGCCTTTCTACTTATGGTTGAAGCCCTATGGCCGATACGGACATGGGTAACATTTATAGTTAACATAAGACTTACCAAATGAAATGGACCCGGAAGTGTGGACTTACCACATGAAATGGACCTGAAAGTGTGCCTTGGTCTGATGGACGGTATAGAAAAAAAGGGGGCCTTTGGATTTAAAGGACCACCGACACGTCACCCCAGGTATAGGCCTTATTTTCCGCCAGATCGTGGACGGAAATGAGGAGAGAGGCAAGGTTGACGTTCCTGCCATCCAGGATGTCCTTCCTGATGCTGGCTGGAACCAAATGGGAGGGGTAGACAATGGGGCTCCACCCTGTGGTACCTGCAGGAAGGGGTGTCAAAACCTGGGTTGCGGTCGGGTCAGGAATAGCCATGGCCGGATCGGAGCGCAGTATGTAACAATGAAATGATTGAAATGTTTGCCCTGACAGAGGCGACTGACAATGAACCGGGCTCTGGTACAGGTACTGGATAAGGCCGAAACAACTGGGTCACACCAGAACGAATCGGTGCATCTCGGATGCGTCTGGATTTGAAGCGGGGCGCGATATGTGGTAGTGAAATGAATGGTAATTGATTCCCATGACAGGGTTGCGGATCGGTCGCACCGCATTTGCGACTAACAACGATCCGGACTCTGGCGCATGTACTGAAATGAGGCCAAACAACTGGGGCACACCGTAACGAATCGGTGCATCATGGATGCAACTGGATTCGAATCGGAGCACGGTACGTGACAGTGAAATGGTTTGTTTGCCATGACAGAGGCACGAATCGATCATGCCGCTGTTGCGACTGACTACGAATCGGACTCTAGAGCATGTTACCGAAATGTGGTAAATACCTGGGGCACGCCCAGACGAATCGGTGAGCTTTAAATGCGGCTGGATTCGTATCGGAACGTGATACGTGACAGTGAAATGATGGCCATGACAGAGACACGAATCGGTAAGCCGTAACCTGCGACTGACAATGAATCGGACTCTAGAGCATGTACTGAAATGAGGCCGTAGCAACTGGGGCACACCGGAGCGAATCGGTGCATCTTTAGATGCGACTGGATTTGAATAGAAGCCTGAAATGAATGAATGAAATGTTTGTGTAGCAATAAGTCTCGATGGAGCTGCTGGTTTATTATTGGGCCTGTTCTTTGTTCTCTTCACCCCTCTTAAATTGTTCAATCCCCTTGACACAACTGTAGCGCAGTGTTGTAATAATATTAATACCAACTTTAACCCACAATATACACTTATATTGTATTTTACCTCTACCTGGGTACTTGTGGCTCCACCTGCAGGAAAAATAACAACACTGCCATAAACTTCTGTAATAATCAAAATGACTTCTTTCTTAGGGTAAATTATATATTTTATATAGAAAGTTATTACAGTGACTACACTATCACACCAACGTAGTGTAACAGTATAGTAGATAATTATGACAATATTGATAACATACACAGAATATAACTAAATCTATATTTATATCAGGGAGCTCCCCCTGCTCTCGTGCGCAGTGTAAGGTAATACACTAAAGCAGTTATAATCCAGCAGACTGATCAAGTATTCTTATACGAAGGAGACAAACATCTAGTATCAGTTCTTGAATACTGAAGTCTATGCAGATGTAATGTTCTCCAACTTAACTTGTTCCGAGGGACTATCAGTCCCAGCAACACTCTATAACAGTTCTAAGTGTGTGTAGTATTTAAACAAACTTCTGGGTGTTAACCCTCTCACCACACGGGATCCGGGCGGATGGATGCCTCTGTTTCAACAGTTCTCAGTCTGTACGGAACCACCGCCACGCCCGTTCAGTAACGACCAGGAGTCCTCGGTTACCTCCTCCACGGGTCTCCGGAACAATCACTTCTGCTGCTTCAGCACACTGCGATGCGATGGTAGGATCCTTGCTGCTGCTCCGCTCCTTTACAAAGTAGGCCACAACCCTGTGGAACACACACACCCACAGAGTCCTCCTGGCAGGCCACGCGTCCCAAGAACAAGAGACTTAAGATGGCCGCTCCCAGCCCTTTTATATCCTCCCACAATGCAGTTCAGTTCTTCTCTTGTCCAGGAGCATTGTGGGTAGGTCATAGCTAATGTTCAGAAGTAAACAATCAATCACTTCCATGTCACTTCTCTTAATCATGAAACATACAAGTATTGCACAAGGATGGCACTATAACAACTTATGTCCTGTATAACACACATATGGCTAAAAACAAAAGTTGTCAGCGCTACATACTCCCCCTGCTTTAAATCTTTGGTCCCCAAAGATATGTAAGACCTTGTTCCTGTTACACATCTTAGCCTCTAAACGAGTGCACAGGACCGACAGAGGAGCCTCCCACCAATTTTCAGGTGTTGGAAAGCTACTCTGTGTACCCACAACTGTCACCTTAGTATCAGATACAGATGTGCCAAGGGGTGAAACAGGGCTCTCATTGTCCAGATTGACTGAGGAGGAACTAGGCTCATCAACATTCTTTTTGCTGGTAACCTTTGTTGTCTCAGAACATTCGCCCAAAATATTATAGGTTAGTCTCTTAGGTGGGCGAATGTTCCTCTTTCCCCTTTGTTCTTTTGGTGTGTCCTCTATTTCTGGATGGACACTATTCTCTTCTACTTCGGTGGGAGATAAACACTTCTCAGTTCTTTCGGACAATGGTACAAACTCTGAAGCTTCTGGCCTAAGAGCCTCACTACCCTCTTTGGTTGTTGGTGATGAAACACTCGCTTCAGCTTCAGGTATATTAGATGACCACAACCAGCTAATGTCCATCTCTCTCTCCTCACTGTCTTCAGTTGTGAAAGCCCCAGACTGGGACCTAGTTACAGGCCATTGTGCAACCTCTTATGTAGATGATAACTCCTCCTCGGGGATTATCCTGACTGCATCAGCAAGGGGCAAAATGTGATTCCGATGCCAAGTCTTAATTGGTCCAGCACTTCCTTTTGGCCTAATTTCAAATACTGGAAGTCCTGGGAGCTGTTTACAAACAATGTATGGCTGTGATCTCCAGCGATTTGCCAATTTGTGTTTGCCAGGAATACCCAAATTCCTTAATAGGACTCGGTCACCAGGTTGAAGATCTTGAACCCTTACTTTTAGGTCAAAGTTTCTTTTATTTCTGCTCCCTCTGCTGTCTGACATAGTCCGAGCCTTCTCATAAGCAATCTTCAGACTCTTCCTCAGCCTATTTGTATATCCTCGATGAGAAGCCTCTGAAGTGTGATCCAGAGGAGTTCCAAAAGCCAAGTCCACTGGTAACCTAGCTTCTCGCCCAAACATTAGCCGATAAGGTGAATACCCTGTGACGTCACTCTTGGTGCTGTTATATGCATGTACTAAAGCAGCAATATGCTTACTCCAGTTGGGCTTTTGCTCAGAGGTTAGTGTCCCCAACATATTAAGAAGAGTTCTGTTAAAACTCTCTGGCTGAGGGTCTCCTTGCGGATGATAAGGTGTAGTTCTAGACTTCTGAATTCCCAACATATCCAATAATCTCCTGATGAGCGTACTCTCAAAGTCTCTTCCCTGATCTGAGTGAATCCTCTGTGGTAAGCCAAAATGGACAAAGAACTTCGCCACTAATGTCTTTGCCACTGTGACTGCCTTCTGATCTTTCATAGAGAAAGCTTGAGCATATTTGGTAAAATGGTCTGTGACTACCAGAATATTTCCTTGCCCACTCAAGTCAGATTCTAGACACAGGAAATCTATGCAAACTAAATCAATGGGACCTTGGCTTGATAAATGACCCATCGGGGCTGCCCGTTGCGGTAAAGTCTTTCTCTGGATACACCTATGACAGGAATGACAGTAATTCTCCACTTCTTTCCTCATGTAAGGCCAATAGGATCTATCCCTTATCAATTGCAGAGTTCTTTCTGCCCCCATATGTCCATGACAATCATGTAGAGTGATTAACACTGTCTCTCTGTGTTTCTCTGGCAGAAACAGTTGCCACTTCTCCTCCATATCTTCAGAGGGGCCCCTTCAGTAGACCACCCCTTGTTGCAACTGCAACCGACTCCACTCTTTATGTAACAACAGAGCTTTTTTCTGAGCACTTTTCAAAAGTAAATCAGGGCGCTGACTCTCCAGAGCTTCCAATACTAAACTGCAGAGTGGATCCTCCTGTTGGTCCTTCCTAAGGTCTTTTCTCGATAACTTAGGTAGACCTTCTGCTGCAATCTGGGAGACATTACAGTAATACCTTAGTACCCATGCTGTAGTCACTCCAATCTCTTCAGCTCTGGCCCCACCTTTCTCCTGTTTTTCTGCTCCTTCACAAAGGGCTCTTACTCCTTCGGGGCAAGCTGAGTCCAATCTTCTTGGGAGCTCAGGGGACTGTGGGGTCTTCTTGACAGCGTATCAGCATCTCTGTTACCCACTCCTGGTCTGTATTTCAGGCTGAAGGAGAAGGTTGAAAGAGCAGCCAACCACCTATGGCCTGTGGCATCCAACTTCGCAGTGGTAAGCAAGTATGTGAGGGGGTTGTTATCCGTTCTGACTACAAACTCTGCACCATACAGGTAATCTCTCAACTTGTCTACCACGACCCACTTCAAGGTCAGAAACTCAAGTTTATGAGTGGGGTAGTTCTTCTCAGCAGCAGACAGGCTCACATAAGCAATGGGCCTTAAATGTCCATAATGATCTTGGTAGAGTACTCCACCTAGGCCGTCTCGGCTAGCATCCACGTGCAGTTCATAGGGCTTGGTAGGATCCGCATAAGCTAACACTGGAGCAGTGGTAAGGCTCCACTTCAATTGTCTGAATGTCTCCTCACATTGCGGAGTCCACTGATCCAGTATGGACTCCTTCTTCTTCCGAGGCCCTTCTTTTCGCCTCCAAGGTTCCGCCGAATCCACATCAGCTCCTTCCTGATTCTTCAGTAGTTCTGTAAGTGGGTGGGCTATCCTTGCAAACTCCTCCACAAACCTCCAATAGTAGGAGCAGAATCCTAGGAATGACCTGAGCTCAGTCACATTCGTGGGCTTGGGCCAAGAAGTAACAGCTTCCAACTACTCAGGGTCAGTTGCTATCCCTTCTTCAGAAACAAAGTGCCCCAAATAGTTCACCGAAGATTGATAGAACTGACATTTCTCCATTGAAAGTTTCAGGCCCTCATCATGTAATCTCTTCAGAACCTTTTCCAGTCACTCTTCATGCTCTTCAAGAGTTCAGCCAAGGACTATGATATCGTCTAAGTATACTAGGACCTCAATCAAGTTCATGTCGCTTACTGTCTTCTCCATAAGCCGCTGGAAAGTTGCTGGAGCCCCAGACAGACCTTGTGACATCCGGTTAAATTCATAGAACCCCACGGGGTAATGAAAGCAGGCTTCTCCTTATCCTCAGGACTCATGGGGATCTGATAATAACCACTCTTCAAATCTAATACACTGAACCACTTCGCCCCTGACAGGCTCTGTAGGGCACCTTCTATACGAGGTGAAGTGTATTGATCGGGAATAGTCAGTCGGTTCAGGGTCCTATAGTCGATACACAGTCGTAGTGACCCATTTTTCTTCCTCACTACCACTATCGGGGAGGCGTATGGACTCCTGGACTCTCTGATAATCCCAGTCCTTTTCAGCTCAGCCAGCTGTTCTCGAAGGTCCTCAAGATCTCCCAGTGGGATCCTCCTGACCCTTTCTCGGAAAGGTTTGTCTTCCTCCAGCCGGATCTTGTGCTCTGCACTCTATGCATACCCCACATCAAACTCACTCTTCGAGAAAAACTCTTTCCATTTTATGAGCTGAGCTTTGGCCCTCTCCATCCAAACAGGCGTAAGAGAGGTGTTCTTCGGGTAAAAGTTCTCTATGGGAATCTCCTCTTCGGGTCCTCTTTTGACATCACTTGGCGAGACCGGGGTTGCTTGATTCGCCTGCCCCAGCAGCATTCTTGCTGGTATCTTCACCGGCAGGGCTGTCGTGTTCCGAACACTGATGGAAATTCTCCCCCTGCTTCTCTTAAGCGCCTTAGTAGATAACACTTTTGGGAGTATTTCCAGACCCACATCCAATTCCTGAGTGTTCATCTCCAAGACAACGAAAGGACCAGGTTGTCTCCAACTCAACTTGACAGAGGCCCTCATGCATACCACTTCACCCGGTTGTAGCAGTTCTCCACGTCGGTCTCAACGCCAAACCTTTCCCACCCCTTCTGGTGGAGTCTCCTGTTCGTGTACTATATTCTTGTACACTTGGGTTAGCATAGGATGTACCTTCATGGCCGGGGCACTTTCCTTCTATACAAGCGGTGTCAGGAGTCTTCTGACCAGATCAGTATTTGTTCCGATGATAAGGGAACTTTTATGAGCCCCAGGGGGCCGAGGACACACAACCGCCAAGGTATCGAAAGTGTCCGTCTTTCCAGCCACACTCGAGTCAAAGGTAAGTTTGATAGGGATATACCCCTCATAAGGGAAGTTCTGGGTACCTAGGCCCCATATCTCCAACTCTTCCAACTTTTGCAGAGGGAGATGCTTGAGATACTTCATATAGAAATCTTTATATAACAAGGTCACTTGGGCTCCAGGATCCAGCAGGACTTTGGCGTATATTCCTTCTACCTGGATGGGGATGATTAGAGAGGGTCCCACTAAGTTGCGGGAAAATTCCCCATGAGTGTTCGGCTTCTTCTGCTTGTTAGTGCGCACCTTGACTCCTCGTTTGCATGCACGCTCATTCAGCTTAATTCCTCCTCTTACTCTCAAAACTTTGTGAACCTGGGTTTCGTTGGAGTTGACGACTGTTACAGGGCACCCAGTTGACTCCTTCACTGGGGCCCTTTGAAGTTTTCCGACGGCTTTTGACGTTGTGCTGCTGCCCTTGGGCTTGGGCACACTCTCCCAACATGACCAGCTCCTCCACAGTTGAAACAAAGTCCAGATTCCCTTCTGAACGTGAAGTCTGATATTTTTTTATTTTCTTTAGTTCCTCCATTGGGCGGATCAGAGGACCTTGTGGTCAGCAGAGCCATCATCTCTGTTAACTGGGCCACCTGAGTCTTAAGGAGCACAATCTGAGGATCCTCTTCCATCACACTAACTGTCCTGACTCCAACAGTGTGTTTTGGTTCTTGAATTTTTTCTTTCTTCCTTTCTAGGATAGCTTCTTCCTCCCGTACAATCCGAATTAGATCTGGGTACTTCAATATGCCTCCACCTTGACGAGTTCTTAACTGGAGGGTGATGGAATCCAAAGGCTGGGCACCTCTTAAAACTTGCTTAGCTCGAACTTCATCCACCTTACTAGGATCTAATCCTTTCTTTAACAATATTTGGTGAATGACCTTGTCTAACCATCTCATATATTCTGACAGCTTCTCT
Organism: Lithobates clamitans; assembly: GCA_037952925.1. Classification (NCBI taxonomy): domain Eukaryota; kingdom Metazoa; phylum Chordata; class Amphibia; order Anura; family Ranidae; genus Lithobates; species Lithobates clamitans. Next base: position 586,835 of record JBBGZY010000503.1, on the reverse strand, counting down.
CCTGTTTCTTGATGGGTGTGTTCTAATTGATAAATTAGATCAGAAACCTTCTCGGTACGTCCGAACACATCTTGCAGGATATCTAAGTAGTCCTGGGCTACACAGTTTTGTTTGCTGAGCTTCAGATTTCGAATAGCCTCGGAAGCAGGCCCTTTCGGTACCCAGTCCCTAAATATGTTGGGTTCCCTTTTTGACATTGGGACACCAAATCTCCCAGGACTTTAAAAAGTGCTGGCTCAATTGCCGCCAGTGCTGACTGTGATGGAACCCTGGTTTCTGCTGAACTCATCTGGGGAAGGTGGCAAGATTCTCCCCTTCTTCCCTTGGGTGGGTCAGATAAAATTTGGTCTTGTCAGCGAGTTCAACACTTCCACCCCTGAAATTTTCCGGAACACCCTTCCTCCACTCCAATAATGCATAAGTACAGAATGTCTCATGATTGGGTCTTACTGCGACCACCTTGGCTCTTTGTTCTGGGGATAGTGTTTTTACCACTCGGTTAAAGTGTTCTTTCTCCCAGATATCTCCCCAGAGTTCCATGGCCACGCTCGCTTCTGAGCGGGTGCCTTCCGCCTCACACCACTGTGCCACAGTGGGGGGATCGATTCTATGGTTCTTAAGGGGGTGCTTGACTTTAGAGTGACAGTTATCCCAGACGAGCCCCCACATGTAGCAATAACTTTCGGTGGAGCTGCTGGTTTATTATTGGGCCTGTTCTCTATTCTCTTCACCCCTCTTACATTGTTCAATCCCCTTGACATAACTGTAGCGCAGTGTTGTAATAATATTAATAGCAACTTTAACCCACAATATACACTTATATTGTATTTTACCTCTACCTGGGTGCATGTGGCTCCACCTGCAGGAAAAATAACAACACTGCACATAAACTTCTGTAATAATCAAAATGACTTCTTTCTTAGGGTAAATTATATATTTTATATAGAAAGTTATTACAGTGACTACACTATCACACCAACGTAGTGTAACAGTATAGTAGATAATTATGACAATATTGATAACATACACAGAATATAACTAAATCTATATTTATATCAGGGAGCTCCCCCTGCTCTAAACTGTAAAGTCACTACTCTTTGTAACTAGATGCAGGGCCCTGCAGTAAAAAGAGATAGTCCTGACTTCTTCAGTCTTCGCTAGCTTATGAATTTGTAATTGTAATCCACAAAAAGGGTTCCTCTTGGGTGTTGCGCAGTGTAAGGTAATACACTAAAGCAGTTATAATCCAGCAGACTGATCAAGTATTCTTATAAGAAGGAGACAAACATCTAGTATCAGTTCTTGAATACTGAAGTCTATGCAGATGTAATGTTCTCCAACTTAACTTGTTCCGTGAGACTATCAGTCCCAGCAACACTCTATAACAGTTCTAAGTGTGTGTAGTATTTAAACAAACTTCTGGGTGTTAACCCTCTCACCACACGGGATCCGGGCGGATGGATGCCTCTGTTTCAACAGTTCTCAGTCCGTACGTAACCAAGAGACTTAAGGTGGCCGCTACCAGCCCTTTTATATCCTCCCACAATGCAGTTCAGTTCTTCTCTTGTCCAGGAGCTTGTGGGTAGGTCATAGCTAATGTTCAGAAGTAAACAATCAATCACTTCCATGTCACTTCTCTTAATCATGAAACATAAAAGTATTTTACCTTTCCAATTGTCCACAAGATGGCACTATAACAACTTATGTCCTGTATAACACACATATGGCTAAAAACAAAAGTTGTCAGCGCTACATTTGTGAAATGAATTAGTATCGAACTGACACAAGTTAGTATAGAGAATTTTGCGAATGACAACGACTTGTCTCATGAAGCATGATAAACAGTTTAGACATGCCAGGACGAATCGACGTCTGCGTCGCGGTGGGGTACAAAATAACGAAATAACTAACGTAACGACGGTGCGAATGGTATGCATTACGATTAAGTTTTTGCGAATGATTCGTAAGTTTGATATCACGGTTTAGTGACATGATATCTAACAATGCGTGCAATGAAAACGTCAGCCGAAACCCTACCTGCGACAGCTGAGCCAGACGCGTTGTACAATTTTACGAATCGGTAACGAGGACCTCGATTCTCGAACACGGGAACTTTACGAATACGGGAACTCACGAACACGAGAACTCACGGACGCTGAGTTTCGAATAGTCGGCCTAGTGACGTAGTATCGCGCACAGGAAACCGACAAATACCACAGGCGAGCGGGCTGGTTAAATACCCCCCGGGCTCCTCCCATAAATTCAGGCCACCATACTGGCCTTTCTACATATATATACACACATACACACATTCATACCTTAATTGGTACGCCGGATAAATCCTTATTTAAAGCGTGTTTCCAGCACAATCCCATCGCGTTGGTTCTCGGTTCCCCCTCCAAGGGTATACCAGGCCCTTCGGTCTGGCATGGATTTTAAGGGGAACCCCCTATGCTGAAAAAACGGCATGGGGTCCCCCAAAATCCATACCAAACCCTTATCCGAGCACGCAGCCCAGCCGGTCAGGAGAGGGAGTGGGGACGAGCGAGCACACCCCCTCCTGAATCGTACCAGGCCGCATGCCCTCAACATGGGGGATAGGTGCTTTGGGGAAGGGGGGCGCACTGTGGCCCCCACCCCAAAGCACCTTGTCCCCATGTTGATAAGGACAAGGGCCTCTTCCCGACAACCCTGCCCGTTGGTTGTCGGGGTCTAGGGGCGGGGGGCTTATCAGAATCTGGGAGCCCCCTTTAATAAGGAGGCCCCCAGATCCCGGCCCCCCACCCTATGTGAATGAGTATGGGGTACATGGTACCCCTACCCATTCACCTGGGGGAAAAAAGTGTAAAAAAAAAACACACTAGACAGGTTTTTAAAGTAATTTGTTAGGCAGCTCCGGGGGTCTTCTTCCGACTTCGGGGGTCTCTTCCGCGCTCTCCGGCTTCTTCTCCGCATCTTCTCCCGGTGTCCGGTTCCTCTCCTGCTCTCCGGCCTCTTCTGCCGGGCTCCTCCGCTATCTTCTGCTCTTTTGCCGCTCTTTTGCTAGCGGTGGCCCGGTCTTCTCCCGCTGTCCGGTTCTTCTGTCGCTGTCCGGTTCTTTTCCGCTCTCCGGTATCTTCTGCCGGACTCCCCCGCTATCTTCTTCCAGCTCTTTTGCTAGCGGTGGCCCGGTCTTCTCCCGCTGTCCGGTTCTTCTGTCGCTGTCCATTTTTTCCGCTCTCCGGTATCTTCTGCCGGACTCCCCCGCTATCTTCTTCCAGCTCTTTTGCTAATGCTGGCCCGATCTTCTCCCGCTGTACGGTTCTTCTGTCGCTGTCCGTTTTTTTTCCGCTCTCCGGTATCTTCGGCCGGACTAGCCAATTTTAAGAAAAGGGACACAAAGCCCAACCAAAAAAAAATGATTGATTTCCCTCAAATGTCCACAATTAGAATAGGATTGTCTTCAGCTTGATTTTAGTTCAGTGCTCTAAATCAGTGCTTCTCAACCCTGTCCTCAAGTACCCCCCCAACAGGCCATGTTTGCAGGTTTTCCTTCATCTTGCACAGGTGCTTTAAATCAAAGTCAGTGGCTTTGTATTTTGGACAGCTATTTTAGATCAGATAAATTTCCTAAACATGTCCTGTTGGGGGAGTACTTGAGGACTGAGGCTGAAAACCACTGCTCAAAAAAAAATTGAATACTTACCACTCTGAAATGTTACTGTCCTGGTCACTATCCATGGCAGCATACGCACAATCAATGCATGTGCTACCATGAAGGCACCAGGAAAGTAACTTAAAAATAAAAAAAAAAAATAAAAAAGGGATTTGTCAACATGCCAATCAGCCTAGTTAAGCTGCAGCTGGGAAATCCATTGCATGAAAAGAACACACATAAAACATAAACAATTTGAAACAATTTTATTGGTCCAAAAAAAAAAACAGGACTTGGAAAAGAAGCAAGGAAAGCAAAATACACACATGTATGTTAATTTGAGACACTAAGAGAATATGTTTGAGGTTTGACCCTTTTGCAGTGTAAATTAACAGGAGTTAAAAGGAGTGCACCCACAAATGGACATCTATTAAGGATTAAAACTACATTAGGCACAACATCTTGAGAAAGAATTTTAAAAATAATGCAGCATAGACAGTTAAATCAAAGTCAATGTAAAAACAACAAAAATTGCCAACATACATGTTGGCAATTTATGGTAAAATAACCACCACCCAAAAAATACAACAAACCAAAGTAACAAATACATTGCAAAAAACACACTCTGAGCATGCCCAGAAACATCATGCTGTTCACACACAAAAAGCACCACCAAAAAAAACCAAAGTCCCTGAGCATGCCCAGACCAACCCAAATGCATTTCACACACCAAAAGGCACAGGAAAAAAACAAAGTCCCTGAGCATGCCCAGAACAACCCAAATGCAGCTAGCCCAAAATAAGCCACCCCCTGTCCAAAATTAAGCACATCATCCAGCATGCACCAAAATTACAGATGGGACAAAACAACCCCCAGTCCAGGGGGGCAACTAAAGAGCCTAACATGTGCAAAAGTTATACAACAAATACCATTGCAGTCTAAGGGAACTGACTTGGCAATTTTACTAGTCCCCACTTGGCTGGCTTATCTTCTAGTTATTGGCCTTAAAATGGGTATGGGGCCCAGGTCCCACCCTAAGGGACATATATCACCAATTGAACAAACCCCAAAAATAAACAAGGAGAAATGCCTTCATATATGCCAAATTGCTTAAGGGCCTGTTCACACCAATGCAGTCCAGTGCATATTTTATGCATCAAAAATGCATGGAAAGTCGGTTATATGGTTTTCAATGGCATAGTTCACACCAGTGCTTGCAGTTCAGGTGCGTTCCAGTTCCAGAAAAAAAAGTAGAACATGCTGCATTTTTTCTGCACTGGACTGTACTGGAAATCTGTAAAACGCATCAAAAACGCACTGGAAAGCACTTGTCCTTATTTAAGGTTAAGAAAAAAGAGGGGGGGTAAGCACTGGACTGCATCAAAAATGCACTAAAAACGCATCTAAAACACAGTGAAACGCATCAAAAACGCACCACACACTTGTCCTTATTTAAGGTTAAGAAAAAAGAGGGAAAAAAAACACTGGACTGCATCAAAAACGCACCAAAAACGCACTGGAACGCATCAAAACCCGCATGCAGAAAAGCACCTGGAACGCGTCCGGACTGCATTTCTATGGTGTGAACTGGCCCTAAGGGCCCTAAGGGGGGGACCCCAAAGCACCCTCCCAATGTTGAGGGCATGTGGCCTGGTATGGTCCAGGAGGGGGGGCTTTCTCTCGTCCCCCCCTCTTCTCCTGCGGCCTGCCAGGTTGCGTGCTCGGATAAGGGTCTGGTATAGATTTTTAGGGGGACCCCACGCCATTTAAAAAAAAAAAATTGGCGTGGGGTTCCCCTTAAAATCCATACCAGACCTGAAGGGTCTGGTATGGATTTTGAGGGGCACCCCCGCGCCTTTTTTTTTTTTTTGGCGTGGGGTTCCCCTGAAATTCCATACCAGACCTGGTATGGAATTTCAGGGGAACCCCACGCATTTTTTTTCTTAATTTTGTTTTTTTCTTAATGCTGTTTTTATCAATGAAAAAAAAAAAAAGTTTAGAGGTGCGCCCGTTCAACCTATGCAAATGCATTTACGTTGCTTGACATTTACTAAGAATTTGCGCAAATGCCCTTTTAGCATGCGTGGTGCATAAATTGACCTCCCGCAGTTCTAAATGTATTTGCTGGTGTCTTGCCGAATAAGTTCCTTCGGCGGATAAGTTCCCCCCCTGTACTGCGCAGGCGCAGCGCCTGCGCAGTACGAACTACTAACAGCCGCCGGAGATAGCCGAAGCTCAAGATCGACAATCGGCGTACACGGCACCTGCGCTCTGGGTCCAGGTTCCTTCCCTACCATCCAAGTGGACCTAGAGGGGGAATCTAAAAGAGCCGAGCAAAGTGAGGCCGTGCCCGAAGCGTGGCGAGCGAAGCGTGGCGAGCGAAGCGAGCCCGCGAGGGGCCCTCTTACAGGCGCCGTGTACAGCTGATTTTCAGCTATTCAGCTTCGGCTATTTCCGCCGGATCCTACTGCGCAGGGGAGAACTTATCAGCCGAGCGGAACTTTCTCGGCAGAACACCGGCGCTGCAGGCTTGTTCAGAGAAAGTTACTTTCTCATTCTATTTTTGGCATATTTGTGACTTGGGCAGTTAGTACTATACTTCCTCACATCACCCCACATCACCTCCATAATATTGGCACTTCCAGCTTGTTTAAATTTTAAGTTAAAGATGCCGTGCGCCATGTCTATAGTGGCGTACCGATCACCTCCTCCCGTGCGCTGGGAAGAGAATAGTAAATGGGGGATTTCGCTGTGTTACCGGTGCAAATGTTTTGTAAATACGAAAATGTCATTTGCACATCGGCGCGCGCCGCAACTCATGGCGCAAATGCTTCGTAAATCAGCCCCATTATATATATATATATATATATATATATATATACAGATAAATATGACAGGGGGCATGTTTCCTGTCTTGAGGGGTCTGATAGAGGTAGAAGGAAGTTAATAATCTTCCTTCTTCCCCCTGAGTTCCCCCCAGATTCTCTCTTTACTCCCCGATTCTCCACCTCTGAGCTGGTGAATCGGGGAGTGTGAATTCTGACGGAGATCGCCATCCCTGAGATCGCAGCTTCATAAACTGTCCGTTTCTGTGTCAGTCAATGAGGAGTCTCAGTGTGCGGAGATCATCGGCGGGAGAACCATACCTCCCAACTTTTGAACTTCAGAATGAGGGACAAATGAAGGAGTAAGTGATCTGCGGCGCGCATCACGGCAAAATGTGGGTGTGGCCAACGTCTTAATGGTGGGAGGGGCTTAAGGAGGTAGTTAAACAAAACCCAGCTCTCCCACCTCTCACAAATGTCCCCACAGCTTTTTCACCAATGCCCCCACCCTAGCTTTCTCAGCAATCCCCCCCAGTTCTCTCACCAATGCTCCCCGCAGCTCTCTTAGCAATGCCCCCCTCCTCTCTTAGCAATGCCCCCCTCCTCTCACCAATGCCCCCCTCCCCTCTTGGTAATACCCCCCAGCTCTCTCACCAATTTCCTCCTCCTCTTTTACTAATTCCCCCACAGCTTTCTCACCAACTCCCCCCTCCCCTCTTACTAATGCCCCCCCCCCCCCCAGCTCTCTCTCTCTCTTTATATATCTATATATTTTTTTCAAAAATAGAATGCACTCCAGAGACCTTTACACTGACTTACCTGATTCCTACAATGACCACTACACTAGCCTACCTGATTCCTATACTGACCCTTACACTAACCTACCCGATTCCTACAATGACCACTACACTGACCTACCCGATTCCTACAATTACCACTACACTGACCTACCTGATTCATATACTGACCACTACACTAACCTACCTTATTCCTATACTGACCACTACACCGACCTACCTGATTCCTACAATGACCACTACACTGACCTACCTGATTCCTACAATGACCACTACAATGACCTACCTGATTCCTACCCCTCCATTGGAGGGTATGTCACATCCTTAGCTCTGAAAGGCTCATGCTGGGACTTGCAGTCTTTTACTTTTGGGGGTGTCACATCCCCCAAAAATTAAGGACTACAAGTTCCAACATGAACTCTTCAGCTCTAAGAATGTAACTCCCTCCAAAATTGAAGGACTACAAGTCCCAGTATGAACCAGTGAGATCTAAGGGTGTATCCCCCTTATATCTCACGGGTTCATGCTGGTGCCCATAGTCCTTCATTAGGAGGATGGGATCAGTTGCAGTGGTGGGGGTGGATGAGTGGCAGTGCTGGGGAGATGGGTTCAGAGGCAGAGCTTTTCTGGCACTTTCTGTCACCTGTTAGTCAGTGGTTGGTTCCCCCTGCCTGCATGCAAGAGAGGGGAGAAGTGGGAGAGGTGTGAGAATGGGGTGGAAGAGGAGGTGTGAGAGAGAGGGGGGAGAGAAAGAGGGGGGGGGATGGTGAGGGGGGGTGGGTGAGAGGAGGGGGGGTGAGAGAGGGCGGTGAGAGAGAGATGGGGGTGGGTGAGTGAGAGAGATGGGGGTGGGTGAGAGAGAGATGGGGGTGGGTGAGTGAGAGAGATGGGGGTGGGTGAGTGAGAGAGATGGGGGTGGGTGAGTGAGAGAGATGGGGGTGGGTGAGTTAGAGAGATGGGGGTGGTGGGTGAGAGAGTGGGGGTGGTGGGTGAGAGAGAGGGGGTGGTGGGTGAGAGAGAGGGGGTTGTGGGTGAGAGAGGGGGTGGTGGGTGAGGGTGGGTGAGGGTGGGTGAGAGAGGGGGTGGTGGGTGAGAGAGGGGTGGTGGGTGAGAGAGGGGGTGGTGGGTGAGAGAGGGGGTGGTGAGTGAGAGAGGGGGTGGTGAGTGAGAGAGGGGGTGGTGGGTGAGAGAGGGAGTGGTGGGTGAGAGAGGGGGTGGTGAGTGAGAGAGGGGGTGGTGAGTGAGAGAGGGGGTGGGTGTGAGAGATAGGGGGTTCGGTGAGTGAGATAGGGGGTGGTGAGTGAGAGAGGGGGTGGGTGTGAGAGATAGGGGGTTCGGTGAGAGAGAGGGAGGTGGGTGAAAGAGAGGGAGGTGGGTGAAAGAGAGGGAGGTGGGTGAGAGAGAGGGGGTGGTGAGTGAGAGAGGGGGTGGTGAGTGAGAGAGGGGGTGGTGAGTGAGAGAGGGGGTTCAGTGAGTGAGAGATAGGGGGTTCGGTGAGTGAGAGATAGGGAGTTCGGTGAGTGAGAGATAGGGGGTGGTGAGTGAGAGATAGGAGGTGGTGAGTGAGAGATAGGAGGTGGGTGAAAGAGAGGGAGGTGGGTGAAAGAGAGGGAGGTGGGTGAAAGAGGGAGGTGGGTGAAAGAGGGACGTGGGTGAAAGAGAGGAAGGTGGATGAGAGAGAGGGGGTGGGTGAGAAAGAGGGAGTGAAAGAGAGAAGGGTGGGTGAGAGAGGGGGTGAATGAGATGGGGGTGAGTGAGAGAGATGGGGTGGGTGAGTGAGAAAGATGGGGGTGGTGAGAGAGAGGAGGTGAGTGTGAGAGACAGGGTTCAGTGAGAGATAGGGGGTTCAGTGAGAGAGAAGGGGGTGGGTGAGAGAGAGGGGTGAGAGAGAGAGAGAGAGAGAGGGGTGGGTGAAAGATAGGGGGTTCGGTGAGAGAGATAGGGGGGTGGGTGAGAGATGGGGGGGTTTGGTGAGAGATGGGGGGGTTTGGTGAGAGATGGGGGGGTTCGGTGAGAGATGGGGGGTGGGTGAGAGAGAGGGGGGTGGGTGAAAGATAGGGGTGAGAGAGAGAGAGAGAGGGGTGGGTGAAAGATAGGGGGTTCGGTGAGAGAGATAGGGGGGTGGGTGAGAGATGGGGGGGTTCGGTGAGAGAGAGGGGGGTGGGTGAAAGATAGGGGGGTGGGTGAAAGATAGGGGGTTGGTGAGAGAGAGGGGGGTGGGTGAGAGAGAGGGGGGTGGGTGAGAGAGAGGGGGTTCGTGAGAGAGGGGGGTGAGAGAGAGGGGGTTCGTGAGAGAGAGGGAGGTGGGTGAGAGATAGGGGGTTCGATGAGAGAGATAGGGGTGGGTGAGAGAGGGATGTGGGTGAGAGAGAGGGAGGTGGGTGAGACCCCCTAGCCCTCCCTGCAGTCCCTGTTGTGCCCCCCTCTCTGTGGGTAGGTGTGTCTGTAATGCACACACCTCCTGCCCATCCTCGTCCTCTGGGCTCTTGGTCAGCCTGTCTTCTTGCTGATGACAGCTGGGAGCGGACATTGGAGGAGTGCAGGCAGGCTCTGGGACTCGGTGCCGGGGGATGCTGCGATGAAGTCTTCTCCCACTCCCTGTTTTTAGCCAGCCTCCGCGGCTGAGCCTTGTGCTGCTCACCGGGGCCGCCCAATGTTTGAAGTTTCCACAGCGCTGGATATCGCTCGCTGCACTGCACCCCACCGCCACCGGACCAGCGGACCATGAGAGGGGGGCGGTGGCGGGACTCAACTCAAAGGGCAGCTGATTAAGGCGCGGAGGAGGAAGTTAAATCCTTCTCCGCTTTCGATGCTGGGCAGTGAGGGAGTCGCAGCCGTGACGTCACTGGTTGCTATACGCCAGGCGGCTATAGCAACCAGTGACAAGGAGTAGAGTCAGGACAGGTGGAGGCGGAGCCGGAGCCAGTGCTACAGTGGCTCAGTCCGTCAATGTCCCCTGCATTCCAGACTGCTCCCTTTCTTTTAATTGGGGGGGGCACGGAGCCACTGGCTCCGGGACTTCAGCCCAGTTCCGTGGGACACCAGGACTTACCTCAAATCGTGGGAAGGTCCCGCGGAACCCGGGGCGGTTGGGAGGTATGGAGAACATGTTCAAACACGTTCTCCCCCGATTATCTCTGTTTCATAAACCGTTTATGAACTCTGATCAGTGACGATTCTCGGGATCACCGCTGTTCACAGGTTCATAAACGGACACCTAAGTGAGAATATACATTAGCTCTTTTGTTGGTCTCTGGCTTAGTAGTGTATAAAAGCTATGCTAGCTATACAGTATAAAATTTTTGTTCAATTATATTATTAGAGACAATCAAACTTCAACTAATTCTCTGTGATCACCACTGAGCCTCTTTTCCATATTAGACCCCTTTCACACTGAGGCAGTTTTCAGGCATTTTAATGCTAGAAATAGCGCCTGTAAAGCACTTGAAAACTGCCTCCCATGCCACCCCAGTGTAAAGCCCGAATGCTTTCAAACTGGGGCAGTGCGCTTGCGGGGCGTTAGAAAAAGTCCTGCAAGCAGCATCTTTGGGGCGGTTTAGGAGCGGTGTATACACCCCTCCCAGACCGCCCCTGCCTATTGGAATGAAACACGGACGCTTTTCTTGGGGGTTAAAAGCACCCCGCTACTACCCGAATAGCGGCGTAAAAGCACTGCTACAACAGCAGTAAATGCTGATGCTCGGGTGGCTGCAGTGTGAAAGCAGCCTTAGAGAACAGTACAGGACACAGGCTGAATATTTATAGACCCTGGGTTATAGGCTCGTACTTTCAGGTGATTGGACACTGGCAAGCTTTTGAGGATACGCTCCCTGGGCACATCCCCTATAACTCTATCCCACTCCATGTGTCCTCAGTAATGCAGAGTAACCAAGGAATGGAAGGGAGGGTGGCCTGTGACCTGTACTGTACTCCAAGATATGGAATTTACAGGTAAGTCAAAATCCTCCTTATCCCAATATTAAAGAAGAACTGTAGGCAAAACTTTTTTTTTCCATATTGGGTAGAGTAAAGCTGGCCATACACCTATAGATTATCTGCAGATTTTCTATGGTTAGATAGAAAATGTGCAACAGATCTCTCCATGTTCGCTAAACTGTGTGGATGGAGGAATCTCCCACTTTTTCCATCTAACCATAGAAAATCTGCAGATAATCTATAGGTGTATGGCCAGCCTAAGGGAGGGTTATAAGCCCTGTCAGCTTTTTTTTTTTTTCCCCTGTCTGTATCCCATTAGGGAGAATTAAAATCATTTTCTCTCCCATAGCCAAAACAGAAGGAGAAAATCACTGCAAAATAAGGAAGTTCCTTGGAGCCCCCCAGTCACCAGAACTAGTGTCCCTGTTGGAAGATTTCCCCTCAATTACTTTTCTGGGGACAACACAAAATTTGGAATTTTCTTTTACTTTCACTTTCAATGATAAATGGTAAACAGGATAAAATGAGAGGGTGAATCTCTCTAATGGGTGCACAGACAGCAATAAAAAAACAGTTGTTCTAATCCCTCTCTACTCTATACAAACCTACAAATAAAAATTGCCTTTAGTTATGTTTTTACTAGGGTTGCACCGATACCACTTTTTTAAGACCTAGTACAAGTACCGATACTTTTTTTAAGTACTCGCCAGTACCAATTACCCATACTTTTTTTTAACCACTTACCGCCCGCCATATAGCAATATGACGTCGGAAAAGTGGTGGCGATATCCTGACCATCATATGACGTCGCCAGGATATCAAGCCACCACGCCGCGCCCCTGGGGGCGTGCATCGCGGCGATAGTTGTTGCGGTGTGTCAGTCTGACACACCGCAACTCCGATCTAGGTAAAGAGTCTCTGACGAAGACTCTTTACCACGTGATCAGCCGTGTCCAATCACGGCTGATCACAGTTTAAAGAGGAAGAGTCGTTGGTTGGCTTTTCCTCGTCTGTCAGACACGAGTAGAGGAGAGCTGATCGGCTGCTCCTCTGACAGAGGGGTCTGTGCTGATTGATTATCAGCTCAGCCCCCCTGAGGATGCTCACACTGGACCACCAGGGACCCCACCAGGACCACCAGGGATGCCCACCACTAGTCACCACCAGGTATGCCACCCATGGCCACCAGGGATGCCAATCAGTGCCCACAATTGATGCCAATCAGTGCCCACAATGGATGCCAATCAGTGCCAAACAATTCCTGCCAATCAGTGATGCCCACCAGTACCATCCATTAGTGTACATCAGTGCCACCTATCAGTGCCCATCCGTGCTGCCTATCAGTGCCCATCTGTGCCACCTTTCAGTGCCCATCCGTGCCGCCTTTCAGTGCCCATCAGTACCACCTTTCAGTGCCCATCAGTGCCGCCTTTCAGTGCCTATCAGTGCCGCATATCAGTGCCACCTATCATTGCCGCCTATCAGTGCCCCATCAGTGCCGCATATTAAAGCCCATCATTAGTATCCATCAGTGCCACCTCATCAGTGCCCATCAGTGCTCCTCTTATCAGTGCCCATCAGCGCAGCCCCGTCAGTGCCCATCAGTGAAGGAGAAAACTTACTTATTTACAAAGTTTTGTAACAGAAACAAAAAAAAAAAACTTTTTTTTCTAAATTTTCTTTTTTTTTTTATTTGTTTAGCAGAAAATAAAAATCCCAGAGGTGATCAAATACCACCAAAAGAAAGCTCTATTTGTAGGAACAAAATGCCAAAAATTTAGTTTGGGTACAGTGTAGCATGGCCGCGCAATTGTCATTGAAAGTGCGACATCGATGAAAGCTGAAAATTGGTCTGGGCAGGAAGGTGTATAAGTGCCCTGTATTGAAGTGGTTAATGCCATGTGACAGTGGCACTAATGTGCAGCACTGATGGGCACTGATAGGTAGCACTGATGGGCACTGATCAGTAGACTGTCACATGGCAGTAGTCAGTGTCACTGTCAGTAGTTTTTTATTTTTATTTTTTTTATTGTTTTTTACAATTTATATTTTTGTTTTTTTACAATGCTTTTTTTGGGGGGGGAGGTGGTCAGTGTTTTTTAGTTTACTTTTACAATTTAACCTTTTAAATATTTATTTATTACAATTCTTTATTTTTTTTCTTTATTTTTATTTTTTTTATCAGTCCTGTTGGGAGGCTTTCGTGAGATATCAGGAGTCTAAACAGACCCCCGACATCTCCCTTTTGAGACAAGGAAAGGAACTGAGGACACAGATTTCCCAGTCCCCTTCTCTGCAGCCTCAGCTGCACTGAAGATAAATGGACAGAAGACAGAGGCTCCTTTTCATTCATAAACTGAAATATCGTCAACAGTTTGCGATGCTCAGTTATGAATGGACAGTGACCTCCTTCCTCTGCTCTCCATCCTGACAGATCCAGGACGGGGGGAGGGAACCAAAGGAGCACAAAGGGGGACCAGATCAGGACCTGGGGAAGGATACAGGGAGCTGGACGAGGACCCGGGGAATCGGAGGAGGACACAGGGGAAAGTTGGGATGAACGGTGCAGGCAGTTACAGGCACCGATCTCCCTGTATAGCTTTCAATAAAGCAGCTGACAAATACGGGAGGGAGAGAAGGAAAAGCGGCTGTCAGTTGCTTTATTGAAAAAGTCACACAGGGAGATTGGTGCTTGTAATAAAGCAATGAAAGCTTTTTTTTTTTTCAATATGTTCAAGAAGTGCAAAAAAAAAGACAATAACTGTTGATTCTGCCATTAATCCAGTGAGGTCTTAAAGGAATTGTAAAAGTAAGTGTTTTTTCACCTTAATCCTATGCATTAAGGTGAAAAAACACCTGGCAGTGACTGGCCCCCAACCCCCCGTTTTACTTACCTGAACCCTCGATCTTGTCCCACGTGGATACGTCGTCTCTCGGCTAGGGAGTTCTCGGTTGTTGATTGGATAGATTGATAGCAGCGCATCCATTGGCTCCCGCTGCTGTCAATCAGGAAAAAAGGAGAGGCTTCCATTATGTCAGGAAAAGTTTGGTGGTCCCATCCCTGATTAGACAAACTAAGAAAAAAATACCCCCTTGATGGGACTTTGAAAGACCACCAACACTGATTATGTAAAAAAAACTTGTTTATTTATTATTGCACAAATGTTAAAAGATTATACAGGTGAACAAATATAAAAGACATATAGCCTCTGGTGGTGCATACAACAAACATGGCAAAACACAAAAGCCAAACAAATTACAAAATGACACTGATACTCTCCGAGGGGTAAAGACCCTAATACCCGACGCGTTTCCGTTTTTTTTTACACCTTCGTCAGGGGTACAGGATGGAGAATTGTCACATATATTAGCTCAATTAGAGCGATTAGATATCAGCAGCTTGAAAAATCAAATGTCAAGAAAGGCACAGGACGCTGTTCAAACAAGCATTGTTGGCCTGAAGAAATCAGTTCCCACAATGGTATAATAGCAGGTGTGTGACAGTGATTGGGTTTCAGCAGTGAATGCTTTAAGAGGGCAATAAGGACGGAGGCAGACCAGAGTCTTAAATAGAGCTACCAGGTTAGCATAAACTAGCCAATGGTCCCTGACTCCCTGTGCCCTATGAAATGGTTATCAATAAACAAGGCGTCACCCCTGTATAACTGTACAGGGTTGATAACAATGCAGAAAGAATGGAAACTTGCAAGCTCACTCCCATTTCTGGCAGATTTTAGAGCATATTTTTGCACATATTAAACCATAAAATTCACTTTCAAGTGATTTAGGAGACCAAAAGGGGCCAATTAAACGTTCATTGTTGGTTTACATACACTTTAAAAGCCTAACCGAAACACAATTTTAGCTTTGGATATTGTGTGGCACCTGTTAGTGGGCAAAATAACAGGTTACATAAACCCTGTAGGAATTTTTTCCTGGGCATTCCCCAGGTTTTGTTGTTATCTGTTTGTGGCCTTCCAATGCCTCTTACTGCGATAGCCAGCTATAAGTGAGGGTGGTGGCAAGATTTTTGCAATCACGTGGGTGTGTGTATTGGTCCAGCAACGCACCGGCACCTTTGCAGCCATTGTGCTACCTGCTGGGTGTTTGGTGTGTCCTGTACCTTTAAGAAGGGGTGGGCTCCCTTCAGTCCACCTGCCCTCACTTATCCATTAGAATGCATGTGCCTCCACTGTGGGGACACCCAAATTTTAGTGTTAGGACCACAGATTACAGGGTGCCATGACGTGGCTCTGTGGCTTACGCATGCGTTTGCAAATGCGTGCGGACTGAACTAGGGTTGCCACCTCATCCCTTTAAACCCGAACACATATTAATTACACAGGTTCTGTGGCTGATTAAGATAGTAATTAAACTCACTTGGTGCCTTATCTGCATTTAATTAGCCTCAGAACCTGTGTAATTTAAAGGTGTTCGGGTTTAAAGGGATGAGGTGGCAACCCTAGACTGAACCCCTGTTTTTAACGCTTACTGTTAGACAGGTCAATTGGTTGTCTGCGAGCTGGTGGTAAGTAGGCTTGGAATTTTTTCCTGGGCATTCCCCAGGTTTTGTTGTTATCTGTTTGTGGCCTTCCAATGCCTCTCACTGCAATAGCCAGCTATAAGTGAGGGTGGTGGCAAGATTTTTGCAATCACATGGGTGTGTGTATTGGTCCAGCAAAGCACCAGCACCTTTGCAGCCATTGTACTACCTGCTGGGTGTTTGGCGTGTCCTGTACCTTTAAGAAGGGGTGGGCTCCCTTCAGTCCACCTGCCCTCACTTATCCATTAGAATGCATGTGCCTCCACTGTGAGGACACCCAAATTTTAGTGTTAGGACCACAGATTACAGGGTGCCGTGACGTGGCTCTGTGGCTTACGCATGCGTTTGCAAATGCGTGCGGACTGAACCCCTGTTTTTAACGCATACTGTTAGACAGGTCAATTGGTTGTCTGCGAGCTGGTGGTAAGTAGGCTTGGAATTTTTTCCTGGGCATTCCCCAGGTTTTGTTGTTATACATAAACCCTGTAACTGTTATCAAGGCACAGTTACACACGTTGGGTAAAAAAATGGAAACACATTGGGTATTAGGGTCTTTACCCATCGGAGAGTATCAGTGTCATTTTGTAATTTGTTTGGCGCGTGTGTGTTGTGCCATGTTTGTTGTATGCACCACCAGACGCTTCACGTCTTCACGTCTTTTTATATTTGTTCACCTGTCTAATCTTTTAACATTTGTGCAATAATAAATAAACAAGTTTTTTTTACATATAATCAGTGTTGGTGGTCTTTCAAAGTTCCATTAAGGAGGTATTTTTTTCTTGGTTCGCTGCTGTCAATCAAATCCGATCACGCGGCCGCCAGAGGGCGGGGCCGAGTCCTGCATTCGGCGTCTATGGATGCGCCCGCAAGGTAATCCCCCAGGAGAGCGCTTCTCCCAGGGGGTTATCTAATGCTGGGAGGAGCCGAGAGAGGGACCCCAGAAGACCAGGTTCGGGGTCACTCTGTGCAAAATGAGCTGCACAGTGGAGATAAGTATGACATGTTTGTTATTTAAAAAAAAAAAAGGAACCTTTAGTATCACTTTAACTTCCTGTGCTGCTCTGTAACTATGCAGGCCTGCTCACACCAGGTGCAGGAATGTTTTCCCACACTGCACAAAAATGTGCTGAATTTTGCAGACTCTTAATTCTTAATGGCATCCCAATGCATCTAGCAAGTGCTCAGTCCTTCCCAAAATGCACAGTACAGCAGTACCGTGCATTTTGGTGCGTCATGATTTTTAAAATCACGCAGGCACCTTTTTTGTGCCAATGCATAGGGCAGCCTATTGAAATGAATCAGCTGTCCTAAACGTAATGCGTGGGAACACAAGGGAATGAGCAACCCAAAAAAAGTGCACTCGGATGCCCCTCTTGGTGTGAAGGAGCCCTCAGTTAGCATTGTTCCCAGTTCTCTCTGAACAGCTCCCCTTATGTTACGGAGATGAGAAGAGGGTGAGGTGTTCTGTAATCCTAACACACTTCCTGTTTTAGGGTAACATTGCTGCTCCTCTATAAATGCAGCACAGTCATCAGTGTTGTCACTCTAGGATAGGAAGTGTGTTACTGGCAGGATTATCATATAAGAGTAAAAAGAATAAAACGGTAAAAAACCAACTAAAGCGGGATAACTAAAGTAGCAAGAAGATACAACAAAGAACTGACTGCATGCAAACCAACATTTTGTAAAGCATCTCTTATAAGTCTGATATCTACTCCCTCTACTCTTCCTTCTCATTAGTATCCTCTGTTTTCAAATTTCTTTACCCCTCTTCTCCACCCCAAAGCCTGTTAATTTCACCCTCACTTCTACCCTCTCCCTACTACTGTTCTCATCACCTCTTGCAAATACCTAACCCACATGCTGACCCAAACACGAGGACAGGGAGGTATGTGCATTCATATACATCCCCTCCCATCTTACTTTCCTCTCCCTCCTTCTCCTAATCTCTAGGGATATCTCCCCTAATCCTGGTCCTCCAGTATCTTACACCCACACCCAGCACGCTCTTTCCTCTGGCAATAGCTATAATCTCGATTCCCCCTGCTTCCAAAAACCACCTCTTCTCATGTCCTCTTTGGAATGCCGGCTTTGTCTGTAACAAGCTTATCTCTGTGACCTTTTTATTTCCCATTCCCTTAACCTTCTTGTAATTACAATAACCTGGCTTCAAGCATCTGACTCCGCCTCTCCCATGGAGGCCTCGACTGTACTTATTGACCCAGACCCAGTGGACTGAAAGAAGGTGGAGTTGGTTTGCTTCTTTCCCCTCTGAACACCTTTTAAGTCCTTCCTACCCCTCCCTCTCTATCCGTCTCTTCTTTTGAGACTCACTGTATTCGTCTGTTTTCTTCAATTTCTCTAAGGTTTGCAGTGATCGATCAGCCTACATGACCAGTGTCACACTTCCTTAAATACTTCTCTGCCTGGCTACCCTGCTTTCTCACCTCTGAAATACCCATTATCATTCTTGGTGATTTTGACATTAATGTTAACAGCCTGGCTACATCTCAACTTTTCAACTAAACCCCATCATTTGACCTAACACAATGGACAGTCCTCCAATCACAATGATGGTAATACCCTTGACCTTGTTTTCTCCCATCTTTGCACTCCTGGCAACCGCACCCCCCTTCCTCTCTCTGATTACAACCTCATCACTTTCATTGTATCTTTGTCTTCAACCACCTATCTCTCCAAGCAGTAAACAATTACCAGTAGAAACCTTCGTCACTGTACTCCTCTTTTCTACTCTGCAACTGACCACCTCTATGACAAAATCACGCCTCTGTCCTGCCCTGACCTGGCCACTTCTGTCTACAACAGCTCAATCTCCTCCACACTGGACTCACTTGCTCCTCCTACTACACAAAGTATAAGGTCATGGCAATTACAACCTTGGAAGATTGACGACACCAAAGATCTTAAAGCAGAGTTCCGGCCAAAATATGACTTTTAAGATAAAAATACCCCTAAAATACTCAAGCCTCGTGCAATGTAACAAAGCGCATGTGCAGTGCAGTGCAATTTTGGTCAGCTTAGCATGCCAAGCTGACAAAGATTTCCTATAGACGCCAATGTTAAGTGTTACTGGAGCTGTCCAATGCCAAGCTGGCCAAGAATTTCAATAGACGCCTTGCCAAGCTGACCAAGATCTCCCAGGAGCCAATGCAAAACTGGAAATGACGTCTGCGGCCGTGGCCCCCTAGAGGAGGAAGTGAAATTAGATATAGGCATAAATCAGGTAAGTGAACAGAAAAAAAATAAATAAATTGCCAATTCATTTTAAGGATGCACATTAGTGTTGCATGGTAAGGAGTGATAAATGTGGGTGAGACATAGCCATGCACTGGAGTAATTGTGGCGTAAAACCAAATGCCAGAAAGCATTCACCCTATAAAAATCTGCCTTCTTAAAATACAATTCCTCCCTTTATGCTGCCAAACAAGCCTCATGTCACTCTCATTAAAAGAGTTGTAAAGGCAGAAGGTATTTTATCTTAATGCATTATGCATTAAGATAAAAAAACCTTCTGTGTGTAGCATACTCCACAGAACCCCCTAATTACTTACCTGAGCCCCATCTCTCTCCAGCGATGTCCATCCACGAGTGTCTTAACCATCCGGGGACTCTCCTCCTGATTGGACACAGCAGCGGCGCCATTGGTTCCCGCAGCTGTCAATCAAAGTCAGTTAGCCAATCAGGGGAGAGAGGGGGCGGGGCCGGGGCGGGTTCCATGTCTCAATGGACACACGGAGCTGAGACTCAGCTCAGGTGCCCCCATAGCAAGCTGCTGGCTGCTCTGTGCAATACCAACTGCACAGAGAAGGTAAGTATAACATGTTTGTTATTTATTTATTTATTTATTTATTTAAACAAGACTTTACAATCACTTTAATACTCTGTCATCTAGTCCTCATCATTTTCTCTCTACTTTCTCCACCACTGCGTCCACCCACTAACTCACTGCCCATGAGATTGCTGAGATTGAAATTGATCACTTCAAAAACATAATTGATGCAATTCGTGAGGGCATCTC
Organism: Lithobates clamitans; assembly: GCA_037952925.1. NCBI lineage: Eukaryota > Metazoa > Chordata > Amphibia > Anura > Ranidae > Lithobates > Lithobates clamitans. The sequence continues at coordinate 567,061 of JBBGZY010000503.1, read as the reverse complement.
TGCTGCACAGATATCTAACCCACTTAACATACCCTGTACAAAAACACTTTCAACACTTTACTCTTTTGACCTTTCTACAACCGAAGAGGTTGCTAAACTTTCCTCAGAAGCCTGCCTTACCACCTGTCCACTGGACCCCATTCCCTCACAAGTACTATGGTCACCCTCTTCTTCTATTCTATGCTCCCTCAGGCTGGGTTCGCACTAGCTGCGGCAGTGATTCAAAGCAGGGGGATCGGTTTGTGTCTGTTTACCAGTTTAGGTGCGAATCAGGTCCGAATTTTTGGCTGAATTTGCACCTGAAATGGACCGGAAGACGCAAAGGACCCTTCTGCTATTCGGACCACAGCTGTGTAAAGGTAGGCCTGTGAGCAACTTCCTTCACACAGGCCTACCTTTACACAGACTATCCCCTCATGACTCTATCATGAATGCTGCTGCCAGACTCATCCACCTTACCAACCATTTAATGTGCACCACCCCTCTTCGCCAATCCATTCACTGGCTGCCCATTGCCCACCAAATAAAATTCAAAACAATAATAACATACAAAGCTATTTACAACTCTGCCCCGAGCTACATCACCAATCTTGTCTCTAAATATCACTCATACCATCCTCTCAGCTCCTCCCAAGACCTCCTGCTTTCTAGCTCTCTTGCCTTCTCCTCCCACGTTTATCTACAGGACTTCTCCAGGGCCTACCCCTCCTCTGGAACTCCCTACCCGAAGCTGTCCAGCTATCTGCTACTCGGTCCACTTTTGGATGATCTCTTCAGGGAAGCCTATCCTGCATTCAGGTAAAAACCAAATCTTCTACTTCTCCCATCAGTTCACCCCTCATTGTTATTTCCTTTTGTTCCACTAGCCCCTCCTTATTAGACTGTAAGCTCCCAAGAGTCCTAACCCTCTGGTTTTGAATTGTATTGTTGCTATTTTCTCCCTTTATATTATTATTATTATTATTAATAATAAAAAAAACAATGTAGCATTCACATATAGGAAATGATAAACTTCAATATTTAAAAGCTCAAAAAAGGGCACAAAAACTTTTATATAATATATAGTATTGCTTTAAGGCCACAAAGGTTAAATATGCATGTTGAACGCCTTTGCAAGCACAGATATTACCTTGTAAAAGAAGCAATCACATCATTGCCATGCTATTGCAGAGCTGTGGGAGGGCTCAGCAGGTACTTACCCTATTGGCTGCCCACAAAAACACTACGGGATTTGTGGGGGGGAGATACAAGACCAGTCACCCTGAACAAAGAGAGAAAGCAGCAGTGAGAGGTCTTTATTACAAGAAGCTCCTGTACAGGGGGAAAGTTTCACACTGGATTACTGCACAGATCTGTAAAAAATACACAGAGCACACCAAATTTCAGGTAGGAATACACATGACTCTTGCATTTAGACAATATTTGCTTATCCTGGAGTTCAGGTTTAAATGTGTTTTTCTTGAGTTAGTCTGGGTCCACACTTATGCGAATTGGATGCAGGTTTCCCCGCATCAAATTTTCATGACAGGAGAGTATGCTCGGGTCGAAATGGAGCTGGTTCACACACCTCCGGGGCGGCCGCGGTCCCCATTTGGAAAGGATTCTGTGCGTCTTTGGTTCCGATTCAGGTGCCAATTCAGGCAAAAATTCTGACCTGATTCACACCTGAATCGGTGAACAGGGACACAACGGATCTCTGCTGTGACCCGCAGCCACAGCATGTGTGAATTCAGCCTCACACTTTAACGCCTCTTGCACACTGCAGCTTGAAAAAGCTCAGTACAGCTTATTTTATTTACTGAGCTAAAATACAGCCCATTATTTGTAATGTACCTATGCACACAGGCTCGTAAACAAGCGCCGTGCATTGTTCAGTAAAAAAAAAAAATAGAAAAATCTGCTTTTTTGGTCAGTAATGTATGCCTCATGTGCGCAAATGCGCACAAATGTCTATTTACATATTGTGCAGAAGGAGAACGCGAGAATGTTTTTGTGCATTTCGTGCAAAAATAGAAAAATCTGCTTTTTTGGTCAGTAATTTATGCCTCACACGCGACGCAAATACGTACCACAAAAAACGGCTGAAAAAGTAGATGCTCAAACAGAAGTATCATGTGCAGGAGGCCTAAAAGAAAACATCTTTACCCTTATGCCCTGTACACACGATAGGATTTTCCGACAACAAAATCCGTTTTTTTTCATTGCCGTAAGGTTCTTTCAGCAATATGATTCCCCCTAATTGTTAAAGTGAGGTACTGGCCCATTTAATCGCAGTGGAAAATCCACTGGCCAATACATTGTAAGGCCGTGTACAGACGATCTAACGTTCCGACAACAAAATCCTGTATTTATTTCCGACAGATGTTGGCTCAAACTTGTCTTGCATACACACGGTCACACAAAGTTGGTCGGAAATTCCGAACGTCAAGAACGCGGTGACGTACAACACGTACGACGAGCCGAGAAAAATGAAGTTCAATAGCCAGTGCTGCTCTTCTGCTAGATTCTGAACATGCATGGCACTTTGTGCGTCGGAATTGTGTACACACGATCGGAATATCCGACAATGGATTTTGTTGTCGGAAAATTTGAGAGCCAGCTCTCAAATTTTGTGTGATGGAAATTCCTATGGAAAATGTGTGATGGAGCCTATACACGGTCGGAATTTCCGACAACAAGGTCCTATCACACATTTTCCATAGGAAAATCCTATCGTGTGTACGGGGCATAAGGCGTAATCATATGTCTTTCAGTTAATCACTACTTTGTGTTTTAAAGACTACTGCCATGTTCTGTTAATGACTTTGTTCAAGTTAAAACACAGCACTCACTAACAGCACTTTGATCTTTGCTAATTGAATATTTTTCACTGTGTGACTGTAAAAAAACTTTGTTCTTTTATTTGTACTTTTAGGGTGCATTGTGTATTTTGACATTTTAATCAGAATGCCACGTTAAGCATTTAATCTCAAATAGAGAGGCTTGTGTTCACGATTCTCATTACCATATGTTTGCAACAGATCCAATGGAAATGTGTGGCCCTGTGAATTAAAGCAAAAAATAAAATAAAAGTCAGCAGTTACAAATACTGCATCTGCTGACTTCTAAAATAAGGACACTTACCTGTCCATTGTGCCTGTGATGTCCTCACCCGGAGCCGACCCTTCCCTCGGGTCCAGGTGCTGGCGCCGGCATTAAGTAAAGGGAATAAGGAATTGAAGCCTTCACAGACTGTTTCCCTACTGCGCATGCGTGAGTCACGCTGCGCGTTCTGACTGATCCCTGCTGTCTTCTGGGACCTGTGTGTCTCTCAGAAGACAGCGGGTTAGACGGAGGAGGGGACGGACATGGTGTAGATCACCACGGATACTGCAGGGATCGTTTGCCAGAAGTGGGAACAAATACCTGTATTAGACAGGTATCTGCTCCCTCCTGAAAGGTGCCAAATGTGACACCAGAGGGGGGAGGAACCAGATAAACGGAAGTTCCATTTCAAGGTGGAACTCCGCTTTAATGCAGATATTCAACAGACAGATTCTATGTAACCATAAAGTACTGCCTGATCTTAAAAAATCGCGATCTCTATTCAAATCCCCTCACGATCTTAATGTAACAAGTACAGAGCCATTCTCTGCTCACTCAGGCCACTTTCACACTGGGGCCGCGTCGTGTTCGTGTTAGCGGTAAAGCGCCGCTCGTTTTATCAGCGCTTTACCGTTGTTTTAACAATAACACTTTTTGGTTGCTAGCCGGGCGCTATTAACCCTAGCTAGCGGCCGAAAGAAAGGGTTAAAACCGCCCGTGTTGTGGCGCTTTCTAAGCGCTTTTCAGGCGCTTAGAAACCGCCCCAAAGATGCTGCTTGCAGGACTTTTTGTAACATCCCGCAAGCTCACCGCCCCAGTGTGAAAGCACTCAGCCTTCATAGTGAAAGTAGCCTCACAGCTGTCAAAAAAAAAAAAACAACCATCCAAATGTTTATCAATATTGCTCAGCGCTGAGAGATAAAAGGAAACATTGTAACATTTAGTTCTTTTATATCAAAGGGATTAGGGACGAGCCGAACACCCCCCTGTTCGGTTCGCATCAGAACTTGCGAACAGGCAAAAAATTTGGCAGAACGCGCGAACACCGTTAAAGTCTATGGGACACAAACATGAATAATCAAAAGTGCTAATTTTAAAGGCTTATATGCAAGTTATTGTCATAAAAAGTGTTTGGGGACCTGGGTCCTCCCCCAGGAGACAAGGATCAATGCAAAAAAAAGTTTTAAAAACGGACGTTTTTTCAGGAGCAGTGATTTTAACCACTTCAGCCCCGGAAGGATTTACCCCCTTCCTGACCAGAGCACTTTTTACAATTTGGCACTGCGTCTCTTTAACTGCTAATTGCGCGGTCATGCAATGCTGTACCCAAACGAATTTTGTGTCCTTTTCTTCCCACAAATAGAGCTTTCTTTTGATGGTATTTGATCACCTCTGCGGTTTTTATTTTTTGCTATATAAATGAAAAAATACCGAAAATTTTGAAAAAAAATGATATTTTCTACTTTTTGTTATAAAAAACTCAATTTTAGTCATACATTTAGGCCAAAATGTATTCGGCCACATGTCTTTGGTAAAAAAAATGTCAATAAGCGTATATTTATTGGTTTGCGCAAACGTTATAGCGTCTACAAACTAGGGTACATTTTCTGGAATTTACACAGCTTTTAGTTTATGACTGCCTATGTCATTTCTTGAGGTGCTAAAATGGCAGGGCAGTACAACCCCCCCCCCCCCCCCAAATGACCCCATTTTGGAAAGTAGACACCACAAGGAAATTGCTGAGAGGCATGTTGAGCCCATTGAATATTAATTTTTTTTGTCCCAAGTGATTGAATAATGACAAAAAAAAAAGTTGTCACTAAATGATGTATTGCTCACACAGGCCATGGGCATATGTGGATTTGCAAAAATACATTCAGCTGCTTCTCCTGAGTATGGGGATGGGACTTTTTGGGAGCCTAGCCGCGTATGGGGCCCCGAAAACCAATCACCGCCTTCAGGACTTCTAAGGGCGTAAATTTTTGATTTCAACCCTCACTACCTATCATGGAATATTTTATATTTTGACACAAGTTGCGGGAAAGTGACAAATTTTTTTTTTTTTTTTGCACAAAGTTGTCACTAAATGATATATTGCTCTCACAGGCCATGGGCATATGTGGAATTGCACCCTAAAATACATTTAGCTGCTTCTCCTGAGTATGGGGATACCACATGTGTGGGACTTTTTGGGAGCCTAGCCGCATACAGGGCCCCGAAAACCAATCACCGCCTTCAGGATTTCTAAGGGCGTAAATTTTTGATTTCACTCTTCACTGCCTATCACAGTTTCGGAGGCCATTGAATGCCCAGGTGGCACAAACCCTCCCCCCCCCAAATGACCCCATTTTGGAAAGTAGACACCCCAAGCTATTTTCTGAGAGGCATGGTGAGTATTTTACAGCTCTCATTTGTTTTTGAAAATGAAGAAAGACAAGAAAAAACATTTTTTTTCTTTTTTCAATTTTCAAAACTTTTCAAAAAGCGAGGTCTGCAAAATACTCACTATACCTCTCAGCAAATAGTTTGGGGTGTCTACTTTCCAAAATAGGGTCATTTGGGGGAGGGGTTGTGCCACCTGGGCATTCCATGGTCTCCGAAACTGTGATAGGCAGTGAAGAGTGAAATCAAAAATTTACACCCTTAGAAAGCCTGAAGGCGGTGCTTGGTTTTCGGGGTTCCGTACGCGGCTAGGCTCCCAAAAAGTCTCACACATGTGGTATCCCTGTACTCGGGAGAAGCAACAGAATGTATTTTGGGGTGTAATTTCACATATTCCCATGGCATGTTTGAGCCATATATCATTTAGTGACAACTTTGTGCAAAAAAAAAAAATTGTCTTTTTCCCGCAACTTGTGTCACAATATAAAATATTCCATGGACCCGACATGCCTCTCAGAAAATAGCTTGGGGTGTCTACTTTCCAAAACTGGGTCATTTGGGGGGGGTTTTGAACTGTCCTGGCATTTTATGCACAGCATTTAGAAGCTTATGTCACACATCACTTTCTGACACTTTCTTTTGTTTACATGAAAAAATTATTTTTTTTTGCAAGAAAATTACTTTGAACCCCCAAACATTATATATTTTTTTAAAGCAAATGCCCTACAGATTAAAATGGTGGGTGTTTCATTTTTTTTTTTTCACACAGTATTTGCGCAGTGATTTCTCAAACGCATTTTTTTGGGAAAAAACACACTTTTTAAAATTTGAATGCACTAAAACACACTATATTGCCCAAATGCTTGATGAGATAAAAAAGATGATCTTAGGTCGAGTACATGGATACCAAACATGACATGCTTTAAAATTGCGCACAAATGTGCAGTGGCGACAAACTAAATAAATTTTTAAAAGCCTTTAAAAGCCTTTACAGGTTACCACTTTAGATTTACAGAGGAGGTCTACTGCTAAATTTACTGCCCTCGATCTGACCTTCGCAGTGATACCTCACATGCATGGTGCAATTGCTGTTTACATTTGACGCCAGACCGATGCTTGCGTTCGCCTTTGCGCGAGAGCAGGGGGGGACAGGGGTGCTTTTTATGTATTTATTTTTTCTTTTTTTATCTTATTTTTAAACTGTTCCTTTCATTTTTTTTAAATCACTTTTATTGTTATCTCAGGGAATGTAAATATCCCCTATGATAGCAATAGGTAGTGACAGGTACTCTTTTTTTGAAAAAATTGGGGTCTATTAGACCCTAGATCTCTCCTCTGCCCTCAAAGCATCTGACCACACCAAGATCGGTGTGATAAAATGCCTTCCCAATTTCCCAATGGCGCTGTTTACATCCCGCGAAATCTAAGTCATGAAATGCTCGTAGCTTCCGGTTTCTTAGGCCATAGAGATGTTTGGAGGCACTCTGGTCTCTGATCAGCTCTATGGGTCAGCTGGTTGAATCACCGGCTGCATTCTCAGGTTCCCTGTTGGGACAGGAGAGCCAGAGAAAAACATGGAAGACGGTGGTGGGGCATTCCCTCCCACTGCTTGTAAAAGCAGTCTAGAGGCTAATTAGGCACTAGGATTGCTTTTACATGAAAGCCGACCGCCGGCTTAAAAGAATGATACCAAGATGATACCTAAACCTGCAGGCATCATTCTGGTATAACCACTCCAGTATGTTGCTGGTCCTTGGGCATATATTGTAATCTTTTTTTTTTTTTTCATGCAGCCTGTGGGCTGGAGAAAAAAAGAGATTGATCGGTGGTTATGCCCACCATTAGAATACCTCCCTTCATCCACCCACTTCTAATGATGGGCATGCATGCACTGTTTGTATATGCCGAAGCATGAGGGCATCCTCCCGCAAAAGGTAGGAGCAAATTGCTCCTCCGCCCCTCCTGCCCCCATGCTTTGGCACATATCACCTCCGCTGGAGTCATGGCTTTATATGTCCTGGGAGCAAACGCTGTCGCTGTCAAGATAAATAAATCCGCGCTGCAGCTGAATGGCGTACCTGAAGACAAAAAAATGGTTAACAATAAAACACAGTAAAGTATAAAAAATTGCATACCTGAAAAGCAAACATGATAAAACATAATAACAATAACACATTGCAGAATAGAATACAGTAAAAAAGAGCAGAACAATAGAGATAGAATAGAGAGAGAGAGAGAACAATAAAACGACAACTAATTTTTTATATATATATATATATATATATATATATATATATATATATATATATATATATATTTTTTTTTTGTGGTGTGTTTTTTTTTTCTTCACTTTTAACTGTAACCGGTTCTAGGTTCGGGTCTCTCAAAATGCGATGGCATCTTGGGAGACCCTGTGAAAGTGTGCCTAGTCTGTGAAATGCTGTATGCTAATACTCAACTAGTGTATGGTAGCGTTCAAAACATTCGCCAATGCAAAGACCAGGATTGTCAGGACAGGAGGGACAATAATAGCGGGTGTCACGCCTATATCCGCGCTTGCTGCAGACACAACATCTTTTTGGGGGGGTTCGTTGGGTAGGGGTACTCGGGAGGACATAAAGAAAATGCCTCTCATGCAGCCGACTGCATTTGGTTGGGGATGTGAATGGGGGAAGTACAGGTGCTGCAGAAGTGGTGGGTTCCCAATTAGGATTGGCGTATTCAGCAGGAAAGGCACTATGGGCACAACGGGCCTGTGTTTGTCTTCTTGGTGGCAGCGGGACACTACTTGTGCTTGCCAGCTCACCAGCTTGAACTGCACTTATGGGACTCGCCACGTCACCAAGTGTTACTGCAGTGTTGGTTTGACTACGACCGGGGTGTACTAGGCCGCTGGTGCTTGCCAGTTCACCAAAACGCTACCAAAAAAACTGTTAGCGATCGCAGGGATCAGGCCTGACTCTGCGAACGCTGCAGTTATGTGTTTAGTGTTTTGTAAGTGACAGTGATCGACCAATACTGCACTTGGGTGGGCTGGGCTGGGCCGGGCGGAGGGGCAAAACGCAGGTGCTAGCGGGTATCTGGGCTGATCCCGCTAACACTGCATTTTTTGGAAACCCTAAACTGCTGGGGATGCTAGTATAGATCTGATCGGATCAGATATTGATCCGTTCAGATACTATACCGCTAAGGGAGGTGTATGCTGCGTGCGTGGGTGTTAGCAGTACTGGCGCTAACCTGATGCTGCCTGGGGCGACGCAGACCCTATCTGACCCTAAAACCTAACTTATATCACCGCCGGGCGATCAGGGGGCTAAACCTTTATTAGGTATTAAATAGCGGGTGCCTTGGCACTATAAAAAATAAACTAACTAGCGTCACCCGTAACAGTTATACAGTGATCACTGGTGAAAGGGTTAACTAGGGGGCAATCAAGGGGTTAAAACCTTTATTAGGTAGTATATGGGGTTCCCTGACGCTATAAAACGCTGACGGCGAACCTATATATTTACCTCCCTAACTAGCGTCACCAGTGACACTAATACAGCGATCAGAAAAATGATCGCTTAGTGACACTGGCGACTGGGGGTGATCAAGGGGTTAAAACTTTATTAGGGGGGGTTAAGGGGGTACCCTAGACCTAAAGGGGGCTAACACTAACTGCCCTACCACACTAACTGTCACAAACTGACACCAATGCAGTAATCAGAAAAAAAACTGCTTGGTGTCACTGTGACGGGGGGTGATTGGGGGGTGATCAGGGGGTGATGGGGGGGTGAAAAGTATGCCTGGTGTGTTCTACTGTGTGTGTGTTGTTCACTCACATTGATGTCTTCTCTCCTCGGCGCCGGAATGGAAAATACCGAGCCGAGGAGAGATGACATCACTTCCTCTGCCGCTGTTTACTATACAGCAGCAGAGGATTTCATTGGTTGGGAGCGATCGCGAGGGGGGGCCACGAATGGATGGCCTCCCCCTCACCTCTGATCGCTCCCGGACAGAAGCCGACCGACTGCCTGCGGGAGGCAGATCACGTACAGGTACGTGATTTTGCCTGCTCGTGCCATTCTGCCACAGTATATCTGCGTGAGGCGGTCGGCAATTGGTAATAATGCTTATAGTGAAACAATAAAAGTGTAATATTCCTTTCCTGTAATATTCCTTTAAATTTCGTACCTGGGGGGTGTCTATAGTATGCCTGTAAAGGGGCGCATGTTTCCTGTGTTTAGAACAGTCTGACAGCAAAATGACATTTCAAAGGAAAAAAAGTCATTTAAAACTACTCGCGGATATTAATGAATTGCCGGTCCGACAATACACATAAAAGTTCATTGATAAAAACGGCATGGGAATTCCCCACGGGAACCCCAAACCAAAATTAAAAAAAAAATAAAAAAAAATTTCATAACAGGCCCTTCAGGTCTGGTATGGATATTAAGGGGAATCCCGCGACAAAATTTTTTTAAAAATGGCGTGGGGTCCCCCCAAAAATCCATACCAGACCCTTATCCGAGCACGCAACCTGGCAGGCCGCAGGAAAAGAGGGGGGGACGAGAGAGCGCCCCCCTCCTGACCTGTACCAGGCCACATGCCCTCAACATTGGGAGGGTTCTTTGGGGTAGCCTCCCAAAACACCTTGTTCCCATGTTGATGGGGACAAGGGCCTCATCCCCACAACCCTTGCCCGGTGGTTGTGGGGGTCTGTGGGCGGTGGGCTTATCGTAATCTGGAAGCCCCCTTTAACAAGGGGACCCCCAGATCCCGGCCTTCCCCCCTGTGTGAAATGGTAAGGGGGTACAAAAGTACCCCTACCATTTCACATGACTTCCCTGTGGCATTCCCTGTAACGTCAGAAGGGGGCGGGGTTACGTAACAGGTGACCCCCGCCCCCTCTGACGTCACGGGGAATGCCACAGGGAAGTCCCCTTCAAGTCCCAGTGCGTCGGAGGGGGGCGGGGTCACCGGATGGCCTCGCCCCCCCCGTTATTTAAGAACCGTCAGAAGAGGAGAAGCGTCACACAGCAGGAGCCTCCCTCTATGCCATCATGGATGCGGAGCGGCCCGAGGAGAAGAAGGGCAGAAGACGCCGCGGAGGAAGATGCCGGACGAGAACACCGAAGGAAGAACCAGAAGAACCAGAAGAAGAAGATGGAGGAAGAAACTGAAGGAAGATAGAAGATAGATGAAGCATTTAAATAAAGGAATTGTCAAAAACTGTCTCTTGTCATTTTTAACATTTTTGGAAGTTTTTTTGTGTAATGGTAGGGGTACTTTTGTACCCCCTTACCATCTCACACAAGGGGGAGGACCGGGATCTGAGGGTCTCCTTGTTAAAGGGGGCTTCCAGATTCCGATAAGCCCCCCGCCCGCAGACCCCCACAACCACCGGGCAAGGGTTGTGGGGATGAGGCCCTTGTCCCCATCAACATGGGGACAAGGTGTTTTGTATGGGGCTTCCCCAAAGCACCCTCCCAATGTTGAGGGCATGTGGCCTGGTACGGTTCAGGAGGGGGGGGCACTCTCTCGTCCCCCCTCTTTTCCTGCGGCCTGCCAGGTTGCGTGCTCGGATAAGGGTCTGGTATGGATTTTTGGGGGGACCCCACGCCATTTTTTAAAAAATTTTGGCCGGGGTTCCCCTTAATATCCATACCAGACCTGAAGGGCCTGGTATGGAATTTAGGGGGACCCCCCACGTCATTTTTTTTTTAAATTTTGGTTCGGGGTTCCCCTGTGGGGAATTCCTATGTCGTTTTTATCAATGAACTTTTATGTGTATTGTCGGACCGACAATTCATTAATAGCCGCAAGTAGTTTTAAATGACTTTTTTTCCTTTGAAATGTCATTTTGCTGTTAGACTGTTCTAAACACAGGAAACATGCCCCCCCTTTACAGGCATACTATAGACACCAAAGTGCAGCGCTAATATGTGAAAAAATACAATTGAGTTCCACCAAGTGACATATAAAACAATTAGTGACAAAACATATTGCAAATACAAGTACAAAGCAAAACTAAAATCACAAGTGTATGTGAAAAAATCCAAAAGTTCTTGGTAAGTCCACAAATAAATATAAAGAACACCCGTCCAAGAGAGGTAGTGATGAAAGGTGCCTAGATATGATCCACCAAAACGTGTATGAGTAGAGTCTGCTTACCAGACGGCGATGACTGCTATGATGGCAGTCTCGCCCAGCATAGGGATTATGGTCTCCCAAAACCCAAGGTGCAATGCGGGATCGGTGGTTCTAATACTCCTAACCTAAGTTAGGCAAGGCCCAGAAGGTGGGGAAATAGGCCATAAATTTTCAGGAGCCTGGCAGTGAGAGAGCAGAGTCCAGGGTCCTGTTGCCTGGAGGGGATCCCTGTGCTGGGGGGCTTTGCTCCTGGGCAGAAGGAAGGACAGGAGAGAGCCAGTGGATGAGAGTAGGAGCAGCTAAAATCTCATACCAGTTCCAGCCTCAGCTAGGCGTAGCTGAAGCCATCCTGACACTCAAGATCTGGACCTGTATAACAGAAAGCCTGTGCAGCAGCCTTTTGGACCTCAGGATTCACTAAAAAGGGACTGATTTGATGGAGTATTAGAACCACCGATCCCGCATTGCACCTTGGGTTTTGGGAGACCATAATCCCTATGCTGGGCGAGACTGCCATCATAGCAGTCATCGCCGTCTGGTAAGCAGACTCTACTCATACACGTTTTGGTGGATCATATCTAGGCACCTTTCATCACTACCTCTCTTGGACGGGTGTTCTTTATATTTATTTGTGGACTTACCAAGAACTTTTGGATTTTTTCACATACACTTGTGATTTTAGTTTTGCTTTGTACTTGTATTTGCAATATGTTTTGTCACTAATTGTTTTATATGTCACTTGGTGGAACTCAATTGTATTTTTTCACATATTAGCGCTGCACTTTATTGTTTATTATACTTTTGGAAGTCAGATACAGGATTTTTTCAGGGTGCTGGCAGCTTTTTTCTTTTTCCTTTTATTAACCTAAGCGCAGCTTTTACCCAATTTGGGTCTCCTTTTTTACATACTATAGACACCCCCCAGGTACGAAATTTAAAGGAATATTACACTTTTATTGTTTCACTTTAAGCATTATTAAAATCACTACTCCCGAAAAAACGTCAGTTTTTAAAACTTTTTTTTGCATTGATCCTTGTCCCCTGGGGCAGGACCCAGGTCCCCAAACACTTTTTATGACAATACCATGCATATAAGCCTTTAAAATTAGCACTTTTGATTTCTCCCATAGACTTTTAAAGGGTTTCCTTGGCTTTGGAATTTGCGAACACCCCAAATTGTTCGCTGTTCGGCGAACTGGCGAACAGCTGATGTTCAAGTCGAACATGAGTTCGACTCGAACTCGAAGCTCATCCCTAAAAGGGATGAACGATCTGTAAATGGGAGCAGTTTAACCACTTAAAGACTAATGCCGCGTACACGCGATCGGAAATTCGGCCAGCAAAAAAACTATGAGAGCTTTTGGTCGGAAAATGCGACCGTGTGTATGCTCCATCGGACTTTTGCTGGCTGAATTTCTGGCAGCAAAAGATTGAGAACATGTTCTCAATTTTTCCGACGGAAAAAGTTTCTATCAGAAATTCCGTTCGTGTGTTTGCAATTCCGACGCACAAAAATCCACGCATGCTCAGAATCAAGTACGAGATGTCTACTGTCTACTCACCAAAAAACTGTCCTATTTAAAGAAAAACACATCAGTAAGTATTTTCATATAAAAAAATCTCCATTTATTCTGGCTCATAATAACAAAATAAAGAGTGTGTCATGAAAGACGTCCTGTTAGTGCAACCGTCGGCGGAAGATCGGTTAACAGAACTACTGTCAGTAGAGCCGGAGGACGCGTTCGGAGGCGCGTTGACGCGAACGGACGCATGCGGGTACGCGCCAATACGAGCGGGTGTACGCGGGTACACGATGAGACGAACGGGCATGTACGATCGGTACTCGGGTGTGCACGTGTGCACGCGGCGGCGCGCAGACGTGCAGTGTGACAGCTTTTGGCGCCATTAGGCCTATTTAAGGGTGCCTGTCAGCATGCTTCCTTGCTGTCCGGTCTACAGCGTTCCCTGTGACCCTAAGCTTCCAGTATACCTGTTTACCTGATTCCTGTTACCCGGCTTGTTCCTGACTTCTCCTGTTTGCTGCCAGTCCCCGACCTCGGCTTGTCTGACGATTCTCCTGCCTCATCCTTTAGTTATTACCTACCTGCCTGTCTGTTGCCGACCCGGTCCGTGCCCTGACAACTCTCCTGATTCCGTTTTGTACCTGCTCTGCTTGCCTGTGTTTGACCCGGCCTGTCTGACTTTGCTAGTGCTTCCAGTGGTACTACAGAACACCTCCCTGCTGCCTGCTTGTTCGTGGGTTTCTGCTAGCTGCAGTGCTTCTCTATCCAGTCAACAGTTCCAGTGTTCCTGCCAAGAGTTCCGGGTCACCTACCAGTTGTTCCAGTGCTTCAGTTGTACTACAGAACACCTCCCTGTTGCCTGTTGTTCCTGAGTTCCTGCCAGTGGATCCAGTGTTCCTGTCAGTCCTCCTGCTGCTGCACCAGAGGTCCGGATCAACTCTACACCTGCCACTTACCAAGCACTTGTGGCCCCCTGCGCTCTTGAGTCCCTGTCTTCTCTATCAGGGGCTCTCAAACCAGAGGCACACGAGAGGCTACTCCTTGCATTCTGGGCTCCACCACCAGGTACGTGACAGAGGGAAGGCAATGCTGGAGAAACAGCTGGAATTTGCGAAGCCTTTGACCCCCAGGGCACACATCAACTCTGTGGATAAAAAAATTGGTAGCTTGAGAAGTCCAAATAGAAGGGAGCACAATCTGGTCCAGGACTCCCAGACATCAGGAACAGCAGCAGATGACATGTATGTCCCGAGGCTGTGGTACTACAACAGGCTGCGTCTTCTGTCAGACCAGACTGAACCCAGGCCATCACTTTCTTGTCTTCCGTGCAACCTTCCCTGCAGCCTTTCCTGCAGGCTGTGGCTCTGGAGGTGGACTTGTGGCAGGAGGAGGAGGAGGAGGATGGGGGAGGATGGGCGAGCGTACATAAGTGAACGTCATCCGTCATTTGGCCACTCAACCCCTTATGGATGGCCTCAAAAAGCATGGAGGGGGGCTTTCAGGGCGTCATTAGCCTCCTTAATGAGGCCCAGTGATGCCTCCTCCTCATTCCTCCCCTTCCTGGGCCTTTTTGTTGTAAGGTGGAGGGGAGGCACTTGGGATTGGGTGAGGCTACTGGGCCCTGCCTCCTCCTGGCTGACACTTACCCCGCCTCCTCCTGGCTGTCACTTACCCCCGCCTCCTCCTGTGTGCCACATTTCAGAGCCTCGTCCTGGCTGAGGTCTTCCTGTGTATGAAAAAGGGACAGCTGCTGCTCCTGACCTCATGGACTTATGGACCTTCTGAAGCTCCTTCCTATGCGTGCTTCTCAAGCTACCAATTTTCTTATCCACAAACTCAAGGTCTGCATTGGGGACCCGAGTCTTCACAAATTCCAGCAGTTTCTCTAGCGATGCCTTCCTTGCTGGTTTGTTGCGATATAAGGGGTTTTTCACCTCCCACAAATTGCGCATATCCCTGTATCTGTCTATGAATTTGCCAAGGGTCTGGGTCTTTAAATTGTTTCATTTTTGCTGCAAGACCAAACAAAAGACAAAAACACTAATATCAGGCTAAACTCTCCTAATCTTATCCCAATATAGGCCTCAATCTAGAATCAGTAGAGGCCACTCATGTCCCAAGTTAAAATGTTACCTTCGTTATTACGTTTGTCACTTCCGTTCCTCCTTCCTCTGCACACAGAACGTAGGTACAACACACGCGTGTTAGCTTTATAGACACTGCGCATGCGTGAAACTCCGCCCGCCCCTGATGTTCATGCTTGAATATTCCCCGTCCTGTCTCTTTTGTCGCAGTGGGAGAGGAACATGGCGGAGACACAGCAGGTGCATAATAGCAGTAACAACGAGGAGGAAAGCCCGGAGCCAAAAACGTCCCGATCCAGTAGGAGATTTAAGGCCTCAAATATGTTCTTTGTAGAGATGGTGGAGATGGTGGACATATTGAAGAGGGCCAACTATGATGGGAAGTATGGACCATACACCAACCCTAATGAGAGAAAGGCCAAGATCATGACTAAAGTTGTGAAGAGTCTGCGCCGGAATTTTGGGGTACGACGATCCAAGGAGCAATTGAGGAAACGCTGGTCAGACCTGAAACTGAGGGAGCAGGATCAGTACAGAAAGATCAAGAAAGTGCTTCTAAAAAGTAAGTAGTTGTCGTGTGTTCCTATTATTATTATTATTATCCCTTGCATGCTGCACCATGTGCTTTTCTTTACTGTTGGAGAGTTTAAAATAGCTACTTTCATGTTCGTGGGCACAGTAATCGGTCATAGTAAACATCGTTCGTTTGCCAAATAAATGCAGTGTTTTTGCCTGATACAGGGTTGACTACATTTGGTCATGATAATTTGTATTCAAAGAAGTTTAGGACATTGTTGTCTAGATGTGTTTCAAATTAGAATGAATTTCAAACTTGATTCAGTGTAATGTAAGGAGAGGACACTCAGCAGCTGTTTACACATCTGGACTCAGGAGCACTAGTGTGGGACACAAGAACAAACTTTTTAGGGTGCCCCACACAGGTGCTCCAGTGGATACTTGGGGTGTGTACATGTGTGAAACTTGTCCAAAAAAGGTAAGTATTCCAGCTTTGGTAAGGTAAAAAATCATGTCTTCAGCTTTGAACTCTGCCAAAACAGACAATTGTACCCCACTTCCAGGCAAGGTTTCATATTCCTATTTCTGGCCTCAAATATTGGTGTGCTAAGTATACCTTTTGTTTTATTCTCATAGGGGAGCAAAGACTCTGAAAATATGAGGACACCAGGGACCCCCCACCTCCTAAAGAAGGGGAACAGAGGTCACAACCTGAGGATGTGGAGGAAGGAGAGGTGGTTGAAATTAACACCACAACAGGTCAGTGTCTGACACCACAGATTCAGGTAATAGATGTATGCCTGCATATTTTTAATACATGGTGTGTATTTTTATTTTAGGTGATGTTCAGTTGTTGTGGTACCAAAATCCAGTCATTTCACCAGTGACAGTGCACAACGCCTTATCCAGGAAATCATGTTTTGTAGTCGTGATTTGGACCTTATCAAAGAAAAAAACCAAGAAGATTGAACAAAGACTGAAGAACATGATTGATGTACTAGGTAGAATATAAATCCTAAAAAGATTCCTGGATTTTTTTTTTTTTTCTAAAAATTTTATCTAAAGTTTTAATACAGTTTAAAAGACAAATCTGGAAGACATGTCCATTGATCCCCCATGATGGGAGATAGCACATGTTGACATTAAGTATGGGATCAGAAAGAAAATCCCCATTTTGACTCACAATTTGTGTGCATCTTCTAAATCTGTTTTTTACAGGGGTGACTTCACCCCATCTGATAAAGACAAGATCAAGACCTTTTTCACACTATAAAATGTCTGATATTGCCTTCTTTTTTGCAATGTTGAACATTGTAAGTTCCAGAGTTGTGTATGTTATGTTTGGAAACATGCCTGTTTCTGTATTTTTAAAAAAATTTCAAGGTAAAACTTAAAAAAAAAGAGATGTGTTTTTTTTTCCGCCAAATGTGTTATAAAACGCACATGTGAATGTGCACGGAGTAAAAGGTTTTACACTCAACAATGTGTGGCTTCTTCTTTCAATGATCAATACCAGTTTTTGTGTTAAGTTGGTGTTTACAGTGACAATGTGTGTTATTTAATAATGGAAAAACCACTTTGCACTGCAAGTGCACTATGAGAAGCTAGGAGACGGCAAAAATAAACCCAAGCAGTAAATGAAAATCAAGATTTTATCTGATAAAAGAGAAAATTTATTCAAAATATGCTGGCATAGCAATGGCCCCCTACCCGTAAAATATTCTACATATTTTTATTGCACATCCCGGGTGCTTTGAGGGGGCAAGCCAGGACGGACAGCTTCCAGGGTCATCATTGTTTCCTGAAGTCCGGCCTCAGGCCCAACTGAGGCAACATAATTAGGATTATTGGGTTTCAAAAAGTTATGCAGGATGCAGCAACATAAAATTATGTGATTTAGTTTGTACTCCGCCATATTTATGGCTGTTTGAAATAGGCGGAACCGGCTGGCCAGTATCCCAAAGGCATTCTCCACGACTCTTCTGGCTCTGGCCAGCCTCTTCTCCGGGGTGAGGGTCTTCTGAGGGAATGGCCTCATCACGTGGTCAGAAAAAAGAAAGAAAGAGGGCGCACCGACCTAGTGCATTACCACTGGTAACATTTATTAAAAAAAAATTAAAACAGCAAATGAATACTCACAATCAAGCATGAATGACAGGCATGGACAATGGCTGCAGGTGAGCAGTAATAAACGTCAAAAAACCCAGACCGGACATCAGGTGGATGAGGCAATGGCTAACGCGTTTCAGGGGAGAACCCCTTTCTTCAGAGCCTAAGCGGGTAGTGGCTGCTCACATGTAAGAGCTCCTCTATATATGTGTGCATGCATCTATGCATCCCAATCACCACCAGCACCAGCCCACACAGGCCACGCCCACCTACACAGGAATCACAACTCCCTTTAGGTGGTAGGGCCCTCCCTATTTTCACTCGAGTAGAATTTACACAGCTTTTAGTTTATGACTGCCTATCTCATTTCTTGAGGTGCTAGGTGGCAGGGCAGTAAAACCCCCCCAAATTACCCCATTTTGGAAAGAAGATACCCCAAGGAAATTGCTGAGAGGCATGTTGAGCCCATTGAATATTTAATTTTTTTGTCCCAAGTGATTGAATAATGACAAAAAAAATTTTCAAAAAGTTGTCACTAAATTATATATTGCTCACACATGCCATAGTTATATGTGGAATTGCACCCCAAAATACATTTTGCTGCTTCTCCTGAGTACAGGGATACCACGTTTGGGACTTTCTGGGAGCCTAGCCGCGTACGGGGCCCCCCGAAAACCAATCACCGCCTTCAGGATTTCTAAGGGCGTAAATTTTTGATTTCACTCCTCACTACCTATCACAGTTTTGAAGGCCATAAAATGCCAAGATGGCACAACACCCCCCCAAATGACCCCATTTTGGAAAGTAGACACCCCAAGCTATTTGCTGAGAGGCATGTTGAGTCCATGGAATATTTTATATTTTGCCACAAGTTGCGGGAAAATGACAAACTTTTTTTTGCACAAAGTTGTCACTAAATGATATATTGCTTAAACATGCCATGGGCATATGTGAAATTACACCCCAAAATACATTCTGCTGCTTCTACCTGAGTACGGGGATACCACATGTGTGGGACTTTTTGGGAGCCTAGCCACGTACGGGGTCCCGAAAACCAAACACCGCCTTCAGGGTTTCTAAGGGCGTAAATTTTTGATTTCACTCCTCACTACCTATCACAGTTTCGAAGGCCATAAAATGCCAAGATGGCACAAACCCCCCCCAAATGACCCCATTTTGGAAAGTAGACACCCCAAGCTATTTGCTGAGAGGCATGGTGAGTATTTTGCAGCTCTCAATTGTTTTTGAAAATGAACAAAGAAAATAAAAATGTATTTTTTTTTTCAATTTTCAAAACTTTGTGACAAAAAGCGAGGTCTGCAAAATACTCACCATACCTCTCAGCAAATAGCTTGGGGTGTCTACTTTCCAACATGGGGTCATTGGGGGGGGTTGGGTGCCATCTGGGCATTCTGTGGCCTCCGAAACTGTGATAGGCAGTGAGGAGTAAAATCAAAAATGTACACCCTTAGAAACCCTGAAGGTGGTGCTTGGTTTTCGGGGTCCCGTACGCAGCTAGGCTCCCAAAAAGTCTCCCACATGTGGTATCCCTGTACTCGGGAGAAGCAACAGAATGTATTTTGGGGTGTCATTTCACATATGCCCATGGCATGTTTGAGCAATATATCATTTAGTGACAACTTTGTGCAAAAAAAAAAAATTTCTTTTTCCCGCAACTTGTGTCACAATATAAAATATTCCATGGACTCGACATGCCTCTCGGCAAATACCACGTTTGGGACTTTCTGGGAGCCTAGCCGCGTACGGGGCCCCCCGAAAACCAATCACCGCCTTCAGGATTTCTAAGGGCGTAAATTTTTGATTTCACTCCTCACTACCTATCACAGTTTTGAAGGCCATAAAATGCCAAGATGGCACAACACCCCCCCAAATGACCCCATTTTGGAAAGTAGACACCCCAAGCTATTTGCTGAGAGGCATGTTGAGTCCATGGAATATTTTATATTTTGCCACAAGTTGCGGGAAAATGACAAACTTTTTTTTTTTGCACAAAGTTGTCACTAAATGATATATTGCTTAAACATGCCATGGGCATATGTGGAATTACACCCCAAAATACATTCTGCTGCTTCTACCTGAGTACGGGGATACCACATGGGTGGGACTTTTTGGGAGCCTAGCCACGTACGGGGTCCCGAAAACCAAACACCGCCTTCAGGGTTTCTAAGGGCGTAAATTTTTGATTTCACTCCTCACTACCTATCACAGTTTCGAAGGCCATAAAATGCCAAGATGGCACAAACCCCCCCCAAATGACCCCATTTTGGAAAGTAGACACCCCAAGCTATTTGCTGAGAGGCATGGTGAGTATTTTGCAGCTCTCAATTGTTTTTGAAAATGAACAAAGAAAATAAAAATGTATTTTTTTTTTCAATTTTCAAAACTTTGTGACAAAAAGCGAGGTCTGCAAAATACTCACCATACCTCTCAGCAAATAGCTTGGGGTGTCTACTTTCCAACATGGGGTCATTGGGGGGGGTGCCATCTGGGCATTCCATGGCCTCCGAAACTGTGATAGGCAGTGAGGAGTAAAATCAAAAATGTACACCCTTAGAAACCCTGAAGGTGGTGCTTGGTTTTCGGGGTCCCGTACGCAGCTAGGCTCCCAAAAAGTCTCCCACATGTGGTATCCCTGTACTCGGGAGAAGCAACAGAATGTATTTTGGGGTGTCATTTCACATATGCCCATGGCATGTTTGAGCAATATATCATTTAGTGACAACTTTGTGCAAAAAAAAAAAATTTCTTTTTCCCGCAACTTGTGTCACAATATAAAATATTCCATGGACTCGACATGCCTCTCGGCAAATAGCTTGGGGTGTCTACTTTCCAAAATGGGGTCATTTGAAGACAAAGCCCTTTCTGGCACTTTTTGTTTACATGAAAAAAAAATCTTTTTTTGCAAGAAAATTACTTTGAACCCCTAAACATTATATATTATTTTAAAGCAAAGGTCCTACAGATGAAATGGTGGGTGTTTCATTTTTTTTTAACAGTATTTGTGCAGCAATTTTTCAAGCGCATTTTTTTGGGAAAAAACACACTTTTTTTCATTTTAATGCACTAAAACACACTATATTGCCCAAATGCTTGATGAGATAAAAAAGATGATCTTAGGCCGAGTACATGGATACCAAACATGACATGCCTTAAAATTGCGCACAAACGTGCAGTGGCGACAAACTACATACATTTTTATAAGCCTTTAAAAGCCTTTACAGGATACCACTTTAGATTTACAGAGGAGGTCTACTGCAATTACTGCCCTCGATCTGACCTTTGCGGTAATATCTCACATGCATGGTGCAATTGCTGTTTACATTTGACGCCAGGCCGACGCTTGCGCTCACCTTTGCGCGAGAGCGGGGGGGGGGGGGACAGAGGTGCTTTTTTTTTTTTTCTTTATTCTTTTTTTTGCTTTTTTATCTTATTTTTAAACAGTTCCTTTCATTTTTTTTAATCATTTTTATTGTTATCTCTGGGAATGTAAATATCCCCTATGATAGCAATAGGTAGTGACAGGTACTCTTTTTTGAAAAAATCTAGACCCTAGATCTCTCCTCTGCCCTCAAAGCATCTGACCACACCAAGATCGGTGTGATAAATGCTTTCCCAATTTCCCAATGGCGCTGTTTACATCCGGCAAAATCTAAGTCATGTTCCCCTGGAGATTTCTTGTGTCCCCATATTGGATAAAGGCCCTGGCCGGGTTTAGGCCGCAAGCATATTTTGCTTGCCATCTGGTAAGCGAGCATTTCTCTTATCACTGGTGGTGTGGTGGAGGTTGAATACACATACCGTGGACCACTAATTTCGTTATTTCTCCATACACATATATGGATTTTTTGTCATCATTCTGATGCATGTCACTTGGTTTTTCTCACTGTGGAGCTAAGTAGATGGACTTTTTAGTTCTACTTTTGGTTTAATATGATTTAATTGACTTATTGAACGTTTTATATCATTTTTTATACCATTTTTTTGATCTTCACTGTATCATCTTTATATTTTGGGGGTTTAGCGCTGCTTTGTATTGATTATTGTTATTGTTGTGTGTATCTCACTTTTAGCAGCAGCTCTTTTTTCTGGGTATTATATTTAGCTTCATTATCACAGCGCGGTAATTTACTTTATTTATTGGTTATATTTTGATACTCACTTACTGTAGCTTAATCCAACATCCTTATTAACCTTTCAGTTAACTAGCATCCGACTGTTTTGTTACGGATGGATGTTTTTGACTACAGGGCCTCCAAAAAGGTCAACGCTAATGGAGTCTTTGAACCGTATAAAGAGGAGGAAGGGGACCTTAGTGGTTTATTTACTAGATTAAAAAATCTTACTATCTCAGAGACCCACACAAAGTGGGATGTTGCTTACTTGGAGACGTATGTCAAACTTAATATGGTCCCAAGAAGCCTAAGGTGGGAGGTCAGCCCACAAAAAGGTGATATCCAATTGGAAGATTGGTATAAATATTTAAATGAGGCTGGGGTTAGCCTTCTTAGATTTCTCATTGAGAGGAAATTGGTGAAACTTTCCCGTTTAGATGAAGAAATTAAAAAGATTAAAGAAAAACTAACCCCACGCCAGGATACTGCTGAATATAAAGATAAGTCACAAAGTTTGTTAAATATTTTAGAAAAAGAGGACAGAGAACAGAAATATAAAAAAAAGAAAAAATACAACAGGGATTTCGCGGATTATCATGGGGGAGTTGTATTCGAGTGGCAGAAAAAACTGCTGGCGGCAAGCGCCAGTCAAGATAATGCTGCTATGGATACGGCTCCATCTACAACTAATGCTAATCCTGCTAAAGGACCTATCCCTACTAATGCGTACAGGAACAATTAAAGAATGAGAACGGGTTCTTTCCAGTCTCCACATAGAACTTATAACCAAGGGAGAGGAGGACCACCACAAAAACAACATTCTGGACCCCCTCAGCGGTCGTCCAAATCCATCCAGGGGAATAGGGGTGGGCGGAATACTAATACCTCATATCATGGTCCCAATCAGAACCAGGGACGTTTCCCCTACCCACAGGATACCACCTATTATGGTTCAGGTTATAACCAAGGTGGTGGTCCCCCCAGCCCGGGGACAGAATTACCACAAAGGTGTGGGACCTAGGGGTCCACCTCCTGTTCGAGATAGTTCATTACATTCTGAACAACATTACCCCCATTTTCCTGTAGATGAATATCAAAATTCATCTGGTCCAATCAGTGATCAAAATCACTTTGGTTATGGTGGCCTCACTCAGAATAGGTTCTTCCCCCTACGCGACCTTGATGGCCCAACATCAGACTATCATGATGGAAATGGTACTCCATACCCCCTGAATAATAGGAATTTTCCTGGTCCATCCCAGCAACGGGGTAGCGACAGAGGGATGAGTTATGCCAACCCTGGGCCTTCATGCCAAGATTCCCAACAGTGGGGTTTTCACAGGCCCAACCAGGGTATCAAGAGGGCTGTAGATCAAGGAGAGGAACCAGGGGGGGAGACGAATACAAACAAAAAAGAATAAAACTATAGCTGGAGAAGGAATTTTCAATTTAAGTTCAGTTACTCTTAATGTTAATGAAAAACTAATATTAGATAAGGGCCTCAAGTTTGCACCTCCCCGTAAACTTAATAAGTTTGAAACATATATGGATGTTTACAAATTTATTAGGAAAGTTAACATTAAAAGATATTTGCTTTCTAACCCTATTGTAGATCACAGACAGGTGTTTAATGATTACCAACATACTGGACTTGCTAACGCCTCCCTGTTCAACCCTCCGGGGGCAATGGCTCCGTCCATAAGAGATGTCTTACTGAGAGACCTTGAGGAAATGCCTATTAAGAAGGCAAGACAGAGTCGTGAACTCCAGTTAGGACTTGACTCATTATGTAGTAACAAATAAATAGTTATCAGACCCGCTGACAAGGGAGGGGGGATCGTACGCCAGTGATATACTATTTGCCGAAAGTGCATAAGCATCCTACTTGCCCCCGGGACGTCCTATTGTGAGTGGGATTGATTCCCTCACGTCCCGGGTGGGCAAGTATATCGATTTCTTCTTGCAACCCTTGGTGGCAAAAATGCCCTCCCTAATCAAGGACTCCAGACATGTAATAAATATTCTGTCTAATTACACTCCCACTGCATCCATGTGGATGGTTACCGCAGATGTAACATCTTTGTATACAATAATTCCTCATGATTTAGGCCTTTTTGCGGTTTAATACTATCTTTTTATGGCTCTGTGGGAGGAGGACGTCATCAATGTTTGCCGAAGGCCCCAGCTCAAGCTGTGGGCTAGGTACATTGATGATGTCCTCCTCCTTTGGGACGGTACTCGGAGTGATTTGGATCAGTTCATGGAAGACCTTAACAAGAACGATAGAGGCATTGCTCTGAATTTTGAGGCCAGTCAGTCTGCCGTTAGCTTCCTAGATCTCAATATAGCTATTCGTCAGAATCAGTTTAGCACCTCTACGTTCTTTAAAAGCATGGATCGTAACTCCTAGATTTCTACGGATAGCTGCCACCATCAGTCATGGCTTCGCTCTGTTCAAAAGAGCCAGTACATACGTTTGAGGCGCAATTGCTCCGATGTTGCTGAGGTTTTGGAACAGGCCGATGTTCTTACCAAAAGATTTTTGGAGAAGGGCTATTCGCAAGACACCCTCAATTCTACTCTTTATGCAGTGGCAAATTTGGATAGGAGTGATTTATTAAGGGACAGACCGCCCC
The DNA here is from genome assembly GCA_037952925.1 of Lithobates clamitans. NCBI lineage: Eukaryota > Metazoa > Chordata > Amphibia > Anura > Ranidae > Lithobates > Lithobates clamitans. The sequence continues at coordinate 542,459 of JBBGZY010000503.1, read as the reverse complement.
GTGAGCGAAATTCTGCTTTGGTCCCATTTATCACTACCTATTCAGTACAACATAATCAAATTAGGAATTTGGTGCAGAGACACTGGCATATTTTGAATAATGATCCTATTCTCAAGTCTATCCTACCTGCCAGACCTCAAGTGGTTTTTAGAGGAGCATCGTGTCTTAAAGACCGACTGGCTCCTAATGTCATTGATCCCCCCACTGCGAAATTGAGTTTTTTTTTTTTTTTGGTAACCTCACTGGATATTATAAATGTGGGAGGTGTAGAGTGTGCTCCATCAATAGAGGTATACAAATACGTACCCATAGGTTCACTTCCCATACCACACAGAGGGAACATGTGATTGAGCCATTCATAACATGTTCGACGGAGGGGGTCGTCTACCTGCTCCAGTGCCCCTGTGGGTTGCAGTATGTGGGCAGGACTAGGCGACCCCTCTCCATCAGACTAAATGAGCATATCTCTAATAAGAATGGATTCCCAAAACATTCAGTCTCCAAACATTATCTCACCACTCACAATAAAGATCCCTCTAATACGATCTTTTTAGGGATAGATAAATACCATCCCCATTGGAGGGGTAGCTCTCTGGTCAGGAGTATCTCCAGACTTGAGATGATATGGATCCATAAAATCAAATGTTATACCCCCCATGGGCTCAATGTGGATATAGATACTAATGCCTTCATAGACAATTCTTAGGAATATGTACATCTGAGGTTCTATTTGCCGTTTTACTTTTGTATTATTATTTGTTTTTTCATTACTATTTTTTCAATAATATGTTGTCTAAGTTTTTCCTGTTTTGGAATCTGACTCCTTGTGAGCCTAAGGAAATCATCCCTGACCTCATCTGTAGTTTGATGTTGTGTTATTTCTGGTCAGGAAGATCCTTGTGTGGGGATAGCTGTAGATGATGTCACCTTTTATTTAAGTTGAGTGGATTCATATTTGCCTACAGCCAACTAAGTTTTTAAAATGATTTTTAGGCCTAAAAAGGTCCTTTTTTTGTGGCCTGGAATGGCGGAATATCATTCTAGTAAATCCATATGTTTCTCTGGTCCTCTAATTTTGTCCCCCATTCAACTGATGGCTTTTAAAAAAATTTAAGTCTACCTTCTGGTATAACCACTCAAATTCCAGCAACATACCAGTACGTTGCTGGTCCTTGTTGGGCATATAATGTAATCTTTTTTTTCATGCAGCCTGTGGGCTGGACGAAAAAAAGAGATTGATCGGTGGGTATGCCAACCATTAGAATATCTCCCTTCATCCACCCACTTCTAATGATGGGCAGACATGCACCATTTATATATGCCGAAGCATGGGGGCATCCGCCCCAAAAGTTAGGAGCAAATCGCTCCTCCGCCCCTGCTGCCCCCATGCTTTGGCATATATGCTCTTTTTTTAACTGTGGTGGTGAAATCACCCCCTACAACGCTGGAGTCACGGCTTTATGTATCGTGGGAACAAACGCTGTTGCTGTCAAGATAAATAAATCCACGCTGCAACTGAATGGCGTACCTGCTAAGCAAATGATGGTTAACAATAAAACAAGGTAACATTACAGTATAACAGTAAGACATATCATACCTGCAAAGCAAATACAAAAAAAAATAGTAAAAAAATAAAACATTTTTTAACGCAACCTGTGCCTAAAATATATATATGCCGAAGCATGGGGGCATCCACCCGCAAAAGGTAGGAGCAAATCGCTCCTCCGCCCCTGCTGCCCCCATGCTTTGGCATATATGCTCTTTTTTTTAACTATGCTGGTGAAATCACCTCCAAAAGTGCTGGAGTCACGGCTTTATGTATCGTGGGAGCAAACGCTGTTGCTGTCAAGATAAATAAATCTGCGCTGCAACTGAATGGCATACCTGCTAAGCAAAGGATGGTTAACAATAAAACAAAGTAACATTACAGTATAACAGTAAGACATACCATACCTGCAAAGCAAATACAAAAAAAAATAGTAAAAAATAAAACATTTTTAACGTGGGAGCAAACGCTGTTGCTGTCAAGATAAATAAATCCATGCTGCAGCTGAATGGCGTACCTGAAAACAAAAAAATGGTTGACAATAAAACACAGTAAACAGTAAAGTATAAAAAAATGACATACCTGAAAAGCAAACATGATAAAACATAATAACAATAAAACATTGCAGAATAGAATACAGAACACAAAAGAGCAGAACAATAGAGAGAGAATAGAGAGAGAAGGAACAATAAAAAGACAACTATTTTTGTTTTTTTATTTTATAATTTTTTGTGTATTTTTTTTACTTTTTTTTTTTTTTTGTTACTAACTTTTGTAACTGTAACCGGTTCCAGGTTTGGGTCTCTCAAAATGAGATGGCATCTTGGGAGACCCTGTGAAAGTGTGCCTAGTCTGTGCAATGCTGTACCCTACGCTAAAACTCAACTAGTGTATGGTAGCGCTCAAAACATTCACCAATTCAAAGACCAGGATTGTCAGGACAGGAGGGACAATAATAGCAGGTGTCACGCCTATATCCGCGCTTTCTACAGACACAACATTTTCTTTGGGGGGCTCGTTGGGTAGAGGTACTTGGGAGGACATAAGGAAAATGCCTCTCATGCAACCGGCTTACTGCATTTGGATTGGGAAGGTTAGGTGGAGCAATGTCTGGAAACAGAAGGGCTCTGACGATCTCTTCCTGGAATTTAAGGAAGGATCCAGTCCATCCTGAAGCTCTGTATAGCACATGAGCGTTCAGCAAAGCCAATTGAAATAAGTATACAGACACTTTTTTAATACCACCGTCTGGCCTTATGGGCAACCTGGTACGGCGCCAAGCTATTACACTTAAATTCGGAAACTGTAATTGGTTTCCAATCTCTGGCAAGGGAGGACTGGGGAATAGTGGCAATGTGTTGACCAGCGTACAAATGCTTTGGTCCACAATAGATGAATAGAGATCTTTGGTGAAAAACAGCAAATAAAAATCAAATGACGTAAAATCCACCTGAATGCCGGGTTGGCCAGTGAATGGGGGAAGTACGGGTGCTGCAGAAGTGGTGGGTTCCCAATTAGGATTGGCGAATGCAGCAGGATGGGCACGATGGGCTTGTGTTTGTTTTCTTGGTGGCAGCGGGACACTACTTGTGCTTGTCACTTTGCCAGCTTGAGCTGCACTTATGGGACTTGCCACGTCACCAAGTGTTACTGCAGTGCTGGATGTACGACCAGGGTGTACTAGGCCGCTGGTGCTTGCCAGTTCACCAGAAGGAATAGCGGCGATAGTACTTCTCTGCTGCATAAGAGAGCCCTGCAGTTCTTGCACCTCAACAGCAGAAGAAGATTGGGGTCTGGTACGCCTGACCTTGGCAGGGACCACAACTCTGTAGTCGAAGCTATCTGTCATGGAGCCGCTGCTGTCTACAGGTTTGTATTCTGAGCCTGAATATGACAGATGAGTGACTTCCTCTTCACTATCTGTCATGCTCAAAAACATGTAGGCCTCTTCACTACTGTACCTTTGATTTGCCATTTTGGGCTCTAAATTTAGTGGTACAGTAGTGAGACTCACAGGTAAAAAAGCTCCTGTTAGCGACTGTATCAAAATGCTACCAAAAAAACTGTTAGCGATCGCAGGGATCAGGCCTGACTCTGCGAACGCTGCAGTTATGTGTTTAGTGTTTTGTAAGTGACAGTGATCGATCGATACTGCACTTGGTTGGGCTGGGCTGGGCAGAGGGGCAAAACGCAGGTGCTAGCAGGTATCTGGGGTGATCCCGCTAACACTGAGTTTTTGGGAACCCTAAACTTCTGGGGACACCAGTATAGATCTGATCAGATATTGATCCGTTCAGATACTATACCACTAAGGGAGGTGTATGCTGCGTGCGTGGGTGTTAGGGGTACTGGCACTAACCTGACGCTGCCTGGGGCGACGCAGACCCTAAAACCTAACTTATATCACCCGCTGGGCGATCAGGGGGTCAAACCTTTATTAGGTAATAAACGACGGGTGCCCTGACACTATAAAAAACAAACGAACTAACCAGAGTCACCCGTAACAGTTATACGGTGATCACTGGTAAAAGGGTTAACTAGGGGGCAATCAGGGGGTTGAAACCTTTACTAGGTAGTATATGGGGGTACCCATAGCTGACGGCCTGTGACACTAATACAGCGATCAGAAAAATGATCGCTTAGTGACACTGGCGACGGGGGTGATCAAGGGGTTAAACCTTTTTTAGGGTGGGTTAGGGGGGTACCCTAGACCAAAGAGGCCTAACACTAACTGCCCTACCACTTATAACAGTCACAAATGACACCATGCAAAAATCAGTAAAAAAAAAAAAAAAAAAAAACTGCTATTGGTGTCACTGTGACAGGGGGTGCAGGGAGGTGATCGGGGGAGATCAGGGGGTGATTGAGGGGTGAAAAGTGTGCCTGCGTGTTCTACTGTAAGTGTAGTGTTGGTGCAAACTTACTTGATGTCTTCTCTCCTCGGAAGCGGAACGAAAAGGCTTCACGAGGAGCGATGACATCACTTCCTCCGCTTCTGTTTACAGTTCAGAAGCCGAGGAAGCTCCTCATTTGCCAGGAGCGATCATGAGGGGGTGGCCATAAATCAGCTCTTGGAGCTAATCCGACCGCCTCGGGCACCGGGGGGTCCGATCGGGCAGGCAGGGACGTACAGGTAAGCCCTTATGCCTGCCCGTGCCATTGTGCCGACGTACATCGGAGTGCGGCGGTCGGCAACTGGTAAATGTATGCAGGTAAAATAGGAATTCTGATCAGTGTTGCCAACTGTCTGTATTTTTACTGGAAGCCAGTAAAAAAACAGGCACTTTTCTCCTGCCAGTAAATGCCAGTGACAGAAAAAGGTTGCCAATAAAAAATATGGCTGTGATGCTCGGAGCCTGCCGAGACCATCCGAGTGCCTGCTACAGTTAGTTCAGGTGGCACCAGAAGGGGGCAGGTCTGAGGCAGTGTCTGAGTGTGTCATATGATGTCATGGTGCAAGGAAGCCAAGCGGAGCGGGCAGAGCCTCATGTACAGGTCTGCAGGACAGCAGCAAGGCATGCCTGGAGCAGGACTGTCAGTGCTGTTTGGACTGGAGTGGACTGAAGGGACCAGCTGGCGTGGAGAGATACTGTCACTGTGACTCAGGAGGGGAAGTGTCGTGAGGTATCATCACCATCTGTGCTGCTGTATACTGCTGTCAGTGTCACTGTGAGAGTCAATTTCATATGTGTGTGTGACTGCCCATCAGTGCTGTTTTTTCCACTGGGCACCCTGGGCAGTTGCCCGGGGGCCCCACTTGTCTGGAGGGCCCCATCCAGGGCCAATCCTCAGTGCTGCAATCTGCTGCTTAAGTTGACTGACTGCACTGGTTGCTCACTTACCAGAATCGCCGGCCGCCCGGCGTCTACCTAGCAACCAGTGACGTCAGTCAGAGGCCACAGCCGCCCCAGCATTCATAGCACGCCGCGGCCGCCCCAGCTGCTAGTGAACAAGCTCCGCCCACCTCTGCCATGTTCTTCAGACAGCATGGAGAGGAAGCGGAGCTGAAAGACGGCCCTTGATAACTGGCGCTGCCTTGCTGCTGTGAGTGACACACTGCACTGCACCAGGCCGGCGGCCTCAAGTAAGTCTAACACTGTCTACTTAAGTACCTTCAAGTTGTGCATCACACACAGCCACTGTCTGTGCCCCTCAAAAGCTGCCACTGTGCCCATCAAAAGCAGCCACTGTGCCCATCAAAAGCTGCCACTGTGCCCATCAAACTCGTGTTATGTTGTCCAAATGTTGTGTTAATATTTAAACACTGATTTTGTTGGAAGTACCAATAAATATAGCCTTACTGATAATTTGCATTGTTATTCTCGTGTATGATTGTGTACACAGGGCCCCAGTGCACTGTATTGCCCAAGGGCCTATAATGCTCTTAAGATGGCCCTGCTGCCCATTCTAATTTCTTGCCCTCCTGAGTCCTGTCCCTGAGCCTCTTACTTATTATATCAATAATCAAATAAGAAATATGTTTTTGCCTTAATATTTACCCTAAATTGCATTGCTAATTGTATATTGTACTTGTTTGTAGCCTAAATACTGAAATTTGCACTTAAAACTGTAATTTTGTAACTTTTGGAAATCCCAGTGTAGCGGGTGCCAGCAGCCACCACAGCCCGCACTGTTTAATCCCCCCCCGCACAGAGAACACTGCAAGCAGCTGCGGGCTGCCACTGTCTCCTTCTCCACCTCCCGTAAGCTTAAATAAGCAGGAAGCAGGTAGACTCACAGGGGACCAGAGTGGCTGTGCTGTAGGTGGCTGCGTGTTCCCCCACCCCGCTCATAGCGCCGCCAGAGTAGAAGACCTGAGGACCTGCATGTGAGTGAGGAGAGGAGGAGAGCTGCGGTCTGTCAGTGTCTTCTTCCGCCTCCCCCTCCACCCGCTCCAGACACATGCCGCACCAACGGGAGACAGGAGCGGCTGTGTCACAGTAACAGAGGATCTGTCAGTGTCTCCTTGCCCCGCTCGGTCCCCACCTTTCTCATGTGAGCTGTGTGAGAGACCGAGCTGCGCTGATGAGGCTCCCTGCCTGTTCCTGATAGGGTGAAGGGCGAAAGCAATGACAGGAGGAGGAGAGAGAGCCCGGGAAAGGTGAGATGTGAGGGGAGTGAGAGAAAAACGCTGTGAGAGGGATTTTTGGAGCTGAGGGGAGAGAAAGAGACACACTGACACCAGAGAGTGTGTGACCAATTATAAAGGAGGGAGAGTGGGCTGAGGTACCAGCATCAGGCTAAAGGAGAGAGAGACACACACTGACACCAGAGAGTGTATGACCTATTATAGAGAGAGAAAGCCAAGCCTTTCCAGAGACTGCCAAGAGAGAGAGTGTAGTGAGGTGACCAGACTGTGTGGTGGAACTCCATCAGAGAGAGAGACACTTTTTCCTGAGACGACCGGGAGAGCACTGCAAGAAGATAGAGGTGAGCCAGGATCGGTGTCACCCACACATTCCACCACCGTTAAGCTAAGGGACCCTGATCGGTGACCCAAGCAACACCCAGCTCAACGGAGACAACCCACGCCGTTTCAGGGATCACAATATCCATCCAGGTATCGGGTCAGCCGCTGCCTCTTAACCTAGCAAGTTTTGCTATTAGTCATCTCGATCGGCCCTCAGAAGGGGATCTAGTGCCTTACAATATCGCTAGGAGCATCAGGAGCCTGAACCAGCACCTTGGATTATCATTGTGTCATCGCACAGAGGATTGGTGAGAGGGTGCAAACCCAACATCTTTCTTGACACCATACTGACACTGCATGCAGACACCAATTTCCCTTTTTAGTGTCACGGGATGCTTGTTTGGAGCTGCCATCTCTAGTAGTTTGCCCTTTTAAATCTCTACCTAACGGAACATTCTAGAGGATTACTGCTCCAAGCAAGCTTGTTAAACCTACTCTTTTAAAACAAGGGTCCCACCGTTTGCTAGCAGAAAACACTAGTATTCTTCACCTCAGGACCTGCAACATTACAGAACTGTGCTTACTGTACTTGTGTAACCCTTTTCTTTTCATTGTGTGTTTGCCTCTCAAAAAGGTGTTTGCGGACCAGAAGGAGCTGAGAAGTTGACAAGTCTTCTCTCCACCCTCTCAGCGCCTGTGTTAAGGGCATATAGATTACTGCCCTTTCTATACCTGCAGTTGCTAAATATTGAAGGTTGTCTTTTCTAATGTATTAGTTATTTGTAGCAAGGTTTTACAGTGCTGTAAGTTTCCATCTACTTTAAAACGTGCTAATATATTCAACTTGTTTATCACTGACCAGCTGTGTGTCTATTTTTGGTGATAATCCACAGTCAGGATAACAGTATTTACCGCATGTGTCCTTAAATGTGTTTGCAGTAATTTTATTTAACCAGGTGTGTCAGAGGGGCTGAGGCCATTCTTGGAGTTAAGGCGGAGATCAGAGAATCCAAATTTACCAAGCGGCTCCTTCGGGGTGGCGCTACGCGTAGGTGCTCATCCGGGATCCTCTTTTCTACTATCAAATCTCCAAGAAAACACCCCAGAGAGTGTCAAGATGGACCCTGCCACAGCAAACCCAGTGGTGTGAGGAGGAGAATGGTGAACGGAAGTCAAGTGTTGTAATCGACATCCCTGGGGTGGCCTGGACTGAGAAATGGATCAGTCAAGCTGTGAAGATACTAGTCCCAGATCAGAAGGCGTGGGTGATAGACATCAAGCCAGTTCAAGGGGACTCCCGCACGTATGCCCTGATAGAGTGGAGGAAAGGGATCCCTACTTATTTCCAAAGGGCCAGTGTACGATTGACTGACGATGTCAAAGCCCATCTGATCCAGCTGAATGCATTGGAAGTGAGCCCAGAAACGTCGGAAGACGCTACCACTCGCAATTTAAAACTCAGCAAACAGGATTGTACTGCTCAGGATTACTTGAGTGTTCTGCAAGACGTGGTTGGGCGAACACAAAAGGCATCTGACCTTATGTACCAGTTCGAACATACCTATCAGAAGATGAGGTTCGGGCACAACAGGTTTTGAGGGGAGCTCAACCTCTAGACCCTATCACAATCCAGCTGAAAACTTGAGGAGATGGAGGAATCCTAAAGTATCCTGACCTAATCTATGTTGTACGAGAAAAGGAGGCCATGCTGGAAAACCAAAAGGGGACCCAGAAATCAGAGCCTGTTGCTGGGGTTAGAGTAGCTAGTGTGACTGATGGCAACACAGAGATAGAGCTTTTGAAAACCCAGGTGTCACAATTGCTGGAGATGATGACTCTACTGACAGCCGGAACCACTGTCTCACCTGTTGGGGAAGTCTCGGAGTCCAAGCAGTCTGCAAACCCTATGGCTGTCCAGGTCGAGAAGCCAATGAATTGAGGGGTTTGCTTCAACTGTGGAGGAGTGGGGCACTACCACAATGGAAGCCAAAATCTTTACAAAGGTCCCCTGCTGCTGTTTCTGAGCGACCATACAACCCCCTCTATTGAACCACAGGTGCCTGGTCACCGAGAGTAGATACACATCAGCCCTCTTGGGCCCAACGGAGACGCAAGCAACCTGAAGCCCATCAAGAATTGGGCACAAATACAGACGACAGGACAAAATAACTACGGGGGCGCAAGTTACCCTGCTATATAGAGACTTTTACGACCGGCACCTCAAACACTTACCCCTGCAGAAATTGGAAGAACTGGAGATATGGGGTATTGGAACCCATATGATGGATACTTACCTGTCAAGTTGATTTTTGACCCCTCTGTGACCGAACAAACAGAAACGTTTGATACCTTAGCCGTTGTATGCCCTCGCCCATCAGGAGCCAACAAGAGTTCTCTGATAATAGGAACGAACACTGACCTTGTCAGAAGGCTGCTGATTCCTCTTGTATTGAAGTATGACACCCCAACCGAAGGCATACACCCTATGCTGAGACAAGTGTATCAGCACCTAGTAGAGGAACAGAGAGCCCCAGCTGAAGGAGTGGGGAAGATTTGGCGATTGGACAGAAGTGAGAATATACTACAACCTGAAGAGGTGTTGTGTCTACAAGCTTCAGTCAAGCTCAATTGGGAACAACCAGGCCCCTTTGTTGTCCTTGAAGCTGACCGCCAGGGAGAGGACACAGGAGTAGAGGTAATCCCAGAAGTCATATCAATTAGGGCTTTGCAACGGAGTCATAGGAAGATCCCTGTCAGCATCCGGAATGTTACGACCTCGCTATTGAAACTGCGAGCCCAAATGCTGTTAGGACAAGTAAATCCAGTCACCCCAGTTTCACCATCTGATTTGGGGAAAGGAGAGACGGACGGAATCTCCATAGAACGGTTTTACCCAAAAAACACCACACTATCACCTGAAAAAAAGGTCAAAGCCCAGCTCCTGAGATGGCAGAATAAGTTCTCGAGAAATTAGTTTGATGTGGGGTGTGCAAAAAGTGCCCAGCACCGGATTCGCCTTCAGGAAGACAAACCATTCAAGGAAAGAGATGGATCCCTTTGGGGGACCTAGAGGATTTACGTGAACAGCTGGCAGAATTGAAGAGATCAGGCACCATCAGGCAGTCTAGGAGCCCTTAAGCCTCCCTCATAGTGGTGGTGTGGAAGAAAAATGGGTCCCTGAGGCTGTGCATGGATTATCGGACGCTCAACAGGAGGACCCTCCCTGATCAGTACACCACTCCAAGGATAGAAGATGCCCTGCAGAGCCTATCAGGGGCAAAGTGGTTCAGCATGCTGGACCTGAAGAGTGGGTACTATTAGACATGTGCAATTCGTTATTCGTCAAAATTTGTTATATTCGTTAATTAGTAAACATACGAATGAACAAATATTTTACTTAAAATTCTAACGAACAACGAATTATCAGAAAGAACGAATATGGAAAACAACGAAAATACGAAATTATTAAATTGGAAACAGCGAAAATACAAAAGAATGAAAAAACAAAAACATAGAAACAACGAAGATTCAAAATAACGAAAATCAAAATGAACGAAGAATCAAAATTACGAATATTCGGAAAACGGAAATTAAAACAATGAAAATGCGAAATAACAAAAATTCTGCAGAACAAATTCGTTAGTTCTGAAATATTTCTGGACGTTGGCCAATTAGCCTGATCCTTCCCCTGAAGAGGTAGTCTAGATAGGGTGTTGTTGGGTAGGTGGCACTGTTTTGTGGATTTGTGAGTTAAGTTGGGACTTGTGAGAGAGAAATTCTTTGTTTCTAAAGCATACTCTGTCTATACAGTATTCTAATTTCTATATTTTTATTTTGTAATATCTCTGACATATTTTTGTTTTCTCCTATGTCAGACTGCGTTCTAAACAGGGTGTGGGTGGTGTTGGATTTGTGAGTCACTCTCTTGTGACACAGAGAGTAATAGAGAAATTATAAATTTCTAATTAGGCTTACTATTTATTATTCCTAGGATTTCCTGCAGTTATTTTTATGAGACAGTGTGGGACTGTGTGGTTTTATTATTTTGCTGTCTGTCTGCCCTACATATTTTTTTTTTTGTTGTGTTAGCCAGTGCCACTACTAGGCCAGCCCAGGCAGCATCTACTAGATATTGAGGGTGGTAGTAGTAGATTAGTAGATCTTTGTTGCATGCTAATCCCGACCAATTGTAAGGACCGGTAAGTTAATAATACTCCTCAATCCCTTTCTTTTCCTGAAACAATTTTTATTTGTTATTTTTTTTTTTTAAAGATAAATAATAATACTATTTAAAAATACAAATATTGTATAATGGACTCTACTTCTCCCACTCATCACATTCTCCCCATGAGGGAAGCAACAGAGGAAAAAGTTCAGTGTGACACAGCAAAAGCTTCCGAAAAGAGGCCAACTGTAACACCAGCTCTTTTTTACAAGCGAGGCCGGGCAGTTCCTGTAAAGGCTGTTGCTAGTGTCCATAATTTTAGGCAGCCAAAAATTTAAATTTTACAGCTTGAGGAGGAGGGAATTGCTCAGCCTCCAGATGTAAAAATAGCAGACAAAATCACAACAGATAGCAGCAGCTGTTTTGATAGTACTTCAGTATATCCAAGTAGGCACCAGGCAGAACAGGCTGCTGAAGTAGAAGTACCTGTGAGTCCCACCCTTGAAGGTCTTGACTTAGAAGGAATTGATTTTAATATAGAGGATGAGGCACTACTAGTACACCAATATCAGGATGATATTATTTCTATGAGTCCTTACTCCCTTCTGTTATTTACCGAGTCCTCCTCACCCTCAAAAAGAGTTTCAGCACCATTACAATCCTCTTCCGACTTTGTTGTTTTGCCTAACTCTCCCTCCCATTCAAGTAGTGTCACTGCCACCATTGTTAGGCCACCAAATTCTTCAGAAGCCACGGAAGTTGCACATACCCATCAGCCAGAAGAAATTCTGAGATGTAAGAAGTAACTTCGGGATGACATGTCGTCCGCCGGTGCTGTGTCGGGCACTGCAGCGGGGGCTTCGATCTCAGGTGAGTATTACATAATGAGCTAGTATGCTATGCACACAGGAGCTGCCAGACACGGCATGACCTCCTTTAGAAAGGACACGATCGCTGTTTCTAAAGTATGCCTGCGTCGTTGTCTACGGCGCATGTGCCGTAGACATTGGCGCACGTCTCTTTTGTAAATATATCCTAAACCGTGGAGATTTAGGAGATATTTCCAGCACCTACAGTTAAGCCTTAATCTAGGCTTACCTGTAGGTAGGGATGAGCCGAACACCCCCCGGTTCGGTTCGCACCAGAACCCGCGAACGGACCGCAAGTTCGCACGAACGTTAGAACCCCATTGACGTCTATGGGACTCGAACGTTCGAAATCAAAAGTGCTCATTTTAAAGGCTAATTTGCATGGTATTGTCCTAAAAAGGGTTTGGGGACCCGGGTCCTACCCCAGGGGACATGTATCAATGCAAAAAAAACTTTTAAAAACGGCCGTTTTTTCGGGAGCAGTGATTTTAATGATGCTTAAAGTAAAAAAAAAAAAGTGAAATATTCCTTTAAATATCGTACCTGGGGGGTGTCTATAGTATGCCTGTAAAGTGACGCGTGTTTCCCATGTTTAGAACAGTCCCTGCACCAAATGTCATTTTTAAAGGAAAAAATCTCATTTAAAACTGCTTGCGGGTTTAATGTCATGTCGGGTCATGGCAATATGGATGAAAATCAGTGAGACAAACGGCATGGGTACCCCCCAGTCCATTACCAGGCCCTTTGGGTCTTGTATGGATATTAAGGGGAACCCCGCACCCAAATTAAAATAAGGAAAGGTCCCTATATACTCTGAACAGCAGTATACAGGCGGTGCAAACAAGACAGGGACTGTAGGTTTGTTGTTAAGTAGAATCTGTTTGTAATTTTGAACATTTTTAATGTGTTTAGCTCCAGCCAAAAAATCTTTTCTAAGCTTTTTGGAAAACATAGGGAAGGGTTATCACCCCTGTGACATTTGTTTTGCGTCTTTCCTCCTCTTCAGAAGATTTCACCTCACTTTTTTGTCCCAATGAAAAATGTTTTTTGAAAATTTGGGTTTTTTTGTGGAACAAGGATTGGAAAGCATCAGTGGAAAGGAAAAATTGTTTTCCCATATTAACTCTTACAGGAGAGAATTTCCTTTCCTTAGGGGTAGATTTCATCTCACTTCCTGTTGTCTCCTTCCGTTTGCAAGTAGGAGTCGTTTGTAAGTTAGATGTTTGAAAGTAGGGTCCTGCCCTATATACTCAGCAGAAATTTGGGCCTTAGGTGTTGCTGTGGCCAAAACACTGTAAGCCCTCACAGGGCCCTGCTGTGAAATATTAGATCAAGAATTGTAATTACATGCCCCTGTTGAACAGGAGCTGAAAAATTAGGCCTTAGGCACTGGTGCTGGTGCCACAACACTGCAACCCCTCACAGACACTCTAGTTGGAACGCAGGAACGAGCCCTGCTGCAAAGTATTGCATCAAAAATTGTAATTACACGCCCCTGTTAGACAGGGGCAGAAAAATTGGGTCTTAGGCACTGGTGCTGGTGCCACAACACTGCAACCCCTCACAGACACTCTAGTTGAAACGCAGGAACAAGCCCTGCTGCAAAGTATTGCATCAAAAATTGTAATTACACGCCCCTGTTAGACAGGGGCTGAAAAATTGGGTCTTAGGCACTGGTGCTGGTGCCACAACACTGCAACCCCTCACAGACACTCTAGTTGGAATGCAGGAACGAGCCCTGCTGCAAAGTATTACATCAAAAATTGTAATTACACGCCCCTGTTAAACAGGGGCTGAAAAATTGTGCCTTAGGCACTGGTGGTGGCGCCCAGAACCAAAAATGTTCTTACAAGCTATCAGCGTGATGATTGAGGAGGAAGAGGATAATTACTCAGGGATAGTCACTCAGCATCAGCATAGGCAGTCTTTGAAGGGATCTGAGATTTCAAAAAAAATTATTCGGTTACATCTGCATCAGGTGCTTGGTAGCTGGTGGTGATCCAAGACTGATTCATTTTTATGAAGGTCAGCCGATCGACCGAGTCGGTGGACAGACGCACCCTGTGATCGGTTACCACGCCTCCAGCAGCACTGAATGTGCGTTCCGAAAGAACGCTGGATGCAGGACAGGCCAGTAGCTCAATTGCATACTGTGCAAGCTCTGGCCAGTGATCCATCCTCAAGACCCAGTAACCCAGAGGATTTTCGGTGGGAAAGGTGTCCAAGTCTGATCTTGCCCCTAGGTATTCCTGCACCATGTAAAACAGACGCTGGCGATGGTTGCTGGAACCGATCATACCTTGGGGCTGCGGACCAAAAAATTGTCTGAACGCATCGGTCAGACGGCCACCTTCTCCACCGCTCCTTCTTTGACTGACCGAAGCCTCAGCAACACGTTGTCCAGAAACAGGAGTTTGTAACCTCCCAGTCTCTGGGAACGCGTTGCACAGACCTTTCTGCAAGGCCTCCCGAAGATGTTTCATCCTCTGCTCCCTCTGCGATGGCAAGATAAGGTCCGCAACCTTACCCTTGTAACGTGGATCAAGGAGGGTTGCCAGCCAGTATTGGTCCTTCTCCTTGATACCACGAATACGAGGATCCTTACGCAGGCTTTGCAGGATCAGGGAGGCCATGCAGCGTAGGTTTGCTGAGGCATTCGGTCCGGAGTCCTCTGGGTCACTAAGGACAACAACGTCCGCAGCCACCTCCTCCCAGCCACGTACAAGTCCATGTGTTCCTTGGGACTGATCCCTTAAAGACTGCTGATGCTGAGTGCCAGGCTCCACCTCCATACTGACACAATCTTCCTCCTCCTCCTCCTCGTCCTCTTCCTGTGTGATCGGCGGGCACGCAGGAACACTGTCTGGATAAAGGGGGCCTTGAGAGCTAAGGAAGTCCTCCTCTTCCTGCCTCTGTTCTGCCTCAAGTGCCCTGTCCATTATTCCACGCAGCGTGTGCTCCAACAGGTGGACAAGGGGGACAGTGTCACTGATGCATGCACTGTCAGTGCTCACCATCCTCGTGGCCTCCTCGAATGGTGACAGGACAGTGCATGCATCCCTGATCATGGCCCACTGGCGTGGGGAAAAAAAACCAAGGTCCCCTGACCCTGTCCTGGTGCCATAGTCGCACAGGTACTCATTGATGGCCCTCTGCTGCGTGTGCAGCCGCTGCAGCATGGCCAACGTCGAGTTCCACCTGGTGGGCATGTCACAGATTAGGCGGTTCTTGGGCAGGTTAAACTCCTTTTGGAGGTCCGTCAGCCGAGCACTGGCATTATATGACCGGCGGAAATGCACACAGACTTTCCTGGCCTGCCTCAGGACATCCTGTAAGCCCGGGTACCTGCCCAAGAACCGCTGCACCACCAAGTTAAGGACGTGAGCCAAACAGGGCACATGGGTCAGTTGTCCCTGTCGGAGGGCAGAGAGGAGGTTGGTGCCATTGTCGCAAACCACCATTCCTGCCTTAAGTTGGCGTGGCGTCAACCACCTCTGAACCTGCCCCTGCAGAGCTGACAGAACCTCTGCCCCAGTGTGGCTCCTGTCCCCCAAGCACACCAGCTCAAGCACCGCATGGCATCTTTTGGCCTGCGTACTTGCGTAGCCCCTTGAACGCCTACGGAGCACCGCTGGTTCCGAGGAAGAGGCCATGGAGGAAGAAGAAGAGGAGGGGGTGGAGGAGAGAGGTGTGTCACAATCAGCATTTTGGAGGCGTGGTGGCGGAACAACCTCCAACACTACTGCACCTTGTCCTGCATCCTTCCCAGCTGCCAGCAGAGTCACCCAATGCGCCGTGAAACTTAAGTAACGTCCCTGTCCATGCCTGCTGGACCATGAGTCAGCGGTAATATGCACCTTACCGCTGACCGCCCTGTCCAGCGAGGCATGGACATTGCCTTCCACATGCCGGTAGAGAGCCGGAATCGCCTTCCGTGAGAAAAAGTGGCGTTTGGGTACCTGCCACTGAGGAACCGCACATTCCACAAACTCACGGAAGGGGGCAGAGTCTACCAACTGAAAAGGCAGCAGTTGAAGTGCTAGCAATTTTGCCAAGCTAGCATTCAACCGCTGGGCATGTGGATGGCTGGGAGCAAACTTCTTTCGGCGGTGCAGCAGCTGGGGCAGGGAAATTTGCCTGGTACAATCTGACGTCGGTGTACCAAAAGCAGATTGCCCATAAGTACTTGGCTGTGACACACCTAATTCTACACCTTCATTCCTCTCACTGCAGGTCGCAGAGAGGACTGAAGGTCTAGTGGGGTTGGAAATCTCAGCTGATGAGGAGCAAGGAGAGATCGTCTTTGTTCTTTGGTGTGGGTCTTTTAGATACGCTTGCCAACGAACTGCATGGCAGGTCAACATATGTCTGGTCAAGCATGTGGTACCCAAGCGGGAGATGTTTTGGCCACGCGAGATACGCTTGAGACATATATTGCAAATAGCAGCGGTGCGATCTGATGCACTCGTCTCAAAAAAGGCCCACACCAAAGAACTTTTTGAATAACGCGCAGAGACTGCAGCGCCCTGCACATGTGGAGCTTTGGGGTGTGATGCAGTCAATGTGCTGCCCTTAGGCTGGCCCCTGGAGGGCATCCTGCCTAGTTGGTGATGTGCCACCTCCTCCTCCTCCTCCTCCTCCTCCTCTCTCCTATCAGGCACCCACGTTGAGTCAGTGACCTCATCATCCCCTCCCTCCTCATCACTGGAGCAAACCTGGCAGTATGCTGCAGCAGGGGGAGCATGACTGCCAGATTGCTGTCCTTCTTGGGCACCCCCTCTGTCCGTGCTCATGTTACTGCCTTCATTGAGCTCAGTATCATCATCAGAGCCTTCCAAACGCTGGGCATCCTCCTGGAGCATGTACCCAACACTGTGGTCAAACAGTTCGAGGGAATCCTCATGAGGACATGGTGGAGCTAGGGAAGGAGTCACTGATGACATTGAGCTGAGGGAAGAGGCCGCTGCTTTGCCAGACAAAGCACCCTGGGCATGGGTGAGAGAGGATGAGGAGGATGAGGACGGCTTGGTCATCCACTCGACCAAGTCTTCCGCATGTTGCGGCTCAACACGGCCAGCTGCCGAAAAAAAGGCCAAGCGTGTCCCATGGCCACGTGCTGATGAGGATGCACCGTCTCCACGACCAGCACTAGACACAGAGCCTGCTTGCCCTCTCTTATTGGCTTGTGACTGTCTGCCTCTCCTTCTTGGCCTTCCAGACATACTAATGGCCTGTAGCTGCACTAAGCTGGGATAGAACACCTGTAATTTTCTTCAGGTAGCTTTATATACTGTAACCAGACAAGCCTGCCTGTCAGTAGGAAGATAACAGGAACGGATCTAGCTGAACACTGTGAGCAGGACGTACTGCACTAAATGTATATAGCAGGAACGGATCTAGCTGAACACTGTGAGCAGGACGCACTGCACTGAATGTAAATAGCAGGAACGGATCTAGCTGAACACTGTGAGCAGGACGCACTGCACTGAATGTAAACAGCAGGAACGGATGTAGCTAAACACTGTGAGCAGGACGCACTGCACTGAATGTAAATAGCAGGAACGGATCTAGCTGAACACTGTGAGCAGGACGCACTGCACTGAATGTAAATAGCAGGAACGGATCTAGCTGAACACTGTGAGCAGGACGCACTGCACTGAATGTAAATAGCAGGAACGGATCTAGCTGAACACTGTGAGCAGCACGCACTGCACTGAATGTAAATAGCAGGAACGGATCTAGCTGAACACTGTGAGCAGGACGCACTGCACTGAATGTAAATAGCAGGAACGGATCTAGCTGAACACTGTGAGCAGGACGCACTGCACTGAATGTAAATAGCAGGAACGGATCTAGCTGAACACTGTGAGCAGGACGCACTGCACTGAATGTAAATAACAGGAACGGATCTAGCTGAACACTGTGAGCAGGACACACTGTACTAAATGTAAATAGTCTAGCTGCCTGACCGTGGTACTAATAGGATCAAAAAGAACACCTGTAATTTTCTTCAGGTAGCTTTATATACTGTAACCAGACAAGCCTGCCTGTCAGTAGGAAGATAACAGGAACGGATCTAGCTGAACACTGTGAGCAGGACGTACTGCACTAAATGTATATAGCAGGAACGGATCTAGCTGAACACTGTGAGCAGGACGCACTGCACTGAATGTAAATAGCAGCAACGGATCTAGCTGAACACTGTGAGCAGGACGCACTGCACTGAATGTAAATAGCAGGAACGGATCTAGCTGAACACTGTGAGCAGGACGCACTGCACTGAATGTAAACAGCAGGAACGGATGTAGCTAAACACTGTGAGCAGGACGCACTGCACTGAATGTAAATAGCAGGAACGGATCTAGCTGAACACTGTGAGCAGGACGCACTGCACTGAATGTAAATAGCAGGAACGGATCTAGCTGAACACTGTGAGCAGGACACACTGTACTAAATGTAAATAGTCTAGCTGCCTGACCGTGGTACTAATAGGATCAAAAAGAACACCTGTAATTTTCTTCAGGTAGCTTTATATACTGTAACCAGACAAGCCTGCCTGTCAGTAGGAAGATAACAGGAACGGATCTAGCTGAACACTGTGAGCAGGACGTACTGCACTAAATGTATATAGCAGGAACGGATCTAGCTGAACACTGTGAGCAGGACTCACTGCAATGAATGTTAATAGCAGGAACGGATCTAGCTGAACACTGTGAGCAGGACGCACTGCACTGAATGTAAATAGCAGGAACGGATCTAGCTGAACACTGTGAGCAGGACGCACTGCACTGAATGTAAACAGCAGGAACGGATGTAGCTAAACACTGTGAGCAGGACGCACTGCACTGAATGTAAATAGCAGGAACGGATCTAGCTGAACACTGTGAGCAGGACGCACTGCACTGAATGTAAATAGCAGGAACGGATCTAGCTGAACACTGTGAGCAGCACGCACTGCACTGAATGTAAATAGCAGGAACGGATCTAGCTGAACACTGTGAGCAGGACGCACTGCACTGAATGTAAATAGCAGGAACGGATCTAGCTGAACACTGTGAGCAGGACGCACTGCACTAAATGTAAATACCAGGAACGGATCTAGCTGAACACTGTAAGCAGGACGCACTGCACTGAATGTAAATAGCAGGAACGGATCTAGCTGAACACTGTGAGCAGGACGCACTGCACTGAATGTAAATAGCAGGAACGGATCTAGCTGAACACTGTGAGCAGCACGCACTGCACTGAATGTAAATAGCAGGAACGGATCTAGCTGAACACTGTGAGCAGGAAGCACTGTACTGAATGTAAATAGCAGGAACGGATCTAGCTGAACACTGTGAGCAGGACACACTGCACTGAATGTAAATAGCAGGAACGGATCTAGCTGAACACTGTGAGCAGGACACACTGTACTAAATGTAAATAGTCTAGCTGCCTGACCGTGGTACTAATAGGATCAAAAAGAACACCTGTAATTTTCTTCAGGTAGCTTTATATACTGTAACCAGACAAGCCTGCCTGTCAGTAGGAAGATAACAGGAACGGATCTAGCTGAACACTGTGAGCAGGACGTACTGCACTAAATGTATATAGCAGGAACGGATCTAGCTGAACACTGTGAGCAGGACTCACTGCAATGAATGTTAATAGCAGGAACGGATCTAGCTGAACACTGTGAGCAGGACGCACTGCACTGAATGTAAATAGCAGGAACGGATCTAGCTGAACACTGTGAGCAGGACGCACTGCACTGAATGTAAACAGCAGGAACGGATGTAGCTAAACACTGTGAGCAGGACGCACTGCACTGAATGTAAATAGCAGGAACGGATCTAGCTGAACACTGTGAGCAGGACGCACTGCACTGAATGTAAATAGCAGGAACGGATCTAGCTGAACACTGTGAGCAGCACGCACTGCACTGAATGTAAATAGCAGGAACGGATCTAGCTGAACACTGTGAGCAGGACGCACTGCACTGAATGTAAATAGCAGGAACGGATCTAGCTGAACACTGTGAGCAGGACGCACTGCACTAAATGTAAATACCAGGAACGGATCTAGCTGAACACTGTGAGCAGGACGCACTGCACTGAATGTAAATAGCAGGAACGGATCTAGCTGAACACTGTGAGCAGGACGCACTGCACTGAATGTAAATAGCAGGAACGGATCTAGCTGAACACTGTGAGCAGCACGCACTGCACTGAATGTAAATAGCAGGAACGGATCTAGCTGAACACTGTGAGCAGGAAGCACTGTACTGAATGTAAATAGCAGGAACGGATCTAGCTGAACACTGTGAGCAGGACACACTGCACTGAATGTAAATAGTCTAGATAGAAGATAACAGGAACGGATCTAGCTAAACTGAATACAGTGTATATATATATATGCAACACCTGGGATGCATATATATACACAATACACTGTAAGTGCAGCTAACTGACTGACTGTTCTGCCTAATCTATCTAACTCAAATCAAATGACACTGTCTCTCTCTCTCTCTATCGCTCAGCACACCGGAACACACACTACACAGGGCCGCCGTACAGGCGGCCTTATATAGTGTGGGGTGTGTACTAAATCCCCTGAGCCATAATTGGCCAAAGCCACCCTGGCTTTGGCCAATTACAGCTCTCTCTACTGACGGCGCTGTGATTGGCCAAGCATGCGGGTCATAGTGCATGCTTGGCCAATCATCAGCCAGCAATGCACTGCGATGCCGCAGTGAATTATGGGCCGTGACGCGCCACACGAATTTGGCGCGAACGGCCCATATCGTTCGCAATTCGACGGACGGTCGAACAGCCGATGTTCGAGTCGAACATGGGTTCGACTCGAACACGAAGCTCATCCCTACCTGTAGGTAAAAGTGGTTGTACAGGGTGTACAACCATTTTAAACATATTTATTCATTTGTATAGATATCCATTCCTGACATGCACTGTTTTTGGTTTTGTTGTATTGATTATTTGCCATCTAATCTTCCAAGTTGCAACAGGTTCAATTTAAGTAGATCCATCCACTTGGGTAATAATAATAGTTTTTGCTCACAATCACAAATCCAATATTTACTACCACCATTTGAAAGAATGTGATCAACCCAAGCTGGGGTTAGTTTGTTTAGTTTTCGTTCGTTTTTGGAGTAGTGTTTTCACTCAATGGCTCCCAATTTTCCCACTAAAAAATATGTTAGCATTCCAAAAAGAAACTTACTCTTTCATTCCATGGCTCACAATACTCCCACAAACACTTCCTCTCCTCCTACTGTGCTGCTACTGCAGACTGCTGCCACCTGCCCTCAGAGAAGAAATCTTGTAGGTCACGCAGGGGCGGATCCAGGGGGGGGGGCAACAGGGCAATTGCCCCCCCCCCCCCCGAAATAATAGCACACTGACACTGAATTTATTGTATATCTGCTGCCGCTGTGCCGGCCCGAGTCTCTCTCTCTCTCATGTGCCGATCAGCAGCAGCGCCGAGAGAGAGACTCGCGTGTGGTATGGGCGGCGGTCACTGACACTGAAGGAAGGAGGTGGGTGGAGCCTCTCTTCCCTGCACTCGTTGCTAGACGCCAGGCGGCCCTGGCGTTAGCAACGAGTGACGTCAGTGACAGCGGCAGCCTCAGCGTCAGTCACACTCTCAGCCGACCGGCCGGTGTGAGTGTGTGACTGTGTGACTGACACACACAGCCTGGAGCGGCGCCTCCGACCTACCTAGGTCCTATACATTACATACAGCAGAGGCCAGACTCGAGAGCAGACAGCAGCAGTAACTCACAGTGAGTGAGTGTGACACTGTGACTGTCTGTGACACAGCCTGCCCTGGAGCGGCGCCTCCGAGTCCTATACAAAGAGCAGAGCAGACAGCAGTAACTCTAACAAAACAAGTATATAATAACAACTGAGTGCACTGCAGCACACAGCACAGCACAAGTTCAGCCAGGCTGCCAGCCCATCCGCCCCTGACTGTGTTGGCCCCACCCACCGGCACCCTCCTCCTGGCTCCCTCCACCATGTTGTCCACACTAAAGTACAGGCCACCACCTCCCATGAGTTATTGTTGGCTCCACCCACCTCCTCCATCTTCTCCACCTGCCCCTTGGGCAGTCTGCAGTGCAGAGCAGAGCGCAGTGAAAATTGAAATACACAAAAGACAACTTATTGAGAGAAGATTACTGGATCCATCCGATCATCATCCATCTCCATTGATTCTCCACTCCATTGCTCCGAAATCCTGCATGGGAACCCCTACCAGTACCCTCACCAGAGCATAAACGTGAGTAAAAGAATGTATGAATGTATGTCATGTTTCAAATCGCAAAATACATGTGTGCCACTGTGCCATGCATTATGTATGAAACAAAAAATGCCCTTTTAGTCTTGATCTTAACCCTTTCAGCTCCGAAAAGTTTTACCCCTCCTTATGACCAGGCCATTTTTTTGATACTGCGCTGCATTACTTTGATTGGCTGACAATTGTGCGGTCGTGCAACGTTGTACCCAAATAAAATTGATGTCCTTTTTTTCCCACAAATAGAGCTTTCTTTTGCTGGTATTTGATACGTTAAATAGAGTTCTGTAAGCAACACCTTATTTTCTGGCAGTGCCCCTCCCGAGACTAGACTCTGGATCCACCCTTGAGGTCACGTTGGAAGACATCTCACCACACTATGGATTTCATCATGGAAAAGTAAGTTCCCTGTGACACCCTCAAACACGTGAGTGGCTTATCAATTTTCCCTTACTCACCTTCCATGATTCCATTAATCATTTCTGCTAGTTTACATCCCTCTCTCTATTTTTTTTTTTGCAACTTAGTGACGTCACACATGCATGCGGAACGCTAGACCTGGATGAGGAAGAATTAAATAGATCCACACATGAGTTTTTGAGCACTTCATAGTAAGTATTAACAGTACACGCCACTTTTAGGATGTTATAATGATAATCTTGTATGACTTTTTTGTAAATAAATAATATTGATTTGTCAGTGTGTGTGAGTGAGTATGGGATCAGTCTGTGGGTGTATGGGTCAACGTGAGTGTGTATGGGTTTGTCTGTGACTCTGTGTATGTATGGGTCAATCTGTCTTTGTGTACGAGGCAGTTTATTCATTGGCTATTGTGTCTGTCAGTTATGGTGTGTGTCTGTCTTTATGGGTCAGTGTGTATCTGTGTGTATATGTATATTTTAAGTGGTTGTGAGTATATCAGTGTGTGTAAGTAAAAGACTGTGTCAAGGAGTGCATACATTGCAAAAATGTTCTTTTGGTGTATATATGAAATAAACTAGTGTTACTTATTTTATGCTTTTTACATAGAAAATTATTCCTTAATATCTATGCCATTGCCAGCACAGCACCTACACTTCCCAGAGCTGCAAGAGAGAGATACATCTGAACTCATGGCCTACAATTTAGCGGCCCTCTTGACCACCAGGGATCTGAATGCTCACCTCCCTGCAAGGTAAGAACAGGGAGACTGGGACATTTGTTATCTTTTGTAATAATGATTAAAATAAAATTGCTGGGGGGGGGGGCGTGGCCAAGTGCATGGAGCAGTAGGGCGTGTCCTCCTGGAGCTTCTGCACACACAGGACTGAACAAGGCTCTCAGCGCTTCCTAAACCCAGCACAAAGGTCGGTAATGGGGAGGAGAGGTGTAGGAAAAGGACGCCGTACCCCCGATCCACATGCTAAGGGGGAGATTGACCGTTTTTTCACCCGTTTGGGACAAAATCAGCACGACCTCCCCATCCAAGATGGCGCCGACCCGATCTACAGGCACACATGCGGCCTCACAAGGAACTGCTTCACAGTGCTCCACACCGCATATGAAAACCAGGCAGCGTGCCTGATCTCCTGCAGACTCAGAGAACTATTCTGTCCGCTCGGCCTGTCATTCCCCTGAATCACACCGGTCTTTTGGTAGATGGGACATGGAAGCTTACATCAAGGCTCTCCCCACCAGACATGATTTTGAAGCATGTGTACAGAGACTTGAACGCTCTTACAAGCAGGAGATATCAGAGCTGCGCAGAGATGTTACAAGCAGGCTAGAAGATGTGGAACACAACGTAGAGGAGACTGCCTCCACACTACAGTCACATGAAGTCATTTTGCATGAGCACACTGCAGATTCAGCAATTAATATACCACCAAGATGACCAGAAAAACAGTGCCAGACGTAACAATATACGCATCCGTGGTCTCCCTGAGTCTGTGGAAACTAAAGACCTGGCCCCCTCAGTCATCGCCATATTTAATAACCTGCTCCAAAAAGATAAAGAAGCCCCTCTGGAACTCGATCGCTTACACAGAGCCCTTGGCCCTAAAAATCCAAACCTGGAACATCCCAGAGACGTGATTTGCAGAGTTCACTTTTATGCGATTTAAAATGCCATTATGCAAACAGCATGCACCCAAGAAGCATTATGCTTCAATGGCACCCAAGTGTCCCTACTGCCGAACATCTCCAAGCTGACCCTGGACATGCGGCGAGCCCTGAAACCCCCTCACAGGAGCCCTTCAAGCCAAACATATTAAATACCGCTGGGGTTTCCCATTTAACCTCTTTGCATCCCATGAAGGGAAGTCAGCGACATTCTGCACACTGGGTGACCTTCCAAAATTCCTCAGGGCTTTTGAGCTACCACAGATCCCCATTCCGGATTGGCCAATCCACGCAGCGACTCCTGGATTCCCGGTCACACTGGGCTAGCAAAAGCAGTCCAAGAAGAATAAACGCTCAAAATCGGAAGCCTCCAAAGCAGCAGATGGATGAATCTTAGCCACATGTTATCGGACTGACTTTTTCTTCCTTCACGGGCACCAGACCAGTGAAGCTGTCCCGGTTTACAGTTACATTTCCATTGGGACATTACGTTGCTAATATATTCTCCTTTTTATACATACAGGTTTTGACTTTAATCCTAGTAATATAGCCTCCTCTTACATGAGAGATATCCCTGTCTGTAATCATTGCTTCTCACTTTATTTCAGGTTCCCTCCAGTCAAACCCCACCTCCTCATATTGCACTGTTATACCTAGAAGCTAGGTAGTTGACCCTGCATGCTGTCAGGTAGGTTACTGACATACACCCCTAGGTCTTGACCTTCTGAATACCTGCCTACAGACGTGCAAAACGCACACAGAAGTGCAAGGTCCTGAGTTGCTATGTTTATATAAGAAGTTTATTTTTATTGCCCGGTGTGTGCGGGCCCCTCTGTGCATTGACCGCGACCCCCCTGGTAGGGTTTACAGCGCCCGTAACGGTCTTAGCTGAAATGTTGATCACATTGCTATTAAAGCAGCCCTTGAGGCCTTGGTTTTCTTACTTTATTTCTTTTTCTGCTTCTCTCTCTTTTCCTTCCCTTATACTTACCTCCCGCCTCTTCAAAACTAGAGGTCGCTCTAAAACCTCTCTACCCGTCCACCCCCCTCTCCTATGTTATTTTTGCCTATCTACCAAACTATTTCCCCTATGGCAGCACAAACCTCCTTGAAAGTCTCCTCACTAAACTGCAGGGGCCTTAATACCCCGGAGAAGAGGAGGCAAATATTATATCATTTTCACAAAGACCGTACCCTAATTCTCCACCTCCAGGAAACTAATTTTAGGTCTGACACGATTCCACATCTGCTCCATAAGCAATATCCCACCTGGTTTCATAGTACCAACCCCTTAGCAAAGTCCAAATGGGTCTCTATTGCATTCCACGCCTCATTCACACCAGATGTACTAGACACCCTTATAGATCCACTAGGGAGATGTGTTTTTCTAAAATTATCATATATGAATATGATCTATACTATAATCAATGTTTATTCTCCAAATCAGGATAAGCTGCGATTCCTCTCCTAGGTGACCTCTCGCCTGAAAAGATTTAGCACAACCAACATGATCCTGGGAGGAGACCTCAATGCCGCCTTGATACCTCGCCTCGATACCTCAAAGAGTAAGTCCTCAATCTCCCCGGCTTCCCTCACCAAAATGCGTACACTTCTATCAGACTTATCCCTAGTGGACGTCTGGAGGATGCTACATCCCTCCACTAAAGACTACACATATTATTCCCCTGAACATTCTCCTTATAGTAGACTGGACTACATCCTCATTTCTCAATCTCTATTAGATTGCTCCCCCAACACTTCCATAGACCTCACTCTGTGGTCTGATCATGCCCCCATACACATGAGTTTAGGAAGCATCCCAACACAAAAGAAGAGAGCCACTTGGAGGTTGAATGACAACTTACTATCTGATTCAGTCTGCACCCATGACATCACACAGACCATCAAACACTTTGTATCAGACCATTCCCATGATGACACCAACCCCCTGAGATGGCAGAATAAGTGCTCGAGAAATTAGTTTGATGTGGGGTTGCAAAAAGTGCCCAGCACCGGATTCGCCTTCAGGAAGACAAACCATTCAAGGAAAGAGATGGATCCCTTTGGGGGACCTAGAAGATTTACGTGAACAGCTGGCAGAATTGAAGAGATCAGGCACCATCAGGCAGTCTAGGAGCCCTTAAGCCTCCTCATAGTGGTGGTGTGGAAGAAAAATGGGTCCCTGAGGCTGTGCATGGATTATCGGACGCTCAACAGGAGGACCCTCCCTGATCAGTACACCACTCCAAGGATAGAAGACGCCCTGCAGAGCCTATCAGGGGCAAAGTGGTTCAGCATGCTGGACCTGAAGAGTGGGTACTATTAGACATGTGCAATTCGTTTAGTAACAAATTCGTTATTCGTCAAAATTCGTTATATTCGTTAATTCGTAAACATACGAATGAACAAATATTTTACTTAAAATTCTAACGAACAACGAATTATCGAAAAGAACGAATATGGAAAACAACGAAAATACGAAATTATTAAATTGGAAACAGCGAAAATACAAAAGAATGAAAAAACAAAAACATAGAAACAACGAAGATTCAAAATAACGAAAATCAAAATGAACGAAGAATCAAAATTACGAATATTCGGAAAACAGTAATTAAAACAATGAAAATGCGAAATAACAAAAATTCTGCAGAACGAATTCGTTAGTTCTGAAATATTTCTGGACGTTGGCCAATTAGCCTGATCCTTCCCCTGAAGAGGTAGTTTAAATAGGGTGTTGTTGGGTAGGTGGCACTGTTTTGTGGATTTGTGAGTTAAGTTGGGACTTGTGAGAGAGAAATTCTTTGTTTCTAAAGCATACTCTGTCTATACAGTATTCTAATTTCTATATTTTTATTTTGTAATATCTCTGACATATTTTTGTTTTCTCCTATGTCAGACTGCGTTCTAAACAGGGTGTGGGTGGTGTTGGATTTGTGAGTCACTCTCTTGTGACACAGAGAGTAATAGAGAAATTATAAATTTCTAATTAGGCTTACTATTTATTATTCCTAGGATTTCCTGCAGTTATTTTTATGAGACAGTGTGGGACTGTGTGGTTTTATTATTTTGCTGTCTGTCTGCCCTACATATTTTTTTTTTGTTGTGTTAGCCAGTGCCACTACTAGGCCAGCCCAGGCAGCATCTACTAGATATTGAGGGTGGTAGTAGTAGATTAGTAGATCTTTGTTGCATGCTAATCCCGACCAATTGTAAGGACCGGTAAGTTAATAATACTCCTCAATCCCTTTCTTTTCCTGAAACAATTTTTATTTGTTATTTTTTTTTTTTTTTTAAAAGATAAATAATAATACTATTTAAAAATACAAACATTGTATAACGGACTCTACTTCTCCCACTCATCACATTCTCCCCATGAGGGAAGCAACAGAGGAAAAAGTTCAGTGTGACACAGCAAAAGCTTCCGAAAAGAGGCCAACTGTAACACCAGCTCTTTTTTACAAGCGAGGCCGGGCAGTTCCTGTAAAGGCTGTTGCTAGTGTCCATAATTTTAGGCAGCCAAAAATTTAAATTTTACAGCTTGAGGAGGAGGGAATTGCTCAGCCTCCAGATGTAAAAATAGCAGACAAAATCACAACAGATAGCAGCAGCTGTTTTGATAGTACTTCAGTATATCCAAGTAGGCACCAGGCAGAACAGGCTGCTGAAGTAGAAGTATCTGTGAGTCCCACCCTTGAAGGTCTTGACTTAGAAGGAATTGATTTTAATATAGAGGATGAGGCACTACTAGTACACCAATATCAGGATGATATTATTTCTATGAGTCCTTACTCCCTTCTGTTATTTACCGAGTCCTCCTCACCCTCAAAAAGAGTTTCAGCACCATTACAATCCTCTTCCGACTTTGTTGTTTTGCCTAACTCTCCCTCCCATTTTATGTAGTGTCACTGCCACCATTGTTAGGCCACCAAATTCTTCAGAAGCCACGGAAGTTGCACATACCCATCAGCCAGAAGAAATTCTGAGATGTAAGAAGTAACTCCGGGATGACATGTCGTCCGCCGGTGCTGTGTCGGGCACTGCAGCAGGGGCTTCGATCTCAGGTGAGTATTACATAATGAGCTAGTATGCTATGCACACAGGAGCCGCCAGACACGGCATGACCTCCTTTAGAAACGACACGATCGCTGTTTCTAAAGTGTGCCTGCGTCGTTGTCTACGGCGCATGTGCCGTAGACATTGGCGCACGTCTCTTTTGTAAATATATCCTAAACCGTGGAGATTTAGGAGATATTTCCAGCACCTACAGTTAAGCCTTAATATAGGCTTACCTGTAGGTAAAAGTGGTTGTACAGGGTGTACAACCATTTTAAACATATTTATTCATTTGTATAGATATCCATTCCTGACATGCACTGTTTTTGGTTTTGTTGCATTGATTATTTGCCATCTAATCTTCCAAGTTGCAGCAGGTTCAATTTAAGTAGATCCATCCACTTGGGTAATAATAATAGTTTTTGCTCACAATCACAAATCCAATATTTACTACCACCATTTGAAAGAATGTGATCAACCCAAGCTGGGGTTAGTTTGTTTAGTTTTCGTTCGTTTTTGGAGTAGTGTTTTCACTCAATGGCTCCCAATTTTCCCATTAAAAAATATGTTAGCATTCCAAAAAGAAACTTACTCTTTCATTCCATGGCTCACAATACTCCCACAAACACTTCCTCTCCTCCTACTGTGCTGCTACTGTCTCTATTGCATTCCACGCCTCATTCACACCAGATGTACTAGACACCCTTATTGATCCACTAGGGAGATATGTTTTTCTAAAATTATCATATATGAATATGATCTATACTATAATCAATGTTTATTCTCCAAATCAGGATAAGCTGCGATTCCTCTCCTAGGTGACCTCTCGCCTGAAAAGATTTAGCACAACCAACATGATCCTGGGAGGAGACCTCAATGCCGCCTTGATACCTCGCCTCGATACCTCGACTAGTAAGTCCTCAATCTCCCCGGCTTCCCTCACCAAAATGCGTACACTTCTATCATACTTATCCCTAGTGGACGTCTGGAGGATGCTACATCCCTCCACTAAAGACTACACATATTATTCCCCTGAACATTCTCCCTATAGTAGACTGGACTACATCCTCATTTCCCAATCTCTATTAGATTGCTCCCCCAACACTTCCATAGGCCTCACTCTGTGGTCTGATCATGCCCCCATACATATGAGTTTAGGAAGCATCCCAACACAAAAGAAGAGAGCCACTTGGAGGTTGAATGACAACTTACTATCTGATTCAGTCTGCACCCATGACATCACACAGACCATCAAACACTTTGTATCAGACCATGCCCATGATGACACCAACCCACTTATGCAATGGGAGGCTCTTAAATGTGTCTTTAGGAGTAAATTCATCCAGCATGGCTCCCAACTTAAGCGTGCACGTACAACAGACATTACATGTCTCCTAGCCATGATCGCCACCCTGGAAGAGTCACATAAATGATCCCCCGATGACAAATTACAAATAGACCTCACTAACACCAGGAGAGACCTCCTGCAAATTTTTGCAGAACGCTCTATGATGGCGAGAGATAAGGGGCGATTCGCCCACTACTCACAAGCCAACAAGTGTGCCAGACACTTAGCAAATACTCTCCAGCCTCGGCAGACCTGGAAACCTATTCCCTTTATCAATTCTTCCACCAAAGGTGAATTACTGAATAACTTGGATATAGCCGAAGAACTTCATCAATACTACGCCACCTTATAAAATCTCACTCTCCAGACACCGCCACCCAAACCGCATTCGGGTAATCCAATACATTACTTGTCCTCATATTTCGACCTATATCATACTTCAGCAGTGGTCTCCCGTATCCTGGAGTGGTTTCCCCACCCTCTGATCAAAGCCTCCACCATGGTGGAACAAGACCTATCCTCAGCCGACCTCCGGGCACCACTATGGGGTCATGAGCGGACACACAAATCTCTTTCTAAAATTGTCACCCCTGACCAGGGATGCCCTGGCAATCTGGTACCGTAGAAAAGAGAGCTACTCGCTATCCTCTGAACTGAGCCTCCTCACCCCTCTATCTGACAATCCGGCCCTCACAGAGGGTAGATCACATCACAGATAACCCACATCATAGATAACTACAACAGAGCTTCCTGGCCTACAGCACAACAATTTGTTAACAGCACCCTTGGCACCTTCGTGTCAGACCAAAACAACACAATCTCCAACATAATGTGGCTAACTCACCTGCACTTGACATCCTACTGCAAAAAACTACACGACTCCAAACAGATACACAGACCCCTGACTGGCTTTGAGCAGCATTGCAGATTGTCAGAAACTCCCTGTCATACCCTTTCACTGATCTACAAACTGATTAAAGATCATACTCATGATACCCTACCTAAATATACTAAAGTTTGGTCAGAGGAACTCAGGAGAGACATAACGGAAGCAGAGTGGAGTAAAGCCTTTCTCTTTACCCACAAATCAACCATCTCGAGCTACGGTCAAGAAAAAAATTATACATTAGTATCTAGGTGGTATCGAGTGCCAACCAATCTCAGGGTCATGTTCCCATCAACCACCGACATCTGTTGGAGATGTAATTCAGCGAAGGGTATGTACAGTCACATCTGGTGGGAATGCGATGTGCTTTGTCCATTTTGGGATCAAATATTCCAGATCTATACGGAAATATACAATAAACCGCTCACGCCCTCCCCTTTTATTGCTCTCCTTTCCATATTACCTGGCACGATCAAATCACAAAAAAATAACCTCCTAAAATTTTTCTCAGTGCTGGGAAGCAATTAATCCCTAGACACTGGAAATCTACCTCTCCCCCATCCCTTATAGAAGGGGTTGGCGAGATAAACAACACTATGCTTATGGAGGAGATGCAATGTAAAACCCTAGACAAATACACAAAGTTCTCCTTCATCTGGAGTATCTGGAGGCATTACTCTACTTCAGATAAACTAAAGCACAGACTCTCAGGGACAAGTGTTCCTTGAGAAGCTAAAGGGCCCCACAACAAAGATCAAATGCCCAGGAAAGTGAAATTCCCCATTAGGATGAGGCTCGCTGTCTCTCCCCCCCCCCCCCCCCTGTACCCCTTCAGTTATCCTTCTCCCCATCTGCCTTTTCCCCCCCTTATACTATCACTTCTATTCTTCTCCAAACTATCTTTTTTCGGCTAAATTTAGCCACAACATATAACCCAAAGTATTCTGATTTCCAGATATGAATACCTCAATTACCCAGGATACTTGAGAATACACCACCACTTGAATGCTGCTAATTGTCCATTTTTAGCCTAATTACTTTGATATCCTCGGTTTCCGGACGCAGCAGGATCCCAAAGGGGCGCCTGGACGGTAGAAAATCTCACTTAAATG
This sequence comes from Lithobates clamitans, assembly GCA_037952925.1. Lineage (NCBI taxonomy): Eukaryota > Metazoa > Chordata > Amphibia > Anura > Ranidae > Lithobates > Lithobates clamitans. Next base: position 510,674 of record JBBGZY010000503.1, on the reverse strand, counting down.
ATTGTCAGCAATACGTCTGAAAGTTGACCATATAGACACAATTTCTAGTTTCCTATATGTTTGTGATAGAATGCATAATATACTATGTATAATGCAACTCTAATAGGCAAGAATGCCTGATGTCGGGCACCTGGTCCTGTTCTTGCTTTCTTATGTTTAAAAAATATCTTAAATACAATAAAAACTTATTGCACCTAAAATGAAATTACTTCCGGTACGTGGTTGCCCCCAGGTCTTAGACACAATGCTATAGTGCCTGACTACCACACCGGGGCAGGTGCTAACTGAGCAAAGCAAACAGGTACTTGCGGTTGGCAGATAGGCAGATGACTTTCTATGACAGTCCAGGTAAAAGGCAGGCTTATAACAGGTTTGGTTTCCACCCAGAGACTGGCCACATTAATCACCTTAAAGGTTGACATACAGTCAAGGAGAGTGCCATAACCAAAACCCAGGATGCTCGAATGAGGAGCTTGAGTGCTCGATACTCCTGACACTCCTGTATATATTTATATATTATTTATATTACTAGATATATTATGTGTATATATATATATATATATATATATATATATTTATATAAACATACACAGTGGGGACGGAAAGTATTCAGACCCCCTTAAATTTTTCACTCTTTGTTATATTGCAGCCATTTGCTAAAATCATTTAAGTTCATTTTTTTCCTCATTAATGTACACACAGCTCCCCATATTGACAGAAAAACACAGAATTGTTGACATTTTTGCAGGTTTATTAAAAAAGAAAAACTGAAATATCACATGGTCCTAAGTATTCAAACCCTTTGCTCAGTATTTAGTAGAAACACCCTTTTGATCTAATACAGCCATGAGTCTTTTTGGGAAAGATGCAACAAGTTTTTCACACCTGGATTTGGGGATCCTCTGCCATTCCTCCTTGCAGATCCTCCCAGTTCTGTCAGGTTGGATGGTAAACGTTGGTGGATATCCATTTTTTAGGTCTCTCCAGAGGTGCTCAATTGGGTTTAAGTCAGGGCTCTGGCTGGGCCATTCAAGAACAGCCACGGAGTTGTTGTGAAGCTACTCCTTCGTTATTTTAGCTGTGTGCTTAGGGTCATTGTTTTGTTTTTTCACAAGAAAAAATGTTTATTCTAGATAATTAACAGTACAAGCAATGCATAGACACAGTTAGGTATAGTAGTATTATTACATATGTAGTCACAAGGTAGGTAATTGGTTTGTTCACATAAGCAGGAGAAAGATGTTTGAGAGCATTACATGACACTGCAGTAAAATATGGGTACAAAAGCAATGGATAAAAGCAAATTAACCAAAGAGGCCTTGTGGGGAGGAGCAGGAGGGGTGGGGGGCTGGGGGGGAAGGGGGAGAAAGAATAGATGAAAGATGAGGGGGGGAGGGGGAAGGGAGGCAGGGGAGGAACCTCATAGTTTAACTTAGCATAAACAATAAGTGTTTATTCAAGAAATGCTGGATGTGGTGCATAATCATGGAGCTGGTGCGGATATCGTCTATAACCCTAGCACCCCATGCATCTATCCATCCCAACTAGATTTTGTCGAATTTTTTAGGACAGTTACGATTAACATATGTGAGTTTGTATAATGGGAGTACAGAGTTCATTGCTAGGCGCCATGAAGACACCTTAGGGGGTGAAGCATCCTTCCAGTGGAGGAATATCTCTTTCCAGGCATAAAAAGTAGCATAACTCAGAAATAGTTTGGTATATTTGCCCCGTACAGTGGGATTGAAAATATTCAACAGCATCGCTTTGGGGTGAGCCCCCACATCTAATGAGGTAATCTGATCAAGAGTGTTAACTATTTCCGACCAATAGTCCCCGAGGCGGGGGCAAGACCACACAATGTGAAGAAAGGAGGCATACTCTAGACCACACCTGGAACAGGCCACTGGGGTGCTAGGTGTTATAATTGTCAGTCGTTTCGGAAATAACAAAGGAGGATACACATGTTTCCCATTTATCCTCTGACAAGTCGCGGATGTCCATTTTCCATTTGTCTAGAGTTTTCTCAGGTTTCCTTGTAGGGGGTATGGACAAATGGAAATATATAGAGGATAAGGGCTTATCTAAAAGCTTAGCGGTAAGTAGTCCCTCCACAGGGTCTGACTCTAACTTAAGGAGTGATGGAAACTGTTTCCTATAAGCATGTCGTAGCTGGTAATATCTGAACAGCATCCATTCCGGGAGTGAATAAGCATTCTTGAGGTCAGAGAAGGTTCTTAGTTTACCACCTACAATGATATGTTTTAGCTTAACAATTCCCTTCCTTGCCCAGATTTGGGGATCTGGAACCGATTCCATGTGCGGTAGTCTAGGGTTGCCCTACAGGGGAATGTGGGGGGAAAATGTCCCTGGGGAGTTAAAGCGGGTCCTAGCCCTGTTCAAAACTGCAATTGTAGTGCTCATCAGCTCTGTGATGCCAGGGTGGGATTTCGTCCCTCTAAACACCACGTTGCTGAGAGAGGAGTAGGAGCCCATGATAGCGGCCTCCAAGGTCACAGCTGGGTTGTCATGTGGTCATGTGGTTGGGAGAACCACCATCTAACCGTCACCAGGACAGCCGCCCAGAAATAGACCTGAAAGTCCAGTAGAGATAGACCCCCTTGAGTGATGGGTAGCTGAAGGGTGGTAATGGCCAGTCTTGGGGGCCTTCCATTCCAGAGAAAGGAGGATATTATACTTTTCAGTTTGGCAAAAAATGAGGCGGGGGAATCAAGGGTGAATTCCGAAAAAGGTACAGAAATTTAGGTAAGTATATAATTTTAATTAAGTTTACCCTACCCACCGGGGAGAGAGGAGGGTTTTCCAGGCTGCACATTTCTGCAAGAGGTTTTTGGGTAGTGGTTGGAGGTTCAGCTCAAAATATGAAGACAACAGAGTTCCAACCCTTACTCCTAAATATTTTAATTCAGGTGTCCAGTTTAAGGGGGTACCTGTCGGTAGGTTTTGACTGGATGCGTTCAATGAAAAAAGGATTGATTTCCCCCAGTTCACCTTGATTCCTGAGAACGTGCCAAAATCGTCTATTATTTGAAGTGCTGGTGGGAGGAAGGAGATGTCTTTGAGGAAGAGAAGGGTATCATCGGCATATAGAGATATTTTGTCCATTATTACCCCTACTTGGATGCCTTGTACTGAGGGGGCGGATCTGATACGGGCAGCCATGGGTTCCATGGCCAGGGCAAACAGTCCGGGAGAAAGCGGACAACCTTGTCTAGTGTCCCTGGATAGAGGGAAGGGCAATGATAGCGAGTTGCTTGTACGTATGCGAGCCATGGGGTTGTGGTATAACATCTGCAGCCATCTAATGAAGCGGGGGCCGAATCCAAATTTGCGCAGGACATCCCAGAGGTAGCGCCTCTCAACCGAATCAAAAGCTTTTTCGGCATCAAGAGAGGCTACCACCTCCGGACCGTCCCCGCCCGCCCTGGAGAGATGTGTAAGTAGGCGTCTAATGTTGATATCAGTCCCCCTTCCTGGCATAAATCTAGACTGGTCTGAATGGACCAGGGCCGTGATCACAGTGTTCAATCGTCCAGCCAATACTTTGGCCAATAGCTTGGCGTCCATGTTAAGGAGTGAAGTTGGCCGGTACGAGGAGCACTGATCAGGGGGCTTACCAGGTTTAAGAATGACCACAATAACTGCTTCAGCCATTGTCGGGGGCAGTGAGTTCCCTTCCATGGCTTTTTGTAGCATTGGATTAAACGATGGGAGTATTTCTTCAGCGTATGTTTTATAGAATTTGGCTGGAACCTGGTGTTTTACTATTTTGTAAAGAGGCTACTGCCCACTGAATTTCCTCTATTAGGATCGGGCCATCTAATGCAATATGAGGATAGGAGTTGCCTATCATCAAAATGTCCTGGTCAAGTGGCGAGCTTTGCCTAGGAGGGGCTTTACAGGTGACCCTCAGTATCCGAAACGAGGAGCTTGAGACGATCTGGGAATTTCTGATTATCAGCCGGCTGAGATAAGCCTTTTGCTTACATTTGAGTTATCAGACTTCCTTGATCGGTAAGGCAATTTTGGGACAAAGGGTACCTATTTTACTCCCCTTAATCGAACTGTGTTGATTGGTGGTTATATGTTATGTTACCACTGATAAACTTTAATGCAGCATAAAAACAGTAAAAATGATACTCACAAACGAGCTAGTATAAATAGCTTTCAAAAGGGCGCAAAGGCGCTGTTTCTGTGGATCGACACCCCAGGACCTGTTGCCGAGAGGATAAGACCAGCGCATATGGCTGATGGCTTACGCGTTTCGGGGGAGCACCCCTTTCTTCAGAGCCTAAGCGGGCAATGGTTGGTCTCTCGAATTGCTCTCTCTATAAATGTATGTATGTGCCTGTGTCTACCCCATCCAATTAGTGGCGACGCTCCCTTCCACAGATATTAGGTACCACCCACCCATTCGGGTTAACCCTCTCTATCCCATTTGTAGCCAAAATATAGAGGGCAAACATCACTCTATGTAATCTGCTAAAAAGATAGTGGTAGTAGTAATACTAGTACAAAAAGAAATTGATTGAAAAAATGAATAGATATAAATAAAAATATAGAGTCACTGGACCAGTAGATCAATTTCACTCTCACCATATGCTATGTGCAACAGGGCAGGGGAAGGGGGATTGGGTGCGCCAAAACAAAGACACCTCACCTCCTTCATGCAGCTCTACTTGTGTCCCCATGCCTCCGATCTACTGGGGTGGATGATGCCGGGCTCCTGCGGCTCCCAGGAGCCATAATAGTGCCGCAAGCCATGTGTGGAACGCACGCCATTCAAAAGGCCAGGTAGTGCGGGCGTACCTGCGTTCCACCTGCAACTTCCGGCCGATCGTGGCGTCATTTCCCCCTCCTCCACAGGCGTCAGAGGTCACTGTGCGCCAGGAACACGGTCCGGAAGTGTGGGTGTGTTTGCGTTCCACCCACTGCTTCCGACCGTCAACCTATGGTGAATAATGCGCGCGCATCTCAGTACGGCTGCGCGCTTTCTACCAATCGCTCCACTCCCAACATTATCATTGGCAGAGGCTCGATCTGGCTAAGCAGGACAGGCAGCATTCTGGCGGGGGCTACTAGCAGTGCTCAACCCACTTTTCTCTAAAGAAACATTGATAAAAAATGGAGGGGAAAAGGAATGTATAATTTAAAAACTTAATTATTTAATTAAAAAAAAAAAATTAATAAAAATAAAATTGAAAATATTATATTGTAAATCTCGATTCCCAAATAAGGAAGTGGAAAAAAGGGGATAATGGAAAATGGAATCCAAACCTATATGTTGATCATAATGTAAAATTGTTAGAAGGAGTCCGCAGAAGTATCCCTCCAAGGTACAGTAGATCATACCATATCCATCGAATCCATAGATTGAAATATAACATATAATATACTTAATGTTAAAAGAACAACACATGGGAGTCCATAACAATTAGTCGTCATGATATCAGAACGATACTAATCTAGAGGAGGACGGATTTTAAAATAATAAATAGTACATAGTATAAAATACTAAAAACACATATGGAATCTCAAAGTGAATACTGAACCTCATCAGCCTATACCAATATTAATCACCATTAGACACAGTAATCGAGTGTTCCTACTGAAAGGCTGCACCCCACTCCATGTAGATGTAAAATATATATAAATATAGTGACAAATATGTATATAAACCATATAATAATAATAAACCCTACTGTGCCAAATGACAGTGGTACACTTCACCTTAGCATATACCCTGGAAGATACCTCTGCGGACCGGCATACCATAGACAGGAGAGAGAGAGAGAGAGGCACCATTGCCCGCTAGCATCTGGTGGGAATAGACACTAAACTCCAATGGCGGTAAATTACATTGGTGGTAAATTGCATAAAATTACAAAAAGTACATCATGTATTCAAATAGGCCAATGGGCGACTATCTGAAACCAACCACAACCTAAACCTAATAACTAGCTTCTAAACGAATACCTGTCGGCTAAAACCTATTACTACACCTGCCAAATGGTCTACCAAATTCCTAGTCCTTGACCTTAGTGCATCCCATAAACCCCAAGAGTGAGCCCCTACCAACATAGTGGAGGCGAAGGACACACTAAAGCAGTCACATCAGAATTATCTAACTGATGTTAACAATGGTTCGAAAGCTTGGACGGGAACTGAAGGAATTATGCTACATTGTGTAGTTCAATTTCCTCGTTCAGACCTTTCGGGGCCAAAGTTCCTAGGGAAAATATCCAGAAGGCCTCTCTACTACACAGCATTTGATATTTTTTACCACTATCTAGGTCGCTCGGCATTGCTTCTATGCCAAACACTTTGAGGCCCTCTGTACTGCTACTGTGGGTTTCTTTGAAATGTTTCGGTATTGAGTAGTTATCCTTTTCTGTCAGGATACTACTCCTGTGCTCGTTCATTCTTATCCTCATAACTCTTGACGTCCGTCCAACATAGAGGAGGCCACAGGGGCACAGAAGACCGTAGATGACATACGGGGTACCGCAGTTGATGAACTGCTTAATCGTGTGGACCCTAGCGTCTGTTCCAAAGACTTCTTTCTTTCTGTGGCACATATGCACGCAGTTCCCACAGTTGCTGCTCCCACATCTGTAACTTCCCTTCTGGTCAAAAATTGTACTCCAGGTGCTGTTCAGTCCTCCATTTCTTTGTTTTCTTACCCTACTAGGGGCAATGATGCTCCTAAGGTCCTTCGGTCTCCTAAAGACCAAATTAGGATGCGAAGGAAGGCTTGTCTTTAAGATGGGATCTGATTCAAGGATTCTCCAATTCTTTTTGAGGATTTTTTGTATTATGGGGGCCTTGTTATTGTACCTAGTGCAATAGTGTTATAGATAAGAAAGGGAAGAATAGTGCTGTTCACAGGTATATGTAATACATCTGCTAGATAAAGTAGTTTAGAGGCAAGAGGGTATAGGCACACGTAGAGAAGACTGGCCAGTCATTATGGGCATTAAATTAAGTAAGGGAATGAAGGGTAAGAGAACCTCAAAAATGTCCAGCGCAAGAGGAGTGCAATATATGAACCAAAGGTGCGGTTCCGCCTATACTGAGCCCCTAGATTAATGGTTAAAGTGGACAGGGATTCACAATGGGTAACTGGGTTACCAAAGTCCAAAAGGACTAAGAATCATGCAGAGTAAACAGCTAGAGAAACAGCTATCTATCTGAGCAGGATGGATCAAGGGTGACAATTAACACTAGAAAGAAAGGGACATTTTCATGTTAAGTTGTGGGATGAATTTGGGGTCAGGCACTAAACTAGTTAAGTTAAAACAGAGTTATGAGAGTTAAAACAGAATAATTTATATGTTGACAGAGAGGGAAAATGGGATGAGCACTGTGGCTGCCTGTCTGATCATAGAATCATAAAAGCTAGAGTATGTGAACTATGGTATTACAATACATTGGATGCAAAGGATATCAGAACAAAATAAGGAAAGCAGAAGTTAAGCAAGGAAATATTAAAAGAGTTAAAAGAAAGTGAGAGAATGATATGCATATGTTGTGTACAAATGGGAAAAATGTAAGCAATTTTAGAGAGATATTTGTGTATGTGTGTGAATGCTGGAACCTTTAGTTCTATCGCTTGTGTGTGTCATGTATGCAGATGTGACCCCCTCCTTTGCACTCTCATGAAAGAATGTGGCTGGGATGAGAGATGAGTGATAAGCTGGAAGCGCACCATGCCAATTTCAGTTTTTTAGACAAAACATTTATAACAAAATGTGCCGGGTTAACGAATCTAATGATAAACAATGTGATCACAATTATTTTTTAATCTGTTTTCCAAACATGGTAAAATGAAGGTTACATTTAACCGTGTATTACACAAATTGAATATCCTTTGATAGTGGAAAAAGTGCAGGGAAATTAAGTAAAATTAAGTAATATGTCCCCCTTTAAGGAAATCTATCTGTGGATATATAGTAGTGTGTGATACTGAAATAATCATTTGAGTATTAATTTCTAATATGAGTTTAACAATTTTATTAATAATATAGATATATTGAAATTGGTTTAGACAACCTTTGGTTGGAAATTAAGTCCAGGTTAATGTGGAAATTTGTAAAAATGTGATTAGTTTAGATTAAGATAACAATTTTGTAATTTTACATTTATTGAGTGGGAAAAAAAGATTAAGATGAGGTTGTTAATTGGAATACAGCTGCCATAATGTTTAACAAAGCCAAGATGGATGGGATACATAAGAAGTTTTCCTACAAAAATGAAATCTTAAGGTCTGATAATAACTTGATGTGAGGTCCATGATGTGAGAGTAATGATGAATAAAATTTAAATGTAACAGATACATCACATCAAGTCCACACCAGTTGTTTTATACTTTTTGATGTGGCTGAGTGCTTTTTGGTCCATCATACAGATTGTTGGTCCTTTTGTTTGTTTTTTTATTTGTTTTTTTAAATCCAAAGCAGAATGTGTGGATTGTGAAATAATGTGCCCCCTTTCCTTGTAAGTGCAGTGATATAAGCAGAAGAATATTTTGGATTTATGGACATCTCTGCATGACCGCAAGGTATTATTATCATGTATTATAATTTTGCCAGGAAAAGTTGTCTTTTTGAAACATGAAACGGAAGTTCTTACACAAACAGCATGATAGAAAACAAGCCATTGTAATATATTAATGCAAGCTGGACCCAGTAATGAAGGGTTCATCCCGATATATCAGAGCTGTAGCTTTATACAAAGGTGCTAGATAAAGTTACAGATATTATTTTGGTAAAATATTTAATTTTTAATGATCCCACATTCTGTGCAGCAAATATACAGCTAACTAAATGTATGTCTAATGAAAGGTTTAAAATATGAGTTTGTTTATGTACAAATCTAACAATGAAAAATGCGTACATTTGAATCCAGCCACCTTATTGCCTCTATTGGGGGAGGATGGAGACAAAGGAAAAAACCACATGTTTAATTGATGACATAGGAATCAGCTGCTGTGAGCCCAGTGCAGGACACACTCCCTGAAGACCCAGATACTTAATTTTTTGTAGAGTTATTCCCGGTTTTATACTGAGGATGCAGTTTATCACCCAGAAGGATACTCTGTATTCAGAGTCATTGGATCCTTTCCCCCAGCTCCAGATGCAGAGCTCCATGTTTTAGCAAAGCCTGTGAGCTATAAAAAGAGTGTATATTTATATAGATAGTCAAGATATAGAGAGCTTTTGGTTCCATTTGAAGGGCCAGAAGTTTGTTTTTACTTCAGCAGGTAAACCAATCAAGCATTCTAAGTTAATTTGATCGGCTGTTTTCAGCCTTCCAGGTTCTTGCTGAGGTAGCCATACTAACATTAAAACTCACACATGGAAGCAGACCAGGCGAATAAGGATGCTGCATTTACAGCCCCGGACACTTGCTGGGTTTGTAAAACTCACAGGTTCCACCCTAGTTCTGGCCCAGTATAGCTGGGATTAACAATTCAACTTTAAGGACCCCCAGAACGAGAAGAACAAGTGGTCCACAGGGGGCAACTTCTTATGAAACAGGACTTTGGAAAAGGTGATCATTTATGTCTGCCAGCCACTCTTTTCCCTCCAGCTTGACACATGGACTGTGTCATCAGTCACAAGCAGTTATGGCTGCCTTAGTAAATGAGCGTGGGATAGAGCCAGGGTTCACCACAGTTGTTTTTATAACATACCACTTCTTGTTTTACCTGTTACCAAAGGTGTTTCCAAAAGCTGAATCCCTTCCAGAGATTACAAAAAGATATATCCAGATGCCCAAGTCAGGATCCTACGAGCATGCATTTTGTCTGTATGGACATGTTTTCTGGATGCCCAGTGGCAAATGCTACTGCAAAGGACACAGTAAAAAGTGTTATCAGAAGTAGTTTGTAAGTACAGAGTAAATGGATAAATGTAATACCGCGCCAATCCAACAAGTCAGAACAGCAGCCAACACTACAAAACGACTAAATTTGTGCACATTAACTAAATAATAAAAGTGTAGCGCTATGGTGAAAAAGCAAGTGTAAAGGTATAGGACAGAAGGAAGTCTGTTTACATTTGAAGAAACGAGTGACCTCATCTAATCCCAAACCTGAAAAATATGTATACTAAATAGTGCAGTGAATATGGGTGTAACATCCAATATCACCACTCCTATAGACAAGTGAGATGCTCTATCTTTTCAGGAAGAGCAACAAAACATCACAAGAAAAAAAATGAATATATAAAAAATTAATATTAATTAAAACATCCAAACTCGTCAGTAGTGAAAAAAAATATAGTGTCAAAAGTGTCCACAATGCAAGTGGAGAGATATAACTCCCAAGTAAACAATATAAGCATAATATATTAGTCCATATGGTGTATGACGTGGTTGGCCCAAATTGAATCCCAGGCGGGTGGCATCACAGAAAAAATCCAAATCTGAGTAAAAGATGGAATACTCTTACCGACTTTGGTGGACTCACAGGCCAGTGGCGGTGAGTCAATTAGGCTTGTACTGTCTTATGATGGATGACAGTGTCAGGATGGCTTGTACACCGGAAGGGTTCCTCCTCAGATGGGGGGCCAAGAATCTGCCCAAAAGGTCTGCACGGTCACCGTCTTTCCTTGTCAATCAGCAGCCACTGTAATTCAATTGGGCCAACCACGTCATACACCATATGGACTAATATATTATGCTTATATTGTTTACTTGGGAGTTATATCTCTCCACTTGCACTGTGTAAGTACAGAGTGCCAGAAAGTACAGAGAGTAACAGAGGAAATTATTTTTATAGGAGAGTCCTGACTAGAAGTTTTTAAAGTTTTATTTTTACACTCCCTACTGTCTACAATGTAGCGGAAAAAGTAGAGTAAGAAACTAGAAAACTTTTGCCTGAATGTTTTCTTATATTTTATCAAGCCCCTAAGGAGGAGGTCCTTCAGCCGGCTCCAGCACTCTCCTCCTCTCTCTTTGATGTTCTGTACTGTGGGCATTCCCTCTGAATCATCCCATACCACACAGGACTATTAACCCTGCATTGTAGGTGGAGGAGGCAGGAGTGCGACCACAGCTGGGAGTACTTTAGCGAGGAAGCTTCCCATGACCACTGCTAGAGGGAGGAATAAGCGTCCCCTATTCTCTTGCTTATCCACTCGGGGCTCGGAACCCGAGTGGGTCTCTTTTCAGAGCCAGAGAAGCTGCCATATCGGGTATTTCTCCGCCCCCCGTTTGACATCTCCATCCATCTGAGTGAACCGGACGTCCGAGACACCAGATATCAACATATCTACAGCTCCTTACAGAGGGTAATCTGTCTGCCTACATGACCCTGCGCTGGAGGGGGCCCACCTTTTCTGGTAAGGGTTTGCACATACAGATTGCCGCTCTGCTATTGGGATTTATTCGTCCACCATACAAGCCCCTGGGAGTTTCTTAATATTTCACCGTATTATTTCCCACCTTTGGAACTTATTACACATCAGTTGTGTGTACTTATCCCTTCACGCTATATATTGTGGACATTATTATATGCTTTATTCACTGCACTTTGCAATTGCTTTTCACGTTATATTTACGTAGTGTATTCAACTATTTATGTATATGTATACTTCATGTTTGTTTCATTATCATTTTTTCTAGCGCAACTTTACTGATTAGAATTATGCCCTGTACACACGATCGGACATTGAACGGACATTCCGACAACAGAATCCATTGGATTTTTTCCGACGGATGTTGGCTCAAACTTGTCTTGCATACACACGGTCACACAAAGTTATCGGAAAATCCAATCGTTCTGAATGCGGTGACGTAAAACACGTACGTCGGGTCTATAAACAGGGCAATAGCCAATAGCTTTCGTCTCTTAATTTATTCTGGGCATGCATGGCACTTTGTGTGTTGGATTTGTCTACACACGATTGGAATTTAAAGGATCGGATTTTGTTGTCGGAAAATTTTATAGCCTGCTCTCAAACTTTGTGTGTCGGAAATTCCGATGGAAAAAGTCAGATGGAGCCTGCACGCGATTGGAATTTCCGACAACACAACCCATTCGCACTTTCTCAGTCGGAAAATATGACCGTGTGTACAGGTCATTAGTCTGCCTATGTAACGCCCCTTCCTTGTTACCATAAACGTACAATTGTAATATTAATGTGATACCTACGTAATCATGTGTATAAAAACCTTCAATTGTGTCATAATAAAGCAGAAGTTATTTGGAAAGATGCTGAGTGTATCTTTTGTGTCTGTTCCCTACTACAGTAGTTATTAATTTGGAATCACTAATAAATATGAGAATAGGAGTTGCCTATCATCAAAATGTCCTGGTCATCATGATTCTCATTTGCTCTGACATGCACTGTGAGCTGTAAGGTCTTATATAGACAGGTGTGTGGCTTTCCTAATCAAGTCCAATCAGTATAATCAAACACAGCTGGACTCAAATGAAGGTGTAGAACCATCTCAAGGATGATCATAACAAATGGACAGCACCTGAGTTAAATATATGAGTGTCACAGCAAAGGGTCTGAATACTTAGGAACATGTGATATTTCAGTTTCTCTTTTTTAACAAATCTGCAAAAATTTCAACAATTCTGTGTTTTTCTGTCAATATGGGGTGCTGTGTACATTAATGAGGAAAAAAAATGAACTTAAATGATTTTAGCAAATGGCTGCAATACAAAACGTGAAAAATTTAAGGTGGTCTTTCCGTCCCCTGTATATATATATATAATATATATATATATATATATATATATATATATATATATATATATATATATATATATACATACTCCTTTTTTTAACAAAGACACCTCTAGAATTCATATGTATTAACCCCTAGCCGACCAGCCACTTTAGTTATACTGCTGCAGGTTGGCACGGCTGCGCAAATCACCGTAGCTATACATCGCTCCTTTAAGATGTCATAGCAGGCGCGTCCGCGCACTGGCCATGCTCCCCGAAGCGGGCGCGATGTCCGCCGGGCACCAGCGATCGCTCGTGACAGAATGAGAACGGGGATGTGTGTGTGTAAACACACAAATCCCGGTTCTCTCAGGGGAGAGGAGACAAATCGTGTGTTTCTGCTAAGTAGGAACACTGATCGGTCTCCTCCCCCAGTCAGTCCCATCCACCCTACAGTTAGAACACACCTAGGGTACACAGTTAACCCCTTGATCGCCCCCTAGTGTTAACCCCTTCCCTGCCAGTGACATTTATACAGTAATCAGTGGCTATTTTTAGCACTGATCACTGTATATAAATGTCAATGGTCCCAAAATAGTGTCAAAAGTGTCCGATTTGTCTGCCGCAATGTCGAAGTCCTGATAACAATCACAGATCGCCGCCATTACTAGTAAAAAAAATAAATATATAATACTAAAAATGACATAAATCTAGTCCCTATTTTGTAGACACTATAACTTTTGCGCAAATCAATCATTATACACTTATTGTGATTTTTTTTTTACCAAAAATATGTAGAAGAATATATATCGGCTAAATATAGCAAAAGGTACAAAATATTGTGTTTTTTTCCAAAATTGTTGCTCTATTTTTTGTTTATAGCGCAAAAAATAAAAACCACAGAGGTTATCAAATACCACCAAAAGAAAGCTCAATTTGTGGGGAAAAAAGGACATAAATTCTGTTTGGGTACAACATTGCAGGACCGCGCAATTGTTAAAGTTAAAGCGATGCAGTGCCATATGGCAATAAATGGCCTGGTCAGGAAGGGGGGGGAATCCTTCCAGGGCTGAAGTGGTTAAATAAATATAGAACAGATGTAACAACAAAATAATTTAACTAATAATTTTTTTTAAATAACAAATATGTCATACTTAGCTCCACAGTGCAGTTCGTTTTGCACAGAGTGGCCCCCGATCCTCGACTTCTGGGGTCTTCTGGGGTCCCCTGGCAGCGCTGGTAGCTCCTCCCCGCATCGAGTGTCCATGTTGCAGAAGGCTCTCGTAAGGTGGACACCCGCGCGGGCTCGCTCCCGAGTCCTGCTTCTGTGTACATTCACATAGAATGCAAGACTCAGCCCCGCCCCCCAATGCCCGCATCATTGGATTTAATTGACAGCAGCGGGAGCCAATGGCTGCGCTGCTATCAATCTATCCAATCAAGAGCCGAGACAACGGGCAGAGAGGAAGAGCGTGTCTCCACCGAGGAAACGTACGGGTTCAGGTGAGTAAAACGGGGGGCTGGGGGGCCAGACATTGTCAGAAGTTTTTTCACCTTAACGCATAAGATGCGTTAAGGTGAAAAAAACACGAGGGTTTACAACCCCTTTAACCGCTTCAGCCCTGGACCATTTGGCTGGCCAAAGACCAGAGCACTTTTTGTGATTCGGCACTGCGTCGCTTTATGATTAAAGAAAGTGAGAGTGTGAAGACGCAGTCGCAGTTGCTGCTACTGACGACTCCTGTCTTGACCCCCCTAGAAATTGGAAAAAGTGGGACTATTCCGGTACTCAAATATTAGTGTAGTAACGATATACTAATATTTGAGTACCGGAATAGTCCCACTTTTTCCAATTTCTAGGGGGGTCAAGACAGGAGTTGTCAGTAGCAGCAACTGCGACTGCGTCTTCACACTCTCACTTTCTTTAATCATGATGCTTTGGGATGATGGTACCTTTATCTACTATTAACTATTCGTAACTTAGGCCGCAATATATTTTTCTAGTACTGCGTCGCTTTAACTGAGAATTGCGCGGTCGTGCGATGTGGCTCCCAAAAATCGACGTCCTTTTTTCCCCACAAATAGAGCTTTCTTTTGGTGGTATTTGATCACCTCTGCGTTTTTTATTTTTTGCGCTATAAACAAAAAAAGAGCGACAATTTTGAAAAAAGTCAATATTTTTTACTTTTTGCTATAATAGATATCCCAAAAAAATATATAAAAAAAATATTTTTTTCCTTGAGTTTAGGCCGATACGTATTCTTCTACATATTTTTGGTAAAAAAAAATCGCAATAAGCGTATATTGATTGGTTTGCGCAAAATAGGAGATAGTTTTATGGCATTTTTATTAATTATTTTTTTTTTTTACTAGTAATGGCAGTAATCAGTGATTTTTATCATGACTGCGACATTATGGCGGACACGTTGGACAATTTTGACACATTTTTGGGACCACTGACATTAATACAGCGATCAGTGCGATTAAAAATGCATTGATTACTGTAAAAATTTCACTGGCAGTGAAGGGGTTAACACTAGGGGGCAGTAAAGGGGTTAATGTGTGTCCAAGGAAGTGTTCTAACCCAAGGGGGACTGTGGACTGTGCAGGGAAACTAGCAGATTGCCTGTTCATACTATGGATGAACAGAGGATCTATCAGTTCTCCCCTCAGAAAACCGGAAACTGTATGTATACACACACAGCTCCAGGTTCTCCGTGTGCCCCGAGTGATCGCGGGGGCCCGGCTGTGATCTGGGCGCTCGCATCGGCTCCGGGGTGAGCAGGGGGCGCACGCACGCACCCCCCAGTGGCCGTCTATGGTACCGACATACCATGACGGTGATTCGCCTGCCTGTGCCATTCTGCCGCAGTATAACTGCGGCGAACAGTTGGCAAGCGGTTAACCTGTATGCTATACTAACAGAAAACCCCCCACAATGTGTAATAATGGTTCCCTCGAAGGGAATTTCTAAAACAAGTTGCAATGACTGGGGGCCCCTTGTACACTATGTTTCTATGCAGGCTCCAATATGCGGGGCCCCTCCTGCCCCAAGGAAGGTGTCCGCACACATGTGTTGGTCTGTGCAGAGGATTGAGGTCAGGAGTAGTGAGTGTGCCGGCCCCTCTCCTCAGGCTGCCTGTATTGATTGTGCAAAGTGGGGCCCAGGCCCCAGGTCGCTCACTCCACAGTGCCCATCAAATGAAGCCTTGCCAGTGCCCATCAAATGCAGCCTTGCCAGTGCCCATCAAATGCAGTCTGATAAGTGCCCATCAAATGCAGCCTTACCAGTGCCCAGCAATGTGGCCTTACCAGTGCCCATCAATGCAGCCTAACTAATGCCCATTAATGCAGCCTTACCAGTGCCCATCAATGCAGCCTGACCAGTGCCCATCAATGCAACCTTACCAGTGCCCAGCAAATGCAGCCTCATCAGTGCCCAGCAATGCAGGTTCACCAGTGCCCAGCAATGCAGCCTGATCAGTGACCAGCAATTCAGCCTCACCAGTGCCCAGCAATGCAGCCTCACCAGTGCCCAGCAATGCAGGCTAATCAGTGCAATGTGGCCTTACCAGTGCCCAGCAATGTGGCCTTACCAATGCCCCCACCAGAGAACAGCTGCCCCCATCAGAGAGCAGGTGTCCCCATCAGAGAGTCCCATCAGAGAGCAGGTGTCCCCATCAGAGTGTCCTCATCAGAGTGCCCCATCAGAGAGCAGGTGTCCCCATCAGAGTTCCCCAATCAGAGTGTCCCCATCAGAGTGCCCCATCAGAGAGCCTGTGTTCCCATCAGAGCGTCCTCATCAGAGTGCCCCACCAGAGAGCAGGTGTCCCCGTCAGAGTGCCCCCATCAGAGAGTAGGTGTCCCCATCAGAGTGTCCCATCAGAGAGCAGGTGTCCTCATCAGAGTGTCCTCATCAGAGAGCAAGTGTCCCCATCAGAGTGTCCTCATCAGAGTGTCCTCATCAGAGTGGTCCATCAGAGAGCAGGTGTTCCCATCAGAGTTCCCCCAAAAGAATGACCCCATCAGAGTGTCCCCAAAAGAGTGACTACATCAGAGTGTCTTTATCAGAGTGACCCCATAAAAGTGCCCCCATCAGAGTGCCCCCCTAAAGAATGACCCATCAGAGTGTCCCCGTCAAAGTTCCCCCAAAAGAATGACCCATCAGAGTGAACCCCTCAGAGTGACCCCCAAAAGAGTGACCCCAAAAGAGTGACCCGATCAGAGTTCCCCCATCAGAGTGGCCTCATCAGAGTTGTGAACCATCACCAAGTAGAAAAGCTTATCCGGATAAGTCCTTGCAGGCAGGGGGCAGGTGCGGAGCTTGGAGAAGGAGTGTGCTGCAGGGGGCAGGAGCTGGGTGGAAGGAAAACTTGCTGAAGAGGGGGGACAGGTGATGTCATTGGTTGCTGGGACAACGGCGGTTCCAATGACAGTATTGCAGCTGGGATCTAGCGCTGCAGATTGGCGAATAAGATCCAGCATTTAATTAAGGCTGCTGAGCCTGTATAGTATAGCGGCCACTGGAGGAGGAGGACTAAAGGAGAGAAGGACGGGCGCGCTGGGATGACACCCACCCCCCTCCCCAATGTGTGGCACTCGGGGCAGACCGCCACCCATTGGCACGGACGTCCTCCTTTTCTTGTAAACTTGAGGCCAGTCCTGCTGACATGGCTGCTAACGGGAACGATGTTCCCATGCGTTCCTGCAGGACTCGAGACCTGACTTTGGGGCACTAAAAATGGGGCCTCTCAAAAATGTGAGTTTGGTGGGGGTTTTCTTCCTGCCTGTGGTTGCCACATCATCCCTTTAATCCAGGACACATATTAATTACACAGGTTCTGAGGCTGATTTAATGCAGATAAGGCACCAAGTGAGTTTAACCACTTCCGGACCGCCGCACGCCGATATGCGTCCTAACTTTAAAGAGGGATATCTTTGTTATGGCAGCAGCTAGCTGCCATAACCCTGGTATCCTCTTCTTCATCGGACAGTCCGGTTTCCGATATTTGTGGTCTCTGCTGCGGATTCCCCGCAAGATCACTGTATCGGCGGCAGGAGAGGGGCACCCCCCCCCCGCCGCCCTCCGCTGGTTACCAGAGCCGCCGGTAGCGGCGGAGGCGATCGGATCCTTCTCCTTCCTTGCTATGGAGACGAGTGAGGGGAAGATGGCCCCCACCCGTCTCCATACCATTGCAGGGCAGAAGCGATGTCAAAACGTCACTTCCGCCCATAGCGCTTAACCACTTCATCCCCAGAGAATTTTACCCCCTTCCTGACCAGAGCACTTTTTGCGATTCGGCACTGCGTCACTTTAACTAACAATTACGCGGTCGAGCTACGTTGTACCCAAACAAAATTGACATCTTTTTTTCCCACAAATAGAGCTTTCTTTTGGTGGTATTTGATTGCCATCCTATGCATTAAGGTAAAAAAACACCTGTCAGTGACCGGCCCCAAGCCCCCCTCCGTTTTACTTACCTAAACCCTTGAACTAGGGGGTTCTCGGCTGTTAAGTGGATAGATTTATAGCAGCGCAGCCATTGGCTCCCGCTGAGCTGCTGTCAATCAAATCCAATGAAGTGGCCGCCGGGGGGCGGGGCCGAGTCCTGCATTCAGCGTCTACGGACACCAAATGCTGGACTTGGGAGCACGCCCGTAAGGAGCCGAGAGAGCCGCCGAGGGACCCCAGAAGTCCAGGTTTGGGGCCACTCTGTGCAAAACGAGCTGCACAGTGGAGGTAAGTATGAAATGTTTGTTATTTAAAAACAAACAAAAAAAATTACCTTTGGCCCCCTTTCACACTTATACGACTTGTCCCATGATTTTGGACTGCAAAATCGCATGACAAGTCATTCTCCATGATTTTGAATGACTGCTATTCATATTGGCACGACTTTAAGTCATGCCAACTTCAAAGTAGTTCCTGCACTACTTTTTTTCTGAAGTCGGATCAAAGTCGGATTCCGTATTAACTGATCCGACTTTGGCATGCGACTTGTGCATAAAGGGTAACTCCATGCCATTTTTTTTTTTAGGAAAAAAACGGCATGGGTTCCCCCTTCATGAGCATACCGGGCCCTTCGGTCTGGTATGGATTTTAAGGGGAAACCCACACCGAAAATGCAGCATGGGGTCCCCCCAAAATTCATACCAGACCCTTATCCGAGCACCAGCCTGGCCGGTCAGGAAAGGGGGTGGGGACGTGCGAGCGCCCCCCCCCCCCCTGAGCCGTACCAGCCTGCATGCCCTCAACATGGGGGTGGGTGCTGTGGGGCGGGGGCGCCCCTGTGGCCCCCCCCAACTCAAAGCACCTTGCCCCCATGTTGATGAGGACAAGGGCCCCTTCCTGAGAACCCTGGCCGTTGGTTGTCGGGGTCTGCAGGCAGGGGGTTTTTCGGAATCTAGGAGCCCCCTTTAATAAGAGGGCCCCCAGATCCCGGCCCCCCACCCTATGTGAATGAGCATGGGGTACATCATACCCCTAACCATTAACCTGGGGGGGAAAAAAGTGTCAATAAAAAAACACACTAGACAGGCTTTTAAAGTAATTTATTAGGCAGCTCCGGGGGTCTTCTTTCGACTTCGGGGGTCTCTTCCAACTTCTCCGCGCTCTCCGGCCTCTTCTCTGCGCTCTCCAGTTCTTCTCCAGCTCTCTGGTATCTTCTGCCGGGCTCCTCCGCTATCTTCTGCTCTTTTGCTAGCGTTGGCCCAGTCTTCTCCATCATCTTCTTCCCTCTTCTCTTCTTCCGATGTTGGCACGACGCTCTCTCCTGCTGTAATGCTGGAGTGCACGGTGCGCAATGATATATATTGGCATGGGGCGTGTTCACCGGGTGATGTCACTAGTGACCCTGCCCCTTTATGACGTCACAACCCGGGGCATGATGGGACTCTGACGTCATAAGGGAGCGTGGTCACCGGGTGACATCACCCGGTGACCACGCCCCATGCCTATATAAATCGTTGCGCACCGCGCACACGGCATTGCAGCGGGAGAGAGCGTCATGTCAACATCGGAAGAAGAGAGGAGGGAGGAAGACGACGGAGAAGACCGGGCCACCGCTAGCAAAAGAGCTGGAAGAAGATAGCGGAGGAGCCCAGCAGAAGGCACCGGAGAGCGGGAGAAGAGAGCGGAGAAGTCGGAAGAGATCCCCGAAGTCGGAAGAAGACCCTCGGAGCTGCCTAATAAATTACTTTAAGAAACGATCTAGTGTGTTTTTTTTATTTACACTTTTTCCCCCCAGGTAAATGGGTAGGGGTACGATGTACCCCATACTCATTCACAGAGGGTGGGAGGCCAGGATCTGGGGGCCCCCTTATTAAAGGGGGCTCCCAGATTCCGATAAGCCCCCCGCCTGCAAACCCCGACAACCAACAGCCAGGGTTGTCGGGAAGGGGCCCTTGTCCTCATCAACATGGGGGCAAGGTGCTTTGCGGTGGGGGGCCGCAGGGCGCCCCCCTGCCCCACAGCACCCACCCCCCATGTTGAGGGCATGCGGCCTGGTATGGCTCAGGAGGGGGGGGCGCTCGCTCCTCCCCACCCCCTTTCCTGACCGGCCAGGCTGGTGCTCGGATAAGGGTCTGGTATGGATTTTGGGGAGGGGACCCTTAAGAGGGTTTCCCCTTAAAGTTCATACCAGACCGAAGGACCCGGTATGCTCATAAAGGGGGAACCCATGCCGGTTTTGTCTTTAAAAAAAATTGGCATGGAGTTCCCCTTTATGCAAAAATTGCATGCCAAAGTCGGATCAGTTAATACGGAATCCGACTTTGATCCGACTTCAGAAAAAAAGTAATGCAGGAACTACTTTGAAGTCGGCACGACTTAAAGTTGTGCCAATATGAATGGTAGTCATTCAAAATCATAGAAAATGACTTGTCATGAGATTTTGCAGTCCAAAATCGTGGGACAAGTCGTATAAGTGTGAAAGGGGGCTAAGAGGTCCTGTCATGCTTTTTTTCTATTACAAGGGATGTTTACATTTCTTGTAATATAAATAAAAGTGACACTTTTTTTTTTCTTTTAAAAAGAACAGTATAAAAAAAAATAGGTAAAATAAATAAGAAAAAAAATTTAAACACGCCCAGTCCCGCCGAGCTCGCGTGCAGAAGCGAATGCATATGAAAACGGTGTTCAAACCACACACGTGAGGTATCGCCGCGATCGGTAGAGCGAGATCAATAATTCTAGCCCTAAGCCTCCTCTGTAACTCAAAACATGCAACCTGCAGAATTTTTTAAACGTCGTCTATGGATATTTATAAGGGTAAAAGTTTGTCGTCATTCCACGAGCGGGTGCAATTTTGAAGCGTGACATGCTGGGTATCAATTTACTTGGCGTAATATTATCTTTCACAATATAAAAAAAAATTGGGCTAACTTTAATGTTGTCTTATTTTTTAATTCAAAAAAGTGTATTTTTTCCAAAAAAAGTGCGCTTGTAAGACCGCTGCGCAAATACGGTGTGACAGAAAGTATTGCAACGACCTCCATTTTATTCTCTGGGGTGTTAGAAAAAAAATTATAATGTTTGGGGGATCCAATTGATTTTCTAGCAAAAAAAACAGTTTTTAACTTGTAAACAACAAATCTCAGAAAGAAGCTCGGTCCTTAATGGCCCGTACACACGATCCGAATATCATACGAAAACTGTCGCCCGAGGAAGAATCGTACGATTTTTGGATCGAGTGTACACTACTTTTGAGAGCTGATCATGACAGTTCATCCGATTACTATTTGATCAGACAAGCATGAAAATTTTCCTCGTACGATACCAGATCATACGATTTTTGTTTAGTCTGTATAGTTGTTGTCCGAAAATACAATACAAATACATTACAACACATGACATCGCTTCCGTTTTTTTTTTTCTGTCGTACGAGAATTTTCGTGACTTTATTTACCTAATTCATTTCTACTTGCGACTACTAAGCAGAAAAAGTCGTACGATCTGTCGTACGATATTCGGATCGTGTGTACGGGCCATAAATAGTTAATTACCATCTTAACCTGTTCAGATCCGCGCTATAGCCGAATGACGGCTACAGCGCGGATCTGCTTTGCCGGGAGGCCGTCTATCGACGTCCTCCCCTTTTGAAGCTGGCCATGCCCCCCTGAAGGGGGCGCGCGCTGTGATCACCCGAGTCAATGAGACTCGGGTGATCACAGATCCGAGTAAAGTGCCGATCCTGACCCCTTACCACGTGATCAGCTGTCAGCCAATGACAGCTGATCATGTGATGTAAACAAGGGCTTGGTAATCTTTTTTTTTTTTCTTCTCACGCTGACAGCGTGAGAAAAAAAAAAAAGGCGATTGTCGGCTTCTGTTTGCAGGGACATCGGTCCCGAAGAGGAAGAGCCTCTGTGCCCACCAGTACCTCCTACCAATGCCAGCAATCAGTGCCACAAATCAGTGCCCACCAATCAGTGTCCACAGTACATCAGTGCCACCTATCAGTGCCCACAAGTGCCACCTATCAATTCCCATCAGTGATGCTGATCAGTGCCACCTATCAGTGTCACCTACCAGTTCCGATCAGTGCCCATCACTGCCACCCATCAGTACCCATCACTGCCACCCATCAGTGCCAGCTATTAGTGCCCTTCAGTGCCACCTATCAATGCCCATCTGTGCCCACCAATGCCACCTAACAGTGCCACCTATCAGTGCCCATCAGTGCCGCATATTAGTGCCCATCAGTGCCACCTTATCAGTGCCCATCAGTGCAGCCTTATCAGTGCCCATTAATGCAGCCTATCGTTGCCCATCAGCGCAGCCTATCAGTGCCCATCAGTGTAGCCTCATCAGTGTACATCAATGAAGGAGAAAAATTTATTAACAAAATATAAAACGGTTTTGTAGTTTTTTTTTTTTTAAATCGGTCTTTTTTAATTTTTTTTAACAAAAAATGAAAAACCCAAAGGTGATCAAATACCACTAAAAGAAAGCTCTATTTGTGGGGGAAAAAATGATAAAAATTTCATTTGGGTACAGTGTTGTATGACCGCGCAATTGTCATTCAAAGAGTGACATTGGTGTGGGCAGGAGGGGGGTTTAGGTGGTTAATCAGCTGGAGAACCTGTGGAATGAATGTGTCCTGGATTAAAGGGATGATGTGCCTGAACACGTCATAGTGTACATGGATACATTGGCTAACATGGAGGGGAGTTTCCAGGCAGAAAGCCTGTAGGAGCCGCTTCTTTGACTGTTATGTGTATATAATAATAAGAAAAATATTGACTTATAGTATACTACAGAGGAGAGGTCGTTGGTTAATAATCAGCCTCAAACACCATGAAATGATATATCTTTATCACCTCCATATTCCACCCTCAGAAATGATTAGCGCTGAAAGGAAACGTGTAGTACATGAAGCTCCTCCAGGACAATGATCTCATATTGGCTCTTTTGTATTGCTGGCTTATCTGAAGGAACTATCTCGGCGAAATGTGTACCATTCGGCTGTCTTTGATATTAGAACATAATAGATAACTCTGCCATCCAGAAACCAGCAGAACTTGATTCTCCCTCACAGCTCTCAGAGTTCAGTACACACCTCATCTTCTCTGCTTGGTGGGAAGAGGGCGGGGCCTCTGAATTAGGGTCTCAGCAGACACGCCCTCCCGTGACGTCAGTCCGAACGGTTCCCGTGTACGTAGCGATGGATGTTGCAATCTAGTGCAGTCAGCTGAGAGCAATGTGCGCCCTGAGTTTGTCAGTGTGACCGCGGGGACCTGTGGGACGGTGAGGAGGCTCGTGGAGAAGTGTGGAGTTGGCTGTGTGTGCTCCTCAGGATGAAAGAGCCGTTATTACAAGGCTCGGTTGCCGTACTGCCCGGCACCTCGCTGCAGAAAGCGTGTAAGTTGTTGGTGTTCATCTGCGCCCTTCACCTCACCGTTACTCTGGTCTACTATGTGTCCGGAGGAGAGCTCGGCTTCCTCCAGTACTTCATCGAGAACCAACAACGGCAGAACTCCAACAGGAACCTCACCACAGGAGGACCACCACTCCTCAACGTCTCCACACAGGTCATCTCCAAGGCTATGGAAGGCCAAGGCTTGAAGACCACCGCTCGGCCACCTCTCCTGGTCACTAGTCTGGTGCCAGGCTGCCCGGAAAGCTCCCCTTTGCTGGGTAAGAACCAGTCCTACTCTTATTAAACTGTCTCTACACCTGTAGAAAAAAAAATCGGCCACAGTTCTAACAAAAAGTCCATGCCTAGTACGCAAAATTGTACCAAAAATACAGCTTTCCAAAGCGACCGTCCAATAATCTGAACAGTCGTACACAGCTTTCAAGAGCCGATCGCAACAGTTCATCCAATTACTATCTAGAGATATACTAAAATCGCAGCAGCCGAAATACGGAAAATTGTTACCACACTTGCCGTAATTTTCCTTTCCTGGGAGCTCATCGGGTCAGCCTAGGGTTCGTAGACTTGACCTGCTTAGCCCCAGGAATACGTAAAATTGTAAACCATACTTAATGTAATTTTCCTTATCTAGGATCTCATCATTTCAGCCTGCGGTTCGTAGACTGACCTGCTTAGCTCCAGGAACATGGAAAATGGTTACCATACTTGCCATCATTTTTCTTATCTGGGAGCTTATCTTATCAGCGTAGGGTTCGTAGACTAACCTGCTTAGCCCCAGGAATACGTAAAATTGTAAACCATACTTAATGTAATTTTCCTTATCTAGGATCTCATCATTTCAGCCTGCGGTTCGTAGACTGACCTGCTTAGCTCCAGGAACATGGAAAATGGTTACCATACTTGCCATCATTTTTCTTATCTGGGAGCTTATCTTATCTGGGATCTCATCCTTTCAGCGTAGGGTTCGTAGACTGACCTGCTTAGCCCCAGGAACATATGGAAAATTGTTACCATACTTACCATCATTTTTCTTATCTGGGAGCTTATCTTATCAGCGTAGGGTTCGTACACTGACCTGCTTAGCCCTAGGGATACGTAAAATTGTAAGCCATACTTAATGTAATTTTCATTATCTGGGATCTCATCATTTCAGCCTAGGGTTCGTAGACTGACCTGCTTAGCCCCAGGAATACGTAAAATTGTTACCATACTTACGGCAAATTTCCTTTCCTTGGAGCTCATCATGTCAGCCTACGAACCCTAGGCTGACCTGATTAGCCCCAGGAAATGGTGTTTTTGACATTTTGCAGATAGAGAAAATGGTGGTGATAATAGTGCAGAAAACGTGCGTGATTTTACTGTGCTTATGTGGTGTGTGTTTCATAGGTCATGTGACTCAAACATGGGTGCGTTTATTGATGCGTTTTCAATGCATTTCAAGTGGTGCGGCTTTTTTAACTGACCAAAAATGCAGCAAGCGAGTTTAACACCACAATGGAAGCGCAATGGTCCAGTCTGAAGACATATATAGCATTTAAAGGAATGCATTTTTCTTGAACTTTTCTTGCGCCTAAAGCAGGGTTCCCATTTAAAAAAAAAAATTAAGTCAGCAGCTACAAATACTGCAGCTACCGGCTTTTTTAATCGGACACTTACCTGTCCCTGGGTCCAGCGATGCAGGGGAACGAAGCCCCCCTCCCCCTCTACAATAAGCCTTACCTGTAGCTACTTTGAATTTATCCTAAACCTACATGGTTTAGGAGATATTTACTGTATACTCATGTGCCAACATCGGCACATGCGCACTGAAGAGACGGCCCGTATGTGCCTTTTTTGTCAGCTAGTGTTCCGTTACCGGCGGCTCCTGCGCGCATGCAAGGGAGTAACGTCTTTACGGCTCCGGTCAATCAGTGCCGGAGCCTGCGATGCCCAGAAGTAACTCCGGGGGGCATGTCGCCAGCCAAAGCAGGGACTTAGATCTAAGGTAAGCATATCGTAATGAGCTAGTATGCATAGCATACTAGCTCATTATGCCTTTTTGTCTTAACAGGTTTTTTTTTTTTTTTCTTGTCCCTGTGGGTTTACTACCACTTTCAAGCTTAAAGTGGATATAAACATGCAATTTTTTTTTTTCTAGTGTTTTTTTTTTTTTTTTTTTTTTTTTTTTTAAATTAAGATTTCTTCCTGGTACAGGCGAGGATGTCATGTCATCTGTGCCCAGTCTTGCCACGAAGAGTTAATCCAGCTCTGAGGAATCCTCTTATCTTTTTTCAGTAAGAATGTTGGTTTCTTCTGCTGTGAGTGACCAACCCCTCAGTTACTTATCTCATGCAGGAGCAGCTTCACATCCCCCTCTCACAGCTATCCTGAAATCTCCACTACAGCCTGTGTTCTAAGAGTGTGGCACATGCGCAGGACGGCGCGGTTTAATTATTTATTTTTCACACATTTAGGGCTAGTTTACACTTGCTTTAAAACATGGCTTCGAACGTGCTTTGTTAAAGCTCTCTGAATGCCAGTCAAAGCCCCTGTCACTAAATAGAATGGTTAGCTTACAGTCCTGTTTACACCTGCTTTTGCTTGGTGCTTTGGGGCTTTAAGTACTTTTTGTATGCAAAAAATGGCTTTGGCAGCAAAAGGGTTATTAGAACTAAGGGATCTGTACTCCCCTGCCATCCAGTTCTGCTATTCTAGGCATGGAGGGTGTAGTCTGTTAAATCATATAACCATCCTCCTTTACACATTCTCTTATATAGTTTCTATAAAAATCACTGAGCTGGGCAAAGTAAGCATAATCACACTCTCTTGCTGAGAACCTGTGACAGCTCCCTTAGTTTTGTTAACCCCTGCCGCACTGGAAGACTGTCGGGTTGGGACATAGGAATATTTCTGCCAAACAAGGACACAGCAGCACAAGGGACATGATGGTTCAGCAGGGACCTTCTGAATTTCATCCAGTGTGTGGCCATTCCTGCTTGACAGAAGGTGATCGTTGACCTTTGGAAGGCACATTCTGGGAAAAGTTTTGTTCATCAGCGGCTGCAGCTACTGGTCACTTTATTCTGAAATCTGAGGCAGTTGTCCCCTAGCAGGGGAAGGGGGGAATAGATGGAGGTATCTGTTAGTTTTTTCTGTGGATGAGCCTGTGTATAGTCGATGATCTGTGTATTGTTAGGTCCCTTTCACACGGACGGATAGAATTGTGCTTTTAGCTGTGGATTTTCTAGTTTTCTACCGCAGCTAAAAGCACACAATGCTTTCCTATGGCCCCATTCACACACTGTGTTTAGCTGCGGTTTGGTGCGGATAGAAAAAATAGAATTGACTGCGTCAAGGAGCAATTTAGCGCACTATCTGCACATAACTGCAGGTAATCGCAGCGTACTATTTCTCCTGCGGATAGCAGCGGCAACAAGGAAAGAAAAGCAACAGGAAGCACATCAGAAATGGCAAGAATGTTCCAAACGCAGCCGCATGTAAACACACGTAATCTCGCTGTACAAATGCAGCTGATCGCAGTGTCTGGGGTCTTGAATTTCACAGAACATATTATATGCAATTAACTGCGGCAGAACAGCCGTCCGTGTGAAAGGCGCCTAACACTTTAACCACTTCCCGCCCGCCCTATGGCGGATTGACGTCCAGGAAGTGGTTCTGTTATCCTGAATGGACGTCATATGACGTCCAGCAGGATAACATGCCGCAGCGCACCCCCGGGGGCACGCATCGTGGCGATCGGTGTATCAGTCTGACACACCGCTACACCGATCTTGGTCAAGAGCCTCTGGCGGAGGCTCTTTACCACGTGATCAGCCGTGTCCAATCACGGCTGATCACGCTGTCAAAAGGAAGAGCCGTTGATCGGCTCTTCCTCACTCGCGTCTGACAGACGCGAGTAGAGGAGAGCCGATCGGCGGCTCTTCTGGCAGGGGGGGTCTGTGCTGATTGTTTATCAGCGCAGCCCCCCCGCAGATCACCACACTGGACCACCAGGGATCGCCACTAGGACCACCATGGAAGGGGCAACATGTGGATGGCCAGGTATGTACCCCATGGCCATCCACATGTGCCCAGTGTGCCAAATCTGTGCCAATCAGTGCCCACAAATGGGCACTGATTGGCACCATTATGTTGCAGTGATGCCCAGCAATGCCACCCTTAGGGGCATCACTGCAAACAAGCAGTGTCATCAGTGCCACCCATCAGTGTCCATTCATGCCACCTATCAGTGCCCATCTGTGCCAACTATCAGTGCCACCTATAAGTAACCATCAATGCCACCTATCAGTGCCACCTATCAGTGCCCGTCAGTGCCACCTCATCGGTGCCCGTCAGTGCAGCCATATGAGTGCCCGTCATTGAAGAAGAAAACGTACTTATTTACAAAAAGTTTTAACAGAAACAAAAAAAAACGTTTTTTTTCAAAATTTTCGGTCTTTTTTTATTTGTTGCGCAAAAAATAAAAACCGCAGAGGTGATCAAATACCACCAAAAGAAAGCTCTATTTGTGGGAACAAAATGATAAAAAATTTGTTTGGGTACAGTGTAGCATGACCGCGCAATTGTCATTCAAATTGCGACAGCGCTGAAAGCTGAAAATTGGCCTGGGCAGGAAGGTGTCTAAGTGCCTGGTATTGAAGTGGTTAAAGCAGAGCTAAACCCTCCTATCTTTTACAGCTGAGAAAGCTGCCGTCTTAGCCTCTGTTTGAGTTGCAGTTGTTATGGTGCACATGTGCTGAGTTATGGCATCAGCCATTTGGTGGCATGACCGTTCTGTTAAGAGCACAAGCAACTGTGACAGTTATCATTCATGGCATGCCTTGAATGTAACTGGTTTGAAAATCTGTTACATAGTTACATAGTAGGTTACATAGTAGGTGAGGTTGAAAAAAGACACAAGTCCATCAAGTCCAACCTATGTGTGTGATTATGTGTCAGTATTACATTACATATCCCTGTATGTTGCGGTCATTCAGGTGATTATCTAATACAGTGGTTCTCAACTCCTGTCCTCAGGACCCACTAACAGGCAAGGTTTACAAGATAACTGAAATGCTTTACAGGTGATATAATTTGCTGCTCAGTGATTACAGCATTCTAGTCTGCATCTCCCCAAGGTAATACCTAAAATCTGGCCTGTTAGTGGGTCCTGAGGACAGGAGTTGAGAACCACTGATCTAATAGTTTCTTGAAGCTATCAATGCTCCCCGCTGAGACCACCGCCTGTGGAAGGGAATTCCACATCCTTTCCGCTCTTGCAGTAAAGAACTTATTATTAAAGGCTTACCTATAGGCACAAGTTGTAAACCTCCATTTTCAAGCTCTTTAAATCCCCTGTTGGCAGACACTACCACTGCCGAGCACGACCCATTCAGCTGAACAGGAGCGTGCAGCAACAGCCCTGCAATCATGTACATTGCACATAGTTCCGGTCTGGTGTTGGGCCCTTTACACTTATTAAAAAAAAAAAAAAAAAAAAGTGAGGCGTTAAACGCCTCAGAAAAGCAATCCGCAAATGGACCCAGGGATGTTTATTCTCAGGTATTCGCTCCATGCATGTGCTGTGATTAGCTGCGGGAGGAGTCGGCTTCCCATTGCTTTCAATGGGGTTGCTGCCTATAGGTAATCGCTTGACTCTTTATGAAGTTCTGTCGAGGGTGGTTTCTTTTTTTATTTTTTTTTTTATTTTATTTTTCTTCTTCCTCGTGTGCGTTTCCTTGTGTATGAATAATTCTTTTATGCTCCCCCCCCCCCCCCCCAAACGATGTAGTTTTTGTGTTTTTATTTCCAAAGATGCGGCTTCATATTTATATAGCTTATTTAACTATTTTCTTCTTGCATTTTGTTCTACATATAGCCCAGACTTCCTAATGCAACAGGTTTAATGGTTATGAAATCTTTTTTTTTTCACTAAAATTGTACATAAACCCAATGACAGGACTTTGTATTTATTCTTTTAATTACAGTGTTTTAGATCGGGGCAGGTTTGCTGCTTAAAAATGCAGTGCATAACAAAAAAGGAGCAAGCTTCAAGATAACCTGCTGTGAAAAAATAATGGAGGCTACTATTGCTGACCTCTTCTTCTCCTGAGAATGCTAGTTATGTCATCCTCATTCTATGACTAAGGCATGTTTCACACAGTCTTCAGCTGGTATACAAGCAGTGTGAACAGCAAGCTTTGACAAATCTAGTTTGTAAATGTTGAATACAGGTCCTAATGAGTGTTACATAGTTAGCAAGGTTGAATAAACTCCATCCAGTTCAACCTGAGTGTGTGTCTACAATTGTCCCTATCCCTGTACATTGTGTCTCATTAAGATGCTCATCTATTATAATATTTTTTATTTAAGGTAACCATATGACGCTGTCAATTATTGCAGCACTCCACACATACATCGCACACTCACATCAGTCCCTACCCTCAAGGAGCCCACAATCCAAGGTCCCCAACTCACATTCATATACTAGGTCAAATTTGGACAAAAGCCAATTAACCTACCAGCATGTCTTTGGAGTGTGGGAGGAACCCGGAGTACCCAGAGGAAACCCACGCAGGCACAGGGAGAACATGCAAACTCCAGGCAGGTAGTGTTGTAGTTGGGATTCTACCCTTTTTACTGCTAGGCGAGAGTGCTACCCACTACACCAGGACAGCCCTTGAGAGATGGAGTCCCTCCCATCGACCCAGGAAACACATTGCCAACAGTTTAAAAGGCGGTCCCTGGTCAGTCATTTTGTGTTTCCTCCGTCGGAGGAACATGTTGCCAGGAACCAGAGAAGGACTATATCTCTCAGGGGCTGCCTGAAGAGAGCATAACTGCACAGGGGGACCGGGTCCTATCCAGTGGTCTCCAGGTCCTTACCTGCTTATTTTTTGGGGCTTGGTTACCGTCCAGCTGGCAGGAGCAGACCCGTTACCCCCATCTTTCCAGTGCCGAGGTGCGCCAGCATGATGCAGGTTCCCCCCAGGAGCGGTGTAGATGAATCCTTCCATCCCAGCTCCTTGCTGTAATGGCGGTGGGGGTCAGAGACGCCGAGCGTAATTTCCGGCGGAATCGCATCATTGCTGTGTGCTTCCGGGTTTCTAGAGGCACAAGGAGGAGAAAGCCCGCGCTGAGCCTACAAAATCCCGACCAGCGTCCAGCTATATCGGACTAGCGGCGGGATCCGGAGCTCGGGAGGGGGACCATGGAGGCTAATCCCCAGGACACTCCGGTGGATGCAGACACCAGCCAAGCCCTTACTGTGTTTTTTTTGGGGGTTTTTGTTGTAAGGCTGGGATTTTTAGTGCCCTATGGTGGTGGATACCTCACAGTCCCGGGTATATTCTTTATTTCAGGCTAAGGAGGCCCCATGGGAAGACAAATCAGGCCGCAAAAAATGCCCTAATTGTGTAAAGTTGTCCTTCGGCTCTAACAAAGCCTTATGCAGACAGTATATGGCAGGCTTACTTAAAACAGAGGCAGACTCTCCCTTGGCAAAATTCCTTGTCTCTTATAAAGATGAGATGGCATCAACCTTTAAATATCTCTGGGAGTTAATCGCAGATGTAAACACGTCTGCTTCCACCAGTAGAGCAGCTGCGATTCCCTCCTCGCCAAGCCTTACAACACCCAGCTTCGGGGGGGCCCCGTACAGTCAGGGAGCATAGCCTCGTGTTAGTTAGCCCTGAATCCTCTGACTCAGACCAGGATGAGGATCAGGCTGTAGCTAACAAAGCGGCAAAATACAAGCTGTCTCTTGAGGAAGTAGACGAGTTGTTGAGCGCTATTTATGATACTCTGGAAATTGATGAGGAAGTAACTCAATTGACCAGACATGATAAAACGTATGAGGCTCTGGGGAAAAAGAAAGCTAAGGTATTCCCTATACATAAGGTGCTTTCTGACCTTGTCCGCAAGGAGTGGGCCGAACCAGATAAGAGTCTTCTTTCCTAATTCCCTTAAAAGAAGATTCCCTTTTGATGAGAGCCCTGAGGCGCTCTGGAATAAAAATCCTAAACTAGACGTCCCTCTGTCCAAAGTCTCAAAACAGTTTGATTTTGCTTTTGAGGATGTGTCATTTAAAGGACCCAATGGACAGGAAAATAGACAGTCTTAAAGAGGGCCTGGGATGCTTCTATGGCAGGCTTAAAACCAGCTCTAGCCACTTCTTGTGTGGCTAGGAATCTGGAGTTCTGGTTATCTCAACTAGAAGAACACCTAAAAGAAGGCACGCCTAGGGGGGAGCTCTTGATAACCTTCCCTATGCTTTTCAAGGCGACCAGTTTTATCTGACGCTTCTACTGATTCCGTTAAGTTTACGGCTAAAACTGCGACGCTCTGTCGCAGCCAGGAGGTCAGTATGGATGAAAACTTGGGGGGGAGACACGGCGTCCAAAACACGTCTGTGCAGTGTCCCTTTTACAGGAGACTTAGTCTTCGGGCCTGAATTAGATACCGCCTTAGAACGGCGGATAAAAAGAAAACCTTTCCCACTAAAGAAAAATTTTCAAAGAAAATGTTTTTGTCCCGCCAAAGGAACCCTCCACATTTCAGTGATCCACCCTCAGTTTCTTATGACAAAGCTTCCAAGACGCTCAGAAAAGGCCAAAGCCTTACCTTTGCTAATAGGAGAAATGGTGGATCAAGAGGTATTGTCGCCAGTCCCTATTCAGGAACAGGGGGACGTTTTTTTACTCGCACATTTTTGTGGTAAAAAAGCCATCTGGGAAGTTCCGACTAATCATGAACCTCCAACCCGCTCCATCCGATACAAAAAATTTCGGATGGAGTCCATTTACTCAATAAGGAATCTTCTCCAAAAAGAGGTGTTTATGGCTACCCTGGATTTAAGGGATGCCTATCTACATATCCCAATAAGGAAGGAATGCCAGAAATTTCTTCAGATAGACACCAAAATTTTTATAATTTTCAGTGCAGAACACTTCCCTTCGGACTGTCGTCCTCCCCGAGAATCTTT
The DNA here is from genome assembly GCA_037952925.1 of Lithobates clamitans. Taxonomy (NCBI): domain Eukaryota; kingdom Metazoa; phylum Chordata; class Amphibia; order Anura; family Ranidae; genus Lithobates; species Lithobates clamitans. The sequence goes on along the minus strand of JBBGZY010000503.1, from coordinate 478,131 downwards.
ACCAAAGTTCTCGGGGAGGCACTAGTTCCGTTTAGACTACAGCCAGTCTCGATCATTCCGTATCTAGACGACTTACTCCTCACGGCCCGCTCAGAAAAACAACTTCGTCAGGACTTGGAGGTAACATAGCTCAGCCTGAGTCAATTGGGGTGGATAATCAGTCTGGAAAAGTCCAAAACTACCCCAACACAGGAAATTCTGTACTTGGGGTACAAGATCCTGTCGGTAGAGCAGAGAATAGTCCTGCCGGAGGAAAAGATATTTAAATCTGTGGCAGAAAATGTCTTTCCTTCAAAGCAGCACCAAATGTACAGTGAGGGAGGTGATGTCGGTCTTTGGACTTCTGACAGCAGCCATTCCGGCTGTACAATGGGCCAGGTTCCACCAAAGGGACCTTCAGAGTTTTTTTGTTGGAACAGTTAAGACAGGGATCTGGAAGAAGAGATTTCAATCCCCACCAGAGTAAAATGCTCCCTCTGGTGGTGGAAGGACACAGAGAATTTAAACAAAGGGGTTCTCTGGATCTCTCCTATCACATCTATACTAACTACGGATGCGAGCAGCTGGGGTTGGGGAGCCCATCTCAACTCAGACTGGGCTCAGGGCAGGTGGATGTCAGAGGAGAATCTTCTCTCGTCCAGTTGGAAAGAGCTAACCGCTGTCCTCAGGGCTTTACTAACCTTTCAGAACACAATACAGGGTCACCATCTACAGATTTGCTCAGACAATGATGGCTGTAGCTTATATAAACAAGCAAGGAGGCACCAGAAGTCCTCGACTAATGTTGGTCGCCAGTCACATATTTCAATGGGCAGAATCCAATCTAGCATTCATCTCTGCAATACACCTGAAAGGGGAGCTGAACAACACTGCAGACTTCTTGAGTCGACAACGAGTTTCGAATCAAGAATGGTCTCTACACCTGGAAGTGTTTGACTACATAGCAGCTTACTGGGGAAAACCAGTAGTGGACCTATTTGCAAACAAAGAGAATGCAAAAGTTCCCAATTTTTGCTCGCTATACCCAGGAGATCAGCCCTTGGCAGTAGACGCCTTACAGACTCCATGGACCTTCAGCTTGGCGTATGCGTTTCCTCAACTTCACCTCATCCCGAGGGTTCTTGCGAAATTTCTAGCGGAGGAAACGTGTTTAATCTTAGTGGCAACGTTTTGGCCCAAGAGACCATGGTTCACAAAGTTACTATGGTTGACAGACGAACCTCCTCTGAGACTTCCCTGCAGACAAGACCTTCTGTCTCAGGGACCTCTTTCATCCGCAAGTAGGCATGCTGAACCTCTCAGCGTGGTTATTGAGGTGCAAAGGCCTGACTGAAAGAGTGATTCAGACCTTGCTACAGAGTAAAAAACCTGTCACCCAAGCTATTTACAGGAAAGTCTGGAGAAAATGTAACAACTGGCTGAATAGCCGAGGTGAGGTAAACATGGATACAGTAAGTATCCTACAGTTTCTCCAGGAGGGGATAGACAAGGGGCTAACTCCTAGTACTATTAAGGTTCAGATAGCTGCCTTAAGTGTATACTTAGAGAAAAGGTTACAAGAAGATCCTTTCATCGCTAGGTTTTGTAAAGCAATCTTCAGACACAAAAAAGTCAGAGTTAACATAGCTCCATCCTGGGATCTATCAATCGTTCTAAAGGCCTTTTTGGGGGCACCTTTTGAGGCGTCTCTAAGACTGATTACATTCAAGACAGTACTTCTTGTGGCAATCACTTTAGCTCGTAGAGTTAGTGAAATCCAAGCTCTCTCCATCAGAGAGCCATTCCTCCAAATTCTAGAAGACAGAGTCATTCTAAAGACAGACCCTGAGTTCTTACCAAAGGTGGCATCTAGTTTCCATAGGTCACAAGATATTGTTCTCCCTTCTTTCTGTCAGAAGGCTTCAAACGAGAAATAAAAACAATTTTTATTTATTATGTGAGGAGGTGTAGCCTAGAGTATCTAAGGGTAACCAATCCATTCAGAATTTCAGATTCACTTTTTGTTCTTTTTTCCGGACAAAGAAAGGGGCAAAAAGCTTCTAAAATCAAGATAGCTAGATGGATTAGGCTAGCTATAGCAGAGGGGTATAAGACAGTAAACAAAGAGCCTCCTGGGGGTATTAAAGCCCACTCCACAAGGGCATTGTCGGCATCCTGGGCAGAAATAGCTGGTGCCACCCCGGAGCAAATATATAAAGCAACCAATTGATCAAGCTTCACCACCTTTACAAGGCATTATCAACTAGACTTAATGTCCAGTCAGGATCAGACTTTTGGGAGGAAAGTCCTCCAAGCTGGGCTGCTCTGTGCAAAACCACTGCAACAGAGCAGGTGAGTATAACATGTTCTTTTCTTTTTGTTTTTTTAAAGCAGGCTTTACAATTACTTTTAAGCCCACATTCAGACTGAGAGCGGGTTTGAAATTGTGCGAGTACAGCTGAACTCACATGGTTTCAAACTGGCATTTCAGTCCGACTTCGGGGGCAATTTGACAGACATCTGTGTGGGTTCATCCACAGATGTCTATTGAGAGAGCCCCAGAAGTCGCCAATAGTAGTGCAGAAACTACTTTTGCGAATCGGTGCAGCGCCACAAAGTCTGTGTCGCACCGATTCGAACGGTGCCATTGCTGGCAATAGGCTCTAATTTGGCATGTGATTTGACATGTCAAATCGGCCCGATTTAGAATGTGGGCTAAAAAGTTCTGAAGCCTGCTAGCATCTTGCTTAAAGTGGCAATCAACACTCCCATTAGGATCTGTATTCAACATTCAAAAGCTGCAGCTGAAAGGCTTCCACAAAGCTTTGCAAATGCTTTGTAAAACTTGCTGTTCCTGCTGCCTTTTTATACAGGCTGAATTCCATGAGAAACAGGCCTAGGCACTGACTTGGGACAAGTAGTATGGATAACAAGCTCTAACCTCACGCTTGTTTTCTTATCTATATTCTTGTCCCATGTATTTTGTCCTTGGATTTCCATCATAGTATCCCATAGAATAGATGTAGGTGGAGTATTTGCCTCATGCATCCTTATCTCTGTACTCTGATACTTTTGCTGGGTATTTCATCTTCTGCTAAGACAGAACAGAGTACAGTCTGATGTGTCAATGAACAGAAATCCATAGTGACAATTGCAATTATTTTGAAAAAGCTTTCTTCCTCTAAAGTCCTCCCTTCTGCAGCAACTTTTAGCCATTAGTGCAAATAATTTTTTTATTTCAGTTGTGTTACCAAATATTTTATTGTTAAAACCAAGTTTTTGTTGGCAGCAGTGTTTTGGACTGAAGATTAAGTTCAAATGATTGCTTATTAGTATTTAATATTCATGTAAATCTAGTATACGTCTCAGACAAGTTGATCTATATTGTAACAGTGATGGGTTTGTGGCTTGTAACAGGAAATACAATAAATGAAGTGACATAACTTAAGCAGGGTTAGTCATACATGCGAATTGCAGACATTATATTTGACTGACTTTGTAAATTAGGGTGGATAGGCTCAACCCTAAAGGCAACGCTCATGATCTGTAAATAAATAAGCTCTTTGATGTTGGCATCGTGTAACCACTTCACATCTGGGGCAAATGTAAAAATTTTCACACAAGTTAAAATCAGCATTTTTTTGCTAGAAAGTTACTTGAAACCCTAAACATTATTGTATGTTTTCTGAAAACAGAGGCCCTGTAGAATAAAATAGTGACAGTGTTATGTTGTATATTTATGCAGCTGTTTATCAAACTTGTATTTTTAGGAAAAAATTATATAAAATTAATTTTAGTTCACACAGACAAACATACATAATAACTCCGTTTTGGTAAAATATAACAGGATGGGGGTATATCAAACCTGTCATGACCTAAAATTGCGTGTGCCAGTGAAATGGAGAAAAAAATTGTGGTACCTATAGTTTTTAATGGGGGGTCACTTAAGCTGTTATAAGTTAATCATAAATTCTGGCCTTATAATTATTGCTCTCACTCCGACATTCGCAGTGTTACCTCACATGTGTGACGCAATTGCTGTTTACATACAGGACCTAGACACGCACTCTTTCATTTGTATGTGTATATATATAAGTAAGTGTATGTATGTGTGTATATATATATATATATATATATATATATATAATATATATATGTATATGTGTGTATGTATGTATGTATGTATGTATGTATGTATGTATATATATATATATATATATATATATATATATATATATATATATTATATATATATATATATATTATATATATATATATATATATATATATATATATATATATATATATATATTAATGCATTTTTAAAATTTTTATTTTTTTCTGTTTTAACCTTACATTGCTATCCCAAGGGGACCAACAAGCCCCTATGTGATATGAGCAGGTTACAGGTACTCTTTATGGAGACAGGAGTCTATTAGACCCCCCCATGTCTCTTCTGTCATCCAGTGCAGCCAATCAAGCACAGGGCCATGAGCATGTTTAACCACTTCTAGCTCAGGCTGTTTTAAAAAAGGCCTAAGGACATTAAGTGGTTAAAAAAACACTATAATGCAACCTGTTTAATCTGCTCCTGCCTGTAGTGCTTGGTGTGTTGCCCTAAATTGATTTTTTCATTAATTGAAAGGCATTGCAGCAGACACTTTTTTTGCAGATGCCCATTTTCCACTTAAAGTGATAAGGGTTTGTTTTTTCTTTAATAACAAACATGTCATACTTGCTTCCACTGTGCAGCTCGTTTTGCACAGAGTGACCCCGAACATCCTCTTCTGAGGTCCCCCCGGCAGCTCTCGTGGCTCCTCCCCACATCAGATGATCCCCTAGGAGAAACACTCTGCCGAGGGGTCTACCTTGCGGGTGCGCTCCCGAGTCCAGCATTCGGTGTCCATAGCCACCGAATGTATGACTCAGCCCCGGCGCCTGCGTCATTGGATTTGATTGACTGCTATCAATCAAGAGCCGAGAACCCCGGGCAGAGACAGCGTGTCCCCGCTGGTCAAGTTCCAAGGCTCAGGTAAGTAAAACGGGGGGGGGGGGGGGGCTTTAAGGGCTTGTTTACACTTATGGCAAAGACTGACGCTCCCCTAAAAAGCAAGCCATGTTCATGTTTAGATCCCTTTTCAGAGGTGCTTGACAGGTGTCGGAGAAGATATTTAGCCTTCTCACTGCCTATTTTAACCCCCTAAATGCTGCACCACCCTCAATGTCTTTTGTGTGTATGTCATGTCATGTGTGTATACCCCTGGCCACCGCATTTGCAGCTAAAGGGGAGTCGTAAAAGCATGGCTAAAACACGTACGTTTATCATTCACAAACTGCAAGTGTTGGTGAGTTATTAGACCAGCTCTCAATATTAATGCTTTATGTTAATATTGTCAAATAATATTGTTAAAGTTGTTTAATATTTATTTTTGTAACTTAATTCTGCATAAAACCTTTAACCGTGTCATTGCATGAGATAATTCCGAGGGCGTGATCAGGGGCGGGGTTAGGGGTGGGGCAGGGTAGAGGTTGGTTGGGGGCAACTGGTGGCGAGTTAGGCCCCTTTCACATGAGGCGGCTCAGCGGGAGATCAGTCCATTGATCTCCGCTGAGCCGGCGGATGACAGGTCCTTCTCTGCTCACTGAGCGGAGAGGGGCTTGTCAGGCGCCGCTGCCACCTATGGAGGGATCGGACGAAAACGGACAACATGTCCGTTTTCATCAGATCTCACCCCATCTGCCAGCGACGGACCTGGACGTAGGGCCATCCGTCTGCTTTTAGCGGATCGGACCGGGTCGGATGTCAGCGGACATGTCTCCGCTGACATCCGACGCTCCATAGGGCTAACATGGATTGCCCGTTAAGGTCCGCCGTCAAAACTGATCGTGTGAAAGGGGCCTAACTCTAAAAGGGGTTGTAAAGTGTTTCTTTTTTTTTTGTTATATAAATAACCTGTCATACTTACCACTTCTGTGCAAGGGTTTTGCGCAGAGCGCCCCCCGATCCCCTTCTTCTGGGATCCCTCAGTGGCACTCCTGGCTCCTCCCCTTCTCAAGTACCCCATTGGAGAGCTGCATTCCTTGCAAGTATGTTTAATAAACATTGTGAGCCTGACTTAGTTACCATTTGTGTTGCTAATTTTACATGATGAAAGTCCCTGTATGTTTATTGCCTGATTCCATTTGCAAACATTCAACTAATGGATGTAGTTATCTTTGGAAGCTTATCTGTTGAAAACACTCAGGGTTGGATTGAGCAGTTGCCATGCTGTTCTTGTGGAAATACTCTTCAACCATAGCTAAACAGAAGAAAAAATGTAATATTGTACAGCTATCAGCTGCTGCATTCATTTCTCTTTCAGGCTTTTTTACATGTGGTGATCCAGCAACACATTTTCTGTCCTAAAGTGACAATGCTACTACTCTGCATCTATGCTTGTTAGGATCAACGAGTGAAAAAAAATAAGTTACAGGGGGACAAAATAAATGACTATGTTAATGCTACCCTATGTTTTTATTTTACTTAGTTACTCGTAAACCCTCGTGTGTTGTGTTTTTTTTTTTTTTTTATATAAATAACATGTCATATTTGCCTCCACTGTGCAGTTCGTTTTGCACAGAGTGGCCCGATCCGCCTCCTCTGGGGCCCCTCCTCCCCGCATCGGGTGTCCACGTTTTAGAGGCGCTCTCCTATGGCGGACACCCGTGCAGGCATGCTCTTGAGTCTTGCATCTGTGTCCATTCACACAGAATGCAGGACTTGGGCCCCGGCGCCGTGTCATTGGATTTGATTGACAGCAGCAGGAGCCAATGGCTTTGCTGCTATCAATCTATCCAATCAGGACACGAGACACCAGCTAGAGCTGGTGTGCTCGTTCCCGGTCGGAGGATGACAGCGTTCGGGTAAGTAAAACGGGGGGGCTGGGGGGCTGCAGCACGACTGAAGGTTTTCACCTTAATACATAGAATGCAATAAGGTGAAAAACCATGAGAGTTTACAACTCCTTGAAAGATTAAAATTATTATTTTTTTTTTGTTATAAAAACTGACCATTTGCAGAGTCGCAGCAATTTGACCCCTTTGTGCTGGCGCCTCTCGACAATTTGAGATGCTGGGAGGCGGGGGCGGGGTTTGATTATGTGACCTCGGTGATTGGCTGTCATGGCGATCACGTGATCGATAAGCTCCTGGTCGTAAGGAGCAACTGGGAGCTTTCCGTTAGCCGCTGGTAACTGTGCTGGGAGCATGCAAGGTGCATGCTCTGGGCAGCGCTGTGTCTGCTAGTTGGTACACAGATATGCAGCCCCAAGGCCTATTCACCCCCCCCCCCCCCCAAGAGGCCGCATATTTGCATGCTGTCGGTGCCTAGGGGTTAAAGTACCAGTAATTTGCATCCTCTTGTATTCCAAGTGCATCAGTTTTAGTAAATCTCCCCCTCATTGTGAAGTTAATGACATCTCATATCATGGGTACCACATGCTTTTTTCGACTGCGAGGCTGCTTTCTTGCTCAAGGCAAACAAGTTCTCTCCTCTGATCTGCTCAGTGGACGGCTCCCATTTCATAAACCGTTAGACAATGTCATTGAAATGAAAAACAAATCCAAATCCTCCTCCTCCATATACTGTTCAACTCTGCATACAGAGCAAAAAGTTTATTGTAACCTCGGCAAAAATCAAACCATTCAATATCATTAAAGGGGTTGTAAACCCTCAGTGTTTTTCACCTAATGCATTCTATGCATTAAGGTGAAAAACCCATAGTGCAGCAACCCCCCCCCCCAGAGCCCCCCTTTTTACTTACCTGAGTCCGGTCTTTCCAGCGACAAGCACACCAGCTACAGCCGCTGTCTCGGGTCCTCATTGAATAGATTGATGGCAGCAGGAACCGCTGGCTCCCGAAGCTGGCAATCAAATCCAGTGCCGCAGGGAGCGGGGCTGAGTCCTGCTATCTGTGTCAATGGGCGCAGCAGCAGGACATGGGAGCGTGCCTGCATGAGTGCCCCCAGGGAAAGCGCTTCTCCGTGGAGGCACTTGAGAGGAGCCAGGAGCGCCGCCGGGGGACCCCAGAAGAGGGGGATCGGGGCCACTTTGTGCAAAACCCCTGCACAGGGTAGGCAAGTATAACACACGTTAAATTAAAAAAAAAAAAAAAAAAAACAAACCTTTACAACACCATTCACTGTCATACTGAGGCAGGTTGGCATAGCTGCGCGAATCGCCGTAGGTGTACGCTGGCTGCTTTAAGAGCAATAGGGGGTGCAGGAGCTAGTGCGCGTGGCCGTGATGTCCGTCAGCTACCCGAGATCGCTCCACAGAGAGCCAGAACAGGGAGCCCGCAATGCCTGGAAATAACTCCGGTAGACATGTCGCCGGGCAGAGCATTGTGCCGGGACTGCTGCGGGGGCTTCAATCTAAGGTGAGTATTTCATAATGCTATGCATACTAGAACATTATGACTTTTGTCTTGCAGGTGTTTTTTTTTTTTTGAGGGTGGGGGGGGGCGGCTGTTTTGTGGGTTTACAACCACTTTAAGTGGTTAATATAGAGCTAAGGCCATGGCACCTCAATCGCGGTGCAACAAATCGAGGCAGAATCACACGTTACGCAATTTTGTTTGGTATTTGTCTCGCCGCAATTGGGGTGCTATTAAGAAGTAATGGCATTGCAAATGCTTTCTATGTTCCGTGATCCGCCCTCGATTTCAAACGTCTTGGTGTAAATGGAGCACATGCTAGATCTGGCGTTTCTGATTGTTTTTTTACCTTGTTTTAGGGCTCGTTCAGACTTGTGCAGAAGGCACGCAGAAAACAATTGTTTTGTATGTGCGCTGTTCATCTTTGAACACAGCCTTAGGCTTCATGTACACTAGTCTACACTGGCAGCCAAAGCTCCTAAACTCAACTTTATGAAAGCCTATGTGTCCATGTGCACATCAGGCATTTAGCAGAGTTTAGGAGTTCCCCTTGCATTGCTTTCCCCTGCCGTGGTAAATGTAGGCCAGTGTAAATGAAGCCTTAGGTTGAGCTGCATCAGGAAAACTGTAGAATTTCTGCAACCTACATTTTTTTTTTTTTTTTTTGCACCTGAAGTCGGGACTGAACTCAGCTGAACACATACGATTTTATTCCCACTGTCAGCGTGGACCTGGGCTTAATTCCAGTTTGTAAATGTTGAACACGTATCCTAATGGGAGTGCCGATTACCACTTTAAAAGGATAGCTCACCTTTACAAAAGAACCTGCCTATGCAGGTAAGGGATGTTTTGTAGATTTAAAACAAACTGTGCAGCTCTGACTAAAGATGAATAATACCCTTGCTATAGGTGTAGGTCATTTACATACCTTATGAAGCCTGACTGGAATACAGTGATGCCTCGGTTCATGAACTTAGTGAAACGAACTACTCTTGTCGTGAACCGAGGCAAATTTTCCCATAGGATTCAATGTAAATCAGGTTAATCTGTTCTAAACTTTTTTTTTTTTTTTTTTTTTTTTTTTTTTAATATATAAAATTATGATATGTATGTACAGTACAGAAAAGATTTTAAACATTACATACGGTCTTTTTTAAATTAAGCTGACCTCTTTCATGTGTACATCTAACAAGAAAATAGAAAATATATTTCCTCTTTAATCCTTGTTTGAAACAATCCCAAACCCCAATTTAAATGACTAATCTAGGGGCCAGAAAACAGCACTGTGCATCCAGGAAAAGATCTGAGGGGATGATAAAGTTGTAGAAGTCATATGAACTGTTTTTCCACGATTCCCAATCAAGTGAGCCCACCCTCATGGTAGTCAAGGGGCAGAAACCCCTATCTGAGTGGACTGGTTTTCCTAAGACTCAACTTGCACTGCTCTTTTCAATATGAATGTGTCAGAGCAGGGAAGATGGCTGTGGCTCGTGTTCATAAACCAAAGCAAATTTTTGTGAACTCGTCTGTTCGTGAACTGAGGTATCGCTGTACTCTCAGGACATTGCTACCCTGTTTCCCCGAAAATAAGACCTAGCGTGATTGTCGGTGATGGCTGCAATATAAGCCCTACCCCCCAAATAAGCCCTACCCCGTTTCCCCAAAAATAAGCCCTACCCTGAAAAGAAGACCTACAAGGACTTTAACTAGGGCTTATTTGGGCAGTAGGGCTTATATTGCAGCCATCACCGACAATCACGCTAGGTCTTATTTTCGGGGAAACAGGGTAAGTTAGGCCTAGTCATCACTGCTCGCCTACACTATCGCAGGCCTGAGCTTTCTCTGATTCAAACCCCTCACATACCCTTTCTCTCCCCCCTGATGCAGTAGCTCTGAGCTCAGCATTTGAGAGATCAATCCTGTGATGGTGGAGGTGAGCAGTGATAACTAGGCCTCACTTAAAGTGATTTGTAAAGTCTTGTGTGTGTTTTTTATGGGGAAAAAAAAATGTTATACTTGCCACCTCTGTGCAGTGGATTTGCACAGAGCAGCCCCAATCCTCTTCTTGGGTTCTTCGTCTGTGCTCCTGGCCGCTCTCTCCCGTTCAGTGCCCCCACGGCAAGCAGCTTGCTATGGGGGCACCCGAGCCAAGACACAGCTCCCTGTGTCTATTCAGACACAGAGCCCCGCCCTCTCTCCCCTGATTGGCCGTCGCTGATGTTAAACAGCTAGCCAATGGTGCCACTGCTGTGTCTCAGCCAATCAGGAGGGAGAATTTCCAGAGGCTGAAACACTCGTGGACATCGCTGGACAGAGAGCGACCTCAGGTAAGTGTTAGGGGGCTGAGGGGGGCTGCTGCACACAGCAGGCGTTTTATCTTAATGTATAACATGCATTAAGATAAAATACTTCTGCCTTTACAACCCCTTTAACAAGGTCCTGGGAGTACTTGGCAACATCCTGGAAGTACAACCCCTGGCAAAAATGATGGAATCACCATTCCCTGAGGATGTTCCTTCAGTTTATTGTCGTAGAAAAAAAGCAGATCACAGACATGGCCAAAAACTAAAGGCGTTTCAAATGGCAACTTTCTGGCTTTAAGAAACACTAAAAGAAATCAAGACAAATAATTGTGGTGGCCAGTAACAGTTGGATTTATAGAACAAGCACAGGGAATACATTATGGAATCACTCAATTCTGAGGAAAAAATTATGGAATCATGAAAAACAAACAAAATAACACTCCAACACATCACTAGTACTTTGTTGTACCACCTCTGGCTTTTATACCTGCTTACAGTCTCTGAAGCATTGACTTAATGAGTGATAAACCTTACTCTTCATCAATCTGGCTCCAGCCTTCTCTGATTGCTGTTGCCAAATCATCTTTGCAGGTTGGAGCCTTGTCATGGACCATTTTCTTTAACTTCCACCACAGATTTTCAATTGGATTGAGATCCGGACTGTTTGCAGGCCATGACATTGACCTTATGTGTCTTTCTTCAAGGAATTTTTTCACAGTTTTTGCTGTATGGCAAGATGCATTATCATCTTGATAAATGATTTCATCATCCCCAAACATCCTTCCAATAGATGGGATAAGAAAAGTGTCCAAAAGTTCAATGTAAACCTGTGCATTTATTGAAGATTTAATGACGGCCATCTCCCCAGTGCCTTTACCTGACATGCAGCCCCATATCATAATTGACTGTGGAAATTTGCATGTTTTCTTCAGACAGTCGTCTGCATAAATCTCATTGGAACGGCACCAAACAAAAGTTCCAGCATCATCACCTTGCCCAATGCAGATTCGAGATTCATCACTGAATATGACTTTCATCCAATCATCCACAGTCCACGATTGCCTTTTCTTAGCCCACTGTAACCTTGTTTTTTTGTGTTTAGGTGTTAGAGATGGCTTTCTTTTAGCTTTTCTGTATGTAAATCCCATTTCCTTTAGGCAGTTTCTTACAGTTCGGTCACAGATGTTGACTCCAGTTTCCTCCCATTTGTTCCTCATTTGTTTTGTTGTACATTTTCTGTTTTCAAGGCATATTGCTTTAAGTTTTCTGTCTTGACGCTTTGATGTCCTCCTTGGTCTACCATTATGCTTGCCTTTAACCACCTTCCCATGTTGTTTGTATTTGGTCCATGTTTTAGACACAGCCGACTGTGAACAACCAACATCTTGTGCAACACTGCGTGATAATTTACCCTCTTTACCTACATACTAACAAGCAGATTTAATCTAATGCAGGTGTTAGTGTTTGTAATGAAAATTTACTGGGTGATTCCATAATTTTTTCCTCAGAATTGAGTGATTCCATAATTTATTCCCTAGATGATCAAATGCCACCAAAAGAAAGTTCTATTTGTGAGGGAAAAAAGGACATCAATTTGGTTTGGGTGCAGCGTCGCACGACTGCGCAATTGTAAGTTAAAGCGTCGCAGTGCCGAATCGCAAAAAATGGCCTGGTCATTGAGCAGCCAAATCTTCCTGGGCTGAAGTGGTTAAAGACCTTCACCAACGCGAACTGATGTTTCCAGTGAGCACTGAATCTGATGGGTATTCGTCATTGAGGAGTGTGGCAAATAAAATATTATTAAAGTTAAATTTTACCGATAACAACTTGATAAAAAATATCTTCCTTTAGCAAGGAACCTACATTCCTTAATAATAATTATGCTACCAAAATCTGCGTGTGTATAAATTTCCTCCAGCATTATTCTGGTTTCTTCTTACTGAAGGCTACCATTTTGCTGAAGCCCAGAGCCCCTGAGCAGCAGTAAATCTTGTCGGAAGGTTGGCCGGATTCGGCACAGTGCCTAAAAAATAGGGAGCAATTGAGCATGTGCAGAGCAGTATTAAACAGTGTATTACTGGATTTTAAACAGTATAGGCATTTATTTTTAAAGTTTGACATGGTTATACCTTTTAAATGGACCAATCTGCAGTGATCTAGCAGGACTTCATTTTCTGACTAAAGTTCCACTTTTAACTGGTAACAGAGGGGAGGGTGGATCAGCTTCATGTCAGTATATACAAGTGATATACAAAATGACTACCCGGAGGCGGTCTGTACACAGATGGTGTACAGAACGCCCCCCAGAAATGTCATTTCCTGCTTGTGTGATTCGGCTTACTAATTTTTCCCAGAAGTCCGCACTAAGATACAAATCATATTTTCAGCATCCTCCTCCAACTATGTCATTTTTGGTATGATACTCCAAAGGGAAATCATGTCTAAAGGGATGCAGACCCTGCAGGTGAAGCAACTGATTGAGAATTAAGGAATCTGCAACAAAGTTTTTTAAAATCCTTGCAATGTACATAGATCACCCAGTGGGGAATGTTGTGTTTTTGTTAACTACTTGCCACCGGTAGGATGCCCATGGATGTCCTCGGGTTGCAGTGGTTATACCGGGATGAGGCCTGCTCCTACAGGCCTCATCCCAGTAATGAAAATTTTCAGCTGGCGATCCCCTTTGTAGCAGAAGTGATCTGAGTGCCCCCCCCCCCCCCTCTTGCTGCCGCTGTTGCCTTTCCCTCTAGTGTCCAATTGCAGAGGAGCCTGGAAGCGACATCGGCTGCACAGAACAGAGAGCGAGGAACTGATGATGTCCCTCCCGCTCTGTGACTACCCCGGATACCAGGAGTGACAATTATGTCATTGCTTCCAGTTCCGCCCCTTTATCTGGCTGTTAGCGACGAGGAAAGTAGCCAATCAGACCGCTTTGTCATTGATCGGCTGCATTGGAGGCCAGAGGAGAGATTTGGGGTCTGGTAGACCCCAGATCTCTCTCTAAAGAGGACCGGTCATGGCCCATGCTGTCACATTGGAGGATGTTCATCTCTTGTGATAACAATAAAGTTAATAAAAAAAGTGTAAAAAATAAAGTGTTTTTATAAAATTAAATATTAGAAAAAAAGTAAAGCGCCCCCTGTGCTTAGACACAAACGTGCATGCATACGTTACTCCCGCACGCATATGTAAACGATGATTGCACCACACATGCGAAGGTATAGTTGTGAACATCAGAGCGAGAGCAATAATTATAGCACCAGAACTCCTGTGTAACTCTGAACTGGTAACTTTAAAAGCATTTTAAGCACCGTAGTTTGCCGCCATTCCACAGGCAGACCCAATTTTAAAATCACATTAAAAACGCTGCGCTATCAAAGGTATAAGCAAAAAGCCTCTGAACTGCTAAAAATATATCCTCTACATCCTCTATTGTTAGTAGAGGCTCACAGGACGTGTTCTATATAATTTTAGAACCAATTTTAAAGTGTGACCTGTTGGGTATCTGTTTACTCAGCGTAAACCTCATCTTTCACATTCTACAAAAAAATGCCTCGTGTCAGAATTGGCCTGGATACCAAGTAGTTAAAGAGGAGGTCCGCCCACCCCTGAAAAAATTAAAAGCCAGCAACTACACATATTGCAGCTGCTGACTTTTAATAATGGGACATTTACCTCTTCAGGAGTCCAGCGATGTCGGCACCACAGCTGATGTTTCCATCAGCTGTCGAGTGTTGCCATTGTGGGTAAGGGAACCAGGCAGTGCAGCATTACGGCTTCACTCCGGCACCCTGCTGCGCATGTGCGAGGCTCCGCTGTGCTATCCTACTGGCCCGGCGGAGGGAGCTGAGCTATTGACCGGTAACCGCCCCCAGAAAGGTGCCATATGTGGCACCGGTGGGGGGAGGGGACAAATGAGTCGAAGTTCCACTTTTGGGTGGCACTCCTCTTTTAAAGACCCTTGATCTTTGCTGTTAGCAAAGTATTGATGCTTTCTTATAATTACCAATCTGATCTGAACTCCTCCATCATATAGCAGCCGATTCTTATATAATCTGCTGCATCCAATAATCAATCTCTCCCCCCCTTTTTTTTTTTTTCCCAGGCATGGGAATGTTGATCTTTTTGTAAAGAATTGATAGCTCATTTCAAATACTTATTCAGGCTTTCAACATGATCTTAATTATTTACATTAATTTTAAAAAAGGGATTTTATTTTCTTTGTAATCCTACTTGCCTATGTGCAAGCAGCATTGCTCCAACACTGAGAACCAAGTGATCACACACCACCGATCGCTCTGTTCTCAGAGCTCCCTGAGCAGAGAGCCGGCTCATCCTCTCAGCAGCACCCGACCATATGGTCGCAATCTTTCCAGAGCCTGGACCGGCTCGGTGATGTCCGCTGACAGCAGGCTTCAGCCGTCTCCTGAAAATGGGTCACAGGAGTGCAAAACGATCTGCACTTCTGTGATCCATAGGAGCAGTGCAGCCAAACAAACTTTGGCTGTACTTCTCTAAGTTTCTGATATTATATCGTACTCCACTTGTTTCATTGGATTAACCTTTGATTTAGGTCTCCAAAAAAGGTTGTGGACACTCCTTGTAATTTGTTTAACTTGTTTCCTAAACTGTTTCGCAATACAAATTTTACTTAATAGTTATGTCTCATAGCCATTAATCTTGCAGGAAGGCAGTTTGCTTTTCTATGTAATTAACATGTTTCAGGTGCATTGCAATTTCACCCTATTTATGCCAGGTTACAGGCCTTAATTCGAAGAGCCTGAAAAATTCATTCGACTACAAGTAAAGCACACTTTACCAGATCTAATTAAAGTGATTGTAGCCCTAAAAAATGCTCCTGTCCCTTTAAGGCACGAGATATAGCGCAGTGCTTTTTCCATGTCCATTGTCTCTTCTCTATGCTGTACAATACCTGGCTGATCCTGGCTTCCCCTCTTTAAAGTGGATGTAAACCCGAATATTTTTTTTTTTTTTTATCATAATGTAGAGTATAAGATTTCCTATCATTTGAGCCCAGTCTTGCCACAAAGAGATAATCCAGCTCTGAGCAATCCTCTTTTATTGTTCAGTGAGAAAAATCTTGACAAACTGAGAAAAACTTTGTCAAATGTTCAGTGTCACTGTATAGCAATAATTCATCCATCACATCTGACCCATTGATCCATCCATCCACCTGATGGCAGTTTGGCCCCTTTCACACTGGGGCGGTAGGGGGCATCGGCGGTAAAACAGCGCTATTTTTAAAGCTGTTTTACTGCGGTATTCGGCCGCTAGCGGTGCGGTTTTAACCCCCCGCTGGCGGCCGAAAAAGGGTTAAAACCCCTCGTACAGCTCGGCTATAGCCGCGGTATAGCCGCGCTGTCCCATTGATTTCAATGGGCAGGAGCGGTGAATACACTGCTCCTTCACCGCTCCAAAGAAGCGGCTTGCAGGACTTTTTTTACCGTCCTGCCAGCGCATCGCTTCAGTGTGAAAGCCCTCGGGCTTTCACACTGAACAAACAGCAGAGGCTGTTTAGGGGCGGTTTGCAGGCGGTATTTTTAGCGCAATAACGCCTGCAAACCGCCCCAGTGTGAAAGGGGCCTTTCAGGTGTAAGGTATTACAGCCTGCTCTGGTATATAGGTCTGTTGGTGCTACTTGCTGTTTTTCCCGACCTTATGTGGGCTTTTGGCCTCCCCTTGTAAAGACCAAAGATCCCATATCATGTACTGTACACCTGTAAAAACAGGATTTTTGACTTGCCAGTAAAATTTGTTTCTTGAAGTGCGGTATGGAGTACAAGTTCCTCCCTTCTGTTCCTATGATCTCTCAGCAGCTTTTTTGCCAATTACCTGAGGGTAGCTACCATATATACTCGAGTATATGTTGACCTGAATATAAGCGGAGGCACCTAATTTTACCAAAAAATACTGGGAAAACTTATTGACTCGAGTATAAGCCTAGGGTGAGAAATGCGCAGCTACTGTAAGTGGTAAAGAGGGTCAACAATGCCCATTTGCAGCCTCACTGTGCCCATTTTGCATGCATTTGTATGCAAACCCAGTGGAACTTGCACCACAATATATCCAAAGCTGGGGTTCCTAGCACCAAGTGGCCCCGAGATACAGGGCCCCAAAAATCGGTTCAGAAAATGACAAGCACTTTTCTGCAGCAGAGAATGACATTTTCCGAACTGACTTTGGGGCCCCGTATCTCGGGGCCACTTGGTGCTAGGAACCCCAGCTGGTTATGTTGTAGTGCTAGTTCCACTGGGTTTGCACACCAAATTTGGGGTTCCTAGTACCAAGTGGCCCCGAGATACGGGGCCCCAAAGTCGGTTCGGAAAATGACATTTTTTGCTGCAGAAAAGTGCTTGACTCGAGTATAAGCCGAGGGGGGCTCTTTCAGCACAAAAAAAGTGCTGAAAAACTCGGCTTATACTCGAGTAATATATGGTAAATTTAACCAATGTTAAATATCCAGTGACCCATATTGTACTCCAAGAAACTGATTTTAGTGGTAAGTCAAAAATCATACTTTTTAAAGGCATAGTTCGACGTGTCCCTTACCTGCATAGGCAGTTTTTGGTAATCTGTAGATAATTTTAAATAATGCCCTTGCTATAGGTGTAGCTATTTACGTACAATGCCTTGAAAAAGTATTTATGCCCCTTGAAATTTTCAACATTTTGTCATGTTACAACCAAAAATGTAAATGTATTTTGTTGGGATTTTATGTGATAGACCAACACAAAGTGGCACATAATTGTGAAGTGGAAGGAAAATGATAAATGGTTTTCAATTTTTTTTTACAAATGGATATGTGGAAAGTGTGGTGTGCATTTGTATTCAGCCCACTTTTCTCTGACACCCCTAACTAAAATCTAGTGGAACCAATTGCCTAGTTAGTAAATAGAGTTCACCTGTATGTAATCCCAGTATAAATACAGCTGTTCTGTGAAGTCCTCTGAGGTTTTGTGATCAAAGAGCATCATGAAGGCCAAAACTAACACTGCACATTGCCCTGAACACACCATCCCCACCGTGAAACATGGTGGTGGCAGCATCATGTTGTGGGGATGCTTTTCTTCAGCAGACACAGGGAAGCTGGTCAGAGTTGATAGGAAGATGGATGGAGCCAAATACAGGGCAATCTTAGAAGAATTATACCCTGTATACACACGGTCAGATTTTCAGACGGAAAAAGTGCGATCGGATTGTGTTGTCGGAAATTCCGATCGTGTGTGGGCTCCATTGGACTTTTTCCCTCGGAATTTCCGACACACAAAGTTTGAGAGCAGGATATAAAATTTTCCGACAACAAAATCCAATCGGTTAAATTCCGTTCGTGTGTACACAAATCCGACGCACAAAGTGCCACGCATGCTCAGAATAAATTGAGACGAAAGCTATTGCCCCGTTTATAGTCCCGACGTACGTGTTTTACGTCACCGCGTTCAGAACAATCGGTTTTTCCAACAACTTTGTGTGACCGTGTGTATGGAAGACAAGTTTGAGCCAACATCCCTCGGAAAAAATCCATGGATTTTGTTGTCGGAAATGTCCGAACAAAGTCCGACCGTGTGTACAAGGCATTAGAAGAACCCTGTAAGGCTACTTTCATACTGGAGCGGGGGGGTGGGGGTGTTAGCAGTAAAGCGCCGCTAATTTTAGCTGCTGTAATAGCGGCGCTTATCGTAGAGGCACTTAAAGGGGCACTTTTACAGTGGGGGTCTGACCAATCTTTTTTTTTTTTTTTTCTTTTTTTTTTTTAGGTCAATGAGACACTTTGCTAATACCAAAATAATACTCAGTTTGGGTGTAATATTTCCGCCTCTGTCTGTTTTCGAACTGAAGAATAACTTAAAAAATGTGATGCTGGCTGTTTCCATCTTGCTTGTGGGCATTTGAAGCCCACAAGCATTGATTTCCTGGATGCGGTGAATGCTGTTCATTCACAGCTTGTTCACACGTATGATCATTGTTCCTGCACTGAATCTTGGGAAGCCTGACACTAAGCTCCCAGGAGACAGTGCGGCGCCGTGAAAAGGCAATAAACACGCCTACTCCCATGGGAGGAGAGACAGGAAGTGCCACAATAAAGTACAATATAAAGGTAATTACAGCGATAAAAAAAATGTTCGTGCGGCATTTGAGCATCTATGCAATTAACTGAAGGGGGTAAGATTAAGTTAAAAATTTGAGTGGAACCCCGCTTTAACTCCTGCTAGCGCCGAATAAAGGGTTAAAAGCAAGCGCCCTTGAAGCGCCGCTGCCGAAGCGCTTTGCAGGTGCTTTGGCAGCGGTGCCCATTCATTCCAATGGCAGGGGTGCGGTGGAGAAGTGGTATATACACTACTTCTGCACCGCCTGAAAGATGCTGCTTGCAGGACTTTTTCTAATGTCCTGCAAGCGCACTGCCCCAGTGTGAAAGCACTCAGGCTCTCACACTGGGGCTGCAGGGGAGGTGTATTACAGGTGCTACTTTTAGCCCAAAAACGCCTGAAAAACAACTCCGTGTGAAAGGAGTCTTAGACCCCTTTCACACGAAGGCGTTTTTGCAGTGTTTTAGCACTAAAAATAACGCTATTAAAACGCTCATAAAACGTTCCCCATTCATCTCAATGGACCCTTTCACACTGAGGTGTTGCGCTGACGGGGCATTGAGAAGTCCTGCAAGCAGCAGCTTTTGGAGCAGCTTTTAGGCGTTGAAAAAAGCGCTTAACCAGTTGCCGACCGCCTAACGCAGATATACTGCGGCAGAATGGCACAGGCAGGCAAAATCACGTACCTGGTACGTAATCTGCCTCCCGCGGGCGGGGGGTCCAATCGGATCCCCACCTCGTGCCCGAGGCGGTCGACTTGTGTCTGGCAGCGATCAGACGTGAGGGGGAAACCATCCATTCGTGGCCCCCCCTCGCGATCGCTCCCAGCCAATCAGATTCTTCCTCTGCTGCTGTATAGTAAACAGCAGCAGAGGAAATGATGTAATCTCTCCTCGGCTCGGTATTTTCCGTTCCGAGGAGAGAAGACATCTATATGAGTGCACAAACACTACACACACACTAGAACCTGCCAGGCATACATTACACCCCCGATCACCCCCCCCCCTCTGTCACACTGACACCAAGCTGTTTTTTTTTTTTTTGTTTTTTTCTGATTACTGCATTGGTGTCAGTTTGTGACAGTGTGGTAGGGCAGTTAGTGGTAGCCCCCTTTAGGTCTAGGGTACCCCACTAACCCCCCCTAATAAAGTTTTAACCCCTTGATAACCCCCCAGTCGCCAGTGTCACTAAGCGATCATTTTTCTGATCGCTGTATTAGTGTCACTGGTGACGCTAGTTAGGGAGGTAAATATTTAGGTTCGACGTCAGCGTTTTATAGCGTCGGGGACCCCCATATACTACCTAATAAAGGTTTTAACCCCTTGATTGCCCCCTAGTTAACCCTTTCACCAGTGATCACCGTATAACTGTTAAGGGTGACACTGGTTAGTTAGTTTATTTTTTTATAGTGTCAGGGCACCCGCCGTTTATTACCTAATAAAGGTTTAGCCCCCTGATCGCCCGGCGGTGATATGCGTCGCCCCAGGCAGCGTCAGATTAGCGCCAGTACCGCTAGCACCCACGCACGCAGCATACACCTCCCTTAGTGGTTTAGTATCTGAACGGATCAATATTTGATCCGATCAGATCTATACTAGCGTCCCCAGCAGTTTAGGGTTCCCAAAAACGCAGTGTTAGCGGGATCAGCCCAGATACCTGCTAGCACCTGCGTTTTGCCCCTCTGCCCAGTCCACCCAAGTGCAGTATCGATCAATCACTGTCACTTACAAAACACTAAACGAATAACTGCAGCGTTCGCAGAGTCAGGCCTGATCCCTGCGATCGCTAACAGTTTTTTTGGTAGCGTTTTGGTGAACTGGCAAGCACCAGCCCCAGGCAGCGTCAGGTTAGCGCCAGTAGCGCTAACACCCACGCACGCACCATACACCTCCCTTAGTGGCATAGTATCTGAAAGGATCAATATCTGATCCGATCTATACTAGCAGCAGTTTAGGGTTCCCAAAAACGCAGATACCTGCTAGCACCTGCCTTTTGCCGCCCGGCCCAGCCCACCCAAGTGCAGTATCGATCGATCACTTTTACTTACAAAACACTAAACGCATAGCTGCAGCGTTCGCAGAGTCAGGCCTGATCCCTGCGATCGCTAACAGTTTTTTTTTTGGTAGCGTTTTGGTGAACTGGCAAGCCCTGCGGCCTAGTACACCCCACTCGTAGTCAAACCAGCACTGCAGTAACACTTGGTGACGTGGCGAGTCCCATAAGTGCAGTTCAAGCTGGTGAGGTGGCAAGCACAAGTAGTGTCCCGCTGCCACCAAGAAGAAGACAAACACAGGCCCATAGTGCCCTTCCTGCTGCATTCCCCAATCCTAATTGGGAACCCACCACTTCTGCAGCGCCCGTACTTCCCCCATTCACATCCCCGACCAAATGCAGTCGGCTGCATGAGAGGCATTTTCTTTATGTCCTCCCGAGTACCCCTACCCAACGAGCCCCTAGGGGTGCAACGGATCAAAAATTTCACGGATCGGATCGATCCTCGGATCAGAGTCACGGATCGGATCATTTTCGGATTAGCAAAAAAAAAACAAAACACACAAATCTTGTTACACCCACCGGAATTTTAGATTTAAAAGCTATTTTCAAAACAAAACCGAGCTTATATGCATAAATACAGTATTTGCATATAAGCTCAGTTTTGTGTTGAAAATGGCTTTTAAATCTAAAACTCCGGTGGGTGTAACAAGATGTCCGCTTGCCCCCTTCTCACTCTCATTATTGTACTGTGCAGGAGTGTGGGGTGTAGCAAGATGGCGGCGACGAAACGTCACTTCCTGTCGAGACAGCGGCCGCTTCCGGGTGTACTAAGATGGCCGCCGGCTCCGGAGCTAGGCCGAAGCCGCGGCCTTTCCTATGGCTGAGGCCGAAAAGTGCTCCGCGGATCGCGGGTGTGCCGATCCGCGGAGGGTGATCCGTACGGATCACGGATCGGCAACGATCCGTTGCACCCCTACGAGCCCCCCAAAGAAGATGTCGTGTCTGCAGCAAGCGCGGATATAGGTGTGACACCCGCTATTATTGTCCCTCCTGTCCTGACAATCCTGGTCTTTGCATTGGTGAATGTTTTGAACGCTACCATACACTAGTTGAGTTTTAGCGTAGGGTACAGCATTGCACAGACTAGGCGCACTTTCACAGGGTCTCCCAAGATGCCATCGCATTTTGAGACCCGAACCTGGAACCGGAAAAATATATAAAATAATAAAAAATAGCTGTCGTTTTATTTTCTCTCTCGCTCTATTGTTCTGCTCTTTTTTTACTGTATTTTGTTCTGCTCTTTTTTACTGTATTTTGTTCTGCTATGTTTTATCATGTTTGCTTTTCAGGTATGCAATTTTACTGTGTTTTATTGTTAACTATTTTTTTGTCTTCAGGTACGCCTTTCACGACTTTGAGTGGTTATACCAGAATGATGCCTGCAGGTTTAGGTATCATCTTGGTATCATTCTTTTCAGCCAGCGGTCGGCTTTCATGTAAAAGCAATCCTAGCAGCTAATTAGCCTCTAGACTGCTTTTACAAGCAGTGGGAAGGAATGCCCCCCCCACCGTCTTCCATGTTTTTCTCTGGCTCTCCTTTCTCAACAGGAAACCTGAGAATGCAGCCGGTGATTCAGCCAGCTGACCATAGAGCTGATCAGAGACCAGAGTGGCTCCAAAATCTCTATGGCCTAAGAATCCGGAAGCTACGAGCATTTCATGACTTAGATTTCCCCGGATGTAAATTGGGAAATTGGGAAAGCATTTTATCACACCGATCTTGGTGTGGTCAGATGCTTTGAGGGCAGAGGAGAGATCTAGGGTCTAACAAACCCCAATTTTTTCAAAAAAAGAGTACCTGTCACTACCTATTGCTCTCATAGGGGATATTTACATTCCCTGAGATAACAATGAAAATGATTTAAAAAAAAATGAAAGGAATAGTTTAATAATAAGATAAAAAAGGCACCCCTGTCCCCCCTGCTCTCGCGCTAAGGCGAACGCAATCGTCGGTCTGGCGTCAAATGTAAACCGCAATTGCACCATGCATGTGAGGTATCACCGCGAAGGTCAGATAGGGGGCAGTAATTTTAGCAGTAGACCTCCTCTGTAAATCTAAAGTGGTAACGTGTAAAGGCTTTTAAAAATGTATTTAGTTTGTCGCCACTTTTAAATTGAAATTTAAAAAGAGTTTTTTTTCCCAAAAAAAGCGTTAGAAAAATCGCTGCGCAAATACTGTGTGAAAAAAAATGAAACACCCACCATTTTAATCTGTAGGGCATTTGCTTAAAAAAAATATAATGTTTGGGGGTTCAAAGTAATTTTCTTGCAAAAAAAATAATTTTTTCATGTAAACAAAAAGTGTCAGAAAGGGCTTTGTCTTCAAGTGGTTAGAAGAGTGGGTGATATGTGACATAAGCTTCTAATTGTTGTGCATACAATGCCAGGACAGTTCAACCCCCCCCCCCCCCCCCATGACCCCATTTTGGAATATTTTATATTTTGACACAAGTTGCAGGAAAGTGACACTTTTTTTTTTTTTTTTTTTTGCACAAAGTTGTCACTAAATGATATATTGCTCACACAGGCCATGGGTATATGTGGAATTACACCCCAAAATACATTTAGCTGCTTCTCCTGAGTACGGGGATACCACATGTGTGGGACTTTTTGGGAGCCTAGCCGCGCACGGGACCCCGAAAACCAATCACCGCCTTCAGGATTTCTAAGGGTGTAAATTTTTGATTTCACTCTTCACTGCCTATCACAGTTTCGGAGGCCATGGAATGCCCAGGTGGCACAAAACCCCCCAAATGACCCTATTTTGGAAAGTAGACACCCCAAGCTATTTGCTGAGAGGTATAGTGAGTATTTTGCAGACCTCACTTTTTGTCACAAAGTTTTTCAAAAACAAATGAGAGCTGCAAAATACTCACCATGCCTCTCAGCAAATAGCTTGGGGTGTCTACTTTCCAAAATGGGGTCATTTGGGGGGGGGGGGGGGTTTGTGCCACCTGGGCATTCCATGGCCTCCGAAACTGATAGGCAGTGAGGAGTGAAATAAAAAATTTACACCCTTAGAAATCCTGAAGGCGGTGCTTGGTTTTCGGGGCCCCGTACGCGGCTAGGCTCCCAAAAAGTCCCACACATGTGGTATCCCCGTACTCAGGAGAAGCAGCTAAATGTATTTTGGGGTGTAATTCCACATATGCCCATGGCCTGTGTGAGCAATATATCATTTATTGACAACTTTGTGCAAAAAAAAAAAAAAATTGTCACTTTCCCGCTACTTGTGTCACAATATAAAATATTCCATGGACTCAACATGCCTCTCAGCAAATAGCTTGGGGTGTCTACTTTTCAAAATGGGGTCATTTGGGGGGTTTTGTGCCATCTGGGCATTTTATGGCCTTCAAAACTGTGATAGGTAGTGAGGAGTGAAATCAAATATTTACGCCCTTAGAAATCCTGAAGGTGGTGATTGGTTTTCGGGGCCCCGTACGAGGCTAGGCTCCCAAAAAGTCCCACACATGTGGTATCCCTGTAATCAGGAGAAGCAGCTGAATGTATTTTGGGGTGTAATTCCACATATGCCCATGGCCTGTGTGAGCAATATATCATTTAGTGACAACTTTTTGTAAACCTTTTTTTTTTTTTTGTCATCCAATCACTTGGGACAAAAAAAAATGAATATTCAATGGGCTCAACATGCCTCTCAGCAATTTCCTTAGGGTGTCTACTTTCCATAATGGGGTCATTTGGGCGGGTTTTGTACTGCCCTGCCATTTTAGCACCTCAAGAAATGACATAGGCAGTCATAAACTAAAAGCTGTGTAAATTCCAGAAAATGTACCCTAGTTTGTAGACGCTATAACTTTTGCGCAAACCAATAAATATACGCTTATTGACTTTTTTTTTTTTACCAAAGACATGTGGCCGAATACATTTTGGCCTAAATGTATGACTAAAATTGAGTTTATTGGATTTTTTTTATAACAAAAAGTAGAAAATATAATTTTTTTTTCAAAATTTTCGGTCTTTTTCCGTTTATAGCGCAAAAAATAAAAAACGCAGAGGTGATCAAATACCATCAAAAGAAAGCTCTATTTGTGGGAAGAAAAGGATGCAAATTTTGTTTGGGTACAACATTGCATGACCGCGCAATTAGCAGTTAAAGCGACGCAGTTCCAAATTGTAAAAAGTGCTCTGGTCAGGAAGGGGGTAAATCCTTCTGGGGCTGAAGTGGTTAAACGCCCCTCTCCATTTAAATGAATTGAAAACGCTGTAAAAACGCCTGAATAGCGCCTATAATCCGCCCTGAGCTGTAGAAAATTCACATGATCTCACAAAAAGGTAAACTTAGAAGCAGAAAAGAGAGCATCTAAAACAGGACTCAAATTGTGGGAAGGTCAGAATGATTAAACAGACCATCAAAGTGCCAAAAAAAAGAATTAATCCCAGAAAAATGAAGATTTGAAGTAAAACAAGACACTGCTTGTTACTTTACAAAACACTGCTTGTTTTACATGATATCACAAAGGATAAACATGCAAGCAGAAAGATAGCATCAATAACACGTGCTTCAATAACGCTTGAAAAACGCTGTTAAAACGCCTGCAGCGCTGCGTTAACTTTACCGCTAGCGCTCCTAAAACGTGGTAAAAACGCTGTAATAATGCTAAGGCATTTTAGGGCGTTTTTGAAGCACCTTGGTGTGAAAGGGGTCTAAGGCCCCTTTCACTCTGAGGCGTTTTTCAGGAGTTTTAGCTCTAAAGTTACCGCCTAAATACTGCATGAAAAACGCCCCCCCATGTATCTCAGTGTAACCTTTCAGACTGAGGCGTTGTGCTGGCTGTGCGTTGGAAAAAATCCTGCAAACAGCCTTTTTGAAGCATCTTTGGGGTGCAAAAAATAGCTCTGTAAAAACGTCTATCCCAATTGAAATGAATGGGAAATGCTGTAAAACCGCGGTAATACCGCTTTAAAACCGCCCAGAAGCTGTGGGGAAGGTCACATGACCGCATGGTCAGGTTTGCTAACGCTTAAAAACTGCTATAGAAACGCGATTAAAACGCATGGGCATTAGCGCGTTTTTGCCGCGTTAGCAGTAAAAATAGCGCTAATAACGCTCAACGTTTTTACCGCGGTTTTGCATCACCTCAGTGTGAAAGGGGCCTTGAAGTCTGCAAAAGACTTGAGACTGGCGCGGAGGTTCCCCTTCCAGCAGGACAACGACCCTAAACATACAGCCAGAGCTACAATGGAATGGTTTAGATCAAAGCATTTTCATGTGTTGGAATGGCCCAGTCAAAGTCCAGACCTAAATCTCCTTGGCAAGACTTGAAAATTGCTGTTCACACTCTCCATCCAATCTGACAGAGCCTGAACTATTTTGTAAAGAATAGGCAAAAATGTCACTCTCTAGATGTGCAAAATTGGTAGAGACATCCCCAAAAAGACTTGCAGCTGTAATTGCAGTGAAAGGTGGTTCTACAAAGTATTGACTCAGGGGGGCTAAATACAAATGCACGCCACACTTTTCACACATTTATTTGTAAAACAATGGGAAAATCATTTTCCTTCCTCTTCACAATTATGTGCCACTTTGTTGGTCTATCACAAAAAAAAATGTAAATGTATTTTATTGGGATTTTAACAGAAGTTTTTATTGATCAGATACGTGTATACCATACATCCGCAAAAGGATCAGACCTTTAGGTCAGATGGGTGGAACTTTAGAGAATAAGAGTAATGGATAAGTGGGGCAGTACTAGGAACAGGGAGGGGATGGAGAGGGGGGCAATAAGTAAGTGGTTTGGTTGTAACGTGACAAAATGTGGAAAATTTCAAGGGGTATGAATACTTTTTCAAGACACTGTACCTCATGAAGCCTGACCTCCCTGGACTCTTGCTGTTCACCTTTTAACATCAAGAGCGAGCCCTTTCTATGATTCAGACCCCCTCGCTTGCATTTTCTCTCCCCTGTTGCAGTAGCTCTAGGCTCAGAGTTTGAGAGCTCACTCCTCCTGTGATGAAGGTGAACAGTAATGGCTCGGTCTCCCTGAAAAATGTCCTGAGAATTTTCCAGGCAGGCTTCATGAGGTGTGTAAATAGCCTACACCTATAGCTGGGGCATTATTCAACTGTAGTCAGAGCTGCACAGCTTTTTATCTGCGGACGCCTCTTTAGGCAGGTGTGTTTTTTTTTTTTTTTGAAAAGCTGAACCAACCCTGTAAATGCAAACCGTGTCTCTGTAAAAGTCCTATACCTCTGCATTGTTTCTTTTTTTTTTTTTTTTTTTTTTTTTTAGTAGGGTCATGTCTGATCTTGTGGTAAAAACTGTATATTTATTGCCCTTCCCAACCACTTCCTGGTAAGCTGCAAAGATAGCAGACGTAGGTGTAAAAATTGTATCTCCTGCCAGCATTCACCTGAATTGGGCCATACTGCAACTCCCTTTCATTCTGGTGTAATGCATGTGGTTACAGCCTGGTAGAGCACAGGATTTCAGGGGTTAAAACAGGCGGTAAGATTCTACATTTTACATTAGCATAGCGATGTTTCTAAACATTGTAGTCGGACATTTTGTAACTGAAATGAGTGATAAGTTTGTGTGTGTGTGTGTCTATATATAGATATATCTATATATTTCTCCATAATTCCTTATTTATAGGTTCTCATTCTTAGTAACAGAACTCGCAGCTGTTTATACATTTAATTTTAATTTTTTTTTTTGCAAATATGTGCAGATACTGGGTAGATGAAACTAGGACAAATAAGCGAAAGCAAATTTGTGTTTTGCAACCAGATGTTCTCAACTGAAAAACCCAGCAGTCTTGTTTTCAGATTACGATTTGATAGTGTCTTTAAATTGATGTATGAGGGCATTAATATGCTGTATGGATATACTGACCTTTACTTTGTCATCTGCAAATTTCCAGAACAGCCAGGGCCGGATTTCCCACAAGGCCACCGAGGCCAGGCCTTGGGGCAGCAGTGGTACAGGGGCGGCGCCGCTCCTGCAACGACTTCTTGGCCGCCCCCCACACTAACATAGCAGCATGCAATTCACCCGGGCACCAGAGAGGTGGGGGCGCTAGAGTGCTCCTCTCCCTCCTCCTCCTCTCTGTGTCCAGACTGAGGCGGCTCCCTCCGCAGGTCACCGCCGCCGCTGCTGTTTTTTTCGAAGCTCAAGCCTGTCCCCCCTCCCTCCTCCTGTCAAAGAAGGAGAGCAGCCGCCGGAGATCGGAGCGGCTGGTCTCTGTGCGGGGGGGTGTGTTCTCCTCTGTCTCTCACTCCCGCCCAAGCCTGTCTCCATCTGTTCTGTTGTACACTTATGGAGGGGGGTTTGTCCTGGGGGGTCTGTACTAATGGAGGGGAGGTTGTCCTGGGGGGTCTGTACTAATGGAGGAGGGGTTTGTCCTGAGGGGGTCTGTACTAATGAAGGGGGGGGGGGTTGTCCTGGGGGTCTGTACTAGTGAAGGGGGGGTTGTCCTGGGATGTCTGTACTAATGAAGGGTGGGTTTGTCCTGGGATGTCTGTATTAGTGAAGGGGGGTTGTCCTGGGGGGTTTGTACTAATGAAGGGAGGGGGGTTTTGTCCTGGGGGTCTGTACTAATGGAGGGGGGGTTTGTCCTGGGAGGGTCTGTACTAATGAAGGGAGGGGTGGTTTGTCCTGGGGGGGTCTGTGCTAATGGAGGGGGTGGGGGTTGACCTGGGAGGGTAATAGAGAGGGTGTTGTCCTTAGGGGGGGTTGTACTAATGGAGGGGGTTTGTCCTGGAGGGGTCTGTACTAATGAAGGGAGGGGTGGTTTGTCCTGGTGGGGGTCTGTACTAATGGAGGGGGGTTGTCCTGGGGGGTTTTTACTAATGGAGGGGGGTTTGTCCTGGGGGGGTCTGTACTAATGAAGGGAGGGGGGTTTGTCCTGGGGGGTCTGTACTAATGAAGGGAGGGGAGTTTGTCCTGGGGGGGTCTGTACTAATGAAGGGAGGGGGATTTATCCTAGGGGGGTCTGTACTAAGGGAGGGGGTTTGTCCTGGGGGGGTCTGTACTAAGGGAGGGGGTTTGTCCTGGGGGGGTCTGTACTAATGAATGGAGGGGGGTTTGTCCTGGGGGAGGGTCTGTACTAATGGGGGTGGTTTGTCCTGGGGGGGTCTACACCCAGGAAAGTACACCCAGGGCTCCAGAGGGAGAGGGCAGTGAGAGAGAGAACCCCGCTGCCCTGCGCCACCAGAGGGAAAGCCACACAGCCTGGCGCCATCCCTGGCGGAGAAAGGAATGGAGTCATTGCAGGAATACAGATCTGGGTGCTACCCAGCGGAGTCACCATGGGCAATTCAGAGTGAGCAGACTCCTGATCAGGGGAACCATTGCTGTATCGCTGGGTCAGGTTAGAGGGCCGATCGGCCATTATCTACTAATGTCCATAGGAACTGCAGTCTCTGACCGTCTCCTGTATCATGTCTGCAGTCTCTGACCGTCTCCTGTATCATGTTTGCAATCTCTGACCATCTCCTGTACTATGATTGCAGTCTCTGACCATCTCTTGTATCATGTCTGCAGTCTTTGACCGTATTATGTCTGGGGGCTCTTTCTGGTGGTGGTGGAGGGGGGGGCGGCATTGAAGGGCCCAGCCTTGGGGTGGCAAAGGGAGTAAATCCGGGCCTGAGAACAGCCACCAATATTGTCCACAGACCTCAACAGGGTGGATTTGATTTATATCGAGTCCATTTAAATCACTAGTAAAAAGGCTTCATTTAAATCAACTCGATTTTAAATCATAATTTTTAAAGAACTGTCATCTGTCTCGCAGCGGCTCCTCCTCTGACCCACTGTTAAGTCACAGACAGTCCCATTTACTTTATTGGGACGGCTGGTGATGCGGCAGTGACACAACAAGGCGAGGGATGTGGCGGCAGCAGGTGAGTGGATGCCCACTAACAGGCGCTGCCACGATCTGAAATGACAGGTGCTCTTTAAATGTAAGGATTATTCTTGCTGGTAGTTAGAATCTTTAATATTTGCAAACAAAATGAAGGTTTCCTATTTACAAAATGTAAGCCGTTAGGTTAATAAAACAGCGATATCAGAACCGATTCAATCATACAGTTTGTAGTGTACATAGATTTGCAAAACAATGGGATAGAGGAATATTCCTGAACTTTGTTTTATCTCATGTTTACTGTGAAATTGTGTGAATACATCAGTGCATGTTATCTCCGCTTACAGAGCTTGGATTCATTGAATGAGTTTCTCAAAAATGTGAATATTGCAGAATATACAGCCTCATGCTACATAACTAAGCTCCATTTCATGCTGAATAAACTAAATTCTCAATGTACAGGCCCTATGCTTTTATGTTTTTGTGTGTATAAGTGGCTGTAGAGCTGTAAGTGGAAAAAAAAAATAAAAAGGGGAAAAATTGCCCTGCCCCTTGAGGTTTACAGTAGAGTGTAGGGCAGAGTGCATTTCCTTGTAACGTTGTTTTTATTGCTAATGAATGTAGAAACTATACCAGCAATAATGTTTTTATAGTGCATCATCTGTTAATTATTAAATTGTTAGGTCGCCAGTCACTTGTTCAAAAATTGCTTTTGGTTGGGAGCCAGACAAACCTGTATGGCATTATCACTTTAGATCTGCGTGATAATGCACTGAAAGATGCTCATTTTTACTAAACAGTTAGTTATTCTCTGAAGCGAAAGCAGTCTGTCTTTGTGTGTATGGTATAGTACATCCATTTTTTTTTTTAAGCAATCCTCTCATACCAGTGAGCTTTGATTGCATGGCTTCTGCTGTATGCTGGGGGAGACATTTGCTGAAGCACCAGTCGTGGTGCATTGCACGTTTTTTGTCACAGAACTTTGAATAGTCATGAGTGAAATTTTCATACAGTTTTTTTTTTTATACACTGCAGCAGCATTGCAATGTGATTTGTGTGAAATAACACCACCATAGGAAATGAGGCTTTTTGCAAAGTCTATGCATTGCAGCTGTACTGGAAACAACTACCTGTGTAGTGTGAACTTTACACAAACAAAACAAAGCTGTGATTGCAACAAACACAATAGGAAACCAGGCATTTTGTCTTTTACATATTGGAGCTGTGCTGGAAATAGCTACCAGCGTAGTCCTAACACATCTGGTGGGAGTTGGCCTATACAGGAGTGGACACATTTTGTATTCATATTATTGCAGTCATGTCAACAAAGCAGTTTAACCACTTAAGCCCCGGACCATTTGGCTGCCCAAAGACCAGAGCACTTTTTACGATTCGGCACTGTCGTTTTAAATGTGGCTCCCAAACAAAATTGATGTCCTTTTTATCCCCCACAAATAGCGCTTTCTTTTGGTGGTATTTGATCACCTCTGCGGTTTTTATTTTTTGGGCTATAAACAAAAAAGGCGTCAATTTTGAAAAAAACGCATTATTTTTTACTTTTTGCTATAATAATTTTTTTTCCCCCCTCAGTTTAGGCCGATATGCATTCTTCATGTTTTTGGTAAAAAAAAATTGCATTAAACATTTTGATTGGTTTGCGCAAAAGTTGTAGCGTCTACAAAATAGGGGATAGTTTATGGCATTTTTTATTGATGATTTTTTTTTTTTTTACTAGTAATGGTGACAATCAGCTATTTTTATCATGAGTGCAACATTATGGCGGACAGATCGATACTTTTGGCGCGATTTTGGGACCATTCACATTTATACAGTGATCAGTGTAATTAAAAATGCATTGATTACTGTGTAAATGACTGGCAGTGAAGGGGTTAACACTAGGTGGCGCTGTATAGGTTAAGTGTGTCCCTAGGGAGTGATTCTAACTGTGAGGGGCTATGTGTGACATGACACTGATCACTGCTCCCGATTTACGTAGATATTCTCATGTAGATTGCACATTCAAACCTGGAGAAATAATTTACTTAATGAATTATATTTTCCTGAATTGTGTCATTGTCATAAGACAGATCTGCATGGGAAAATGTAAGT
The DNA here is from genome assembly GCA_037952925.1 of Lithobates clamitans. Classification (NCBI taxonomy): domain Eukaryota; kingdom Metazoa; phylum Chordata; class Amphibia; order Anura; family Ranidae; genus Lithobates; species Lithobates clamitans. Next base: position 446,344 of record JBBGZY010000503.1, on the reverse strand, counting down.
GTTTCACTTCTTGAAGAACTGTCAGATCTTACATTTGTGATGTCACAATTCTGGATCCCAGGTAATCGTGATTCAAAAATTGCAAAGCAAAATTTGGCAAGAGTAGATACCCTCTGAGTCCCATCCCTAACACCAATAATAATCATTAAAATGACCTGTTTTATTGTATCCCACACATTAAAACTGCAAAATGTCCCCAAACAGAACATCAGTGGACCTTTTTGATCCTTTTCTGAAATGTAGCAGATTTATTCTGCATCCCCCTTGAGGGTTTGCGGGATTGTTTGGGGAATTATCTTTTAGCATGGTCCCCTTCTTCTGCATTCTGTCCTTTTTCCGTTCACAAGTATGTAATTTTAGCAAGGTGCCAAATTGGTCTGTTTTGACGCTAGTCTCTTGGCTCTGTCCAGGGGAGGGAATGGTGCCTTCTCCCCATGCTATAGGATTCCTCTAATGGCTGTATCTATTGTCTTCCCTACTTCTGAGTCTGGTTCTCCAGAACAGACCATTGCCAAGTTGTCAAGTGATTTCCCCCATTCATCAGTCTTTTGATATGACCTCCATTTGACTTCATCTGGAGGCTAAAAGAGCTTCACATTCAGATTGTTTTTAGATCTTTTTCTCTTGTAATTAACTGTGTGATCTACTGAGTTGGTTGTTTGTGACCTACTCTGTCTTCCTAGAGTCAATTTAATTGCTTTTTGGATTCCCTCTCACAAGGACCCCCATTTTAAACTGAGAATTCTGCATGGAAGTCCACCCCCCCCTTTTTTTTTTTTCACTAGGAAGTATCTATCGCTCTAAGATCCTGTAATACCCTGGAGGGTCAGCAGGCTAGTACCACAGTGGCCTTACTACAGATTTTTGCTAAGAAGACAGTCCAAGTCCAGAGACTTTTGTGGGGAATGAAAGACTTTATGGTAAATACACAAATCCTATCCTGCCATTCAGATCAATCCACTTAACATAAACAACAATCCAAATGTTTTTTTTTTTTTCTCAAACATTTCTCAATCCTCAACACATTTTCCAGTACGTTAATCATTTGACAAGCAAATCCCTCCCCTATTTAAATAACAATCACCAACTAATTTGTTTTCAGATATTAGCTCTACAGTTTTTTTCCTTTTTGACAGTGTAATTATAGTTCTTCTTTGTTTACCATTTTGTGCTCTTTCATTTACCAAACATCATGACCTTCTTTTTAACTGCACAAATATGACAAGCCATTTCCTCCTGTGACATTTCCTCTTTTGTCTTGCGAACATCCCTTCCCTAAACGGCTTCGAGTTTTCTGAGCTTCTCCCTAGTTGGTTCAAAAATCCCCTGTGAAATGCTGACAAGGATTTCTTGTAGGGTAGCTTGCATCAACAAAGTGCACGTGACAGCTCTGCTTTGTGCTTATGTGAGAATCCAAAGAAAGTAGTGACCCTAGTTGGCACACATGCAAAGAAAGGAGTATGGGCTTCATTATTTCTGTGGAGTGCCATGGTCATCTGTTGGTGTCTAGTGTATGGTGCAGCTAGAGAAAGCCAGAGGTCTAGCCTGCGAGCGCTGACTAGACTTGCCGTGCCAGGCTGAGTGAGGTAAGAATTCTATGTGCAAGGAATGGGGATGAGGTCAACTCAAGTTAATGTACTCTGCAAACACCGCTCCAATTGATATGCTCCAGTTTGACAAGGACCTGTAAAAAATCAGATGACTTTAGTAACGCTGTGGCTTAACAATTACCGATCGTCATACACACTACGTTACATGAGAAAAAGGGAACCGAGAATCAAAGTTTGACTCAGAAATCACTTGCATATTTCAACTGAATTGCTGCCCAATGGATAGCTGACTGTTCTAGAAATGGCTCCTGTCGTGGTTATGGGAGCTTTTATAGAGGCAAGGAAAGAGATTATTTCCATCCTGTATTTCTGAGTTTAACTTTGTGTTAGGTGATTTAACAGCTCCATCAATGTAAACTGTAAGTTGGATAGGTATGATGGGGGTTAGATGTGAATTCTTGGTCTACATTCTGTCTAGTATCGTCCACCAATTTGCTACCACCACCTCTGAGAATATGGTAACATTATAACAGAATAAAGGCAGTATGATACTCAACGGAAAAGTTTGTTTTGGGGAATAAATAAAAATTTCCTTACTGGAAAATTACCATTTTGGCAGTCTATGGATTAGTCCAGGTTCACACTGCTCTGACATGAAAGTTGAGCGACTTCCGATCCGACTTTGCCCTGCAAATTCAGTCTGACTTTTATCTGACTTAAAGTGGATGTAAACCCAATTCATGAAATTTGACCTGGGCTCCATATATCTGTAGTGTTATCTCTCTCCAAAGCACTGAGTCCTGTGTGTTTCTGCTGTTTCGTTCCTCTGTTATTAGCATGAAAACTTCTGACAAGTTCTCCAAGACGGGAGATAAAAGCAGCTGAAAATGTGTGTTGAGGGAGGTTGCTATAAATAGATTAGCAGAGAGCTTGTCTTGTCACGGCACAGCTCTGAAAGTATCTTCGTTCTTCCTAAGGGGAGGGGGGGGGCTTTCCTCCAATTAGCTGTCTCCCAGTGTAAGCCAAGATTACACTCTCAGTGCTGAATGAGGAAGTGAAAATTCTAACATGATGTAAGAATTCTAAAGAATATAGAAAGAAAAAGACAGCAGATATACATGTAAAACTTATGTAGGGAGATTTGTTTCATCTCTGTATCATCTGGGGCTGTTCACTTCACTGGGTATATGTAAGGTTTTGCATCCACTTTAATGTGACTTTTTACACTGTGGCATTGAAGTCAGACCAAAGTGGTGCAGGAAACTTTTTCTAAAGTCAGAGTTTTGTCGTATAAGTTAAAACAGCTCTTAGGGAAACATTGAATTTGACATGACTTGCTGTCACAAGTTGGATCCCATGTCACAGCGTGTGAACCAGTCCTTGGTTGATTTACATGTGTTTATTTGTTTTTTTTTTTTTGTACTTGTATGCGGTTTGTCTAGTTCATGCACCTGGATTTAAAATGGACACACTCGTTTCCAAATGAGCACGTTCAGTATATTTGGTTTACTGTATACCTCAAATAGGATGTGTAGAGTGGTGGTAATCCTGACCTGTGTTTTGGCTTTTTAAGGAAGCTTTAATAAATGACTGTACAGTACTTTCAATTGACAGTATGAAACCAAATGTAGTTTTGAGATACAACATAGTGGTATTTCCTGCTGTGTGCTGTGGTTCAAGGCAGGCAACAGCTCACTAAATGCAAATGTCTGCCTTTAACCCTAACTCAGGGCAACAAGTGTTTCATTTTACAATACCATTTTTAAATCTAAAATCTTTTTATTTTTGAGTTGTGGAGAGAGTAGGGATGGGCCTCTCGTATATTTTTGCTCTGTCTCATTGAAAAATGTACCTCGATTTCTTGTTCCACAAGCGGGAATCTTTCTCAAGTGAGAGGAAGTCCTCTTTAGCCCTCGTTCATACCAGTGTGACTTGTCATGCGATTTGACAGTTCCAAATCGCATGACAAGTCCCACCCCATTGCCGGCATTGGAACTATTCTTATCGCCGCAGCGATTATGAAAGATTCCTGCGCTAATTTTTTTCTTTTCTAATTTTTTGCGCCTAGCATAGACTTCTTTTGCAAGCTGCAATGAAATCGGTGTAAATTGCACTGATCCGCAGCTTTGAAATCACGCTGTAGTAGCACGATTTCAAAGCCGCACAAGTCTGAACCAGGGCTTAGACAGATGTCCCCATTGAAGATTTCTCCTCATCACATGTCAAAGTGTTATGTTTTTAATGGTTTTCTGTACTGGAGACAATGCTGACCAGGACAGATAGAGTGGGCGAATCTCCTCAGTAGGGTCACAGACAACAATAAAAACAACTCCTAGCCACCTTGTACAAATTGGAATACAGGATGGTTCACCCAGTAGGATTTAGTCACCATGAACCAGTGTGGGTGAATATGACAAACTACCACTAGGTATACCATGAGTAAATAATAAGTAAAAACCTTACTAGCGATATATGATCCTAATTTAAAATGGCAACAAATCAGTTGTATAATGCACATGACTTTTGCTGCCCAGTGCTGTGATGTAGTTTTGTTTTATTGTTCATATTGCAGGCCTGTCTATAACATTTTACCGGGATTAAAGAAAACTTGAAATGAAGTATTGAGCCTGCAATTGGTAATGTCTCCTTCTGAAAAAACGATTTCCCTCAGTCAGCTTTACCACTTTTATTAATCACTAACCTGCAACATGCATGTAGATCAGTTCCAGTGTCACTTTGACTTTCTAATCTGCTTTGTTTTAAAGTAAGGGGACAACCAAGCAGATATCATTTTCACAAGGTTATCAACAATGGCAGCATTTCTCTTGGTAAAGGTTTTTAATTTAAGGTCTATATTGTGATTTTTTTTTTTTTTTGCTTTGGGTAAGGAAGTGCAGAAAAATCTCCCCAATGGGACAAAGATGGCAAAAACTTGAACAGTGGTTATAACCCTCCCCTATTCTGTATAAAACAAATAAAAAGCTCGGCCTTTATTTCTTTAAACTATGTAAAATATCAATTACATTGCCGCTTCTGGAATGCAGCTTTAAAGTACCTCCGCACTCCCTTGAATGTAATGTTTTGATGCCCTGAGTTTGAGCTAAGGTCTTTTATGAGTGAGGGTTGCTTTGAAGCAGATGGCATTCTAAAATTGAACCTTTTTGTTCATTAAGGTAAGGGAATTGGTTTATTGCACTTTGTTTAAACCTGAACAAAGGTTATATATAGATATATATCATTTTGTACTAACAGAGAAGAGATTAAAATATTGTGTTTTAATGCATAATTACCATAATGGTCGTTGACATTAGCTAGCGTGCTATTAGTAGTCCATGCTGTAAAATAGTCTGAGAGTTAAAGTGACACCAAACCATGTCAAAAATCTATATCCATTCGCTACTTGGTGTTACTAAACCCACAACAGTAAAATCAGTCTATGCAGTAAAGTTGCTTCTTATGCTCACTGTGGAACCTATGGGGTTAATCCTCTGCACTGTGTAAAAAACGCCTGTTTTGATGCTGTTTTCTCCGATTGACCCAATCTTCCACTGTCCCCTAACCTTTTCTTTTTTTTTTCTGTTTACACTCCTTTTTTTATTACTTTTATTGCTGTCCACAAGGAATGTAAACATCCCTTGTGACAGTACTAGTCACATGGCAGGTATTTATTTTTTGAGGTATCTGGGGACCCCAAATCCCTCCTTTTTTGCACTTAAAAGCATTCAAAACAGCAAGTTTGGCTGTTTTGAATACTGACTTTTTTTCAAATCTGGCGCCTTTAAGGTTACCGTGAGCTGGAAGTGCTGTTGTGACTAGTTCCAGCTTTGTTCGGGTCTCCGGCCAGCTGGTGGACGTGCCGGCGGGTCGCTCGGGCATAGTGACGGGGGGGGTGGCCGTCCCCTCCCACTGCTTGTGATGACAATCGAGCGGCTGCGTAGCCGCATCGATTATCACAAGAAAGCTGACTTCCGGCTCTAAAAAATGGTACCGTGGTTAATGACCTGTAACCTACTTTTCATGAAATTAGCTTCCTTTGTAATGTCCTCCATGGGCTCCTGGACCTTTAGTTTTCCCCTTCTCTTCCATTTGTTTGCCATGAACAAGGTTAGTTGTGGTCATGCGCACTGCTCTGTACACACTACACTTCCCATAGTCCCTAGTCCATCTTGGGAGTGAGCAAGAGAGGGTGGCTACATTCCTACATACTGTGGAACCATGGAGAATGAACGTAGCCACCCTCTAACTGGAAGCAAAATGAATTTGGTGATGTTGCGGAGGCTGAGAGTAATGGAAGGTACTTTTTTGAGGTAAGAATACATACGGGAATGGAATAGTTTCTTTTTTAAACCAGAGTTGGGTGTCCCTTTTAAAGATTTTAGTTACCAACAATATATCTTATTAAATCCCTGTAAAAGCATGTTGGAACAATGCTTGCTATTTTAGCATAAAAAATACTTGATCTGCTAATGATGTCCCTTTTTTTATGAGTGGTTTCACAAGAGTTCATTGCCTTTCTAGTGTTTACATAAGCATGACAAGCTGACATTGCATGTCATAGCCAGCGTCCTTGTAAATCTATCAAGCTGACTTGCCTCATTAACACCCTTCCCACATATATGCTGCCACATATACAGCGGGTAAAATAAGTATTGAACACATCACCATTTTTCTAGGTAAATATATTTCTAAAGGTGCTATGGACATTAAATTTTCACCATGTCGGTAACAACCCATGCAATTCATACATACAAAGAAACACAAGTTCAGGTCAGTAGCACCTTTTTAGAAATATATTTTCCTAGGAAAATGGTGACGCATTCAATACTGTGTGTGTACCTTTTTGTGTTGGGATTAATCATCGAGATCTGGCTGACACAAAAGCTTCAGGTCTCAAAGCAATCATCGGAAGCCGGAACTGGCTTACGTTGGCATAATTTGCTATCACAGGTAGTAAGCGACATTTCCCATGTGTCTTTCTCTGATGGGGGGATTTATTAAAAGTGAACTGAATCTGCATGCACAATAGTAGAATAGAGTAGTGCAGAATAAACCTCACCTTGTATGACAACCCCCCCCCACCCCTACCCCCAAATGATGTTATCTAGGGAAACGCCCATTCTCATTCCTTTTTATTGCTGTTGTGAGTATATAGGTGTGCAAAGGTTATATCCATCTATTGTAGTTGGACATAGGTTTCTTTGATTTTATAGTGCTACAGTATTATACATTACCCATCAAGCACCATTTAGATCACTCTCTGCCTCCAGAGAAGCTTGCAGTATAATTTCCTTTCCGTTCTGCGTTCTGGGCATATGTCCTTAATGCATAGTGCCATAAATGTGAGTAACGCTCGGTACAGCATTCACTCTGTTCAGGAATAGTACAAAAAGCACTTCTGGGTATAACCAGTCTCTTATCTCTCTGATATACAGTATCTCACAAAAATGAGTAAACCCCTCTACATTTTTGTAAATATTTTATTCTATCTTTTCATGTGACAACACTGAAGAAATGACACTTTGCTACAATGTAAAGTAGTGAGTGTACAGCTTGTATAACAGTGTACATTTGCTGTCCCCTCAAAATAACTCAACACACAGCCATTAATGTCTAAACCACTGGCAATAAAAGTGAATACACCCCTAAGTAAAAATGTCCAATCTTGGCCCAATGTGTCAGTATTTTGTGTGGCCACCATTATTTTCCAGCGCTGCCTTAACCCTCTTGGGCATAGAGTTCACCAGAGCTTCACTGATTGCCATTGGAGTCCTCTTCCACTCCTCCATGACAACATCACGGAGCTGGTGGATGTTAGAGACTTTGCGCTCCTCCACCTTCCATTTGAGAATGCCCCACAGATGCTCAATAGGGTTTAGGTCTGGAGACATGCTTGGCCAGTCCATCACCTTTAACCTCAGCTTCTTTAGCAAGGCAGTGGTAGTCTTGGAGGTGTTTGGGGTCGTTATCATGTTGGCATATTGCCCTGCAGCCCAGTCTCCGAGGGGAGGGGGATCATGCTCTGCTTCAGTATTTTACAGTACATGTTGGCATTCATGGTTCTCTCAATGAACTGTAGCTCCCCAGTGCCGGCAGCACTCGTGCAGCCCCAGACCATGACACTCCCACCACCATGCTTGACTGTAGGCAAGACACACTTGTCTTTGTACTCCTCGCCTGGTTGTCGCCACACATGCTTGACACCATCTGAGACAAATATGTTTATCTTGGTCTCATCAGACCACATGACCAGGTTCCAGTAATCCATGTCCTTAGTCTGCTTGTCTTCAGCAAACTTTTTATAGGCTTTCTTGTGCATCAACTTTAGAAGAGGCTTCCTTCTGTGACGGCATGCAGACCAATTGGATGCAGTGTGTATGGTATGAGCACTGACAGGCTGACCCCCCACCCCCACCAATTCGAACCTCTGCAGCAATGCTAGCAGCACATATACATCTTTCCCCAAAGACAACCTCTGGATACGATGCTGAGCACGTGCACTCAACTTCTTTGGTCGACCATGGCGAGGCCTGTTTTGAGTGGAACCTGTCCAATTAAACCGCTGTATGGTCTTGGCCACCATTCTGCAGCTCAGTTTCAGGGTCTTGGTAATCTTCTTATAGCCTAGGCCATCTTTATGTAGAGCAACAATTCTTTTTTCAGATCCTCAGAGTTCTTTGCCATGAGGTGCCATGTTGGAGAGGGAGAGCGATGACACCAAATTTAACACACCTGCTCCCCATTCACACCTGAGACCTTGTAACACTAACAAGTCACATGACACAGGGGAGGGAAAATGGCTAATTGGGCCCAATTTGGATGTTTTCACTTAGGGGTGTACTCACTTTTGTTGCCAAGAGTTTAGACATTAATGGCTGTGTTGAGTTATTTTAAGGGGACAGCAAATTTACTCTGTTATACAAGCTGTACACTCACTACTTTACATTGTAGCAAAGTGTCATTTGTTCAGTGTTGCCACATGAAAAGATACAATAAAATAGTTACAAAAATTACAAACATGTGAGGGGTGTACTCACTTTTGTGAGATACTGTGTGTGTGTGTGTGTGTGTGTGTGTGTGTGTGTGTGTGTGTGTGTTTATATTCATTTTGTGTGTGTGTATGTGTGCTGGGATGTTCTGGAGGGTCTAGTAATGCTGGCTGCTGGGGAATCTATTGTTACTGGAGGGGATCTATTTTTGCAGAGAAAGGGGGTCTGTTACTGTGAAGGTCTTCTATTGCTCCAGAGCAGGGGTCTTCAAACTGCGGCCCTCCAGGTGTTCAGGAACTACATTTCCCATCATGCCTAGTCATGTCTGTGAATGTCAGGGTTTTACAATGCCTCATGGGATGTGTAGTTCTGCAACAGCTGGAGGGCCGTAGTTTGAGGATCCCTGCTCTAGAGGATTGTTTGTTGCTGGAGTGGAACTTATGTTGCTGGGGGTCAGTTGTTGCTGGGAGGAATCTACTATTGAGGGAGGGGTCTGTGTTGCTGGCTGCTGGAGGGTCTATTGATGCTGGCTACTGGGGAATCTATTGTTGCTGGAGGGGATCTATTGTTGCTGGGGAGGTCTATTGTTGCTGGTGGGGGAATCTATTTTTGCTGATGTAGGTCTTATGTTGGAGGAGGTCAATCGCTGCTGGGAGGGATTTACTGTTGAGGGAGGGGTCTAATGTTGCTGGCTGTTGGGAGACCATTGTTGCTGGGGTGGATCTATTTTCCCTTGGGTGTCCATTGTTAGATCTATTTTACTGCTTTTATTATTAACAATTCCATACAAAATAGCACCACAAAATACTTGGTTCTGAAAGGGGTGGTACTGGGAGGTGGGTAAGGGGTGGGGTCAAGGAGCGGGGCTTGGAAGTGGGTAGGGGGCGGAGTCGAGGGGTGTCTCAGAAAAGAGGAGTTTCTCCTCCTCCTCTTTTTTATTTTTTATTTTTTTTTTTTAGTTTCCTTATCATAGGTGTGGGGCAGTGGTGTGTTCTTTACCTACATATCTTTTTGTTAATAGAAGTCCCCTTTTCCATCTCAAAAAGTTGGAAGATATGCTATTGTGGAATGGGTCCAAGATATGCTTGATGTGTGTGTTTTAATCGTGGGTGTGCGAGACACCCAACCTTTATAATCACAAGTTTGAAAATGCCAAAAATACTTTTCTCTTCATACATCAGGGGACACAGAGCCATAGTGGTTACTATGTGGGTTATAGGGCACCTTTAGGTGATGGACACTGGCACGCCCTAAGACAAGAAGTGCACTCCCTATATAACCCCTCCCACTACTGGAAGTATTCAGTTTTTTAGCCAGTGTCTTAAGGTGTTGGTCACGAGTAAAGATGTGCTGTGCTGAGTTCCACTGGAGCAATCCTTGCTGGGGCTAGCCATGCTGACCGGATCCATTCAAAGTGTCTTTTTTTTTTTTTTTGGGCCAAATTGAATGGTACCCAGGCCTCGTATCCGAAGAAACGAAGTTTCGCCTGCGAATGCTTCTCTTTTTAAAGAGCTGGACCCTGGGATCCAGTACTTTTTGGTAGTAAGGCCATAAAGTTTTACTGGCAGGGTGCTGTTGCAGGTCCAGGATTGTGGGTTACCTCTAGGTTCCCCTGCTCCTGAAGGTCTACGGAGCCCACCGTGAAGGGTAAAGATTGGGTCTGTTGGTTTACCAAAGAAAACCCTGCGGCGGGAAAAGGTAAGTGGAGCTTTCTAAGAAATATTTTTGAATTTTCTTATGAATGTCTCCTTTAAAGTGGAGGGCCACCCTGAAAAAAAAAAAATTCACCAAAAATCCTAAAAAAAAATAAATTTTTTTTTAAACTTACCTAAACCCTTGTTGCTAGACAGTCTTCCTAATCTGCCTCTTCCTATTCCGCAGCGTGCTCTGCTCCTCGGTAAGCAGCCCTGTTGTCTTCTGGGAACTGTGTGCGTGCGCAGTCGGAAACTGGCAGTGAAGCCGCAAGGCTCCACTGCCTGCTTCCCTTACCTAGGATGGCGGTGCCGGGACACGAGGGACGGGTCGGCCTCGGGCGGCCGACATCGCGGGCACCCAGGACAGATAAGTACTTATTTAAAGTCAACAGCTACAGTGTTTGTAGCTGCTGACTTTTAATTTTTTTTTTTTTTTTTTTTACGGCCGGAATCCTGCTTTAAGTAAATGTTGTCATGCCTATGTGTCACCACTGGGGGCTGTATTGAGCCCTCACCGCCTCGTGCTGGAAACAGCACTGTGTCAGGAGCCGATTGCTTCCTCTTTCTCCTCCGGCCAATGCAGCAGATCCTCCGGTAAGAAAAGGGGGGACTTGTAATGCTGGGATTCCCCCCCAGGGGGTTAAGAGCCCGGATTCATTTTTTAAAAAAACGCAGCGGCCGCTCTGCGGCTCTTTTATACCCCCCCCCCCCCGCCATGCTAGCTCTAGGTCTGAAGGTACCTATAGTCCGCCGCTCGCGCGGGAAAACCTGTCCTTTTAAAAACGGGGGTGGAGCCATAGGCAATGCAGGGGGCAGGGCTAACAGCGTCGGCGTTTTTTTGCCAGGTGCACATGGAAGAAGCTTTTAAAAGCACACTGTGTGCTGCTGCTGGATGTGGAGGATCATAAGAGCAAAGAGGTGGCATTACTTCAGGTTTGGTGACACAGGCATTTCCCTTGACACATTATTATTGCTTCAGGCTGGGCATTAATAGCAGCAATATATTGCTGGACTATAGCCTAGCAGTGTATGCATTCTTTCTGGTAGTGCCTCTGCTTTGTGCATCAGGCTATGAGTGGAAGAGGGACCAGGAACTCCTCAAAGGGTTCTAGGGGTTCAATTGTTTTACAACAACCTAAATCCATGTCCAAAAGAATGTCATCCTCAGAGTGATGCGGCCGGTCAGAGTGAGCCGTCAGGGGAGAATGGTGTTGCAGCAGCGCTGGACACTTCAGCCCCATATATATCACACAGGAGGTTTTTTCTTCTACCATTTCTAGTTTGGAAAAAAAGATTGCTATAATCACGCTCCATAGTGGGTTCAAATGTAGCAGATCCCCATCCAGTGCTCAGGACCCTCATCCTGAGGTACAAGGGGCAGGGGATCAGGAAGATCTGGAAGATACTAATATATCCTCTTCCGAGGATCCTAGTATGGAGGGAGTAATCTCACAAGACAGTTTGCTGGTACACTCCCTTACTAGATTGGTTCGCTCAAAATTTTTGCTGCTTGTAGCGCAGTCTATTGATGAGCCCACCTCCTGGTTTGGGATCACTAAAGCCTCCCCCATCTGGGGATGCTTTTCCTATCCATTCATGGTTAAAAAGCTGATATTTTCAGAATGGGAACACCCGGATAAGCAGTTTTGTTTTTTCCTCCAAAAAAGTTTTCTACACTGTATCCTATGGAGGAAGAATTCTGTAAGAAATGGGGGGTTCGAGCAATAGATGCTGCAATCGCCTCGGTGAATAAAAATCTCACTTGTCCGGTAGACAATGCGCAGATGTTAAAGGATCCAACAGATAAAAAGTTGACATTTCTTTTTAAGAACCACATGTGTCTGGCAAGTTCAGTAGCACAGCCGGTTTTTGCGGCAGTTGGTGTATCTCAGTTCATAAAGGATCAGTTTGTAGAGATACTTAAGATTCTTCCTGATCAGCAGGCCCAGCAATAGGCTGGCATATCAGATGCACTATGTTTTACGGTGTATGCTATGAAAGATTCTATCATTCAAGCCTCACGGCTTATGCTAGGACTAGTACACACACGCAGAGTCCTGTGGCTGAAGAATTGGTCAGCCGAAGCTCTTGGCTAGTTTCCCTTTTCATGGTGAACGGTTATTTGGAGACTATCTAGATTAAATATATCCAAAGGATCTCTAATGGGAAAAGTTTTTTCTCTTTTACCGGTAAAGAAGAAGTTTAAACATTTCTCCTTTTTAAGCGTGCTTCCTCTCCAGTTCCAGGAGCATCTGCCTCTAGGCAGTCTCTACGGCCTCCGTCAAGCTCAAGAGGTAGACCTCAGGGGCAGTCACAGGGCCAAAAGAGAACTTGGGGCAGAAAGCCAGCAAAACAAAATGCTAAAGCCTCCTTATGAAGGGGCGCCCCCGCTCGCTTGGATGGGGGGAAGGCTTCTGCAATTTTCAAAGATCTGGCAGGAACAATGTCAAGACAGATGTGTGGCTTCCTCAGTTTCTCTAGGTTACAAACTAGAGTTCCGAAAATTCCCGTCTCCTCGTTTTCTAAAATCAAATGTTCCCAGAGATCCAAAGAAAAGGAAGTCTCTCTTTCTAGCTCTGGATCATCTCTTATGGGAGGTGATATCAGAGGTTCTCTTAGAGGAACAGGGTTCAGGGTTTTATTCAAACCTTTTCACGGTTCCAAACCAAACGGAGGTAAGACCCATTCTAGATCTCAAGGATCTGAACCGGCACTTAAATATCCGGTCCTCTCGCATGGAGTCAATCCGATCGGTTGTTTCCACTTTGCAAGGAGGAGAGTTTTTGGCATCGATTGATATCAAGGATGCATATCTCCCCGAGCCGATATTTCCCGCTCATCAGAAATTGCTATGCTTTGAGGTAGAAAATTGTGATTTTCAGTTTGTGGCTCTGCCATTCGGTCTAGCCACTGCACCGCATGTGTTCACAAAGATCCTGGCACCTCCTTTAGCCAGGTTAAGGGCTCAGGGCATAACTGTCCTAGCCTATTTAGACCATCTGCTTTTAGTGGATTAATCAGTCTCTGGTCTAAACCAAAGTTTAATCTCAGCTGTAAGCTACCCGGAATTCCTAGGTTGGATACTCAACCTAGAAAAGTCCTCCTTAAAACAATCAAGGAGATTACAGTACTTGGGGCTGGTCATAGATACCGTACAAAAGAAGGTATTCCTACCCCAGGCAAGAATTGGCTCCATAAAAGAACTGATTCAACTTGTCGAAGCAAAGAGAAATCCTTCCATTCGGCTGTGCATGAAATTGTTAGGGAAGATGGTGGCCTCCTTCGAGGCCGTCCCTTATGCGCAGTTTCATTCAAGACTGCTACAAAACACCATTCTGTTGGCCTGGAACAAGAAGGTTCAGGCTTTGGACTTTCCAATGCACTTATCCCCCGAGGTGTGTCTGAGCCTCAATTGGTGGTTGATACCCAGCAACCTCCAAAAGGGGAAATCCTTTTTTACCAGTATCCTGGAAAGTGGTAACAATGGATGCCAGCCTTCTAGGTTGGGGAGCAGTCCTGGAAGAAGCTTCTGTCCAGGGGAAATGGTCCAAGTCAGGAAGGACCCTGTCCATCAACGTTCTAGAGATTTGGGCAGTAAGTCTGGCCCTAGAATCCTGGACGCTCAGGCTGCGGAATTGTCCTGTCAGGATTCAATCCGACAATGCCACGGCTGTGGCCTATATCAATCACCGGGGGGCATGAGAAGTCGTGCACCCCAAAAAGATGTGACTCATGTTCTAGCTTGGGCAGAAAGCAACATTCCTTGTCTATCAGCGATTTTCATTCCAGGGATAGAAAATTGGCAGGCGGGCTACTTGAGTCGCCAACAATTGTTCCTGGGAGAATGGTCCCTTCACCCCGACATCTTCCTGTCAATATGTCAAAGATGGGGTATTCCGGACTTGGATCTGTTCGTGTCCAGATTCAACAACAGTCGACAACTTTGTGTCAAAGACAAAGGATCCGCTGGCGTGCGGAACAGATGCCTTGGTTTTCCCATGGGATCAGTTTTCACTGATCTATGCGTTTCCTCTGGTTCTGCTACTTCCACGCCTTCTCCACAGGATCAAGCAGGAACGGAAAGAGGTGATTCTGGTGGCCCCAGCGTGGCCCTGACTATCTTGGTTTGCCGAGATCATAAAGATGGTGGTAGGCGTCCCTTGGACCCTGCCATTGTGGCCAGACCTTCTCGCTCAAGGTCCGGTTTTCTATCCTACCTTACAAACGCTAAATTTAACGGTTTGGCTATTGAAACCCACATTCTAAAGGATCGTGGGTTATCCCCTTCAGTAGTGTCTGCTTTTGGTTAATGCTAGGAAGAAGGCCTCCAGAGTCATTTACTATAGAGTCTGGAAGGCATATGTTTCCTGGTGTGGATCCAGGGGTTGGCACCCCAGGAAGTATGTCATAGGTAGGATCCTTAAATTCCTGCAAAAGGGATTGGAAATGAAGCTGGCCTCGAGTACTATCAAGGGTCAGGTCTCGGCCTTATCAGTATTTTTTTCAACGGCCTCTTGCGTCTCACTCTCTGTTGCGTAGTTTTATTCAGGGTGGTAACACGAATGAATCCCCCTGTCAGGGCACCTCTAAATCCTTGGCATTTGAATTTAGTCTTGTTGGCTTTACAGAATCAGCCTTTTGAGCCTATACAGGAAATTTCCTTAGTTCTTTTGACAAAGTCTTTTTGGTTGCCATAGCCTCTGCCAGAAGAGCATCAGAATTGGCGGCTCTCTCTTGTAAAGAGCCATATTTAATCATGCATAAGGAAAAGGTGGTGTTGCGGCCTCATCCTGAATTCCTACCGAAGGTGGTGACAGGTTTTAATTTCAACCAGGATATTATTCTGCCTTCTTTCTTCCCAGAGCCTCGATCTAGGGAAGAGAAGGCACTACATTTTCTTGATGTAGTAAGAGCGGTCAAGGTCTATTTAAAGGAGACCGCTCAGGTTCACAAAACAGATGTTTTGTTTGTACTGCCAGAAAGTCCTAAAGAGGACAAGCAGCATCGAAATCTACTATTTCCAAATGGATTCTTCAAGTGATTGTTCAAGCTTATGGTCTAAAGAAGAAAATTCCTCCTTTTCATGTCAAAGCGCACTCCACCAGGGCTGCTAGTGCCTCTTGGGTGGTGCATCACCAAGCCTCTATGGCTCAGATCTGAAAGGCCGCGACTTGGTCTTCAGTCCATACATTTAGGCCTCATGCACACAAGATGCTGTTAAACGCACGTTCAGAGGCAGTTGGACACTTTTTTTCAACTGCCCCTGAACTCATTCAATGTTATCCTATGTGTCCATGTACACAGTCTTATTTTTTGGCGTTTTTAGGCAGTTGCGTTTTAACCTCGTTTTTCCAGAAGCAAAAAAATGAGTTCAGATACAAAAGTTTTCCACGTTTCAGACGCTAAACGCCGGTACCGCGTTTAGCCGCCTTTGCGTTTTATAAGTGTTTTTAAAGGAACCCTGTTTTTTGGACCAGAAAACACAGAAATATGATGGTAAACTGCAGCAGAGAATGACATTTTGCGACCCGAATTTGGGGCCCCATATCTTGGGGCCACTTGATGCTAGGAACCCAAATTTGGTGTGCTAACACAGTGGAACTAGGACTACACCATATCACTACAACATATCTAAATTTTGGGTTCCTAGCACCAAGTGGCCCCGAGATATGGGGCCCCAAATTTGGGTCGCAAAATGTCATTCTCTGCTCTGCAGACGCTTCTAGACGCAAACGCGGTAAAACGCGGCATGCAAACGCGGCAAAACGGGAATTTCTAAAATCTGCTAATACTGCTTCTGGTAAAAACAGGATTTTTAAAATGGCTTATCTGTAAAATCCTTTTCTTTGAAGTACATCAGGGGACACAAAGGTCCCTCCCTTCTTGGTATACACGTGTATTGCTTGGCTACAAAACTGAGGTACTCCCAGTAGTGGGAGGGGTTATATAGGGAGTGCACTTCTCGTCTTAGGGTATGCCAGTGTCCATCACCTAAAGGTGGCCTATAACCCACATAGTAATTACTATGGCTCTGTGTCTTCTGATGTACTTCAAAGAAAAGGATTTTACAGGTAAGCTGTTTTAAAAATCCTGTTTTTAGCAGATTTTGCAGAGCCTGTTAGAAAGCATTGATCCTGGGGAACTTTGCCTCCTACTCAGAATATGCTGTTGATCATATACACTATGCTTCCTCCCTTTTAAGATTTATTTAAACTTGGCTATTGTGGACACAATTTATAACCCTGCTGAATAAAAATCTCATTTTGGAATCCTACCATCAGTCAAGTTGCCAGCATAAAGATCCCACCATGGGCACCCGTGCCAAATTCAAAGCAAAATATTGACAGTTTGTATCTTCCAAAAGTGGAGTTAATTAGGACTCTCTTTTGGGCATACAGAAAGAAGCTGGCGCAGACAGACTTTGCAAAAGTGTCTCGTGTTCCTTTTCCTTAACCCGCCGCTGGGCCATTTGCAGAGCACGGCGCACTTTGTGCATGCGCAGTAAGGAATCGAAAGTGAAGCCACAAGGCTTTACTGTCGGTTTCCCTTAGCTGAGATGACGGCGGCAGCAACTGGGAGCTGATTGAAAGATCGGCTCAGGTGAAGACACCCGAGGACAGGTAAGTGTCCTAATATTAAAAATCAGAGGCTACAGTATTTGTAGCTGCTGATTTTTATTATTTTATTTTTTTTCTTGTACTTCGCTTTAAGAAGATTAAAGCCTAAAACCTGATGCCTTTTTAAACCCACTTTCCAGCCTTTTAGGTGTGTAAACTATATGAAAGTATTCTGAGGTAGAATGTAAAAAAAAAAAAATTGATAATAAGGTACATTTTAATCATACTCAAAAGGGGATAACGAACGGTGTAAAGCCAGCTTTACTGTCCACTGGGACAAAACTGCAAGAATTGTAGGATATGATGAACATCAGTTTTTCTCCCAACTTTAACCATGTAGGTGAAGTATTTTGTGAACCCTCAACCTATTCAGTTTAAAATAGAATAGGGAAAATATGCAAAATATTTTTCTTTGTTCTAAGTGATTACCTTCCCTACGTAAGAGGTTTAGAGAGGTGGGGGCGTGTCAGCAGGAGGCAGTGAAAAAGCAATACGCTGAACTTCTCAGTGAGTGGCTGTGTCAGAACAAGTCTTGGCCATTTGTGGACAGGCAAGCCACTTGCTACGGGGGCACTTAAAAGGAAGAAGGAGCAGCCAAAGAGTCAGAAAGAGGAGGATCAGGGCTGCTCTATGCAAAGCCAATCTCTCTAACAAAATTGTGTAGTATTAACGATGCCTAAATTCCTCCACCCTTCAACCACTATAGCAAGCAGTGCTAGGAGAGGGGGGCCTTGCAGTAAATTAAAACGTAAAAGCAAAAATAGACCTCATTGTTTATTAAGCTGGTGTAATTTTACCAGAGTTCCCTACTCTCTTGCAACATCAAGGACTTGCAAAACATCCACAGAATGCATTTTAAAAAGAAACTCGATAGCCACAACTTAGAACGTCACCATTACTGCGTCGACTGGATGCATTAACATAGTAAACAACATAAATACAAGAATAACCTAAACTTTCTATCATGTCATCTTTTATTGTATTATTTTTTATTGCTTATTTTTTCCCATCTGTACAGTTTTTGCTGTACTCTGGTGAACACTGGTTAAGGGTTAAAGACTGCTCCGCTTACATAAAAAATAAAAGGAGGCTTCACATGAGGTCAAGGCTCATTTATCTCAGTTATTCACCACCTCATGCTCCTTGATGCAAAATTACATTGCAAAAAAGGGCATCCCATAATTGTAGAATTAAGGTTCCCTCTAAGTGAATTTCCCATAAGCATCCCAGTAGTTTGACGCCACACAGGCAAAATCTTGAGACCCATACTTTTTACAATTTGTCCAGACTTAAAGTGGTTCTAAAGGCTTAAGGTTTTTTTACCTTTATGCAGCCACCCTAATACTTACCTGAGCCCCAGATCGATCCAGCGATGTGCATGAGAGCCTCAGCTCTCTGGGGACTCTTCCCCCCTCATTGGTTGAGGCAGCAGCGGGAGACATTGGCTCCCGCTGCTGTCAAACGAGCCTGCTAGGATGCCCTTATTGCAAGCTGCTTGCTCTGGGGGTACTTGGCAGGAGGGAAGGGCCAGGAGCGCCGATGGGGGACCCGAGAAGAGGAGGATCGGGGTGTCCCTGTGTAAAACCAACTGCACAGAGGAGGTAAGTATAATATGTAGGGCCGAAACAACTCATTGATCGACAATGAATCGATTATAAAAATAGTTGTCAACTATTTTCATAATCGATTAATCGGGCAGCCGATTAGTTGACCTGCATACAGAATTCATTATTTCTTTTACATATCAGGAAATACAGTGCAGCACAGTATTGTGCATTGTACTTAAAATGATCATATCCATGAAAAAAAGTCTTTTTTTAGTACCACTTTAACCGCTTCAACCCCGGAAGAATTTACCCCCTTCCTGACAGAGCACTTTTTGCGATTTGGCACTGCGTCGCTTTAACTGACAATTGCGCGGTCGTGTGACGTACCCAAACAAAATTGATGTCCTTTTTTTTCCCACAAATAGAGCTTTCTTTTGGTGGTATTTGATTGCCTCTGCAGTTTCTATTTTTTGCGCTATAAACAAAAAAAAGCATCAATTTTTAAAAAAACGCATAATTTTTTACTTTTTGCTATAATAAATATCCCCCAAAAATATATAAAAAACCCCCATTTTTCCCCCCCTCAGTTTAGGCCGATATGTATTCTTCTACATATTTTTGATTAAAAAAAAAATCGCAATAAGCGTATATTGATTGGTTTGCGCAAAGGTTATAGCGTCTACAAAATAGGGGAAAGTTTTATAGCATTTTTATTTTTTTTTTGGGGTGGAACTCCACTTTAAACTTTCCCTGATAACTCCCCAACACTGGAAGAAGCTTCCTCCCATGACTCCAGTCACTTGTCAGTTTTTTGTAGTTTCACTAGAGCGATGCCGTGGCATGATCTCGTGAGCCTTTCACACAAGAATCCTCCAAATGTGTCTGAGCTGAAACAGTTTTGTAAAGGTGAATGGTCAAAAATTCTCCTAAACTTTGCTTTCTGGAAGTAATAGCTTCCAAAGGAGGTTTGACTGAATGCTAAATGGGTGTGTTTAATAAAGGCATGAGAAATTTGAATAGTTTGTGTGATCAGCATAAACACATTGGGGGTTATTTACTAAAACTGGAGAGTGCAAAATCAGGCTCACGTCTGCATAGAAACCAATTGGCTTCCAGGTTTTATTGCTCAAGCTTAATTGAACAAGCTGCGGTTAGACGCTGATTGGCTACCATACTCAGCTGCACCAGATTCTGAGTGCACCTGTTTTATGCCCCTTTCACACTGGGGCAGCGTCGCTGCTATTCGGCTGCTAGTGGGGGGCGGTTTTAACCCCCGCTAGCGGACGAAAAAGGGTTAAAACCACCCGCAAAGTGCCGCTGCAGCAGCGCTATGCCAGCCGTGCTGCCCCATTGATTCATTAGGACCCGTCCCGTGTGAAAGGGGTCTTACAGGGACACAGTTTGCAGTGTTAGGAAGAGTTGTGTAATAAAATAGCTGCTGGTAACCAAGCCATAGCAGGCAATTTGCATGTCCCTATTTGACCAGCTTGTCGTTTTGTCCTATTGGAAAATGTGTAGACGCCTATGGTTACTAAAAATTGGTGTACAGTTCTTACAAAGTATTTCTCCCAACTTAATAATTTTTTTTTTTTTTTTTTGTAGAGTGAAAAATCATCTTTTATTGTGAAGGGATCAAAAATGTTTAAAGGAAGATTAGCATAGTTTGTGGTGTTCTGGAGTGCTGCTATATATTTTTCTAGATACAGTACTTGGTTTAGAGCATGACAGCACTGTGTGCTCCACCCTTGCTTTCCTTTCTCACTTAGGAAATGAGCATTGCAGGAATTAGGAAATGCTTTTGCAGCGTTTTTATCACATTTGTTCATTCTAGCTGACATATTTTGTGTAAGCAGAGCTGCTTTCATGTGCTTTTGGGGTATACATGCTAAAGGAAACATCAATCATAACTACAGCAAAAAGATTCAGTAAAACCCAAATTCTCACTGGAAACATGTATTTTTTATTTCTTATAAAATGATTAAAAAAAAAAATTTTAAAGTATGTTTTAAAAGTAAACTTTTGTGCCGGTTCATACTGGGGTGACTTCAAAGTCGTCCGACTCTGAAGCAGCCCCGCACAGCGCAATCTCAGCGCGGCTTGCAAGCTACTTCTTTAAGACCTTTCACACTGAAGCAGTTTTCAGGCGTTTTTAGCGCTAGAAATGGTGCCTGAAAACTGCTTCCCTTTCTGTGCAATGAGTGCTTTCACACTCGGGCGGCGTGCTTGCGGGACGTTAGAAAAAGTCCTGCAAGCAGCATCAATGCAACGAATGGCAGCACTGCCGAAGCGTCTGAAAAGCGTGTTGGAAGCTCCGCAACATAGGAGGTTTTTAACCCTTTTTTTGGAGTTAAAAGCACCCTGCTAGTAGCCGAAAAGCTGCGCAAAAGCGTTGCTAAAACGAGCGCCACTTTATCACAAACGGCCAGCTCTTTCAGTGTGAAAGCAGCCTAATGGAAGTCAATGCAAGCCGCTTTGAGGTTGCCCCCAAGTAGTGCAAGGACCTTCTTTCTAATTCAGAGCGACTTGAGTCGCTCCCATTAGAACGGTTCCTTTGAACTGCATGGAGCATGTCTTTTCAGGGAGCCAAGTCTCCCCAGTGTAAACCGGCAGTAAAGTTTTTTTTTTTTTTTTCTCCCTTCTAATTTTAGCCTTGGTTAGAATTAGAACCTCTGTCTGGTTTATTGCTGTGTCCTTGATGAGGAGAGTCACTGTAGAGCACCACCATGTGATAGAAGTGAGATCCAAATTATTAGTTGTCACCAGAATAGATATTGGGGCACCTGAAGACCGCAATGAAAGGTTGTCAAGTCCCCTCACTAGAAGGAGATTTCCACTTCCTGTCTTGTCACTTGGACAAGAAGTGAGGACAAATTTCCACAGTGGGCACACGTGCAATAAGAACCAGACAGTATGTAGGAATGTTAGCGAATTACTCCCACTCTGTCCCAATGACAGCAGTTTTTACCAGATGGGCAGTAATTTAGGGAACATCTACAACAAGAACCAAAAAAGTAATAAAAAAATCTCATGGGGGAGGGTTCTAGCTACCCCTATTAAAAAAAAAAAAAAAAATGTTCATTACAGGGTACAGGCTTTATTAAATCTTGACCCATGGGTTATATGTTGCTAGCTTCAGGTGAGGGCACAGTTGTTAGGACAGCCCATATACTTCTTCACACTGCCAGTAAGCCCTTGTTCACATTGGAGCGATTTCACAGGTCAAATCGCATGACAAGTCGCAGCCTATTGCCGGAAATGGCATTGTCTCAATCGGTGTGAAGCCGCCGTCGTGGTGCTGCACCAATTTGCAAAAGTAGTTCCTGCACTACTCTTGGCGTTTTTGGATGCAAATTCAATAGACATCTGTGCATGAAGCCTCACAGATGTCTTTCAAGTCGCACTGAAATGCAGCTTTGAAAATATGCGATTTTCAGATTAAGTCGCAAAAATCTCAAAACCGCCTTCAATGTAAATGAGGGCTAATCCTCAGTTTTTTGGTTTTTTTGCTAGTGTCCTTGGCTGAAAGACCATCTGAGAGCAGGTTCTGGCTTGTAGTTCTGATATTTCTATAAGATTCAAGACCTCACTTTGTTTCTTCACATGGGGGGAAAAACCTTTTCCCCTGGATGCATCAACACTGCAACAATATAATTGCAGCTGCCATACAAGTTGCCCCTTGGCAGTGGCTTGGGGAACTGTACCCAGAACGTTCCATATGGAAGATGTGGGGCTGGGCTGTAACGCTTCTGACACTGGACTATAGGCTTTACAATCACCTGCCGTACAGTAATGCAGTGCTGTTAGCTGCAGCGTGCTCCTACAGGTCCATGGCCGTTGCGGTGTGAATCCTGGTAGTTTTAATTCCTAAAGATTCTCTATTGGGGAGAAGGTATACCCTCACAAACCAACCGAAGCACTGAGTCACCACCTGGTGGATCTTCTTATGGGAAGGAGCCAGTACCCAGATGTTTGTGAGTTCCCCCCAGCCTTGAGGTGGTCCCTTGACATCAGGCCCCTGCCTTGGGCAAAGTGGAGTGGCGATGAGAGTTGCCTTAGGCTGGTAGCAATGTGTCACAGGGGGAGGGAAGACACTTTTTAAATAGTTTGAAGCTGCCAAGGACTAGTGTGTGCCACTTTTCAGACCAAGGACATTTTTGGAACAGCCCCTGTGACACCTTCAAGTGTGTAACATCTTATTCTCTATGCTTAGTCCAGCCTTCCAACTAACTTTGAGTTTCTGGATCTTAAAGTGGTTGAAAAACCTTTTTTTTTTACTTACCAGAACTTGATCCAGTGATGTGCACAGGTGCAGCGGCTCCAGTTGCTGTCTCTCTCCTCATTGGACAGATTGATAACAGCAGGAGCCATTGACTCCTGCTGCTGTCAATCAAATAAAATAAAAAAAAAATAATAATAAAAATGCCATAAAACTATCCCCTGTTTTGTAGACACTATAACTTGCGCAAACCAATCATTATATGCTTATTGCGATTTTTTTTTTTTTTTATTTTATTTTTTTTCTCCCAAAAATATGTAGAAGAATACATATCTGCCTAAACTGAGGAAAAAAAATGTTTTTTTTTTTACATATTTTTGGGGGATATTTATTATAGCAAAAAGTAAAAATATTGCGTATTTTGTTTTTTTTTTGTTTTTCTCAAAATTGTCGCTCTTTTTTTGTTTATAGCACAAAAAATAAAAATTGCAGAGGTCATCAAATACCACCAAAAGAAAGCTATTTGTGGGAAATAAAGACGTCAATTTTGTTTGGGTGCAAGATTGCACGACCGCGCAATTGTCACTTAAAGCGACGCAGTGCCGAATCACAAAAAGTCCTCTGGTCAGAAAGAGGGTAAAATCTTCTGGGGCTGAAGCGGTTTAAAAAAAAAGAGGTACAAAGTGATTTTGGCGGTTCTTCCTTTTTTTTTTTTTTTTTTTTTAATTCTTTTTATTATACTTATTGGCTGCTCTTCTTCTCCGTGTGCCACCATAGGAAAACTATGCACACGTGTTGGCTCAATATCGCGTGTGTGTGTGTAGGATTTAAACATGAAATGCAATCCAATAATGGTGCTTTAAAAAAAAAAAAAAAGCATGAAAAGCCTGCCACCTGCTTGGGGTCCATTTGCATACAATTCAGGAAGTTTGTATTGAATATAACCTTGTATGAAACGTTGGGTCTCATGAACAGAGGTGGAGACAGGCTGAAAATATGCCTAACTTTAAATCCCTTTTGTTTTCCCGTGCTTGGGAAGCCTCAGGTGCTGCGTACAGCCAGTCTTAGAGGTGAATGGCTGCATAAAGCCCCCTATGAGGTGGCAATAATGGCAAATTACTGTGCAACAATAGGAAAAAAAAAAGTAAATGTGTTCACAGAGCTGTATTGCTTGTCTTCAGCACAGAAAACTGGTCACCAACCTGGTTGTGCTGTCTGGCAGAGCTGTGTAACTCTTAGGACTTGATCATCAGAAACACAAATCCCTTAAAGCGGAGCTCCACCCAAAGGGGGAAGCTCTGCTTGTTTGCAGCTTCTGACCTTTTAATTTTTTTCTGAAGGATCCTGGAGCTCCTCCTTAAAGTTGATACAATATGGATTTTATAATTAACTGCTTTATTGTAAAATGACATGGCCAGCCAAACAATTGTAATGTCTTTCAAACAAAGCAAACACGTCATTGCTCTTCAAAAACAGCTGCTGTAAAAAGAGTGGGACAGTACAGTTAAATACAATTTGCACAAAAGGTCCTGCTTGTCGCAGCTTACAATGTGAAAGGGAGTGGGAAGTGATAATAAAGGGTAATGCCTTTTGAAGGATATACAAAGATGAGTTTTCAGGGATTGCCTAAAGGCAGAGTAGCAGATAGCTGCCCAGATTGAGATCAGACGTTTCTGGAGACATGTACCCTTCAAACAGTCTTTGCCTCTCCACTTGACTCTTGGTCTTTGTCGGCCTCGCCTATTCCTGGGGGCATGGATTTTAGTTGAGATGTCCACATGGTCTCTCTAAACCAAGTCCCTAGTGCAACCTTATTCGTGTTTTAAAGCTGGCTATACAGGTTTTTGAAAGAATGTTCGTATGAATGTCACTTCAAAGCTTTGTTCGCTTTCAACATTCAATTTGGAATAAACTTAATTTCTCGAATTAAAACCACATACTGTTTAGAAATTTGTTTGAGAAAACTTGCCATCTCACGACATTTGTTTTTGACCACAGTGACAAGAAAATTCAATGTCGATTTGACCCCACTAACTATTAAAAAAAGAATCAAACTATGTAAAATTTTTATTGAAATTCTGCTAGCGAAAAGTCAGCTTAAAGAGGAGGTCCAGCACCCAAAAAAAAGTAAGTCAGCAGTTTCAAATATTGTAGCTGCTGACTTTTTTAATATTAGGGCACTTACCTGACCAGGGAGCCTGTGATGTCAGAACCCCAGCCGATCTTCGGATCGACTCCCGGGTGCTGCTGCCGCCATTCCTGGTAAAGGAACCAGTCACTGTTGGTTCCCTACTGCACATGCGCAAAGCGTGCTGCACTTTCTAATTGGCCCAGCAGCAGGGGAAGGAGGAGGGGGGGTTGAACTTCCGGGAGATCGGGCAACGGCCCGTCTTCCGGAAGTGGGGAAGGGGACCTCTCAAACGGGTTCCCGTTCCCCTCCTCCTGAAAGGTGCCAAATGTGACACCGGAGGGGGAGGAAGGAAGCATATAATCGGAAGTTCCACTTTTGGGTGGAACTCTGCTTTAGGGTGGTCTCTTCCTTCTTCTATTCTCTTTAATCTGGCTTCCTGCCCCTTGCTGTATGTATGGCAGTGGATGCCTCCCTGAATCCGGGTGGGTTAGATAATTCTTAGGACCATGTTCTGGGTCAAGTGTAGACAGGTCCTGCGGAGTCCCTCTGTCAGACCTCAGATACCTCCAGGTGCTAACATGGATAGGTTTTGCTCATCTTCTTGCTCTTCTGGTGTTCACATGCACCATTCTTGGTTGTGGTATGCCTTCATTCTTGCCATTCTCATTGCGACACTACATGTGCACCCTACCCCTTTCTTGAGTCAGACAGACTTCTTGGGTGTCACCTTGGGTTTTCTACTAGTCTCTGGGATCTTTTGGCTATCGTTATGCAGTTTACATTGTTGTTGCAAGATTGGTTTCCTTATATGGAATAGAGCTGCATGATTCTGGGTAAAATTAGAATCACGATTTTTTTTTTTTGTTTTGTTTAGAAGATCATGATTATCTCACAATTGTGGTGTGGCGTAACATCTTTCACATTAAAACAAAAATGGGCTAACTTTACTGATTCATTTTTTTTTTTTTTTTTTTTATTCATTGAAGTGTATTTTTTCCCAAAAAATTGCGTTTGAATGACCGCTGGGCAAATACAGGGTGACATAAAATATTGCAGCAATTGACATTTTATTCCCTAGGATCTCTGCTAAAATATATATAATGTTTGGGGGTTCCAAGTAATTTTCTAGCATAAAATATTGATTTTAACCTAAACAAGTGTCAGAAAAAGATTTAGACTTTAAGTGGTTAAACTTATTGCATTTACACATTGTGAAAAACTTGGCAGACTGCCTGGATTTTTTTTTCACACAGAAGTTTATCCCTTTTGATCTAAGAAGGATGAGTTGCAATGTTTCATGTTAAAAACTTGGCAGACTGCCTGGATGTTTTCTTTTGACAGCTGAGTGAGTAGATAAGTCTCTCCACTTGTTATATGAAAGAATCAGCAAACTCTGCAATAGAGACCGTCAGGGGGGTTGAATCAATATCACGATTTTTTAACGATTAATTGTGCAGCTCTAATATGTAATCTTCCTTCCCTAAATTCCAAAGGTTGGTGAGTGTGAGGCTGAGGCCATTCACTTGTAGACTGGTTGGACTTTTTTTGCCCAAGGTTCTCATAGAAGAAAAGCTTTCTCTTGACGCCTATTGAGAAACACCAGTTCCACCCCATGGTTTGTTTTGTAAGAAGGCAATATGTAGGGCCGAAACAACGAATTGATTAATCGACAACTAATCGATGACTATTTTCATAAATCGATTAATCAGCCAGTAACATAATGGGGTTAAAAAAACTAAAATCAGCCCTTTAGAGTACAAAAAGAGCAAATAATCGCTACTGTAAATTTTACTTTCACTGTTGCACAGTAAAAAAAAAATGAACCCATTACAGTAGCGATTATTTGCTCTTTTTTTTTTTTTTTTTACTATAAAGGGTGTTTGGGTTTAAAAAAAAAAAAAAAAACACCCTTTATAGTAAAATAAGAGCAAATAGCTACTGTAATGGGTTCATTTTTTTACTGTGCAACAGTGAAAGTAAAATTTACAGTAGCGATTATTTGCTCTTTTTTTACTATAAAGGGTGTTTTTTTTTTTTGTTTTTTTTTTTTTAAACCCATTATGTTACTAAATGTCTTAGACCTGGTTTACACCTGGTGTGTTTTTTGGTACTTTTTGCAGAAATGCCCTACAGTTCATTTAACGTTCACATTTGTGCTTTTTTCAGCTGCTGTGTATTTGGAAAGGGTAAGGGACTTTTTTCAATGCAAAACGGTGCTTTTTTTGGTTCAATATACTTTAATGGAGAAGCTGCAGAAAAATCTGTCCAAGCAACAAATTGGCCAAAAAAAAGGCATTAAAAAAAAACGCAAATTGCAGCAAAATCACATGCGCAAAAAAATCAAAACAAGCAAAAATCACTGCAGAAACAAGCAAACTACATAGGTGTGTAGTACCGAACCTTATGCTGGCCACACGGATCAATTTTCAGACGAGAATATTCATACGAAAAATCTTTGTACATTCGCTGAATGAATGTGGTTTTGAAATTTTCACTTGCTTTTAATATTCTGTTTTAAAACGAATGTCATTTCTGAGCGAAAACCACATACACTGTCTGAAAATTTCTTTGACCAAGAAGTTTTCTATTTCTAAATTTTCCCGTCACTGTGGTTGAAAACAAACGTCAATTTGACCCCAATAACTATTAGAAAGTCGAACGAAGGTTCTTAAAATGAAATGTTTTTTTTTTTTTTTTTTGAAGGAAGACATTGTTTTTGTATAGCCAGCATATAATATATTACAGTTCTGTTTGAAAATCTGCAAAACAGTCTAACTTTTTTTTTTTTTTTTTTTTAAATAAAAAATATTGATCTCTGAGTCTGATGATATTTACTAGATTCAACTTCTAATAGTATATATTGTATATCTCTTCTGTCCGTTATTCTCAGAGTGGATTCAAGATTTTACTCCCTAACCATATAGTTGGTTATTTATATTTACCCCTGCATATAGATACTTAAGAATAAATTGCCTTTTTCTTAACTTAACATATTAACAAAATTATACACCACACTTTTTTAAAGGTTATTAACCGAAACAATAAATCGGCCAACGAATCGATTATGAAAATAATCGTAAGTTGCAGCCCTAGCAATATGCCTTCCTCTTGAAGGCCGCAGTAATACTCTGTAAGTACAAAAATCATATTTTATGAGTACAGGAAATACCTGTTGTTCTGTCCAGAAACGGTCACTTCCTATGAGCTTAACAGAAGGCACAAACCTCCTTATTCTTTTTTTGTAAGCTACTAATACCATTAACATTCATGTAGTGGAGATGAATGAAGAACTTGTTTTGAATTCCAGCCTAGCTGGCAACCATGGCTTCCTCCATACACACAGTGGAAGAGAGAGTGTAGCCATCCAGGGGCAACGTTACCAAGTAAAAATGAGTCTGACAAAATACTAATGCAACCACCTCATCCAAGGATTGGTAGATTGCAATATAACATTTTTGTTGGTTTTAGATGAGCTTTAAATCCCCCAGTATAGTTGGTTTTCCCACCATCTGACTAAAACTGGCACTAAGTACTTGTAGGGAGAAAGAATTTTAAATAAATCAAGTTTTATTTCAAGACTTTTGTGACTCAGCTGGCAATGTCATCAGACTGAGAAGAATATTTTAGCAGTTTCAAAAAATACACGGATTACAATCCTAGAACTACCAGGTTCTTGGAGCCCAAAACAGCGCTGTACAACACATTCAATTTCAAAATCTTTGAGCCTTGGTTCCCTATTGCGATGCGGGAACCAGCGCGATTCAGTGCCAGTTCCCGCATCTCATCTCCCTCGCAGGCAGTTCACACTGTCGTCTGCGAACCGCTGCGAATGTCAGTAGAAAGTTTTACACCCTCAGATCAAATCGCAGTGCGAACTGTGAATTCGGAGAGGAATCAGATCGCATGGATGGAAACACCCATGCAATCCAATTCCAGTGTGGGGGGGAAAAAAGGTTCCTACACCTTTTTTTCATTCTAATCAAATGTGAGTTCAGCCACAAAATTGTATGGCTGAATTTGCACTGCACAGAAATCGCACGTGCTCTGGAATGCAGTGCAAATCACCTGCAATGTCTGTTCGCAATAGTGTAATTCCACAAATAAGGGCAGATTGGTATGAGTGGCTTAACCACTTATGGACTGGCTCACAACCATATACGTCGGTACTTTGAAGAGGAATGTCGTTATGGCTTGCTGCCATAACTCCGGTTTCCTCTTCAGTGAGCGGTTCGGTTTCAGATAAGTGGTCTCTGCGGTGGATTTGCAGCGGGATTACTTTTTTATCAGGGGCGGGAGAGGGTCTCCGGTTGTCTCCGCCACTTACCAGAGCCATCGCTAGCATTCCATGCTTGGCTGTCCGCCAACTGAGGGAAAGATGGCCCCTGCTTGGCTCCATAGCATGGGGGGAGGGGGGCGTTGCTCTTAAAGGAGAATTTTTTATTTATTTTCCAAGTGACTTTTTTTTTTTTTTTTTTTTTTTTTTTTTGCATTTTTGTGTAAATACGAGATCTGAGGTCTTTTTGACCCCAGATCTCATATTTGAGAGGTCCTGTCATGCTTTTTTTTTCCTATTACAAAAAGTTATTAAAAGTGACCCCAATTTTTTTTTAAAAGGACAGTGTAAAAATAAAAAGCAAAATAAATAAGATAAAAAAATTGAAAGCGCCCCCTCCTGCCGAGCTCGCACACAGAAGCGAACGCATCCGTATATGAAACCACACGTGCGAGGTATCATCGCGATCGTTGGTGAGAGCAAGAATTCTAGCCCTAGACCTCCTTTGTAACTCAAAACTGGTAACCTGTAGAAATTTTTAAATGTCGCCTATGCCGATTTTTAAGGGTAAAAGTGTTCACTATTCCACGAGTGGGTGCAATTTTGAAGTGTGACATGATGGGTATCAATTTACTCGGCATAACATTATCTTTCACAATATAAAAAAAAAATTATTTTTATTCTCTGGGTTATTAGAACCCCCAAACATTTTATATATATAAAATATAATATAATATAAAATATAATATATCTAATATAATATCATTTTTTTTTTTTTTTTCTTTTCTAGCAATAAAAAAAAAAATTTTACTCGTTAACAACAAATCTCAAACATAGGCTTGGCCCTTAAGTGGTTTTTGTAAAGTGGTACGGATTATGCATGTTTTTAAAAAATGTTAAATATTGCTAATGTATCACTTGGTACAAATTTTAAGATCAAAGCATACATGAAGCAAAATAATTTTTGGTCTTTCTTTCCAGTGGGCCCTTTAAGGATTGAGTTTTCCATATCCGTTAATCTAGATGAAGTGAGGAAAACCAACCCAAATGTAAAGGAAGGAGGTCGATACAAGCCAAAGGACTGCAAGGCAGTACAGAAAGTAGCCCTCATTATTCCATTCAGAAATCGTGATGAACATCTGAAGTATTGGTTATATTACCTGCACCCTATTTTACAAAGACAACAACTTGACTACGGCATTTATGTGATAAATCAGGTAAGCTGTGTGTTTTTTTTTTTTTTTCCTACTGGAGGATGGCCTATAAATATGACCGAGCATTATTTTTCTGCCGTGAACCACATGTTTAATGATATATGTGCATAAAAATAACTTTTTTTTTTTTAAGACCTGCAAAATGTTTTTCAGCTGTCTTAAAAAAAATGGCAAGAATGAGGGCAATTTCTACTTTTGAGAGTTAAGCTTTTTTTTGTGCCGGAAGAAAAAAAAATTCTTAATTTATGTATTAACACTGTAAACTGAATTCTGATTGTTCTGAAACTTATGTGGAAAATGTTAAGTACACTTTATGACTTTTCTCACAGCTCAGGTAATATATCTGTTGCTGAATTTCAAACCATACAGGATTCTAGCATTACTCTTTTTTTAATAAAGTATAAGAATGTGTTGCTATTTATATTAACACTGTAAATGTTCTTACTCTTTTTGCATTTGTACCATAGATATTCATTACACCATAGCAAGCGGTGTATAAAATACTGCCATTGCTATTGTATGCTTGCATTGTACATCCCTTTTAGAACTTGAATTATTTGAAACTGGAAGTGTGTGTTAGATTTAAATAACTAACTAATTTTTTAAACTTTTTTTTTTTTCTTTCCACAAAGGGGACCAAGTGCATTGTAGCACTTGGGCTTGTATGGATCAGTGGTCCTGTTGGAGATTAAAATACCCTCTCTTGCTGGCTATAGCTCCACACCATTCTAGAGCTTAAAATATGGGTGTTCCTATGTCACTCACAAATCATTCTCCTTTCTGGCAGTGTGGCTAGACAGGATGGGGGAACTGTACAACCGTGCTGCTTGGCAATGGCAGAACCAATTCCAGCAGGACCAAATGCAACATGTACTTGGCTTCCCAAGGGGTTTTTTAAGAATTTAAAAAAAGAGGTTAAGACTTCTTTAGTTCTGCATCATGTGTGTTTACACATCTCATTTTTAGTACGACGTTAGCCAGCCTAAATTGGCGCTATTGATCTAAAGCATGTAGATCGTGCTAAGAAAAAAAGCAGATACTTTACAATGTGTAGGCTCCTGACAGTATTGGCAAGCATTAATAATTAGCACTGTAGGCATGTGAAAACGTTCAGTTATGCAGTAGCAAGTCAGAGGTTTAGTGAGCACCCCAGTAAAATGTTGCTTTGCTCCCATCCTTTTTAAATTGTGACTTTTTAGTTTATCACATTTTTGTATATTTTCTGATATAAAATTTACAAGGGTTGTCTCCTTCACCCGGTTTACTGCCATAACATTGACATATACAACATCCTTTTCTCATTTCTGTGTGAAAATTAATTTTTGGCTTTAGATAAAGGCCTGCATGTGACCTTTTATAAAAATAAATCGTTTGGCATGATTGAGATTTCTGAAATTCATGTATGATGGTGATAAAGAGCAGTTCAAATGGGAAGCCCTGGACCAAACCATTTCAGACTGTTACCTTTTGCTGCTTACCACTGTAGTAGAGGTTTTAATACAGTTGTTTCCCTGTAGCCTCACTGGCTCGGCACAGCCTTTTATTCAAAACATATTCTGAATTATCAGCAAGATAATGTTGATGACTTCCAGTGTACTACTTATGAGGGCTTATTTTCCTTTTGTATTTCATTAATTATCTAGGGATTATTCCCCCATTCCTGTGTTGCTTTTAGAATGATTATGGTAGTTCAGATTAGGACTTTTGGAACTGCAAATGGTATGGCCACCTGTATTTACGCGTAAAACCTATGGCTAGGTTTCTTTATCGTCGATTGAGGGACACAAGTCTTTCAACTTCAGGTTTAATTGCTGCCTACAGGGGGATTGGACACTGACAAACAAAATTGTAGGCCAGCCCATGAAAATCGCTTCTACTGTCAGCACACCTTTTTTTGCTAGTGTCTTAGGAGGATAGATATCTTCAGCTCTGCTGATCTACCTGTTTTTGATAGCAACTTTTTTTCTTTGATCTTTTTTCTTCTCCTGTGAAGGCTACTGGAGTTTTGTATCTGATTGCAGCTATCTGGCTTAGTTGTCCTTTTGTTTTTGGAGTACAATGTTTAGACCCCACTGGCCTTGACATTGCAGAGATAGCCTTGTAGTGACTTTCAGTCACTGAGTTCTGAGTGTGGTGTTTTGTAGACTATATTCTGCTAAATGCTAGCTGTGAAGCACTTTCCAGGTCGAGCGTTGTTGGGATTACCTCAGCACTTGCTCTGTCTCTGAGGACCCACTTAGCAAGTCTCGGTAAGGCCCAGCATCGGAAGCCATTGAATTTACATAGGTCAACTTTTAATTCGCCATTTTTGTAGTTGAAGGGAATAACACTGTGAGACTGAGTACTGAGATCCACTGTGTGGAGTATAACACACATGTATCTCCCTCTTTCCTGTTATACAGCATTAAGGAAGCCTATTGGTGCACCTCCTTGTAAAAGCCACTTTGAACTTTGGTCATCCAACCCTCACCTGCTAGGAGCTGTCACTTTCTATTAATGGCTTAGAATCATGATTAACTCTGTCCCATCATTGTCTGGGTCCCCTGCCCTCTTGGTTGGGGTTTTTACCAAGGTCATGCAAGACCTTATCCAAATCGCCCAGTTTTTAGCAGACTGTTTGCAGAGACCATAAGCTCACTTCTGTGCCCTCTTCTGCAGGTTGTGCTTGTTTCCATAGCAGTGTTTGAGCCACAGAGAATTGTCTGTATGATTCTAAGTCACTTCAGGCCTTAACTGATCAGTTTTTATACCGGAGGAGTTGCAGTCTACTGCTGTTAGGCCTTAATGATATAGTGCACATGACTGTGAACCTAGAGTAGCCTGTTTCTTCTACCAGTTCTTCTCCAGCCAACTTTGTCAAGCCAAGTCTGGTCAAATCTTTTTAACCACTTCACTTCAATTTCAATACCAGGCACTTACACCCCCTTCCTGTTCAGGCCAATTTTCAGCTTTCAGCGCTGTTGCACTTTGACAATTGCGCGGTCATGCTACACTGTGCCCAAACACATATTTTTATTTTTTTTTTTAGCATTTTGTTCCCACAAATAGAGCTTTCTTTTGGTGCTATTTGATCACTGCTGGGTTTTTTATTTTTTGCGCAACAAATTTTAAAAAAGACCGAAAATTTTGAAAAAAAAATTTCCTTTGTTATAAATTTTTGTTAATACGTTTTCTCCTTCACTGACGGTCACTGATGGGGCGACACTGGGGGCACTGCTGGGTATCACTGATACATCTGGCAGGCATTAGTGGGCACTGACTGGCATATTTTGGGCACTGTGTGATATCCCTGGTGGCCATGGGGGGCATACCTGGTCATCCATATGTGGTGGGCATCCCTGGTGATCCAATGTGGGCATCCGTGGGGGGGCTACGCTGATAAACAATCGTCGCAGCCCTCCCCCCTCAGGAGAGCCGCTGATCGGCTCTCCTCTACTCGCGTCTGTCAGACGCGAGTGAGGAAAAGCCGATAAGCGCCTCTTCCTGTTTACACTGTGATCAGCCGTGATTGGACACGGGTCATCACATGGTAAAGAGCCTTAGTCAGAGGCTCTTTACCAAGATCGATGTGGTGTGTCAGACTGACTCCGCACCACCAATCGGGCGCACGCCGGCAGTTATCCTGCTGGACGTCATGACGCCCAGTCAGGATAACTGATCCACCAACCCGGCTGTCATTTTGCTATAGGCCAGGTGGGAAGTGGTTAAAGAGGTCTACTCACTACTGTGGTTGCTCACTTGCTTATTGAACGCATTGAGCAGGTGGCTGTAGTGGTAAACTTCCATTGTGACAGTTTGCTAGAAATGTCTCATTTCCTGCATGTGTCATGTCTGTACATCCGGGACATATCTTGCGCATCCGTAAAGTATTCACAGCTCTTCACTTTTTCCAAATTTTGTTACAGCCTTATTCCAAAATGGATTAAATGCATTATTTTCCTCAAAATTCTACAAACCATACCCCATAATGACAACGTGAAAGAAGTTTGTTTGAAATCCTTTGCAAATTTATTTTAAAAAAATTAAGAAATCACGTGTACATAAGTATTCACAGCCTTTGTCATGCTCAAAATCGAGCTCGTGTGCATCCTGTTTCCACTGATCATCCTTGAGATGTTTCTACAACTTAATGGATTCCACCTGTGGTAAATTCAGTTGATTGGACATGATTTGGAAAGGCACACACCTGTCTATAAAAGGTCTCACAGTTAACAGTGCATGTCAGAGCACAAACCAAGCCATGAAGTCCAAGGAATCGCCTGTAGACCTCTGACAGGATTGTATCGAGGCACAGATCTGGGGAAGGTAAAAGAAAAATTTCTGCAGCATTGAAGGTCTCAATGAGCACAGTGGCCTTCCATCATAAATGGAAGAAGTTTGGAACCACCAGGACTCTTCCTAGAGTGAGCCGCCCGGCCAAAACTGAGCAGTCAGGGCAGAAGGGCCTTAGTCGGGGAGGGGACCAAGAACCATGTGGTCACTCTGACAGAGCTCCAGTGTTTCTCTGTGGAGAGAGAAGAACCTTCCAGAAGAACAACCATCTCTGCAGCACTCCACCAATCAGGCCTGTATGGTAGAGTGTGCCAGATGGAAGCCACTCTTTAGTAAAAGGCACATGACAGCCCACCTGGAGTTTGCCAAAAGGCACCTAAAGGAGAATCAGACCATGAGAAACAAAATTCTCTGGTCTGATGAAACAGATTGAACTTCCCTTTTTTTTTTTTTTTTTGCCTGACCAGCAAGTGTCATGTCTGGAGGAAACCAGGCATCACTCATCTTTCTAATACCATCCCTACAGTGAAGCATGGTGGTGGCAGCATCATGCTGTGGGGATGTTTTTCAGCGGCATGCACTGGGAGACTAGTCAGGATCGAAGGAAAGATTATTGTAGCAGAGACATCCTTAATGAAAACCTGTTCTAGAGCACTCTGGATCTCAGACTGGGGCGAAGGTTCATCTTCCAACAGGACAAGGAACCTAAGCACACAGCCAAGATAACAAAGGAGTGGCTAAGAGACAACTCTGTGAATGTCCTTGAGTGGCCCAGACTTGAACCCGATTTACCATCTCTGGAGAGATCTGAAAATGGCTGTGCACCGACGCTCCCCATCCAACCTGATGGAGCTTGAGAGGTCCTGCAAAGAAGAACGGGAGAAACTGCACAAAAATAGGTGTGCTAAGCTTGTAGTGTCATACTTAAAGTGGAGTTCCACCCGCATTTTTCACTCCTCACCATGCAGCACTAATGTGCATCCTTTAAAATGAATTGGCAATTTATTATTTTTTTTTGTTCACTTACCTGATTTATGCCTGTATTTAATTTCACTTCCTCCTTTTACGGGCTGCGGCTCCGAACGTCATTTCTGGCTTTGCATTGGCTCCTGGGAGATCTTGGTCAGCTTGGCATGACACGGCTCCACTAACATTTAACATTGGCATCTATGGGAAATCTTGGTCAGCTTGACATGGCACTGCTTCAGTGCCATGTCAAGCTGACCAAGACTTTCCATAGAAGCCAATGTTACTGGAGCCGTGCCATGTCAAGCTGACCAAGATTGCACCGTACTGCACATGCACGAGATCAGCAGATGCATGCTGGGTAGCCAGCATGCACGGAATCTAGGAAGGACACTGCGGCTTCAGATGCCCACACTGGAGAGGGCCACACTGTGCAGAAAACATCATAGCGGTGGCAAACATAAATTTATCAAAGAGGAAATCAAGGTCTTGCAGCTCTGTGGGATCAGTACACCTTGACCTATGCTTCACGGGATCGAGATGGAGGGCAGTCCAGTAATCCTCATTGTTCCAGGCTGCTCAAGCAGAATTGGAATGCTGACCTGGTAAGAATCCTGGCAGATGCTCCATTGGCTCTGCCTGATTATCAGGATCCTCTGTTGCAAGAACCGATTTGCGATCTTGCTTTACAGTCGCTGGCTTTAAAAACTTCATTTTTGAAGCCCAGGTTCTGAGAAACGGGCATCTGAGTTTGACTCCCAAGCTAAGAATTTTACAAGGTTTACCATTGGACAGGGCAGGCATACTTTTACTTGGAGTGAGCCTCAGTGCTTGCACCTCAAAAATCTCTCTATGGGATTAATCCTTTTCTTCCTGCAGATAGGTCTGGACGAGAGCATGGCGGTTGGCAATATCAAGGGCAGATTTCTGCCATTTCTATTCTATTTCAGAGCCCCTTGCTCATCGACTGACGTTTTTTTGTATAGAGGGTCTCTAATAAAGCACCCCCCCAATAATTTTTTAGTACTCCGTACAATCTACATCTGGTAATCTCTGCACTTCAGAAACCACACAGTAGTTGTCCTTATAGCCATCACCTCTGCAAGGTGAATGTCTGATCTGGTGGCTTTATGGTGCAAAGAACGGTTTCTGATTTTGCACCGGGACAGAACATTTTTTCTCTGTTCCTCTGTCTGGCTTCAATTCCCCAAAAGGAAAATTTTCTCCACTGTCTGGATGTGGTTTGGAGTCAATCTCTAAGCCACTGTTTCCTTCTGGAAGACTGATTCCTTGTCAACCCTAATGAACCAAGCTTTT
Source organism: Lithobates clamitans (assembly GCA_037952925.1). Taxonomy (NCBI): domain Eukaryota; kingdom Metazoa; phylum Chordata; class Amphibia; order Anura; family Ranidae; genus Lithobates; species Lithobates clamitans. The sequence continues at coordinate 409,561 of JBBGZY010000503.1, read as the reverse complement.
TGAGTCTTTGAGAAAGAACCTTGGGGTGTCTACTTTTATGGGTAAGGTTGAATGGCACAGATTTTTTTTTTATTGATATTAAGGTATTGTATCTGTTACTTGAAAGTGCTCTTTATTTGCACTGGTTTATATGTGTTGCAGATGTATTGATGTACTCCTTATAACATTCAATTTAAATCTAGTTTTATATTCTACTGCTGGTTGATGGTGCTGTCTTCAATTTTTATATACAGTATTTTTTTGTCTTATAGTGATGATAAACATTGGAGTTATACACAGAAATATAAAGGCCACATCATGGCTAATGTTGGACTAGAATAAAAAATCTTTACACTGCATCCAATTTAGTTGTTTCCTTTTACAGTGCCTTGAAAAAGTATTCATACCAATTTTAAATTTTCCACGTTTTTTCATGTTACAACCAAAAATGTAAATGTATTTTATTAGGATTTTTTGTGATCAAACCAAGACAGTTTTACATAATTGTGAAGTGGAAGAATGGTTTTCAAAATTGTTTAAAAATAAAATGTGATGGCATTTGTATTCAGCCCCCTTTAATTTGATACCTCCTAACTAAAAGTGGAAAAGTAATCTAGTGGAACCAATTGCCTTCAGAAGTCATCTAATTACCGTATATACTCGAGTATAAGTCGAATTTTTCAGCCCTTTTTTTTGGCTGAAAGTGTCCCCTTCGACTTATACTCGAGTCACCGCCGTCTGTCTGCATGATCAGCGTGTCATGCAGGCAGACGGCGGCCGGCGTGTGATGATGGTGTTCGGCGGCTATTCCAGCATTCAAAAGCCGCGCCTCCTGCTCGTCTGTGATAGGCTGAACAGCTGTCAGTGTACAGCCTATCACGGACATTCTCTCATCCTCGTCCGTGGTATGAGAATGAGAGAATGTCTGATAGGCAGTCAGCGGTCAGCCTATCACAGATGAGGAGGCGGCGCGGCTTTTGAACTGTGGAATGGCCGCCGAACACTATCACACGCCGGCCGCCGTTTGAGGCTGGAGATCGCCACAGGGAGGCTGGAGATCGCCACAGGGAGGCTGGAGATCGCCACAGGGAGGCTGGAGATCGCCACAGGGAGGCTGCACATTCACACAGGACACATGCACACAGGACATGTACAGGACACACGAAGGCTGCACAGGACACAGGGAGGCAGGCAGCTGCAGATGGGCATTGTTGAACCTCTGCATTTCTCACCCTCGTCTTATACTCGGGTCAATAAATTTTTCCCAGTTTTTTGTGGTAAATTAGGGGCCTCGACTTATACTCGGAACGACTTATACTCGAGTATATACGGTAGTTGAGCTGTGTGTAATTTAATCTCAGTATAAATACAGCTGTTTTTGTTAGAGAACCTTAGTGAACAAACTGCATCATGAAGGCCAAGGAACACACGACCGGTCAGGGATAAAGTTTAATGAAGTTTTTAAAGCGGGGTTGGGCTCTAAAAAAAAAAAATCCCAAACTTTGAACATCTCAAGGAGCACTGTTCAATCCATCATCCAAAAATGGAAAGCGTATGGCGCAACCGCAAACCTACCAGGACACAGCCATCCACCTAAACGGACAGGCCGGGCAAGGAGAGCATTCATCAGAGAAGCAGCCAAGAGGCCCATGGTAACTCTGCAGGAGCTGCAGAGATCCACAGCTCAGGTGGGAGAATCTGTCCACAGGACAACTATTAGTTGTGCACTCCACAAATCTGGCCTTTATGGAAGAGTGGCAAGAAGAAAGCGTTTGTTAAAAAGAAAGCCATAAGTCCCCTTTTCAGTTTGTGAGAAGCTATGTGGGGGACTCTGCAAACATGTGAAAGAAGGTGCTCTGGTCAGAAGAGACCAAAATGTAACTTTTTGGCCTAAAAGCAAAACACTATGTGTGGTGGCACATCACCCTGAACACACCAGCCCCGCTATGAAACGTGGTGGCAGCATCATGTTGTGGGGATGCTTTTCTTCAGCAGGGACAGAAGAAGCTGGTCAGAGTTGGGAATATGGATGGAGCCAGATACAGGGCAATCTTAAAAAAAAAACCTGTTGGAGTCTGCGGAAGGCTTGAGACTGGGGCAGAGGTTCACCTTCCAGCAGGACAACGATGTGTTACACTGGCCCAGTCAAAGCCCAGACCTAAATCCAATTGATAATCTGTGGCAAGTCTTGAAAATTGCTGTTTAAACACTCTCCATCCAATCTGACAGAGCTTGAGCTATTTTGCAAAGAAGAATGGGCAAACATTTCACTCTCTAGATGTACAAAGCTGGTAGAGACATCCCCAAAAAGACTTGCAATTGCAGCTAAAGGTGGTTCTACAAAGTATTGACTCAGGGGGGCTCAATACAAATGAACATCACACTTTTCACATATTTATTTGTAAAAAGTTGAAAACCATTTCATTTTCCTTCCACTTCATAATTATGTGCCACTTTGTTGATCTATCACATTTAATTCTAATAAAATCCATTTGTTTTTGGTTGCAACATAACAAAATGTTGAAAATTTTAAGGGGTATGAATACCCTTTTCAAGGCACTGTCCCCAATGAATGTAGCGTTTAACATGCATGTTACTGAAACGCAAAAAACTGAGCAGGACCTGAACATATTAAAAATTGCTAGCACGGGATGACTGACCCAATATTTATACATGCCTTTTTTGCTGTTTTTAGCGCAAACTAAAATATGACTTTTGTAGTCTGCATTCTGAAGTATGTTTGGCATTGTAAATTGCTTTGTTTTTCCTATAAATCATGTCAGATGAGGGCTTTTACATATTGTGCTGGTTTTACTTGAAAACTACAGAGTGAATTCTGTACGCTAAAAGACTGAGCAGGGTTCACTTGCTTTTTCACATCATGGACTAAACTCTTAATCATACGTGTAACTTTTTGTGGAAACTCTGTCCCTGACCCCTTTGTAACATTTTGAGACTGCAGCATGTAAAATCGGTCATCTGACATCATTCTACTTTCTTATGTTTCCTCATCTTTATTTTTCCTATCTTTCTCTTCTGCTTCCCACTTGATTTTTCCAATGTGTAGAAACGCAAATAATGAAGAAACACCAGATGAAACTCGAGCTGATGGTTTTTCTCTACTGTATGCCTGAAAATATAAACTTCAGATTGTAGTGCACATGACTGCACACTTTTAACAGATTTTTAATGTTGCTGCTGCTTGATATACATTCCTTGTTAAACAGGTATGAATCTATTGTTTTTGTATTTGAAATTTTGTTCACCATAGATAAAATGTGTTCTACAGCTAGTCCAGCTAGTTTATTGATGTGAATAGCCATTTGTCTTAACAACATAGTGTCCCTAAAAATATAGATTTTATTTAAAATTTTTGCTTTCTGTGGCCTAGAACAGTAGGAATAATTTGTGAATATTCTCATGGGGCTATGATAAATGTTTCATGCAGTAATCACTCTGTAAGGTTTACTCTAAAGATTGCTATGTTTTGTGCATTATGTTGCTATGAAACTTTTTTTTTTTTTGTGCACTTTTTAGTTGAGTAGCTGCCAAAAACATATTTGCGGATGCAATTCACAAAAGATGTTGAAATGCAATACTTTGTATGTTCCAATGCAGCACCTGTAGCTTTTATTGTTCCCGGTGTTAACCTGTAATGTAGGCTTAAATGAACACCGACACAAAAGGTACATTTTATGGTGCACTTGCTGTAGGCTGGGAAAGCTCACAAGTGCCATTCAACTCCAAAGGGAATCGTTTCCTAGAAACATGTTCCGTAATTAGGGTTGTTTGAATCTCTCTTGGGATATACAATGGCAATTACTTGTGCTGTTCTGTATTTGTGTCCTTTTTTTTCTTTGTCGTTATGGTCTGGAGAAACAAAATCTAAGTTAAAGACCCAAAATTGGGTGCATTGGTTAGGTTTTGTTTAAAACTGGTTTCAGAACTTGTGTAAATATTGCCTTACTGGCCTGAACTATATAAAGGGAACCACTTTTAATTTGAATTATGTAGGAATTTCTATATTATTAAATTCCTATCCTTGTGTAGACATAGGCCAGCCATAGTTGGATAAAAATTTAGCCAGTTCAGCAGGGATTTTTCGAATTTCGATCCATCTATGGGCAGACTGGTTGTACAGAAGTTGATCTCTCGATCGACTTTTGTACAACCAGCTTGTTGGAAAATTTCTCTGTCCAGCGATGTCCACGAGTGCCTCAGCCATTCGAAATTCTCCCTCCGTTGGCGGCCGCTGCTGTTGATCAAAGTTAGCTAGCCAATTGAGGGAGAGTGGGGGTGGGGCCGGGGCGGAGATCCGTGTCTGAATGGACACAGGGAGCTGTGACTTGGCTCGTGTGCCCCCATAGCAAGCTGCTTGCTGTGGGTGCACTGAACAAGAAGGGAGGTGCCAGGATCACAGAAGAGAGACCGAAGGAGGAGGATCCGGGCTGCTCTGTGCAAATTCACTCTACAGAGCAGGTTAGTACAACATGTTATTTTTATAGAAGAAAAAAAACAAGACTTTACAATCACTTTAAACACTGGGTCTGTGAGTATTCCTGTTGAATTTGGGTAGTTCTTTTATTCCTTTAAAGGTATACAGCCCCTTTGCTTGTTAACCTAATATCTGGTGCAAAACAAAGGGGCAATTGCATCTTTTAGGCTGTATTTACACTGTTCTGTGTGCATGCAGTGTGTATAGTAACCTACACGTGTAAGTGTAAATGGGCCCAAAAAGTTTCTCTGTGTCCTTCACACTAAACTGCAGCGCATTTATCTAAACCCACCACATAGGAAAAAATTGAATTTTTACTTTACATTTGTGCAGCAATTGCAAGCATTTTGCTGCACCACAGCAGTGTGAATAGGCCTCAGTTACATAGTAGGTGAGGTTGAAAAAAGACACAAGTCCATCAAGTCCAACCTATGTGTGATTATGTGTCCGTATTGCATTGTATATCCCTGTATGTTGCGGTCATTCAGGTGCTTATCTAATAGTTTCTTGAAGCTATCAATGCTCCCCGCTGAAACCACCACCTGTGGAAGGGAATTCCACATCCTTGCCGCTCTTACAGTAAGCACCATGTTCAAGGTTCTGCTTGATATTCAAAAAGTTGTTTTAAATTTCAGGTGGAACTGCCTGCATCAACAGTTTTTTTTTTTGTTTTTTTTTTCTCTGCGGCCACCACTTTCTTTTGGTAGGAGCCCTTTCCTCTTCCTGCCTTACGGCACGTTTTGTGTTCTGTTTTACAAGGATTCTTGACTCCGTGCAACGGAGTCTTTCAAAGGCTTAACTCCCACGACGGCTTCATTGTTGGACACGGAGTACCCCTTCCTTAAGCTGGGGATAGATGGAACAAATCTTGGCTGGTTCAGCAGGGACTGCCCCAGATCTGATCCATCTATGGGCAGGCTGATTGTACCAAATTCGATCCATCAGCGATGAACTTGGTTACAATCTGCATGTCGGATTTTTAGAATGTGATTACTGCCTGCCGAGAGAACACAATAGCTACGTGTTGATGGGGAAATTGAGTGATTTTCTTTCCTGCAGCCATGGTTTTGCATAATCTATGCATTTCCTTTTTTAAAGGCTGAAACCACACCACTAACCACAAATACCGTAGCTGCTGATTTTTAAAATTGGGACACTTGCTTGTCCAGGGATCCCGCAATGGCTGCACCCCAGCCGATTTTCCGATCAGCCCTCTGGTGCTACCGTCGCCATTCGTGGTAAAGGAAACCAGCAGTGAAGCCTTTCAGCTTCATAGCCGGTTTCCTACTGCGCATGCGTGAAGCACGCTGCGATTTCTAACTGGCCTGGCGCAGAGTAAGGAAGATTGAGACCAAATGTGGCATCGGATGGGCGGAGGAAGAAAACAAGTGAAGCCTCCACTTTTGGGTGTAACTCCGCTTTAATGACAAATTGCAAGCATTTTTGATTCTCTATTCCTTGGCAGGATCTACTGTTCAACCCTTGCTCACCTCCTCACTACTTACCCTGATTTTGGCTGACTGGTGAAAGTTGTTTAGCAAGGATCTGGTGGCTGCTGGTTATTGATAGCATCTACTAGTTTGTCACATTCACCCTCCTGTGTGATGCAACGTGGATGCTAGTAGAGTTCTGTCTTGAATAACCACTTCTTCTGTCCACATCTGCAGGGCTGCTAAAATAACACTAAACTCTAGTTTACAAAAATATATGCTGTTCTATTATGAACCCCTAACTCTGAGTACCTTCTTTTGCTCTGTCTGCATGTTGGCATCTAATTTTTTACCTAGACATTTGACGGGCTGATTCCAGAATGTAGGATCAGATAATGGACACCGTATATACCCTGATGGTACCTGGAGATTAGTATACCATTATGGATTAATTTTCTTTGCTGGAACTTTTGCATCTACTTTTGTAGGTTCTCATAACTGTGTGCCTTTTACCAGATTTGTTATGTTAAAGACCAATTTTCCATTCAGATTCTCAGCCACTGGTGTGACCTGGCTGTTGAAACCCAGGTTCTGTGAGAGGACCTTTTGGATACCCTACTCCTGACCATGTTGACCGTTTATAAATTTTCTAGACATAGGATGATTATCGAGCCTAGAATACTTTTTACATTGCTCTGATTTCTCTAGGGGGTTTTCCAGCATGCTGTGTCTAATCTTCCTCTAGTTTAGAGTAGAACTACATTTGGCCTTAACACTATCTAGGTCAAGGGTCTGCACCTTGTTCTTTTTCAATGTCCTCATGATAATCATTCACTAATTCCTAATTCTTTTCAGGGGCATAAATGTTTACTCCCTTGTTAGACTGCCACCCCAACCAATGGGTTAAAAATGTTTTTGTCAGTGTTTCAAGGACCTTTCAAACCTATTGGAGACAAATTATTAGCGTGTCCCATAAGGCAGCTTTTCTTGGGCCATTTCTTTGCCAGAAGGGTTTCTCAGTTATTCTGCATAATACCATGTTACCAAGGTAATTTCTCCTTCTGGCCTGGATATTGTGAAGGTCATCTGTATTTACCTTTCTGCTGTTCTTTTGGGCAGCTTGTGTTTTTGTTTTTTCTTAAATAGATCTTGAGTTGGTTTGACAGTGTTGCTGTGCCTGCCCTCAGTTTGGAATATCAAGCTGTCCCTCACTGGACGTGCTCATTCAGACTAGGGCAGGGGTCTCCAAACTCTCTAACAAAGGGCCGGATTACTGTCCTTCATACTTTAAGGGGGCTGGACTGTGGCCAGCAGGAATAGAAATGTTTTTTTTTCATTCATCAGTGGGAGTAAACTGTGTCCCATGTTTGGTATTAGGAAGAGGAATAATGCCCCATTGTTAGTGGGTAGAATACGGTCAAGTATCACTAGGAGGCATAGTGTCCCAAGGACCGAATAAAGGCAAGCAATGGGCCGCATCTGGCCCTCGGGCCGCAGTTTGGAGACCCCTGGTCTAGGATTACTGTCCTTCTGGAATAAAGGTGCAATACTTAACTTATTCCATGTTCCAGCAGGGTTCCTCCAGCACTGCAAACGTTCCCTTGATGCCTTCTCTCTGAGGCACTCCTGGCCCCAGTCACACTCCAACCACCTCCTTGTACAGTGCAAGGTACCAGTCTAGTAGCGTGGAGGATTGCTTAAAATCTATGATCCAGCCTCACTGCCCCTATGCAGCCCCACTTCAAGGACCATTTTCAAGTTTCCTGGAGTTGGCCTTTAACTAAATTACATAAAGACACTTAAAGGCTTTTAGAAAAAAAATAACACCTGTTAAGTAGAAGTTTGTAAGTTACTATATATTTTAATGTCGGTGGTTATGACATTACATTTGCTTGAGAGATATAGATATAGCAATCGGCCATAACATTAAGATCCCTGAGAGGTTGATTATACCGTTACGATAGCAACTTAGTCAGTGGAATATATTGGGCAGCAAGTAAACACATTATCCCTGAAGTTGATGTGTTGAAAGCATCATTGCAGATTGCTGTGTATGAGACGGCTGAGCTCCAGACTGGTCAGGTGCCCATAATGGGCACATGAGCATCAGAATAGAGACGACGGAACAAGGGTAGAAGGTGGCCTGATCTGATGAATCACGTTTTCTTTTAGATTTAGGGGATAGCCGGGTGCGTGTGCATAGATTACCTGGGGAAGAGATGGCACCAGGATGCAGTATGGGAAGAAAGCAAGCTGATGCAGGCAGTGTGATGCTTTGGGCAATGTTTTGCCAGGAAACCTTGGTCCTGACATTCATGTTAATGTTACTTAACACGTATCACCTACAGTACTTAAACATCGTTTCTGACAATGTACACCACTTTATGAAAACTGTATTTCTTGCTGGCAGTGGGCCCTTTCAGCAGGACAATGTGTCCTGCCACACTGTAAAAATGGTTCAAGAATGGATTGAGGAACACAACAATGAGTTTGAGCCTCCGAATTCTCCAGATCTTGGTCTATCAATCATCTGTTGATGTGCTGGAAAAACAAGTCTGACATGCAGGTTCCACCTCGCAACTTATAGGATTTAAAGGATCTGCTACTGCTTGGTGCCAGATACAACTGCATATCTTCAGAAGTCAAGTGGTATCAGCATGGATGCCACTAAGGACTGTTTTGGTGGTAAAAGGGGGACCTACACAATATTAGATGGCTCATCATAATGGTATGGCTGATCAGTATATATTAGATATTAATATCTAATATATGTTTACTTGTTCTAATCTTGAATCAGTAATATATTATAAAAGGTTTTCATTAAGTTTTTACCAATTCTATGTTTAAGTGACATTTGGCTTTAAAATGTTTACACCTTTTTTGTAAGTGTTAAAAATCTGGCAAATTAAAACTGATTGTACAGTATGTGCCCAGTATTCCTATCCTTCAAAGGAAATGTCTCATAGGATGCTAGATCTGTGCTTTACAAAACCATGAAGAATTTTTTTTTTTTTTTTTAAATGTACGTTGCTGAGTAAGGGCTCCTTTCGACTTGTATTTGCTGGCCATTAAAAATGTGCAGTTTTACGTTTGAAACACCCTCTCAGCCCCCCCCAAAGCTGCAAAGGCTCATTCACACTTCACACTTATCATTAATGCTCATTAATATGTGCGGTTGAGAAGAATTTAATGAGCATTAAAAAAGCTTCCCCAAACACCCTATGCACATTGGCGGATCGGTTGACATGCGTTTTTGGCGTGTTTAAAACCGAACCACAAATGCCTATTAACTGTAATGTACTACCACGCCGGCATGGTTGTGGCTTGTTACCAACTCCTTTCAAACTCAACGTGAGGCTTCAATTTTTAGGCAACGCTAACTCTTCTTGTTTTGATAATGCAAAGAGCAGTACAAACGCCCCTTAAGCTTCTGCTTTCAATGCCATTGTGAACTAGGCCTTAATCCCATTACCCCATATGAAATGGAGATGAACAATGGCAGAAATGTTTGGTGTTCAGCTTGGGTGGAAACCTTTTGCTTCCTCCATAGATACAGTGAAGGAGTAAGTGTAGCCACCCATGGACTGGCGTGCTATTTGCAGGACTTCCAGGTAAAAAAAAAGTGGGAAAGGCCTGAAAGGAAAAACATGATTAAAGCCAAAACAAGTACACATGGGGAAGGGGGTGAAATTGGCCGTAGTCATGTTTTTAGTGCCATCTCTGTTTTTTAGTAGCGCACCGTAGGGGCAAATTTTTTTGTATTGCAGTTTTTTGCCTTCTCTTTGACAACCGCACCCCATTTTTTTAACCCCCTCATGCCCCCTTCCTGGTGGGTCTTAATGCTGGGAGGCAGAATGGACCTCCCAAACATGTGATTGCTGTGGTTGGCCACATGATCAGGAACCTGTCCCGCAGAGTCCTGATCATAAACGGAGATCAGAAGCTGTCTGTGATCGCTTAAGCTGGCCATACACTATACAATTTTCCTGTTCAACTTTCCTTTAGATTTACCAAAACCATATAATATGAGGTCAAACCTAAACCCTTTCAATTTGTATGCAATCAGACAGGCCCTTGCACTACATAGTTGAAGGTAAATCTAAAGGAAATTGAATCAGAAAATTGTATAGTGTATGGCCAGCCTTAGTCACTGAGATCGGCACCCTGTGGGCGGGGCCGAGTTATACATTTGGCTTTTATGGATGCCGAATGAATGACTCGAGCTCACTGCAAGGTACCCCCCCCGGGTAGAGCGCGTCTCCTAGGGGGTTATCTAATGCAGGGAGGAGCCGCCAAGGGACCCCAGAAGAGGATCTACGGGGCCACTCTGTGCAAAACAAGCTGCACAGTGAAGGTAAGTATGACATGTTTAAAAAAAAAAAGAAAGAATAACTAAGCTTTATTGTCACTTTAAGGCCCACTCTTCCTGCTGCTGCACATGTGCGTCCTTACCTAGTCGGCAAGAGGTTAATACAGGCATCACAGGGACACAGAGGGAAAATCTTTCCAGACAGAATTTTTACCTCTCTGCCCCACTGTTAAAATAACAGCGATGGCTGTAGCCGGGCTTTAATTTGGACAAGGAATATGTATCTAACTAGTGGCTTGCTGTTCTAGTTTAATCAATAACCTTAAACAATTTTTATCCTACTTAATCTTTAGTTGTGTTACAAACCTCTAATATTTTGATTATTCAAAGTACAAATATTTCAGTGCAAGTAAATGTAACTTGTTTAAATGTGGGAAAACTAGAAATATAAGTAATTATACAAACTATAATTAAAATGGTCCTTCCAAATGGCAATTGTGCTTATGTTCTATTTCTTTCCACCCTTCAAGGATGGTGATTCTACATTTAACCGTGCTAAGTTGCTGAACATTGGCTTTGTTGAAGCTTTGAAAGAATATGACTATAACTGCTTTGTCTTCAGTGATGTTGATCTCATTCCAATGGATGATAGAAACATCTACAAATGCTACAGCCAACCCAGACACCTCTCTGTATCAATGGATAAGTTTGGGTTTGGGTAAGTCTTTAATCGTTTTTATGAGTTAAAGTGCTTTACGATATCGCATTAATATCACATTTTTATTTTAATTTTTATTTTATTTTTTTGTTTTGGCTAGGACTAGGGAAGGTTTAAAGAATCCTGTCAGGTTTTTATTTTCCCTGTCTGTGTACTTTTGGGGAAATTTCCCTTCAATTCCCGTACCAGAGACATGCAAAGAAGTTGGTGGATGTGCCCTCTTAAGCTGTGTTCACGCGTATCGAAATTCGACCGGTTTAGTGGGAATTTCAATTTTGTGTGTAGTCCTCTCTATTCAAAAGAAGCCAGTCATTAGAGTGGGGGTCCCACTGTCAGAATACAATAGCACAGTGGGGGAAATCACTGCATCAACATCTCGTGTGAATTCAGGAATCGGAGGTCTTTTCATTTAACCTGCTGGTTGAATGAGAAAAAACTTGACGGGGGGACGTGTGCGGATGGCAGAGCGTGCAGACGTGTAAGCCACAGCTCCGGCTCCTGAACGACATCCTACAGACATCCTGAGCCCAATTTGCTTCAGAACGGTCCCAAATTGTTCCCCACAGCAGTGGGAACACTCCAGGCTGGCATCTAGGGTGAAATACGGGCCATCCGCAACAGTATCAATGGCGGGACAGGTGGCCCGTTACCGCTGGCAAGATGGCGCCAGGACACAGGCTGAGCACGCTGCTGTAGCCATCTGCCTCCGTTCTCTATAAACAACAAGCAGAAATTTTGAGTGATTCAGTCCCTGCTCATAGACAGCCTGATCCAGTACAGTCTCAGGACCCTCACATGGACAGTGAGGATAGCTCCAGCCAAGGCTCCCCCACTACTGAACCTACTTTAGCCACCCCATTATGCTTGCTATCCAGGACTGCAAAGCCTCCCTCACTGCCCAGATAGCATCAGTTTGCATGGACTTTTCTCTCCTGAAGCAAGATGTACAAAACTTGAGGGACAGGGCAGGAGATGCAGAGGAACGCATCAGCTCCCTTGAGGATGTTGTCCACCCCCTGTCTGCCACAGTGAGGGACTAGCTCTCAGCCTGAAAAGTTCCTCTATAAATGGCTGAGGGAATTTTTGGGTCTGACGCACCATCCTTTCCCCATGTGATTGAGCGTGCACATCGCACTCCTCCGCGTCCCCCACCCACTGGAGCACCCCCCCCCTTTACATTATTGCACGGCTCCTCAACTTCCAAGACAAGGTTGCCATCCTACGTCTTGCCAGGGAGAAAGGCCCCTTAAAATACAATGGCAATACCATTTCAGTGTACCCTTATTTCTCAACGGATGTTCAGAGACTACGCATCTCCTTCGCGGCAGTAAAGGCCCAACTATGCACAGAGGGTCTCTCCTACGCCATGCTTTTTCTTGCCAAGCTGCGCGTCATTCATGATGGTAAGGCACATATGTACACTAACCCCAAAGAGGCGCAGAGCTGTTTAATGCCCGAGGATCTAACCCCCTAAAATTTCCATCTACGCTTGCCCTGAGCTGGCTACAGAGTCATCCTCCCCCCCCCCCCCCCCCCCCCATACACGGGAGGAGTTCTGCTGTGCTCCTGTGGACTGTTCCGGCTTTCAATGAAAATACTCCTCTCTTCTTTACAACAGGCCTGAGAACTAATATCCTGTCACCTTCAATCCTTACAGCTCAGACTTCCTTCCTATCAGATCCAAATCTCCATATGGAGTCTACTGGTTGTTTACTCTGCAATTTATTCCATCTACTACTGAATAGTGCGACTTTCCCCACATGCAGAACTGTTCGGGAGTCACTCTAGACTCCACAACACCCCCGTACTAGTTGGTGGCGAGACTACGGGACAGTTCTCCCCCAGTTTTTCAACAATCCAACAAGGTTTTATTGAGTTTGCAGAGAAAGCATTACAAGCATTGTAGCCAGGTTTACACATCACCTCTTGTGCTACACATAATCCAATAGTAGAGTAACAATCTCCATATAACATTGTTAAAAGGTTATTCTAATCACAGTCAACCTCTATCCAGGTCTCACCCGGCATTATTACCTAACAACCTGTCATATACCAGTTCCATAGGTGCCAATCCCGGTACATCTAACCATGGACCCCATATTTTTTCAAATTTTTGCATGCTACCTCTATGTTGGTAAATCAATTTTTCCATTTTTAGAGTTGTGTTAATACTTTCAGTCCACTCCTTAACAGTCGGTGACCTATCAGACTTCCAGTGAGTCATAATCAGCCTTCTGGCCTGAAAGAGTACTCTATGCACAGCTTCTCTGTTGTGACCTTCCCATTCGTATTCCTCCAGAGCACCCAAGAGACACGCTCTAGGGTCCTGTGGAAGACCCACATTAAAGATTGAGTTAATAGTTTGAACCACTCCTGCCCAGTACGTATGCAACTTGGGGCATCTCCACAGCATATGAATCAGATCTCCATGTTCCCGTTTACACCTAGTACATGTTGGTTCCGTCAGCCTGTTCATTAGATGTAATCTGTGCGGAGTATAATATGTTCTCAATAGAATATATAATTGGGTGAGTTTTTGTGACACATTAAGTGAACATTGGTTCACTGCCTGAAAGATCTCCTCCCACTGATCCTCGTCTAGCTGTCCCACCTCTGCCTCCCACCTCTCTCTCACCCTCAAGGGATGACGTCTCATCACGGATTGCAACAGGATGGCATAGCATTGAGAGATAAATCCTTTAGATGAGCCAGCATCCTCCAAAAGGTTGAAAACCGGGGTCGGGGACAAGTGCCACTCCGAGGAGCGGCCCTGTGTCTGTACTGCGTGTCTAAGTTGCATATAATAGAATAACATTGATGCTGGCAGGTTATACGCTTCTTTTAGATCAGCAAATGTTCGCAACACACCTTCCCTGAATATATGCTTGATATGAGTGATTTCAAACTGCTTCCAACGAGTTCCGCATTGTAATTTAGCTAGTTCCCCATATGTGTCATTGTGCCAAATGGGACTATATTCCGTATATCCATCTACGTTTTGGAGATATTTGGACTTATTCCACACCTTTTGAATTAGGCTAAACGTTGGGTATTTTTTATGTGGTTTAGTGAAGGCCAATGCCTCTAAAGCCATGTGTATCGGTCCCTTACCTACTGTATGGATCATTAGCCTGTGGGATGAGTTATGTGATGGGACAAATGTACCAATCAGATGCTGCAGTTGGGAGGCCAGGTAGTACAGCCATGGATTGGGCAATGCCAATCCACCGCAGTCCTTGGGTCTCTGTAGGTGTTCTAATTTGATCCGGGCGGGACCATTTTTCCAAATAAGGGTTCGGAAAATGGCATTGACTATGTGAAATATTTTTAAGGGAATAACCATAGGGGTATTGTGTAGAAAATAAAGTAACTGGGGCATGAGAATCATTTTCACTAAATTTACTCTACCTGCTACTGACATTAAAAGAGAGTTCCATGTCTTAATTTTGTCTCAAACGCTGTAGGAGTGGAAATATATTTAGATGTATAAAGTCTCGGGGCTGGGACGTAATTTGAATCCCCAAATATTTGAAAGTAGTGGCAATCGGGATGGGGCAAGTGGCGCAGACCTCCTGTAAATCATCTCCATCCAATAAGAGAAGGGCACACTTCGACCAATTTATGTGAAGGCCAGAGAACTTCCCAAATTTAGATATGGTCGACATGGCCTCTTGAAGGGAGGGGCCAGTGTCACCGAGTAGGAGCATGGTATCATCAGCATACAACATAATTTTTTCCTGCATGTCACCGTAGCAGAAGCCCGTAATGCCCAGATTTGCCCTGATCCCGATCGCCAAAGGCTCAATAGCCAGTGCAAAGAGGAGGGGAGACAGGGGGCATCCCTGCCTTGTACCCCTCCTCAACACACAACTTGGGGATAGGTAGCCTGCAACCCTCACAGCGGCCTCCGGCTGGCTATAAAGGAGCCTAACCCAAGAGACATACCGGGGGCCGAATCCGAAACTCTGCAAGACCGACCACAGATAATTCCAGTCTATGCTGTCAAATGCCTTAGTGGCATCCAGTGACAGCAAGGCCCTGGAACCCATATTGTCTGCTTTGGATTGCATGTTAAGGAATAGCCTTCTCAAATTGACTGCCGTCGATTTGTTGGGCATAAAACCAGCTTGGTCTCCATGGACAATCGAAGTAATAACTCCATTTAGTCTAATGGCCAGAGCTTTCGCTAATATTTTCACGTCACTCTGTAGCAAAGAAATCAGGCGATACGCCCCGGGATCTACTGGATCCTTACCAGGCTTGAGCAGCAAAACAATATTGGCCTTTGACATTGATGCTGGTAGACGGCCTTCCTCCCGGGCTCTATTAAAGACTTTAAGCAACTGGGGCAATAATTCAGTAGGATACTGTTTGTATATTTCTATGGGGATTCCGTCTTCCCCGGGCGCTTTGCAGTTAGGAAAAGATCCAACAGCATCCTGTAGTTCTTCCACTGTAAGAGGATTCTCCAAGAGCCCTCTCTGATCTTTGTTTAATCTAGGGAAATCTATCTGTTCTAAGTATTGTTCTAACTCCTCAGATGTATAAGATGTACCCGGCTTATACAAATCTTCATAAAAAGTGTTTAGTTCCTGCATCACTTTCTCAGGCGTGTTAACTATATTACCCGCTTTAGTCCTGATAGCACCTATAGTTGGGGATTTCTGGTACGAATTTGCGATTCTCGCTAGTATGCGGCCTGTTTTCTCGCCCTCCTCAAAAAACGCCTGCTTAGCAAAGAATCTCTTCTTATCGGCCGAGGAGGATAGCAGCTGTCGGTATGCAGAGAGAGCTGCCTGCCATGCCTCCCTGGTCGAATCAGAAGGATCCGTGACATATAACTGTTCCATCTCCTGTACCTTGGTTTCAAGTTCATTTTTAAGTGCGGAAGAGTCCTGTTTAACCTTATTCATTTCAGCTATTAACACACCCCTCAAATATGCCTTGAAGGCATCCCATTGCCCAATTATCGATTCATTTGGATCCTGGGTGCGGAAAAACTCACACATGCTCCCAACTATCCCCTCATGTGAGCGGAACAGTTTCAACCAAAAAGCATTGAACTTCCAAGGGGCTTTAGGTAGTGTAGCTATTGGGGCAATTATAAGCCGTATAACCACTGGTGAGTGGTCGGATACACTGCGGGGCCTATGTATCATATCAGAAACAAACGGGAGCATGTTTAAGCTGCACACCCCCAGGTCAATTCTAGATAAACATCCATGGGTTTTGGAAAAGCATGTAAATTGTCTCACTCCTGGGTTCCTATGTCTCCAGACATCCACCCAGCCCACCTCTTACAACAACCGCGCCAGGGGGGTAACCCTGGAGAGGGCAGAGGCTCCGGGTCCTGGGTGTCTATCTTCCACTGGATTTAAGCAGCAGTTAAAGTCCCCCGTTGCCAACAACGGTGCGTCAGGCCTGCCATCCATAAATGTCAGCAGGGACCTAAGCACCGCCGCCGTGAAGGGGGGGGGAATATATACTACCGCCAGCACACAAGTCAATGTGCCCAACCTGCAATGAAGAAAAACATATCGACCTTCACTATCAATTTCATGTGCAATTTCTTCAAAGTCCAGGTTACCATGGATCAACACGCTCACCCCCCTGGAATAGGAGGTGTGCGTGGAGTGATAGGCCTTTCCCACCCATGAGTATCTCAGGAAGCTCACAGTGTCCGCAGTCAAGTGGGTTTCTTGGTAGCAAAGAATTCCGGGAATGTACTTCAGGCACATGCGAATCATGGTGCGCTTCAGCGGGGAATGTAATCCCCTAACGTTCCAGGATACTAATGGGATGTCCGCCATGTCCGCTGGTAGGTAAGTAGTGTTGACCGGTACTTTGGGTATCCACTTCTGTAGCGAGGTTCTGCTAGGTTTGCCGTAAGGTTGAAGTAGTCGTGTCCTGTTGAGATATTCTTCTCTCTGCTTGTAACTCTTATTGCTAAAACTTTCCCCGCTTCAATTGGGGGTGATGAAAAGGAAAACTTTCTTGTGCTATAAACTGCACATTCTGCCAACATGGCAACTTTAGCAACGCATGCAACAGTACATCGCTCTTTTTTACTGGAAACAATCATTTGTAAGTTCGACTTTTAATCCAATTCGCTCTCATTGCACTGCTTAGGAATATTCAGTCCCCCAGCCAAGGAACATCTGACAACACTGGAAATAGAAAATGAGGTATGCTCTGGTTGCCCATCTAGAAAAAAGGGAAACAAAACGACTGTTTCTAGTGTACCAGTCTTCTGCAAGTATCCGATTTAGTCTTGTCAATCTTCTTCTTGTGGAGCCTGCCGTTTCAATGCCTGCTCATTTCTATCCAACCAGACTGAGGCGTCCTTAGCAGATTCAAAGAATTGTGCTTGGCCTCTCACCACAATCCGAAGCTTCGCCGGATATAACATGGCGTATGGGAGTTGCAGAAGTCGCAGTCTGCGTTTCACGTCTGTGAATTTAGCTCTGCGCCTCTGGACTTCTGCCGAAAAGTCCGGATAGAAAGACACCCGAACACCATTGTGGAGGACATTTGCCTTCTCACGAGCATGTCTCAACACTGCTTCTCTATCCTTGTAATGTAAAATTCTTGCAAGAATGGATCTTGGAGGGCCCCCTGGTGGAGGAGGGCGTGAGGGCACTCTGTGGGCACGTTCCACCGCAAACAATGGGGAGAATGCATTTTTCCCAAAAAGTTCCATTAGCCAGTTTTCAACATAGGTGGTGGGGTCCCTGCCCTCCACTTTCTCAGGCAACCCCACTATGCGGACATTGTTTCGCCTTAAACGATTTTCCAAATCCTCTGCATGATCGCATGCATCCCTGGCTAATTGCAGTGCTGTTCTGGTATCCTGTGTCAAAGGTGGTAGCTGGTCTTCCATGTCACTGACTCTGCTTTCCACAGCCGTGGTGCGTTCACGTATCTTTTGCATGTCTTGCCTCAGTAATGACACATCTTCTCTCAGACCCCCAAACTGCTCCTTCAAAGTGTTAACTGAAGCTGTGCAGTTGTTCACAGCTCTGAGTATGTCAGCTAGAGTAGGCTGCGTGGCGTCCGGGTCCACTGAGCTTTGTGGTTCCCCAGATTCAAGGGCCGACTGCTCCCCCTCCTCCTCTCCCCAGGGAGCCTGTGTGATGTCTGCCTGCATAGCATGTGTCCCAGCCTGGCTAGATGATTGCTCTGTTCCCAATGCCCCAGCCATTTTCTGAGCATAATAAATCATATCTCTGGGGGCGTCTTTACCAGTGGTTTTAGGTGTCTTACTTGCTTTAGGCCAAGAGTCCTTCTGCCTGTCCTGTCCGCGCGGTGTGTGTTTCGCTGAAGACGCCGCGGCGCCATCTTGGATCTCCAGGCCCGTCATCTCAATCTGTCCTTTTCGGAACTTTCCTCTAGTGCAGAGTGCCGGCGGATGATCCCCTGGGGTCTCAGGATCGTGCCCGTGCTGCATAGGGCAAAATAAAGTCGGTAAGTGGGCTGGGGGAGGATCGGTTACCGGATCACTGCTGGGAGCTGTGGGAGATGCGTCCTCTCACATGCCTGCCTTGGCCACGCCCCCGTTCTCCCCCAGTTTAGTGGGGGGGCTTTTCAGGTCTCTTTAGTTCAGGGATTCAAGGCTCACTATGTTGGGGTTGGCCGAGCGGGGAGGGAAGCAAGGGTTTTTTTCTGTGAATGCATTTACATTTCTATGTGACTATGGTATGATGTATATCTTAGGATGGCGACGCCTTTAAAGATAGTGTCATGGAACACTAGAGGTATGAATGCACCCCAAAAGCGGTCCCTGGTCTTTTCAGTCTTAAAAAAATGCCGTCCCCATATTATCTGCCTCAAAGACACTCACCTCACTGGCACTAAGGTGAAAACCCCTTAAGCATCCTTGGCTGCCTCAATACTATCACGCCACTCACACGAACTACTCCAGGGGGGTATCAATTTTACTAGCTAAATCACTTCCCGCTGAAACTTTACAAGTTAACACGGACCCAGATGGGAGATTTTATTATACTTGCCTTACAAATTTCCTCTGACGTTTACCCTTGAGAACGTTTATTTTCCTCCCCCATTTTCGGTGGAGGTATTGTCAAAATTGTCACTACAGCTGTTGACTAGGCCCCCGGGACCAATACTTTATATAGGGGACTTCCATGCCCTGTTAGACCCAACTATTGATAGCCTGGGTGTGGTGGCAGATCCTTTACCTCTTTTGGACTGGATGCAGGTTTATGACCTTACAGAGATATGGCGATGGAAACATCTGGATGTGAGCCAGTATTCTTGCCACTCTGATTCTTTCCACACCATGTCTCGGATTGACATGGCATTTGCCACGGCAGATACTCTTCCTATTGTCACTGAGGCTTCTTTCCTACCCAGAGGAGTTTCAAGCCATGCTCCTCTCTCGGTGGTTCTTGCCCTCCTCCCGGGTTCAGGCCCTGCCATTTGGCGTCTGAACTCCTACTGACTGGAGGACGAGGTGGTGCAAGGGGAGTGTAGGAAGGGTACTACGGGCTACTGGAAAGACAACTTGGGGACAGAAGTAGTCTACTACAGTAGTAGTAGTAGTCCACATTGAGGGGTACCTTTATGTCCATCACTAGAGTCGTCATACAGAAAAACAATAGACAACTTACAGGGGGATTAGAAGTTGCCATGGTACAAGCAGAATCTGCCTACGCTTCTAACCCGGTCCCCGACACAAGGGAATGGTGGCTACAGAGACAAAGGGAGTATGAACTCTGTTTGCTAAATCTTACACAAAAACGCATGTTACACGCTGCTCAAAAATCATTTTGAGCACGGCAACAAAGCTAGACGTCTCTTGGCATACCTAACCAGACCCGACCGCTCCCCTGTATCCATTCCGCGTATCCTCACCACGCAGGGCCAAATCAGCGACACTCCTGGGGACATCATGGAAACGTTTCTAAATTTCTACAAAGACCTATATATACTTCCAGAGCTGACTACACCGAAGCCCAATTAAATGACTAAATAGCTGACATATCTCTCTTCCCTTACGACTGCGCAGAGAGACGAGTTAGAGACACCTATCTCATTTGAAGAGATTGCAGTGGCCATTTCACCAATGCCTGCTCACAAAACCCCCAGTCTAGATGGCTATCCCACCGAATGGTATACACAGTTTTAAAGATTTACTATGCCCATTTCTTCTACAAACATATACAACAAAGCTTTAGACACCGGAGTCCTCCCTCCCACTATGCGAGAAGCCTTGATTATACTTTACTTAAACCCCGCGAATCATACCGCCCAATATCCCTCATAAATGTGGATGTTAAGATCCTGGCCAAAGTGTTGGCAAACCGTTTAAATGCTGTAGTTACGACTTTAGTCCATAGCGACCAGGGGGGCTTCATACCTGAAAGGTCCACCAGAATGAACATCCGCAGACTGTTACACATTCTGCAGTACCCGCACGATTGTCCTCCCACAGGATCCATAGTATCCCTAGATACATGTAAAGCATTCGACAGTGTGAAATAGCCATATCTTTCGGGTGCTGCAGATGTACGGCTTTGGCCCTCCGTATAGTGGCGTGGATAAAACTCCTATATGCTTCCCCCCCCAGGGCCTGTATCCGGGTTAACTCCTCTGTCAGAGTCCTCCTCAATCACTAGGGGCACAAGACAGGGGTGTCCATTGTCCCCTCTCCTCTTTGCCCTGGCCATGGAGCCGTTAGCCGTACATATCCGCTCTTCTCCATTAATAAAATGGGTCTCCCCATTGCTACAATAGAGGAACGAATCTCGCTCTATGCAGATGACACCTTGTTGTACCTGACGCACACCAACGTGTCACTCCAATCACTGTTATCTGAGATCAATACATTCGAAAACTACTTCGACTTCAGGGTGAATTGGGACAAATCCAGTCTCCTTCCCTTGGACTCGGACGAAATTTCTCAGATCCACCTGGACTCTAACCTACAGGTGGTGTCCTCTTTTAGGTATTTAGGAGTTCTGGTGCAGACACCTCTATCCACTTACATTACCAATAACTTAGACCCGCTATTAACTCGCTTAAAGGAGCAAACTAAAAAGTGGATGGACCTGCCCTTAGATCTTGTGGGGAGGGCAAATACTCTTAAAATTATCTATTTGCCGAAATTGCTATACATCCTGGCTAACTCCCCATGCAAAATACCTAAATATATCTTCAAATGTATAGACACGATCTGTACAACGTTTCTGTGGAATGGCAGATCCCTCAGGGAGGCACTTGAGACACTGAGGCTGCCAACACACTTGGGCTTGGCATTTCCAAATTTCTTTCTATACTACCTAGCATCTCAACTGGTGCATATTCATGATTGGCTACACCCAGTAGCGGCAAATGCTTGTACCACCACTGAGGGAGCCATTGCGTCTTCCATGGAAACCCTTCACAATATTTATAGGGACAAAGTCCCGCCTTGCCCTGGCACCTCTGAGCTGGCTACATCCCTTTCATTGTTCCGATACATCACCACTAAAATAACACGGCATAACTGGTCGATATCCCCAAATAACCCTCTATGGTTCAACCCCACCTTACAGGAACTTTACTCCTTACCCGATCCTAAACATTGGTACTCCAAAGGGGTTAAATATTTGTGTCAACTATACAATGCACAAGGCTTTAAATCTTTCTATCAGCTCAGACTTGACTGCTATCAGAGCACAGTTTGGCTCCTTAAACGACCCTACTAACCTACCTCCACTAGAGAAACTGCTGAGACAACCTGACCCAACTAAACTTATATCTACCTATTTCGCTGCTTTGACTGATTTGAACCCCAGATTTAATAAGGCCCAGGAAAATGGATCTCCATGGACATTGCCCTTGCAGAGGATGACTGGACAGGGTTTAGTGACACGTACAAAACCTCAGTTATATCATCAAGGGACCGTATTATACAGATTAAAATTTTCCATCAATCTCCTCTCACCTCACCGCAAGTAGGCTGCAAAAGATGGGTTTGTCACCAACGGCCAGATGTTTTCGTGGAAGCGGCCAAGATGCTGACTTTCTGCACTGTTTCTGGGCATGCCCAATGGTTCAGGACTTCTGGACGGAGGTGGGCTCTTTCATCTCTTCGGCTCTAGGCCTCCCTAACATCGTTCACCCCAAGAATTGTCTGCTGGGCATCTTTGGCAATTTGCAGATATCGGCACATGCCAAGTGATTACTTTGCATTCTCTATTTTTGTGTTAGAAATGCTATATTGTTGTCATTGAAGGGAACACAGACCTCTTTAAAAACCCTATGGTTGAAGTTGATCAATGATGCTATACCACTGTACAAGCTTACCTTTGAACTTTGGAAACGTAGTAAAACATTCCACAAAATCTGGGACAGGTGGCTGCCCCCTGACCCTCCCCTCACAGTAAATACACATTGCAGGTTGCCTATAGGTCGTGTCACAATACTCTATGCACAGAAGTACATTGCTGCTGAACAATTGATAATCTGATTACATACTGCACCCACGGGTCTAATACTTAACCAATGTATTATCATCTGTCTCTCAACTGCACAAGCTTAGTAATATTTGACGCCATGTACCAATGACTGCCCAAGTTTTGTTTTGTACTTGTTTATTGTTTTTTGTTGGTCTGTCGGTTTGTCCAAAACCTAATAAAAATACCTATCTTTTTAAAAAGAAAAAAAAAAACTTGGCACATATCCAGCGTAAGACAGTTGTCTACAGAACAAGTGAACCTGACCTCTTGTTTTGGAGACATCTGTAATATAATACATCTGTAATATTTGGGATTTCCCCTTACTTTGTTTTGTAGACCATGGTCACCAGTACCTGACAGTTAAACCTTTCCTCCCTTTATCCAAAATGTATCTATTTTTGGCCTAGAAATTACACTTGAAGTTTTCTTCAGTGTGGAGCTTTTTATATATTGTCTGTATACTGGGGAAAAAAAGCATGGCTAGGCATTTTTGGGAGTCCTTATGTGTGTTTTTTTTAAAAAGTGTGGGTTTACAAAAAAACATACATACTCCCCTAGATGGCTACAGCTGTACCCTGCTGACACCATTGATTGGTCCGTTCTCAGTCCTCAGTAAAAAGAAAACCAGTGATTGTCAGTAATTTTCTCACTGGAGCTCTGGGCTGTGCAGGGGACAGAACCGACTGGCTTAGACTCTCAGCACTCCGAGGCTGAATCAGCTGCCAGTCATCTATCTAAGTGGATCCCTGCAGGGCTTAGACTGGCTCTGTGAATTCAGCCGACAATGCCTTTAGTCTGCTGACAGTTCTGGACTCCTGTGTCCAAAATTCAGCTACATGCACACATATGATCCACGCTGCTCCTTTAAGGCTTTTTGAATTCCGTGTAGTTTCATCCAAAAGATATCGGCTTCCTGCCACGTATTGGTTCACATGCTCTACAGGTTTACATGCCTTGATTGACAAGGGGATTAATAGGGGGTGCTCTGAAGAAATCTGTAGGTAGTTCACTTTGGGTGTGCAAAATGTCAATAAAACCTGACTTGGCTTGGGCACTTAAAGGCTAAGTTTGCCTTTTTAAAAAAAAAAAAAAAATCACTATGCATGCTAGCACATCTGCTTCATCTACTGGGATAGTGTGCATACTGCGCACATGCTAATTTTAGATTGCAGAGGAGCAACTGCCCCTTCAGTGAGAGAGTGTAGATTGTGCATGCGTGGCATTCAAATAAAGAAGATGGCTTGTTCCAGTGTGTGCTGGCTTACCGTATTGCGTCCTTGATAGGGCACAGGATTACTGGCTGTGAGTTTTCAGATTGACTGTAGGGGTGCCAGAAATGGCATTCAAACAAAGCCACTTTTTTTCGAAGTAACCTACTGCTAAGCCTAAACTGCTTAGTGATTTTTTTTTTTTCTTTCCTTAGAGGTGAACTTAGCCTTTAGGAAGTGTACAAGTCCTGTTGATATATTCTCTCACTATAGGCAGATGTTGCGTACAGGGCATTTACAATGGCAGACTATAGAAGTCTTCCCATTTTTTCTTCAAAGTATGTAAAAGGGTAGTTTGCTAAAAGGGCCTATTCATACTATTTGTGTGATACAGTGCTATTCATTCTAAATGGCACCCCAAAGCACCTTACGCCAGACCATGCATTTAGTGCACTGCATTACAGAAAATATTACATTCCTCTTTTGGTGGCCTGCCCTAATGCAACATGCCTTAACGCAGTGTACTGGTGTAAATGGGGCCTTAAATTGGATATCTTTTTATGATTTAGTTTTATGCTTTTGAAAGGGCTAACCTGTATAATTTGTGTAGCTTTGTGTTTACTATGCCTTGCATGCCAACAGTGATTTTAAACTATTGAAATGTTAGCACACTAAAACACCGCTTAAAGGTTTTCACACAAATATTGAGATATACATGTCGTTCAAAATCCTATTTACGTATATATGCGTTACATCTAAAATTGTGTTTTTTCTTATGAGGTGTTTTTGTTTTGTTTTTTTGTTACCAGGTTACCATACAACCAATATTTTGGAGGGGTGTCTGCTTTAAGTAAAGATCAGTTTGAAAGAATCAATGGATTTCCAAACAATTACTGGGGATGGGGCGGAGAAGATGATGATATATACAATCGGTATGACATTTATTTTTTGAACAATATAAAAATATGTAAAACCAATTTTAAAAATGTGTGTGTGTGTGTGTGTGTGTGTGTGTATGTATGTGTGTGTAATATATTACACACTACTGTGCAAAAGTTTTAGGCAGGTGTGAAGGAAGAATGCCTTCAGAAAATTGTGAGGAAGATCTTTTACTTGAAGTACATTGATACAGAGGAAGTCTTTCAGGACATTCCACCCCCCTCAGTTTATGATCATGATATTGCTTTGCTACAGAAGCGAGACCTTCCCATACTAATAGCTATCCTTGGATGGCTTGCAGTTTGCCAGTGTCCAATCCTGTAGATTGGAGTGTAACCCGAAGGTTAAAGTCTTCTGTGTCCCTCCATGAAATCCAAGAAAAGTATTTTACGGTGGATACAAATATGAATTTAAAAAAACTAAAAGTATTCCACGCTTACCCAAACTTATACACAAGTGGTGCATCCTGGCACTGAGGTGTGTTCAGTCACCAATGAAAAACTCAAATGAGTTGCAAAGCAACCACAACTGTACTACAATAGCATAAATGGATCAAGTAAAAAGTGATAATCTACAAAGTTATGTGAAAAATATATGCATATATACTGATACAAACTGAAAAGCAAATAGGCCATGAACATATGTAAAATATATGACTAAGCAAAAAAAGTGTACAATATCACATAGGGTGTCCTTTGTGCATAAGTTCTTAAAGTGAAATGCACAGAAAATTATCTTTCATGAAAACCATGCTCCAAAAATTTCAACAAAATCTTGCGTGAAGAGTGCTCCAAACAATATCTTGCTCCACGGTGTACAACTAAATCACACTCTGGCCCCTTACGTCACAATTAGACCTACACAATGGTAAGGTCTAATAACGTTTGTCCCAATATTGGGTATAAATCCACAGGTATCTTTAGACCCACTGGTATGATGTATTGTAAAAATGTAAAATGGGGAGACCATCTTGGTGCAGTATCAAAGATGACGTCCACAATGGAAGCGCATGCTGATGGATAGAGCGCAGATGGATTGAAGGGAGCCCACACCTTCTTAAAGGTACAGGGGCACACAGAACACATAGCACAATGGCTGCAAAGGTGTCAGTGTGCATTAAAGGAAATTTAATGTTGATGGCCAAGGAAAACTCCAAGCTTACTTACCGACCAGCTCGAGGACAACCTAATTAACCTGTCTAGCAGTATGCACTAAAAACAGGGGTTTAGTCTGCACACATTTGCTAATACATGCCTAAGCTACAGGCCCCACCAAGGCACCCTGGTAGTCTGATCACTAGCTTATGAGTGACTCCACAATGGAAGCACTTGCATTCTGATGGATAGATGGACTGAAGGGAAATTAACCTATCAGTATGCGTTAAACAGGGTTTTAATGTATTCTATTAGACAGGTTAATTTGGTTGTCCGCGGGCTGGTCGGTAAGTGAGCTTGGAGTTTTCCTTGGCCTTTTTTTCTAGCATATGTTGCCTTCCAAGGTTACTTGCTGCGATCAGCATTTATAGGTGAGGGCAGTGGCTTTCTTTTTTGTATAGCTGTATAACTCAACAGCCTTTTTTTTTAATTCCTGTGTCCCTCAGTGAACAGAAAGAAAATGCTATCTTTTCTATTATCACGCTGTGTATGTTTTGGGTTGATCAAATAAGAACAGCTAAAGGACGTGTGCATTAGCCAAACAAAGAATAGTTTTTTATTCTTATGTTAGCTGAGCTCCAGTCTCCTATGAAATAAGTAAGTCAGTAGCTAGAAAAACTGTAGCTGCTGAATTATTATATATTTTTTTTTTATATAGCCTGTCCCACGATCCAATGTTGTGCTTGGCTCAGCTGTTTTCAACCTGTGCCCTCTCTCCCCGGTGGCAGCATCTTTGCTATGGGCACATGGCTGTGACCACTTGTTGCTTCACAACTGGGTGCCCACTGCACATGCTCAAGCAGCGCTGCACACTGAATGCACCCGTAATCTTCTGGGATCTGTCATGTGTACAAGAAGACTGCAGGAGGAGGGGAGGGGGACTTCCGCTTCCAATCTCTCCCCCCCCCCCCCCTTTCCCAAAATCTCTATTTCACAAACCGGAGCGGGGGAGGAGGCCTTAAAGCGTAACTACCCCCTTAGAGCATCAACATTAAATTTCCTTTAATGCCAGATACAGCATTCATATGATGTATCTTTAACTATCCTACACTTTAGTGTATTTACATACTTTTCATTTTTTTTTTTTTATAATCAAAATTTTTTATTTTCTATTATACTATTCATAATTATACATCCTTAATTTCATACTTTACAGTAACTACACAAGATTAAGATATTCGACATTAACAAGAGACCAACTGGTAACATCGTTCTCTTACAACTGACCCTATCCCCACCCCCCAAAAAAAAAAAAAAGAAAACCGCTTTCTGTCTCAACCCCCTCCCACACCCGACATGTGTTCGACAACCATGTATATCCTGTGACTGATGAAATTCCCAATAATTGTGCGTACCAATCTGTGTATCCAATTCCTCATTGACACTCCCAACACCTACAAACCAACACGTTAAACCTAAAACATACAAACAAAAAAAAAAAAAAGAAAAAAAAAAAAAAAACCCCACCCATACATTCCCTGTGATCATAGCCTAATTCCTCACTTCTAAAAGGGGAAAAAAAAAAATGTGACTAACATAATTCCCATTGATTGTGTGTTTCAATCTTCATATCCCCTTCCTTAGTGACATTCCCTACACCAAGCGCCTTCAAACCAGCACATTAAACGAACCCTAACAGCATGCAAGAGGAGAGAAGATATAAAAAAAAAAAAATTCAGCTTACCACCTCCCTCCCCCCTTTCACCAGATCAGGTATCTCATTATACGGGTAAAAGGGACGGGGAGGGGGGGGGGGGGAGACAGCAGCCAAAAAATAAAAAAATAAATAAATAAAGAAACCCAATTCCTTCCTTTTCCTCCCTGGCTAAACCCCTATGCGACTATTCCAAGGTCTTTATATGGCCATGGCTCCCTACACCTTCTCGTTTCGTGTTTCCCTCTTTTTTTTTGGAAAAGTCTTTTTATTCACGTTTTGTTTATTAACAACAATAACAAAACCCCAATAATAGCCCCTCTCCCCCCTCCCTCTTCCCCATTGTGCAATGCCCCAGAAATTCCATACAGTCCAACACAATTTCTTGCCCTTTCAGCGTACTTAGATTAGTTTAACAATTCCAACATATGTAGAATCTAAAGCAGCACTACAAACATTTAGTTGCTATTAAGCCTATCAGGCCTCTTCAGTTATTGTAAATTCCTTTCATGCGACGTGCAATTCGTCAGATATAGAGTAACACAGTAAGTTATACAGTAGCATCCGAGGAGAGCCAGGATTGCCATATCTTCTCAAATTTTTTTGGGCACCCTCTGCTTAGATATGTTGCCTTATATAACGGTAATACTTTATTCACTATACCTTTCCAGAAAGCTAATGATGGGGCCTCAGGTTTTTTCCAGTGTAAAAGGATAGCTTTGCGTGCATAAAACAAAGTGAGAGAGAGCATGGTTCGCTGTGCTCTTAGTGGAGCTATTTCTTCCACCAGGCCCAACAGACATACTGATATTGTCATGGGGACAGGCAGAGAAATCAGTCCCTGAATGGTTTTGGTAACCCCTGTCCAAAATTCCTGTATCTGCCGACACTGCCAAAATACATGGTCGAAATCCGCGTCTGCTGCGGTGCAACGCCAACAGGTTGCATCATCCAGGCCATAGATGCTGGCAAGTCTGGCTGGGGTATAGTACACCCTGTGAAGTATTTTATATTGAATATACCTATCACGCGCCGAGACTAGGACCTGAAAAGGGTGATCCCACATATCGTCCCAGTCATCACTTTGGAAATTGGGTACCAGGGAGCTCCACCTCTCTCTACATTTGTTGAGTGCTAGAGGCCTTTCGGCAAATAGCTCTTTATAAGTGGCTGACAGTGTCTTTTGTACTGATTCATCATAGAGCAACTGTTCCAGAGGCGAGGACTGCAGCACCATCACACCCCTGCCAAATTGCGTGAGAAAAGCATGCCGCAACTGCAAATGGCGAAAGAAGTACCAGTTCGGGAGGTTATGCCTCTCTAGTTGGTCAAAGGAGAGTATTTTCCCTTCCCCCACTATGTTTTTTAGTTGTTTTATACCAACTCTGGCCCATATGATTGGATCAGGTATTTCGCTAAAATGGGCTAATTTGGGATTAAACCACAACGGTGTATCCGGTGACCACGCCTCCGTGTCAGTACGCATGAGCACCCTTGCCCTGTCCCACGCCCGAATAGTAGCACGCATGGAGCCGGTCAAGGGCGCCCCCGTCTGTGGTCCTCCATATAGCAGGAGACCAAGGCCTTCATATGATCCCACCAGAGCAGCCTCCAGCACAGTCGCTGCATCCCTATCATCCCTCGTCAACCAACGCCTAGCAAAAACCATTTGCCCTGCAATGAAGTATTTGAATAGGTCAGGTAAAGCCAAACCTCCCTGTCCATAGGGTTCTTGCAATGTGCGAAGGCCTATTCTAGGATGTCCAGAACTCCACAAAAAAGAACTGAACAGGCTGTCTGCGCGCCGAAAGAAAGAGCATGGAATCCAGATAGGAGTGTTGCGCAAGAAGTACAAGAACACTGGTAGAATCTTCATTTTAAGGAGATTCACCCTACCAATTAAGGAGAGAGGTAAATGTTTCCACGCCTCAAGTTGTATTTTGACCTTTGAAAGCAGTGGCATTAAATTAAGTGTTAAGTAATCTGTAACTTTGGGGGATATACGTACACCTAAATATTTAATTTCAGTGACCCAGGTTATTGGAACCGAAGGAGATGCCCGCGCCTGAGCTCCATGATCAATAGCCATGATATTGGACTTTTCCCAATTTACCCGTAAACCTGAGAATTTTGCAAATGTGCCTAAAATTTCAAAAACTGCCTCCAGGGAAGGTCCGGGGTCCTCTAAAAAGAGGAGTATATCATCTGCATATAAGGCTGTGCATTCCCGAATGCCGCCTACCTGAAGGGCTTTAACTTTCGTGTTTCCCTCTTAATCTATCCCCTGTACACACTATATCCAGCCTGCCCGTATGTCCTCAAACTCCCCTTTTTTATCTTTTACTACATGAATCCATCTTTCCGCTTCCATTATCCGGTTAACCTCCCTTTTCCAATCTTCTAATGTTGGGCAGGCGGTCTGCTTCCAGAATCTCGGAATTAATATTTTGGCTGCATTTAATAAATGTGGTGTAATGCTCCTCCTATAGGCCTTAATTGGGCCAGTTGTTCCATGAAATAGGAAATCCAAAGGTGCACACTCTATAGGTCTAGGGGCTAACCTCTCGATCCATGGTGCAACTGCTTCCCAGAATTCCTTAATCCTGGGGCATTCCCACCACAGATGAAGAAATGTACCCCTTTGCTCGCACCCTCTCCAGCACCGGGCATCTGCTGTTGGGTATATCCTATTTAATCTTGCTGATGTCCTATACCACCTTGTCAGAAATTTATAGGCCATTTTCTGAGCATTCAAGCTTATGGACGTTAAATAAGTTGATTGGATCATTTTTTTAATTTGTTCGCCTGACAATACTTTATTTAGTTCTCTTTCCCATTAACTGACAAAGTATGGGGTTGTTTTCTTTTGGGTACTAAGTATCCGGCTGTACATCTGGGACAACATATGTCTGCCTTCCCCCAGGTGTACGCACTGACTCTCAAACCTAGTTATTGAATTTAATGGTCTTAGAATGGGTTTCATTTTTTTTTAAACTTATCATTTGGTTATATCTCCATCCTGATATGGATATATTCCCTAGTGCTGTAACCAGCTCTGAATAAGTTGCTAAGATCTCCCGCGGGGCAAACTTGCCACATGTGACATCTCCGTCCCTCCCCCATGCCCCCAGGAATCCTCCTCCCCTCCCCCGGTGGGAACCATGGGAAACCCTCCAGTGGGGCTAAGGGGGACACCCGGGGGGAGTACTCTCCTGTTCTATTTAGGTTATCCCATGTTATCAGTGCGTTCCAAGTCAGGGGGACGTCCATTTCGAGAGTACTCTTTCCGTGTTCGGAATCCAGAGAGCTCCTGCCAGGTTCCTCCCCGCTATAGCTTTCTCTAGTGGGACCCACATTTTACTAGGGGAATCGTGACACCAATTTCAAATACAGACCAGCGACATTGCCTTATAGTATGTTGCTATATCAGGCAGGCCCAATCCTCCTTCAGCCTTCTACACAGGATGTCATATGTCAGCCTTGGTCTTTTATTATTCCACACAAATGCTATAAAAGCCTTCCGTATCTGTTTAAAAAAAGATTCCTGGTAACTTAATCGGAACTGTATGTAGCATATAAATAATTCTAGGTAGTATACACCTCCTTAATGGCACTCACTCTTCCAAACCATGTTAAATGTTGTCCTGTCCATTTCTTTAAGTCCTCCTTTAACCCAGCTATTAGGGGAGTATAATTAGGATCATATAACATTTTTTGATCTGAGGTAACATGAACCCCTAAGTAAAACAGTGAATCTTTCTTCCACACAAAGGGGTATTCCCTCTTCAACATCTCTGCCATCTCTTGAGGGACATGACTGGGAAGAAGTATTGATTTTTCATAATTGATTTTAAAATTAGATGGCATACCATATTTACCTACTTCCTGCATGAGACGCTAAGGAAGTCTGAGGTGCTGAGAGGTAAAACAGCAGATCATCAGCATAGGCTGATACCTTATGCTCCACGCCCCCCCACACCTATTCCCAATATCTCCCCATTGCCCCTAATCTTACAAAGGAATGGTTCTAACATTATACCGAATATTAACGGGGAAAGTGGGCACCCTTGCCTTGTTCCGTTTCGTATGTTGAGATAGTCAGAGATTGTACCATTCACTTTAACTCTTGCTCTTGGATCTGCGTAAAGGGCCATTATCCATCCCATCATACGGTCACCTAGACCCACTCCCTTCAGAACTTCCTTCATAAAGCCCCAATTCACCCTATCGAAGGCTTTTTCTGCGTCCATCGATAGTACGATCCTTGGGGTTTTCTCTAGACCATGTTGTATCCAGTGGAGCAGATGAAGTGCCCGGATGGTATTATCCCTTGCCTCACATCCTTTTACAAAACCTGTCTGATCTGGATGCACCAAATCCCCTATATGTTCTTGCAGTCTTATAGCTAAGATTTTGGCAAGCAATTTAGTGTCTGAGTTGAGCAGAGAAATAGGCCTATAGTTGGCGCAGTACTGAGGGTCTTTCCCATCTTTGGGGATTATGGTTTTGTACGCCACAAGGGCTTCTGGGGGCAGAGAATTAACTGCATTAATAGAGTTAAAATAGTTACATAATGGTTTTCTCAGCTCCGAAGAGAATTTTTTATAGTAAGCATTTGTCAGGCCGTCCGGGCCAGGACTTTTCCCCGCTGACAGGGCCGCTATTGCTCTGCTCAACTCATTCACCGTAATTGGATGGTCCATTTCCACTTTAATCATCTCAGATATGGTCGGCATAGATGATTCCCTGATATATTCTCGTATTTCCTCCCTTCTTTGATCTTCTTTATTTCCTAATTGGGCTGTCTCCTGTGTCTGAATGTTATATAGGGTCTCGTAGAATTTATGAAATTCTTTCGCTATGGCCTGTGTTTCCACTACTTTCCTGTTGTGAATTAGTAGATTATGAACATGTCTAGAATCTTGCTGCTTTGCTCCTGCATTTGTTACCTTGCTCATAGAACCTATGGGCAAAATATCTATATTTATTGTTTATTTTTCGATCCAGACATTGTGCAGGTTCTGTTCGAAGGTTCCCTAATTGTTGGATATCTGAGAGTTTTTTTTTTTTTTTTTTTTATGTTTAATCTCTAATATATTAATTTTCTCCAATAGCTCTGTCACTTCCCTTTTCCTTTCTTTCTTAATATAGGATCCATAGGCTATTCTCCCCTTATAACTGATTTATGCGCCTCCCACACTGACTGCTCTGACACCTCTCCTGGCGTATTCCTTTCAAAATATTCCCGTATTTTTACTATTAACTCTTCAGTTATCCTTTTGTTATCCAGTAGCGATTCGTTCAGTCGCCAGGTTCGTTCTATATGCCCTGTCTGTCATACTTTTCATTTAAAGGTCATTTGTGAAGCCTATACTTTTTGATATTTACATATCAGAGAGAAACCAGTTTGACCACTGTTTAATGTTACTACTGTCAGGGGAGAACTTGATGTACCTTGGTGCAGCATGACCAATTGAAGCTACTCAAATTCTAACCACATGATTTGTATGTATATTAACCACTTCAGGACTGAGCCTATTTTTTTACACTTGTTTACAAGTTAAAATCATTTTTTTTGCTAGAAAATTACTTGGAACCCCCAAACATTATATATATTGAACACCCTAGAGAATAAAATGGCGGTCTTTGCAATACTGTGTCACACCGCATTTGCACAGTGGTCTTACAAGCGCACCTTTTTGGGAAAAAAATACTTTTCTTTCTCGAACATCACGGGACACAGAGCCACAGTAATAACTGATAGGTTATGTAGGTACCTTTTAGGTATTGGACACTGGTCACACCCTAAGCAGGAAGTTCAACCCCCTCTATAATCCCTCCCCTTCCAGGGATACCTCAGTTTTTACGCCAGTGTCTTAGGTGTTGGACGTGTAAAGATGTCCTGTGCTAAAGCTCCAAAGGGAATATCCTGATATCCTATACTGGGGCAAGCCAGGCGAACCGGATCCATTCAAAGTGTCCTTTCATGGCCGAATTGGATGGTACCCGGGCCTCGTGTCCGAAGCCTTTCGGGATAGCCACTGTACCTCGAGTGTTCACGAAGATCTTGGCTCCTCCTCTGGCCAGATTAAGGGCTCAGGGTATAACTGTCATAGCATACCTAGACGACCTGCTCTTGATAGACCAGTCGGTAGCCTCCTTGAACGGGAACTTGAGGACCACGGTCAAGTATCTGGAACATCTAGGTTGGATCCTCAACCTAGAAAAATCTTTCCTAAAACCAGTAAGAAGACTGGAGT
The DNA here is from genome assembly GCA_037952925.1 of Lithobates clamitans. Classification (NCBI taxonomy): domain Eukaryota; kingdom Metazoa; phylum Chordata; class Amphibia; order Anura; family Ranidae; genus Lithobates; species Lithobates clamitans. The sequence continues at coordinate 375,953 of JBBGZY010000503.1, read as the reverse complement.
ATTTGGGTCTGATCATAGATACAAGCCAGGAGAAAGTATTTCTTCCTCAGGCAAAGATCACTGCTTTAAGGGCGGCCTGGAACAAGAAGGTTCAGGCATTAGACTTTCCGATGCACCTGTCGCATGCGGTGCGTCAGAGCCTCAATTGGTGGCTCATACCCGAAAACCTGCAGAAGGGGAAATCCTTTCTACCGGTTACCTGGACGGTGGTAACAACAGATGCCAGTCTGTCGGGTTGGGGAGCAGTTCTGGAACAGTCTGCGATCCAGAGGCTATGGTCTAAGACCGAGAGGACCTTACCCATCAACATTCTGGAGATCCGGGCAGTATACCTAGCCCTAAAAGCCTGGACTATCAGGCTACAGAGTTGCCCAGTCAGGATCCAGTCCGACAATGCCACAGCAGTGGCTTATGTCAATCATCAGGGAGGCACCCGGAGCCGAGCTGCTCAAAAGGAGGTAAACCAGATCTTAGTCTGGGCAGAGATGCATGTGCCATGCATATCGGCAGTTTTCATTCCAGGAATAGAGAACTGGCAGACGGACTATCTAAGTCGCCAGCAGTTACTCCCAGGGGAATGGTCTCTGCATCCCGACGTCTTTTTGGCCATATGCCAAAGATGGGGGGTCCCAGATGTAGATCTCTTTGCATCCCGATTCAACAAAAAGACAGATTTGTGGCAAGGACAAGGGATCCTCTTGCATGCGGGACGGATGCATTGTTGATTCTGTAACATCGATTCTCACTGATTTATGCATTCCCGCCTATTCTGCTACTGCCACGACTCCTTCGCAGGATCAGGCAGGAAAGGAAGTCAATTCTTCTGGTGGCCCCCGCTTGGCCCAGAAGGACTTGGTAGGCAGAAATGGTAAGGATGACGGTGGGTTCCCCGTGGACCCTACTGGTACGCCCAGACCTGTTATCTCAAGGTCCAGTGTTCCATCCTGCCTTACAAACACTAAATTTGACGGTTTGGCTATTGAGACCCACGTTCTGAAGAGTCGTGGGCTTTCAGGTCCTGTCATATCAACCTTGATCAATGCAAGGAAGCAAGCTTCCAGAATGATTTATCATAGAGTCTGGAAAGCTTATGTATCCTGGTGTGAATCCAGGGGTTGACATCCCAGAAAATATGTGATGGGTAGAATCCTTGATTTTCTACAATTAGGATTAGAGATGAAGCTGGCCTTGCATCAAGGGCCAGGTCTCGGCCTTATCAATATTGTTTCAACGGCCACTTGCTTCGCATTCTTTGGTCCGAAACTTTATGCATGGGGTGATGCGTCTTAATCCTCCGGTTAAGGCGCCCCTAAACCCCTTGGACTTGAACTTGGTTCTGTCGGTGTTACAGAAACAGCCTTTTGAACCAATACGTCAGATTCCTTTGGTCTTGCTGACAAGGAAACTAATTTTTCTGGTAGCTATCTCTTCTGCTAAGAGTATTAGAATTAGCAGCTCTTTCCTGTAAAGAGCCTTATTTGATTATACACAAGGATAGAGTGGTATTGCGCCCTCATCCTAGTTTTTTTACCGAAGGTGGTTTCAGATTTTCATCTAAACCAAGACATTGTTCTGCCTTCCTTTTTTCCAGACCCCTGTTCCCCGGAAGAGATGTGACTACATTCTTTGGATGTAGTAAGAGCAGTCAAGACCTATCTGGAAGAAACTGCTCAAATTCGCAAAAGGAATGTTTTGCTCGTGCTGCCAGAGGGTCCCAATAGAGGACAGGCAGCGTCAAAAGCTACCATTTCTAAATGGATTCGACAATTGATTATTCAGGCTTACGGTCTGAAACAGAAGATCCCTCCGTGTCCGATCAAGGCACATTCCACAAGGGCTATTAGTGCTTCTTGGGTAGTGCATCACTGGGCCTCTATGGCTCAAATCTGCAAGACCGCAACCTGGTCTTCAGTTCATACATTAACCAGATTTTATCAGGTGGATGTGAGAAGGCATGAGGATATCGCCTTTGGGCGTAGTGTGCTGCAGACAGCGGTACAGGGTCCTCAGGTCTGATTGCACCCTACTTAGTTGTGATTCCCCCCCCTCCCTCAGTTGGCATTGCTTTGGGACATCCCATCAGTTATTACTGTGGCCCTGTGTCCCATGATGTTCGAGAAAGAAAATAGGATTTTTTATAACGGCTTACCTGTAAAGTCCTTTTCTTTCGATGGGCATCACGGGACACAGAGGTCCCGCCCCTCTTTTAATACACTTATATTGCTTTGCCACAAAACTGAGGCATCCCTGGAAGGGGAGGGATTATATAGGGGGTTAAACTTCCTGCTTAGGGTGTGACCAGTGTCCAATACCTAAAGGTACCTACATAACCCATCAGTTATTACTGTGGCTCTGTGTCCCGTGATGTCCATCGAAAGAAAAGGATTTTACAGGTAAGCTGTTATAAAAAATCCTATTTTTTTTACTTCAACAAAAGTAAAGTTAGCCCCTTTTTTTTTTTTGTGAAAGATAATGTTACGCTCAGTAAATTCATACTCAACCTGTCATGCTTTAAAATTGTGCCCGCAATGGCGTCAAACTTTTACCCTTAATCTCCATAGGCGATGTTTAAAATTTTCTACAGGTTACCAGTTTTGAGTTAGAGGAGGTCTAGGGCTAGAATTATTGCTCTCGCTTTAACGATCACGGCAATACCTCACATGTGTGGTTTGAACACAGTTTTCATATGCGGGTGCTACTCCATGTGCGTTTTGCTTCTGCATGCATTGGGACAGAGCGCTTTAAAAAAAAAAAAAAATTCTCATTTATTTTAATTTTTATTTTGACACACTTTAAAAAAAAAAATTAGGTCACTTTTATTTTTATTACTATTAAGGGATGTTTACATTCCTTGTAAGAGAAAAAAGAATGACAGGACCTCTTAAATATGAAATCTGGGGTCAAAAAGACCTTTATTGCATTTTAATATAAATGAGATTTAAGTGTCACTTAAAAGGAGAATAATTTTTATTTTTATTTTTTTCCAAGAGCTATGGGCGGAAGTGATGTTTGACGTCGCTTCCGCCCTCCCATGCTATGGAGCAGGTCCGGTAAGCGGCAGAGATGACCAGAGCACGGCGGAAGAGGGGTCGGTTCATCTTTCCCACCGCCGATTAAAAGTGATCTTGCGGCGATTCCGCCGCAGGGACTACTTTTATCTGAAAGAGAAATGCACTGCCTTCCCGAAAATACCGGGGTTATGGCAGCTAGATGCTGCCATATTCACGGTATTTAGCGTCTTAAGTACCGACGTACTTGTACGTCGTTTTGCGTGAAGTGGTTAAACCAGGAGGACAAGTTAAAGAAAAAAATATATTTTTCAATAAGACAAACAATACAGACGTGCATTAGCACATCGAAAACCTGGCTCCGATGCCACCGGCAGGGCCCACGCAGGGGTCCCTAGTAAATAGTATAACAATTGGAATGTCCTACAAGTTATAGAAATCCTAATAGACCATTCTCGGTTAGCTGGCTGAGCCCCCCCTTCAGGGTTAACCAATGCAAGGACTATACACAGGAAGCATTGTACTATGACGGGCAGAGCACTGGAGTCTGCCTGGGAGGTCAACTATTATCCGAGGAGTATCTCAATCCGCTGTGGCCGTAGAAGGTTTGGCCAGCCACTTAGACCACGCTCTGTCACATTTTTTAGGGCAACCTGTGTGTGTGTGTGTGTGTGTGTGTGTGTGTGTGTGTGTGTATGTATGTATATATATATATATATATATATATATATATATATATATATATATATATATATATATATATATATATGTATAACATTATTCACAAGTGTTTTCCACAGACCCAAAGAAGGGGGAGCCCTTTTTTTCCAGGAGAGAATGATGGATTTCTTGGCATAGAATAGTAAGAGACCCAACAAGGGTTTTTCGGCCACCCTGGGGGCCAAGTCCTCCACCAAGCAGGCATATTCTCGGGTACGGGGTAATAAAGATATTAAATAGTTCATTCACTTCCATAAGGATCTGTGACCAATAGGCAGTGATTTACCGGATAAGACCAAAGGATGTGTATGTAATCTCCAGGAGTATAATCGCATCTCCAGCACTCCGGGGAAAGAGAGGATCTCATCTTGCACACCCGAATGGGAGTGAGATGGGCCCAGTGGACAATCTTATATTGGATAAGACGGTCTCTCAGGGAGATGAGTATTTTAAAGGGGATGTCCTCCCAGTCCTCAGTCCAACTCCGGAACATCCCGGGCCCATTGTTGATGAAGCCTGGACAATTCAGGAGATGAGAATCAGAGGAGACATGCGTACAGCACAGAGGTGGGCTTCTCTGAACAGTCGTAGCACAGAATCCGCTCTAGATCTGATTGCACCATCTGCTTCTCATCTGGAGGGAATTGAGCCCTGAAAGAATGGGACAACTGCAGGTATCGAAATAGATGTGAAGGTGGGATATTAAGCCATTGGATGATCAAACGAAGCAATGGAGAGGTCTGAGGTGATATTGGAATGTAATTTTAATATTGTATTTAGCCATAAAACAGGGTCCGGGAGTTGGAAGAAATGAGGTAGACTAGGGTTATTCCAAAGGCGGGTGTTTGGGGAGACAGCAGTCTGGGGGTATTTCTCGCAAGCCAGGCCTGCCTTCCGGGCCCTAAGGGTCCTACCCATGGAGGGGGTCAGGTCATAGGGAGCTTTTGGACCTCGCAAGGGAAGGTTCGGCAATGCCTCCACAGACCTTACTACTGTAGCTTCAGTGGCCAATACCGAGTTGGACTTATCTGGGACAAGCCACCAGAATGCTGTAACTAACTGAGCTGCAATAAAATATTTGTGGCAGTCCGGGAATGCCAAGCCCCCCCATCCTAGAAAAAGGACGCATAAGGGTGGTCAACTTAAACCGGCGGGGCCGTGGGCCCCAGAGAAAGGAGGAAAAAATACTGTTTAAGTGAGAAAAAAATGACTTGGAAATCCATTGAGGAGAGTTACAAAACAAATATGTAAATTTTCATTTTGATGAGGTTGATACGACCCAACAGGGACAGAGGAAGGTTCTCCCATGCTTTGTTTGCCTTTAACTGAGTTGACCACTGGGCAATGTAATGGTCAGCCACATTTTTCGAGATTCGTACCCCTAAATAGGCCAACTCATCCACCCATTGTAGCTAAAAAGTAGCCAGTGCTGTTTTGTTAGCATCATCAATGGTGAGCAATAGGGACTTGGACCAGTTAAGTCTAAGCCCTCTCACCTTCGAGAATTTATCTAGGACCTGCAATACTCCCCCCAGAGAGGAATCCGCATCTGTTAGAAAGAGGAGAAGGTCATCCACATACAGGGCTACCCTCTCCTCCAGCCAGGCCAGTCGTAGCCCTTTAATGTGCAGAGAGATATGGAGAGCCTCCACCACCGGTGGCAATGGCAAATAGGGCTGGAGAAAGGGGACAGCCCTGCCGCGTCCCCCTGGAGAGCTGACAACTGACCCCTCCCCCCAAACGTATGGCGGCCTTCGGCGAGTGATGGATGGCTTTCAACCATTGAATAAACACCAGGGGAAACCCCATCCTCCTGAGAATCTCCCACAGGAAAGGCCACTCAATCCAGTCAAAAGACTTCTCGATATCGAGAGAAGCAACTACTCTAGTACCTTGATTATCATGTTTTGCGTGAAGATTAGTGACGATAATCTACGAAGATTAATGTCTGTAGATTTGTGAGTCATGAATCCAGTCTGGTCCGAGTCCACAATGGAAGGAAGCAGGGGATTGAGTCTGGAAGTGATAAGCTTAGTTAAGATTTTGAGGTCATTGTTGAGAAGTGCAATGGATCTATAGAAAGCACATCATTTTGGATCCTTAGAGGCTTTAGGAATGAGTATAACATGTGCGTGCGTCATGGATGGGGGAAGGGCACCCTGTTACAGGCAATGCATGTGGAGGGCGGCCAGTCTGGGAGCCAAAATGTCAGCATGTGCTATATAAGTCTGCCGGCAGCCCATCCAGGCCAGGAGCCTTGTCAGTGGAGAGGGACTTAATCACTGCAAGAACCTCCTCTGTGGTAATTGGGTTAACTAGCTGAGCTCTTTCTGCATCGGAGAGCCAACCAAGGGCTATCTGATCCAGGAAAGATGCGAACACCTCTGGATCTAAACCCGAGGGCAATGTGGTGTATAAGGATTGGTAAAAGACATGGAATGCCTGCAATATGGCCTCTGGCAATGAGATGACCTCACCCGTGGGAGAAGTAAGCTCAGGGATCAAGGTAGTAGCGGTGTCATGGTGGGACATCATCACCAACGGCTTGCCATTTCTGTCTCCTTAAAAATAATTAATAAATATACCACGCTAAATGCTATAAGTAACTTCCTGAGGACGGCCAATCTGAGGCCGAAATGTGTAGAGGTTGAGTCAGGTGATCGTGACAAATTAAGCCCATACCCGGAAATCGAGCCCTTCACTGCATGAACTGATCAGGCAGATTTTATGGATGATATTTTTACCTGCTGTTCACTCCGGGTTTGAGGATATCAGGCACTCATACATGCGAGTTGAATATCTTTTAATTCTTTGGAATAAAAGTTCTTTTTAAACGGTACTGCGCAATGAGGTTTTCTCTATTGTATCCATCTATATGAGGAACATTCATCATAGTTAACCAACGGTCCAGGGGATATCTACAGAGGTCACCCTACACACGCATTTGACCTAACTAGCAATAGTTGGTCCAATTCCAAGGGTGAGTGCACATCTACTAGGGGGGCACCCTATTTAAGTACATAAGGAGCACAGAACTACTTATCAAGTCACAGCACTGTATATGAGTTTTTCATCATTGTTCCATAAGCACCAGCACTTTTCGCTGGGGACTGTTTTATTTGCTTGTTTTCAGTATTTTTTATTTTTCTGTATGTAGCAATATATTGCATATAGCATTTAGCAGCTCAAATCCTGTGGTAATTTTTTTATTTTTATCCATGATATTAATAAATACATGAGGTGATTTATATTGGTAGTAATCCTTTTGGTGTGTGTGTGTATATGTGTGTGTATGTATATGTATATGTGTGTGTATATATATATATATATATATATATATATATATATATGTGTATATATGTATATATATGTATATATATGTATATATATATATATATATATGTATGTATATGTGTGTATATATGTATATGTATGTATATATATATATATATATATATATATATATGTATGTATATATATATATATATACATATGTATATATATACACACACAAACACCGTGGGGACGGAAAGTATTCAGACCCCTTAAATTTTTCACTCTGTTATAGTGCAGCCATTTGCTAAAATCATTTAAGTTCATTTTTTTTCCCTCAATGTACACACAGCATCCCATATTGACAGAAAAACACAGAATTGTTGACATTTTTGCAGATTTATTAAAAAAGAAAAACTGAAATATCACATGATCCTAAGTATTCAGACCCTTTGCTGTGACACTCATATATTTAACTCAGGTGCTGTCCATTTCTTCTGATCATCCTTGAGATGGTTCTACACCTTCATTTGAGTCCAGCTGTTTGATTTTACTGATTGGACTTGATTAGGAAAGCCACACACCTGTCTATATAAGACCTTACAGCTCACAGTGCATGTCAGAGCAAATGAGAATCATGAGGTCAAAGGGACTGCCTGAAGAGCTCAGAGACAGAATTGTGGCAAGGCACAGATCTGGCCAAGGTTACTAAAACATTTCTGCTGCACTTAAGGTTCCTAAGAGCACAGTGGCCTCCATAATCCTTAAATGGAAGACGTTTGGAAAGACCAGAACCCTTCCTAGAGCTGGCTGTCCAGCCAAACTGAGCTATCGGGGGAGAAAAGCCTTGGCGAGAGAGGTAAAGAACCCAAAGATCGCTGTGGCTGAACTCCAGAGATGCAGTCGGGAGATGGGAGAAAGTTGTAGAAAGTCAACCATCACTGCAGCCCTCCACCAGTCGGGGCTTTATGGCAGAGTGGCCCGACGGAGGCCTCTCCTCAATGCAAGATGCATGAAAGCCTGCATGGAATTTGCTTAAAAAAAACACCTGAAGGACTCCAAGTTGGTGAGAAATAAGATTCTCTGGTCTGATGAGACCAAGATAGAACTTTTTGGCCTTAATTCTAAGCGGTATGTGTGGAGAAAACTAGGCACTGCTCATCACCTGTCCAATACAGTCCCAACAGTGAAGTGTTTTTCAGCTGCAGGGACAGGACGACTGGTTGCAATCGAGGGAAAGATGAATGCGGCCAAGTACAGGGATATCCTGGACGAAAAACTTCTCCAGAGTGCTCATGACCTCAGACTGGGCCGAAGGTTTACCTTTCAAGAAGACAATGACCTGGCTTCACAACTCTGTGTGACTGTTCTTGAATGGCCCAGCCAGAGCTCTGACTTGAACACAATTTAGCTGTCCACCAACATTTACCATCCAACCTGACAGAACTGGAGAGGATCTGCAAGGAGGAATGGCAGAGGATCCCCAAATCCAGGTGTGAAAAACTTGTTGCATCTTTCCCAAAAAGACTCATGGCTGTATTAGATCAAAAGGGTGCTTCTACTAAATACTGAGCAAAGGGTCTGAATACTTAGAACCATGTGATATTTCAGTTTTTTTCTTTTTTAATAAATCTGCAAAAATGTCAACAATTCTGTGGTTTTCTGTCAATATGGGGTGCTGTGTGTACATTAATGAGGAAAAAAAATTAACTTAAATGATTTTAGCAAATGGCTGCAATATAACAAAGTGAAAAATTTAAGGAGGTCTGAATACTTTCCGCCCCCACTGTGTGTGTGTGTGTGTGTGTATGTATGTATATGTATATGTATATATATATATATATATATATATATATATATATGTGTGTATGTGTGTGTGTATATGTATGTGTGTATATATATATATATATATATATATATATATATATATATATATATATATATATATATATATATATATATATATATATATATTCTCTATATCATCTCTCTATCTCACATTTTTGTCCCCTTGTTCAAAGAATTTTTGTTTCATTGTATAACGTTCTAGCCAAGTATTCTCCCTCTCAAGTTCAGTGGTCGTAGCAGTTTGTTGTAGCTTGACCTCCTTAATAACCGAGATGCAGTGACCTCTGGTATATGCCTTAAGGCATCCAAAACTATCTCCGGAGAGGACGACCCCGTATTTAAATCCCGGTAGCTTTGCAAAGCTGGTGGGGTCTGCTCAGCAATATCAGGTTGTGAGATTCATTGAGCACCAAGATGCCACATGGAGCCGCTACACGATGAGGTGCTTAACGTAACTGCCAGGGGACTATGGTCCAACAGACCACTGGGTAGTAGATGGCATCTAGAACGTCTGCCAGCATGGAGGGGTTTGCAAAAGCAAAGTAAATCCTACAGGAGGTTTTGTAGGGGGTAGAGAAACATAAGTAGGTTTTAGTGGAAGGATATTTCCACCTCCAGACCTCCGTTACACCAGCTGACAGCGCCCAATTTAGCAGGTCCCCTCTAAAGGACTTGGGCGGTGTGGGTCTATCCAAATCTGGGGAGAGGGTGGCGTTAAAATCGCCTAGCTGTAAGATTTTGGCAGGGCAATAGGTGATTCTCTCCAGGAAAAGAGTGAAGCATCTTGGGTTTAAAGGGTGGAGGAACTTGTATGCCAGCGAAGACGTATCTCCGCTGCCACATTGCTAGCACCAATACCACAAATCTACCTTGTGGGTCCATATGGACTGCCTCTACAATGCAGGGGAGGGATTTATGTACCAGTATGGAAACCTCTATCTTATATGTCAAGTAAGAAGCATGAAAAGCTTTCTGTACCCATGGATTTTTTAGAGCCAATAGTTTACTACCCACCAGGTGTCTCCCCTGCAGAACCAAAATAGTTGGAGCCCCGCACATTCCAGGATACCACAGAGAAGGTTTCCCTATCACATAATGCCATAGTCGGGTTGATTAAAAATGATCAAAAGAGCGCAGGTTTCCGAACAGGTATTGACCAGTGGGCAGCAGTGGAGCTTGAGCCAATGTACTTTGAATACAAATGAAGTATACATAAAAACATAAGAACTTCCCAGGCACAAGGTACCTATCCTACCATTACCTAGCACCCCCCAAAAACTCATGGGGAGGACCGGGAATGGTCTATACCCAAAATAAAAACTAGAGCTGCGAACACAGGAGACCCCTGGCCCATAGGGGAGAGGAAACAAAAACAGAGGTTCAGCCAGCCCCGAGTTCCCTGGCTCCCAAAACCTGAGCATATATAGGATATAATCAAAGTACCTGTGATAATTTAGTGTCGCATATATATATTGTGGGTGACCACAGTGGCAAGGAAAAAGAGGAATTAAGGATATGGGGCCGCAAGCCCCTGCAGGCTAATCCAAAGCCAGGTAGATAAGCAAACAGGAACAGTCATACTTGCGTGTGGGGAAATCGCTCTAATGAGTCCAGCCAGTCAGCAGCATTAGACGGGGCAGTGTAAAATTTAACTGTGCCTTGATGCACAACTCGCAGCTTGCTGGGGTACAACATACTTTATGTACACCCCCGCTCCCGGAGGCGCCTGCGGACATCCACAAAAGAGCACCAACGACGTTGAATCTCTGGGGAGAAATTAGGAAACAGATGGATGGTGGTGTTCTCATACTTGAGCTGTGGCGTCTTCCTGGCCCGCAGTAAGGATGAGACTCTAATCCCTGTAGTTGAAGAACTTGACCAAAAATGGTCGCGGAGGCGCTCCTGCCCTGTGAGGCCCAGTTGGCACCCTGTGTGTACATTCCACGATATACGCTGAGGAAACTTGTGTAGGATTTGTTTAAAGAAATCCTCCGCAAAGGTGACCAGATGAGCCCCCTCAGGCAGGCTGACCACCTGGATGTTGTTCCGGCGGAGTCTATTCTCAGCATCTACTGAGTGTGAGCATCCTCACTATGCATTGTAGGTCTGCGATGGTGCGGGCAGAAGTGGACGAGTCATCCTCCACCACAGAGATTCTGGATTCTGCTTCCAACATCTGTCCCCTGAATTTACCCATGTCATTGCGGATCAGACCACACTCCAGGGCCAGGAAGTCTATGCGGCCCATTAGAGAGGCTCTGCTGGTCTCAATGGCTGCCAGGATGTGGTGGCAGAGGAAGTCCCATCTGGAGAACCAGGCGGACCTGTCCCAGGGCCCTGGTCTGGCGTACCCGAAGGGGGCCTAGGTGTGTCCGAATTATGCTCCATAGGATGGGTCTCGGGCAGCTCCGCAAGATCACTGTATAGTACTGCCGACCGCCTGGACGAAGGCAAAATGGCCGCCATGTGAGACTCGGCCGCTGAGATGTGGGGCTTGGGAGGAGGCTGTTCCTTGCTCGATCTCTGCTTAGATGGCATGGATGTGTTGTGGAGAGGTCCCCGATGCAGCAGGAATCATTGGCAGAGCAGAATGGCTAGGATATCCCCAGGAAATAACAGGATGGTTAGCCTAGGAAGCCGGTGCTCTCACCCGAAGCGTCCTTTCACTCAGACATCCAGTCTCTCTTCTGTGCATTCCTATTGATCATCATGTCCAATCATTGTACAGTACTGTAGAGATGAATTGGTAGGAATATAGGAAGGCGGCGATAGTGACTAGCTCCAATACTGCTGCGTGAAAAGGCTAGTGCTAACCCATCACCTTCTATCTCCTCAGTTTTCCTATTTGCCTATTTTATATGATGGCTTGTCTCAATGATTGACAGAAAACACCAGGATGGCACACTGAAAGATGTGTGAAATTAATTACATGCAGACACCTGTGGTGGTGTTTTTTAATTTTTGACAGTTTATCAAACCAACTGTAAGTACAGGTGTATTTAAAATGTTACAGATCTGTTTGGCTAATGAAAAACTTCACTGCGCAGTGTCTAGATCTAAAATGGCCCGCCTATCTTAAGACACATAGTTGACACACAAGCAAAGGATCAGTCCAGGCAAGAGGCAGAAACTTGGTCAATAAACAGGCAAATCGGGAATACAGATTTTGGCTACACTGGGCTGGTGAAACTGTGGCTGGTGTGGTGATAGGGAAGTTGTGACTGGCAACACTTTTAGGGTTTGTTCCCATTTGGGGGGAACAAACATTAAGATAAAAAAACTGTGTGCAGCAGCACCCCTACTAAACTGAGGTCCCTCGAGATCCAGCTATGTTGCAGCAGTGTCTCAACTGCCCAGGACTCCATTGGCTCCCACTGCTGTCGTTCAGAGTCAGTCATCCAATGAGAAAGGGGCGGGGCAGGGTCTGTTTTTTTTGTTCCTCAAGGAGAGGCACTCATGACCTAGCATCTCATGTGACCACAGAATTTAGGCAAGTAATTAGGCACTTGGATAAGGTGTCTCTCATTGGGCCATTTAAGATACAATTTTGGATACAGGCGTTAGCTGTGGCTCGCTGAGGGACCGCAGCCAGCACCACACTACACATGCATAAGCTAGCCCTATGCAAGCTTGCGCATGCATTAATGGCTCTGCAACCTCCTGGGAAATTTGACACATACCAGGATGGGGCAGAGCAAGGAGCATCATCCATGCCTAGGCGAGGATTGCGAACGTAGGAGAGGGTATCGATCTTAAAAAACCAAAACCGAGACCCCCAAAAGAAAACCTACAACTCTGTTACAAGCTAGGGGGAGGGAGCGAACCAGTCTGGACTTCACTTTTTGAGCGAAGTTCTGCTTTAAGTTGGACAACAAGCGAGGTGGTTTAAAATTTCATTGGGGGTCACTGGCCAGAGTTCAGCTTAATAGCTTTGGTCTATTTTGCATGATTTAACCACAATGGGCATACTGGCTGAGCCATTCTTTGCTGTTTTTTGTGGGGTTCCTTGGTGACAATGTGTCGATCATAAGAAATTGATTAGGTATCTAGATAAAATTATCAGTCACTTGAAGCAATGATTTTCTATTACAGATTATCTTAAATGCTTTTACTGCACTTTTTGTAACCTATAAATGGAGAATACTGTAATTAAATACATGCATGTGTGCTTTTAAATTCTGTTCTGCATTTTTCACTTTTTTTTTTTTTTATAGTATTGCGTCTAGGGGTATGTCAATCTCTCGTCCAGATGCTGTTACAGGAAGATGCAGAATGATCCGTCATGATCGAGATAAACAAAATGACCCAAATCCAAAACGGTATGTTTTTTTACTTTGTATATAGCCTTAGTAGTTAGCATTAAACTGAGTGGTTAGACGTTTTGACATAACTTTGGATAGAAGTTTACTTTGCTTAATTTAAGCGAGGCGATATGCTTTGTCCATTAAAGATAAGACTCAAGGAATATGAAAAAAAACTACCCTTGCAGTGGTGCTTTCCCTTCCACTGCAAGGGTTAAATGCTAGTTTTGCCTAGATTTACCAGTAAAGAACACTTTTACTTGCCTTATCCCTAACTCCCCTGCCAGCCAGCGCACTCCTCTTTTCTCCCATACCCTGGTGTGCGGACCTAGCAGCGAAAGGGTTAAAGCTATAAATCACCAAAATATCAGTGGTTCTAGCTCAATTCAGCGCTGTTTTGTTAGGAGGGAGTGGAGGGCAGGGCCGAGCCATGTTTATAGACAGCTCGGCTTTTAAGCAAGCCCACAGCTGTGTCCCCATAGGAAGCTATGCTGGTACACCGAAAAGGGAGGAGGTTCGGGGCTGCTCTGGGCAATCTACAGAGTAGGTAAGTATAATTTTTTATTTTTTTTAATTAAAACATTTAAAGCAGAACTCTCATGCAGTGCCAAACTGCTTGTTTTGTTCTAGAGGAGTGGACAGTGGAGCTATACTTGCCTGACTCGCCAATCCTCCCTGCACAAGACCAGCCCGGCACTTTTGCACCCCCCACCTTGTAAATGGACTGTACCTGATGTCTGCACGCTCCATAAAGCGGAACAATCCACCGCTGGACCATGGGAGTGCGGTTTTGCAGCGGAACGGCGGATCAGGTGAGTATGAACTGTGCTCACCCCTAGAAAAAAGAGCAGTTGACCCATGCAGTGTGGAGAATCTTTAACCACTTCCAGCCCCAGCCAATTCTGGCATTTCTCTCCTAAACATTTTTCAGAAAATATGATAACACACAAACTTTTCTTTCACTCATGGTTACTGTTTGGCTGAAGCCATTTATTATCAATCAACTGTATTTACTCTCTTTAACTCATAATAGCAACAGAAAATACCCAAATGACCCTGATCAAAAGTTTACATACCCCAGTTCTTAATACCGTGTCCCCTTTAACATGAATGACAGCTTGAAGTCTTTTGTAGTATTTGTGGATGAGGCTCTTTTATCCTCTCAGATGGTAAAGCTGCCCATTCCTCTTGGCAAAGCCTCCAGTTCCTGTAAATTCTTGGGCTGACTTGCATGAACTGCACGTTTTTGAGATCTCTCCAAATGAGAGATCGCTCAATGATATTGAGGTCAGGAGACTGAGATGGCCACTCCTGAACCTTCACTTTATTCTGCTGTAGCCAATGAGAGGTCGATTTGGCCTTGTGTTTTGAATCATTGCCATGTTGGAATGTCCAAGTACGTCCCATGCACAGCTTCCTGGCTGATGGATGCAAATGTTCCTCCAGTATTTTTTGATAATATACTGCATTCATCTTGCCATCAATTTTGACCAAATTTCCTGTCCCTTTTGTAGCTCACACATCCCCCAAAACATCAGCGATCCACCTCTGTACCTTTCATCATAGGCCTTGTTGACTTCTCTCCAAATGTTGCGTTTATGGTTGTGGCCAAAATGTTCAAATTTGGTCTCATCACTCCAAATTACTTTGTGGCAGAAGGTTTGAGGTTTGTCTTTGTGCTGTTTGGCGTATTGTAAGTGGGATACTTTGTGGCATTTGCGTAGTAATGGCTTTCTTCTGTCGACTCGACCATGCAGCCCATCTTTCTTCAAGTGCCTGCTTACTGTACATCTTGAAACAGCCACACCACATGTTTTCAGAGTCCTGTATTTCACCTGAAGTTATGTGTGGGTTTTTCTTTGCATCCCAAACAATTTTCCTGGCAGTTGTAACTGAAATTTTAGTTGGTCTACCTGGCCGTGATTTGGTTTCAACAGAACCTTTCATTTTCCACTTTTTGATTAGAGTTTGAACACTGCTGATTGGCATTCTAAATTCCTTGGATATCTTTTTATATCCCTTTCCTGTTTATACATTTCAACAACGTTTTCCCGCAGATCCTTTTTGACAATTCTTTTGCTTTCCCCATGACTCAGAATCCAGAAACGTCAGTGCAGCACTGGATGAAAGATTCAAGGGTCTGTCAGAAGTCCAGAAACTCATTGACCTTTTATACACACACACTAATAAGCTAACGAATCACAGGTGAGGATGGTTACCTTTTTAATAGCCATACAAACCCCTTTGTGTCAACTTGTGTGCATGATATGATTTAAAAAGAGTAAACACAGTTGATGCTAAATGGCTTCAGCCAAACACTAACCATGAGTGAAAAATGTTTGTGTTATCATTCATATTCTCTGAAAAATGGCCAAGAAATCATTAATTCTGCCAGGGTATGTAAACTTATGAGCACAACTGTATATACATTTTTAGCAGAGGCCCTAGGGAATAAAACTGGAACAGGTGCAGCTGAGCTGCTACCTCCTGTATAATGCCCGGTGAGCCTCAAGAACACCGCACTCAGCTGTGGCAGTCTCTGTAAACCTCCATGTACAATCCATGCAAAAAAAGGGAGAAAGGCTGATGCTATGAAAGTCTGCTAGAACATAATTTTGTTGTTGCAGGTAAATAGTTTTAAAAATCCAACGCGTTTCAGCCATTATGCCTAATCATGGCTCATGATTATTAAGATGTTTTAGCGGACTTTCATGACACCAGCCTTTCTCCTTTTTCTAGGGAATAAAATGGCAGTCGTTGCAATTTTTTTATGTCGCATATTATTTGCACAGCAATTTTTCAAACGCAATAGTTTTTGAAAAAAATTACAGTTTAATGAATTTTAATGCAAGAAAACATAATGGATAGCCCAATTTGGTAAAAGAATGATAATATGCCAAAAAATAGATGCCAAACATCACGCTTTAAAATTGTGCACTTGTGGAATGGTGCCAAACTACAGTACTTAAAAATCTCCATAGGCGACGCTTTAAATTTTTTTTTACAGGTTACCAGTTTACAATTAGAGGCGCTCTAGTGCTAGAAATCTTGCTCTTGCTCTAACGATCGCAGAAATGCTTCACATGTGGTGTTTGAACACCGATTTACATATGCGGGAGCGACCTACATATGTGTTTGCTTCTGCGTGCGAGCACGAGAGGAAGGGGGCGCTTTGAAAAAAAAAATGTTTTTATTTCTACATAGGTCCTCTTTATGGAGCGATCTTGGGTCTATAAGTCTATCCAGGAAAGCCTGATATCAAAAACAAAATTGATCTCAGGCTTTCCAGCAAAAAAGGCAGTGTTTACATCTGCCAGAGCTGGAAGTGATGTCATGATGTCTCTTTCAACCTCCAAGGGTCATAGAGCTGGCCGGGGACCATCTGGTCCGGATCCATTCTCCGGCTCCCTGATCGCTAAACAGCCGAGGGCTTTTACACTGTAGGGAATCAATTGCTGAGAAAATATATCTGGATGATACCTGTAGCTGCAGGCATCATTTAGATCTCTCCACTCAAAGTCCATGATGTCATGATGTCCTACGGGTGGGAACTGGTTAAGATCACTTTAACATTCTTGATAGGATTTTTTGTCACCCAGCTTTATACTTGGAAAACCATTATTGCCTGCGCAAAGTCCAGCAATAATACAAGCAGCAAATCTATTCAACATACCTGGAAACAAAATAATTAGAGTCCATCTGGCAAGTGGCTCAGGTCCAATCCATAGACTTTAAAGTGGTTCTAAAGCCTAAACATGTGTAAAAAATATTTAGCAATATCACCCCCTCACCCTCCCTTATATGTGCCTGTCTGTAGCGTCTGTCTTCTCCCCCTTCCCACAGGCTTTGCTGAAGCAGCGGGAGCCATTGGCTCCTGCGGCTGGCAGTCAAATCCTGTATTGAGAAAATGGGACCAAGGTCGAGCCGCACTGTTTTTGTCTATGAACACAGGCATCTGAGACTGCATGAGTGCCTCCATAGCCAGTGGCTTGCTATGGAGCAGTCAGAAGGGAGGAGGAGCTGGGAGAGTCAGCAGTGAACCTGAGAAGAGGTTTGAGGTTGCTCTGGGCAAATCCATTGCACAGAGCAGATAAGATGCCACCAGCCAATAATATGTGTTATGATTTACTGTTTGATTTTAAAAAAAGCATGTGGTTTTACAAGAGGTAGGGATAGATACAAATATATACTGTATAAATAAATGTGCAGTCAGGATATGGTCAGGATCTTTTTAGAGTCTGGACCAGCTCTGTGAAGACAGCAGCCTGTGAAAAGGGGTCACAGGAGTACAGGCAAACTGCACTCAAGTGATCCCCAGGAGAAGTATGGCTAAAAAAAGCTTTGGCTATACTTCTCCTTTAACCGCTTGCCGACCAGCTCACACCAATATACGTCAGCAGAAGGGCACATACAGGCGTATTAACGTACCTGTATGTTGCCCTTTTAAGAAGCAGTTTGCGGGCGTGTGCCCGCCGCGAGCTCCGTGAGTGTAATTGCGGCTCCCGCAGACCCGATACCCGGCGATCATCTCACGGACAGGAAGAATGGGGATATGCTGAATAAAACAAGCATTTCCCCGTTCTGCCTAGTGACACTGACTACAGCTCCCTGTAATCGGGATCGGTGATCAGTGTCATGTCACACATAGCCCCTCCCCCCCCACAGTTAGAATCACTCCCTAGGACACACTTAACCCCTACAGCGCCTCCTAGTGGTTAACCCCTTCACTTCCAGTCACATTTACACAGTAATTAATGCATTTTTAATCGCGCTGATCGCTGTATAAATGTGGTCCCAAAATAGCGCCAAAAGTGTCCGATCTGTCCGCCATAATGTCGCAGTCATGAAACAAATCGCTGATCACCGCCATTACTAGTAAAAGAAAAAATTAATAAAAATGCCATAAAACTATCCCCTATTTTGTAGATGCTATAACTTTTGCGCAAACCAATCAATAAACGCTTATTGTGATTTTCATTTTTTTTTTTTTACCGAAAATATGTAGAAGAATACGTATCGGCCTAAACTGAGGGAAAAAAAGTGGGTTTTTTTTATATATTTTTGGGGATATTTTATTATAGCAAAAAGTAAAAAATAATGCGTTTTTTCAAAATTGATGCTATTTTTTTGTTTATAGTGCATAAAAAACGCAAAGGTGATCAAATACCACCAAAAGAAAGCTCTATTTGTAAGGAAAAAAAGGACATCAATTTTGTTTGGGACCCACGTCGCACGACCGCAAAATTGTCAGTTAAAGCGACACAGTGCCGAATCACAAATAAATGCTCTGGTCTTTTGCCAGCCAAATGGTCCGGGGCTGAAGTGGTTAAAGGAGTTGTAAAGTCAGGTTTTTTTTTTTTTTTTAAATCTTAATGCATTCTGTGTGTAGTAGCCCCCTAATACCTGAAGTCCCTCTCTGTCCACTAGTGTCTTAGCCCTCCAAGATTCTCCTTCCTGATTGGCTGAGACAGCAATAGCGCCATTGGCTCCTGCTGCTGTCAATCAAAGTCAGCTAGCCAATCGGGGGAGAGAGGAGAGTTGGGACTCCATGTCTGAATGGACACAGGGAGATGTGACTCAGCTTGGGTGCCCCCATAGCAAGCTGCTTGCTGTGGGGGAACTGAACAGGATGGAGGGGCCAGGATCACCGAAGAGGGACCCGAGAAGGAGGATATGGGCTGCTCTGTGCAAAACCACTGCAACAGAGCAGGTAAGTACAACATGTTTGTTATTTTTATAGGAAAAAATTGCGCCGTTACAATTACTTAAACCATCATACAACCAGTTAGCAGTACAGAGGATTTTCTCATGCAGTAATAAAGCCTAGATCAGAACCTCAAAAAAATGTAGTGCTTTGTGTAAAGCAGTCTGTTTTAAAGCTAAATGCTGGTATAAAAAAAAAAAACTGAGAACTTGGTATGACAGAAATCTTTCAAACCAGTACAGTAGTAAACCAATTTGTTGAATTGGACTGAATTGAAGGAAAAATAAGGAAAAACAGGTGCAGATCAGGCAACATGCTAGAAGAGTTGATATTTAGACATTCACTGATCTCTGCAATGCACATAGTCAATAGTGGCACTCTCATGGAAATGTGTACTTATTTTGCAGGTTTGATCTGATTGCACATACAAGACATACCATGAATTCAGATGGCATAAATTCTCTCACCTACAAAGTAGTCAAGACTGAAAAGCATCCTTTGTACACAAAAATAACCGTGGATGTAGGTCCTGTGCCAAGCTAACATTTGGAGTTTGGCCAAGAAATCACATTCTCATTGACTATTCCTACTATAATGGCATTTAAAATATTTTTTTTTTTTTTCATTAGATTTTATCAACTTTTTACAGATGTACTGCATTTATATGCAGTACACGCAGACTGTCCCATTTGAATATGCTCTAGAAATTATTGTATCTGAAGAGAAAAAGAAGCATTTACTTCAGATTTACTTTTTACATCAAGTGGAGTGGATCTTCATTTGAATGTATTGCTGTACAATGCTGCTATATTTTTGGTGTTTACAGTCCTAGTTGCCTGCTTCCAGTGAAATATGTGACCTTTCCAGCTGGACCGAGTACTGTGAGCCAAGCTTAAGAAAAGCACATTTGTAAATATGTACATCAAAGGCACTTTTTATTCTACAGTTTAATATCGAAAAATGGCCTTGTAGGCACAGGCTTATTTATATACAATATGGCTTCACACTTTGAGTTTCTTTTTATAAATGTGATTTTGGTCAGGTAAAGAACCAACAAAAAACTCAGTGACTAAAGTTTGAAACTGTTTCATATAAGCATGTTTAATGAATTGCTGTTCTAGGTTGCTTTTTACAGCTCGGCTGTGCCTCCAAGTTGCTTTTTATTAGCTGGAAAAAAAAATTGGTGCACAGTGAGGGGAATTTACTAAAACTGAAGAAGCTGTGCATAGCAGCCAATTGGCTTTTAGCATTATTTTGCAAAGCTTAACTGACCAAGCTGATTAGGTAATGTGCATAGCTTCACCAGATTCTGTCGGCTGCAGTCTTGGGGCTCATTAACGTGGAAGCTGAGCCTCATGCCGTATGCGCATACCTATTGTTTACTTTTCTGTTTTAACGCTGAGCTGTGTGCAGGCAACCAATATTGGTGAATTAACTCACATTGGCTGGCTGTATGGACTCGCCTGCAGAGCTGAGTTTAACAGGTATGCAGGAATGGGTACACATACCCCAATGACTGCTCATCCAGGGCCATGTGTACCTGTCAAACTCAGCTGTACAGGTGCATGCAGCTCACTGCTAGGACAGAAAAGAATAAACCTAGGGCTCTTCATGCTGTTTTGGGACAAGAGCCTGAGTGAATTAGCCCTTACTAAATCTCCCTCAGTGTATGTACAGTTATGTACACCATTTGCTATGTTAGTGGTAATGTTAGTGACAAAAAAGTCACAGTATTCAAGCAGCTGCAGCCTTGCCATATTTAAATGCTTTAACTTGTATTATTTATGTGTTTGCTTGTATTTAAAAGTGTGATGGGCTCAAGCAGGCAAACTGGTAGGTTTCCAGCTTTAATGCTTATTTTTCAATTTCTATATTCTTCTCAGGCCTTCATTGTTATGTTGAACTGTGTATATTGATTTATTACGATGATTGTATAAATGTGCATTTCTAAAAAAGTTTAGCCAGCAGTGTCTGAAAATTCCTGGTACTTTATGAGAAATACTGCCACGGTGAAGCTTCGTGCATCGTGGTATTCTTCACTATACCCATGTTTTCAGTTCCTTCAATACAGAGTAAGTGGAGCTGGGATAAATCCATTAATGGATCTAGTAAATCTTTGGTGGAAGCATGGCTATAATACAGTACACACTCTGTATCTAATGCTCTTTTATCCGATACTAAGCAAAGACATGGTCCCATCTGCAGTACTGGCAACTCCCTTTTAGTGCTCACCATACCTTTGTTTTGCCAGCTCAGTTTGCTCTTGGACTAATGGAATTGAAAGCAAAGAGATTTATGTCCATTTAAACACTGCACAGATATATTTTGAGTGGTCATAGATGGACAAATAGCTGACCAAGAATGATGGGCAGGGAGATGCATGCCATCCTCACAGGTGTATTTGAAGCTGAGGTTTACTGTGGTCTTTGGTCAGTGCTGGCAGCACCCAATACATAGAACCTAGATGCTTTATTTTTCAGTTTGCAGTAGGGTTTTCCAACAATTTTTGGAAATTGTGATAAACCCTTTTGGCATTGCGTTTCTCTCATGAATACTCTCTAGTAGCTCAGAAATGGCCAGATAGTCTGAAGTAATGCTCAAATTTGGGGTATTGCCATTTATGGGCCACCTTTTAGTTATTCTTCAATATCTTGTAAGGCATACACCATTAAAAATAAGACCCTCGTTAGCTTGCCTTTTAGACTTCACTTATAGCCGGCTTTTTTAATACAATATTGACTAATATCTTTGTGCCTTATCCTCACAGATTTTTTATAACAATTTATATAACTATATCCTTTTCAGTGACTGTTTTCACAATGTTTTATGCAGCAATACATGGACTATTAGGAACACATTTATAAAAAATTGTGATCCACACTTATAGACTACTGTTGATGTACAATCAAACAATACATTACAGTAATCTCTGGGATTTCATTATTGTTCTGTTCAATTTTGTGTTTTTGTATTTACAACTACAGGTGTCCATTTATGAATGTGATTAATAAGCATTTGTAAGCAAGAGTTACGTTTGGAGTGTGACATTGTTACAAAAGGCATATGGAAACTGACAGTAGTCCTCATTTGTGTGAATGGTTGTCAGCCGGTTCCTTTTAGGATAAGGCAAAATTCAAGTTGTGCAACGCAAATATATATTTAAATGTACAATCAGGATAAACTTGCAAACAAAAGTTTACTATTGTCAATTCTTAATTTTTGTAAACTGTGCAATAAAAGCATATTTTTATATTAAGTTGTATAATAAACTTGAATCCACCTTTAAACTGTGTTTTTATCCGCATTTGTCTTAGATTTCAGAAATACTTTAAATATCTATGATTTATATTTTTTATTTTACAGTTTTGTCCCATATTTCCAAATGCTTTCTATCCCTAGTTATTAGGCCCAACCCCTCCTGCGCAGCCAATCTGACAACGACTAGGAAGGAGATGACTTATTAGCTGCAGCTCGTCTCGGCTGAGCGCACTTTCCTGGGACAAGCAACGGCAAGAGTGCATCTTTTTAATGGAATAAGATGTTGATGGCAAGATATACTATCTGTGAGCTTCTTTTGCCTACTTCATTTTTCTTAATGAATTCAGTAATTATCAATTAGCATTTTAAGGAGCATTCAGAGAATAAGCCCACTTTCATGTGGGCAGGAGCCAGTTGTTCTCAGCAGGGGATTTGCCCACTGATCCCCCTGCTGAGCTAAGCGGCCGGATGACAAGTCCATGTCTGCTCTGCTTATGCAGAACGGACATGGACGCAACCTGCTCTGCTCTATGGGCAGCCAGATGTAAAGGGACCATCTGTCCATTTGCATCCGACTGCCTATAGAGGAGAATGGAGTATCCAGCCAGACATGGGGAATAAATCTCCCATTTTTTTTTTTCTGAGGAATTAGGTTGGACCTTGAATTAGTCAGGTGTAAACAGACACACGTTCATTACCATCCAACTGCCCATAAAGGATAGGGCATAAGAAGCATCAGCACTTTGGATGACGCTAACAAATACATTTTAAAGCATTTTATTCCTTATAGTGAATGTGGCTGCTGTGCCTTTTTTTTCTCCCCCCAGGCCTTTTCCTTTTTTTTTTTTTTTCTTTTTAATCTGTTAACCCTACAAATAGCATATTTTCTGTACATACAAGGACTTATAAAACCGCACTATATACATTTTGTTTGTGCTTGAGCTTAGTTATTCTTTAAGGAATTAAATTGATGATGGGTTCGTTTTCTTTTTTTTCTTCTTGTGGGGTGGTCTTGAAAACTGGTATTTTTTATCAGCCAGGGAAATAAAGCCGTTTTCAAGGTGGTCTTCAAGTATCATCCGCATTGCATGGTCTCCTGTTCTTGGTGCAGAAAAGAGTAACAATTGAGTGAGTCACAAATACTTGTACAAAGGGGTGCAGTTGATCAGCTGGTCTATCACATTGTATTGAAAAATAATGGCCTTAAGGCTAAAACTTGCAGTTAAAAATGGCAGATTAACCTTAAAAAAAAGACACTTTACTATGTACATTTTTCCTTTTCTATAAATACTGGGATACTTCATATATCAGTTTATAGTTGCATCCGCTGTCAGTCTGTCAAAAGAATTCTCCACATGAGAGGGATGTCTCCTTTTTCCCTATTTTATGATTGTGCCTTGGGACCCCTTGCAGGCAAGCCTGTAAGTTTGCCATGATCATGTTACTATACTGTGTATCATGTTTGCAAGTATTTGCTATGTTTAAGATTCTTCTCTGTGCAACTTTAAGGCCCCTCCATACCTTGACATCCTGCACTTGAAACTCCACCCCCAACTCTTACCTAAAACAGAAACTAGAAAGGGTGCATCTAATGGCCAATACCAGTCCTTCCCATCCCAGGTACACTGTATAGAGTTTTGATGTATGACCGAGGTATATGCAGCCACCTGGAACACACATGTGCATATGCTTGTTCTAGATCAGTGATTCACTTATTAGTGAAGCAAACAATAGGATAACCCTGGAGCCTGCCCCTTCCAAAACAAGTAAGCTGTGCTGTTTTTCCTGGAATCCTGCTAGGTGATGGAAAACACTTATTAAAGTGTGTGTGGCTGGGGGGTGTGGCTTGGATGGAGATGTGAGTGGACACTTCTACAGCAGCTCTCCAATGTCAACCTGCTATAATCCAGCCTGTAATGGACACATTTCATTTTGATCCAGCCTAACAGCAAGTTCTCACATCCCTGGCCTCCCTGCTTTGCCACCACCGTTTTATAATGGTTAAAATCGCCATGACTAAGAAAAACAGAGGCGGCTTGGTCTATTTAGGATGGCGTCAGAGCACTTCCATAGCGGGATGAAGGAGAAGCTGACACACCAGAGCCCATCTGGAGGGGTTTGCACAGACTCCAGTCAAAGATCCTGCACCAACCTGTTCTTAAGACCCAGCACAGTCTCATACTCCAGACGATCCTCATGGCCTGTACAGGTGGCATAGATGGGGACAGTCTTATGGCATGGTGAGTATTTAAGGCCCCCGTGATCCTGACTCTGAGAACGCAGGGCTTCCCCTCCATTCTGAGCTGATATTTTAACAGCAGTGACCTCTTGAAATACCTCCCTTGTTTCACTGACCCAGGGTTTTAACAGGAAGATGTTTCTCATTAGACAAGACATTTGAAACTTGAGAGGATCACTGCTGCCAAAGAGAAGATAAGCTCTCTTGAAGGCTCTGTAAATCCGTTACTACAGCATTTTTAATCCACAGCTAAAAATTTCATCCCACGATTATCGCCTGGATGGCTTGGAGAACAGGCTATGCAGAAACATTTCCTCATTGTGGGGTTGTCAAAGGGCTCAGTGGGGAGATCCCTGGTTGATTTTATAAAAGGCTAGTTGAAGGATACTTTTGGGGCTGACTGTTTCAATCCTTCTTGCAGTGGAGTGGGCACATAGGGTCCCTGCCAGACCACCACCTGTTGGGGCACCCAACACCCTTCCTCCCTAATTTG
This sequence comes from Lithobates clamitans, assembly GCA_037952925.1. NCBI lineage: Eukaryota > Metazoa > Chordata > Amphibia > Anura > Ranidae > Lithobates > Lithobates clamitans. Next base: position 351,109 of record JBBGZY010000503.1, on the reverse strand, counting down.
TTCAACTATAAGGACAGACACAATTTTCCAATAAGACAATGTACAGACATCACCATGTCTGGATTGAAGCTCATTTTTCTGCTGAGGTTCCGCGTCCACAAGCAAAATATAGTGATCTGAAATAACATCTTCACCAACTTAACAGATCCTATACTACCCTATACCTAACAACAAAGTTATGAGTAGTTGCTCAAGGCATCACCCACTTTTTCGATTCACCAGCCTCAGCCCCCGTCTGTCCAGTTTGACTTAATCGCCTGAGCCCACAGAGTGCCTTACTTGATACATCTTCTTTAATGTCTTGGGGGAGACCTGCTGCATCCAAAGTTGGTTTAATTCTCCCCCTCATACTTCTTTTGCTTTACATGTTACATTTGGTGACACATTGCATAGACCTCACTCATGTTCAACTGAGACCAGATGGCACCCCTGTAGTGGCTCCTGTGAGAAGAAAGTTTGAACAGTTTCCGGTTATTTTGTGTTTTTTTTTTGTTAATTTTCTTTCATTACCAGTGGAAATCATTCTGGCTATGAGCAGCTTTCGCTCTAGAGTAATCCAAGGACTATCAGTTATGGACTCTGGGTTGGGTAATTTGAACTCTCTACTTCAGTTGTAGTCTTGATTTGTTACGTGCTGGGGTTATACAGGTTTTCCCCTCTAACCTTATATGGTTTGCTCATAGCGTAGCATATATGTCAAAGAGGATGTAGTAGTCTCTTGGAATATCAGGGGCTTGGGTGATGCCAACAAAAGTCAAGCAATGTTCATCACCCTTAACCTCCCTGGCGGTATGCTGAAAGTGGTACAATTATTTTGCATGAAAATTTTTCGTTTTATATTGTAGGCCTGTAATTCTTAGGAATAACTCGCTAAAATCTGTCCAAACGAGTCTAGTACACATCCCGGGTATGATAAAGTTTGAAACATAAAATCATAAGTTATAATTAACTATAAATTATTATAACAAAAAATACAAATTATTCAATAATGTAATCAAATCAAAAACACTGAACATTGCTCAGTTGCAGAATTGTCCGTCATTACTTTCAGTGTTTGACGGATTTCCCCACAAATCACTATCGCTCAATTCTGCAAGTGATTTATTATCGCTGTTTTCTAGCTGTTCTAAAACCGCTTTTGATGTAAAAGGATGGTTTTGGTTGCTATGGACAATCTCCAGTTTCCAGGCAGAAAGAACAGTATATATAATAGAAAAGTACATGCAGGGCACTGGACAAACCACTAGGGACAAAAGGGATGTGAAATAAATTGATACAGTAATGTAATCTGTAAGATTACAGTGTACTGTATATGTATTGTGTTTTTTTTACTTTTTGAATTTGGTGCCGTTCTCCGTCCCCGTGCGTCGCAACGCTCGCAGGGAACGGAGCCAAGCACTGTGATCGAGGGGAGGACATCACAGGATCCTGGGCACAAGGTAAGTTTGCTGTATCTGGATCCTGCGATGCAATCCCAAGTGTGGCTCGGGGTTACCGCTTTTGGTGCTGAAAATCCACCCCGAGCCACACTCTGGAATACCGTCAGGGAGGTTAAACATATTTTTTCTCCATCTGTGATCTACCCGCAGGAAACCCATCTCCACTCAGACACACTTCATTATCTAAAACTTAGACAATATTGTACTCAATTTCATTCCACCTACTCTAGGGATGTGTCCATTCTGATTGTAATTGGGGTGGAGTTCACCTGCAGGCACCCATTGGGCCCGTTTTTCTTTGTGTTCTGTACAAGCAGCTGTTTATCCTAGCCAATATTTACATCCCTCCCCCATATTCACTCATGGTCTTTAAGGGCTTAAGGGGTCGGAAGCCTGGTCCCCAACAACGCTTTCCCAAAGAAATGGGGCAATTGGACTATCTCGGTACAGTAGGGCAGAGGTAAATTCAGATATGTAACCAAATGTATAAAACATTACAAAAGTTTATTAATGCAAAATTGCATGGCAAATAATCAGTTACAGGTCAAAAGCATGGCAACACTGAATGTATATCACCAAGAAAATGATCCCCAGACGGGGAAAATCACAGTGGGACATTTGATCACGGATAGCATCTCTACTAGTTTTGCGGGCAAAGCCGCTTCAGCAGGAGAGCATCTGTAATTTGCTTGAGATAATCAATACCTGTGTAGTTGACCAACAGCATTTATTACAAAATATTGATTAGGCAGTATAATTATGTAAATAAAGGGGAAAGAGTGGAGCTTCTAACCCACATCCCAGCAGGTGCAGGGTACAAGGCATCACCACCATAGAGGGGGTCGGTAAAGTATATACTTAGGGAGAATGGGAGTGAGGTAATGTGACTGACTATAGTGATTGAATTAGCTGAAAAGCTACAAATAAAGGGAGGTGACAGTGAAGGTTAAGTGTAGTGAGGGGCGGTAATATAAAAGGGGGATGATGTGACTGGATGGAGGACAATTGATGGGAAAGAATTCAAAAGGGCGCAACAAAAAATATGATAGTGAATGTAAAATATAAAATAGGATTGGATTGAGTGATGAAGGGGACTGGACCGTGAGCAAGGCAGTGAAGAAGACAGGGGAAAGGATTGAGGGAGAAAGGGGTGAAAAAGGAAAAGAGGAAAAAAGGGGAGACACAAAGTGGAGGGAAGAGATAACAAGGAAAGAGAAAAAAGTGATGGGAAAAGACAGAGGATGAAAAGGAGAGGAAAGAAAAAAGAGGAGGGAAAAGGAAACAGGAAAAACAAAAGAAGATGAATGGTGACAAAAAAAGAAGAAAAAAATGGGGAAGGGTGGATGGAATGTTGGTACAGAATAAAATGGGAAGGTGATAATAGGGAACAGTGGAGCGGACAAAAAATAGTGTACCCCTTTATGTCTAAATATAGAAACTTGTATGTCCCGGGAAAAGGAGTTCAACGAAGGGGGAGGTACCAGTGTATAAAGGCGATATATAACACCACAGGTGGATGATGCAAAGTGGTGTAGAGCAAGCACATACACTCAATCCCCAGTATCTTATGGATAAAAAAAGATAATGCCCCAAGTAAGTGGATCGGCCCATTGCCAATTCCCTAAACCAGGGAAAGCTGTTGAATGGCTATAATTAAGATATAATATAAAATCCTAAAGTAGACTCACTGTGTACTTGATGGCAACACGAATCCCAGGCGCAGGGTCCAGAGCATGACCAAGCAGGCTGATGCCTCCTATTTGTAGTCCCCAACCCGGCGACAATTCACAAGCGCCAGCCTGTGACGTCACCAGGTCAGGGCTCCCGCAATGAGCGCGCGAGATGATTGTGCGCATGTGCACTCGTCCTAGGGCCACAGGGCGGAAGCCCAAGCCAGGGCAGGTACAACTGAAGGGGGTGGTCCCGAGTGCTGGCATCCATCCAACCACCAGGGAACCCACCGAGCCACCTCAGGATACACATATGGGACACTGAGGAACAGCGCATGGGAGGGGGGCAAGCAGCAAGGCTCAATAGCAACAATGTAAACAAGAAAAAGTAAACGAACAGGTAAAATTCAATATGCATGAATTTATGAAGAAAATAAGCAATATACAAAGTACGATAAACACAATTGAGGTACAGGTATTGAATAAATACCCTGAGGGGCTAATTTAATTATTAACATTCTCATAGGAGGCTCGAAGGTACATGGAGCCCGAGGCTGAAGGACATAGAGAGCAAAAGACGCAAACAATTGGATATACAGTGGGGACGGAAAGTATTCAGACCCTTAAATTTTTCACTCTTTGTTAAATAATTTTAGCAAATGGCTGCAATAAAAGTTCACTTTTTTTCCTCAATGTACACATAGCATCCCATATTGACAGAAAAATAGAGTTGTTGACATTTTTGCAGATTTATTAAAAAAGAAAAACTGAAATATCACATGGTCCTAAGTATTCAGACCCTTTGCTCAGTATTTAGTAGAAGCACCCTTTTGATCTAATACAGCCATGAGTCTTTTTGGGAAAGATGCAACAAGTTTTTCACACCTGGATTTGGGGATCCTCTGCCATTCCTCCTTGCAGATCCTCTCCAGTTCTGTCAGGTTGGATGGTAAACGTTGGTGGACAGCCATTTTTAGGTCTCTCCAGAGATGCTCAATTGGGTTTAAGTTAGGGCTCTGGCTGGGCCATTCAAGAACAGCCACGGAGTTGTGAAGCCACTCCTTCGTTATTTTAGCTGTGTGCTTAGGGTCATTGTCTTGTTGGAAGGTAAACCTTCGGCCCAGTCTGAGGTCCTGAGCACTCTGGAGAAGTTTTTCGTCCAGGATATCCCTGTACTTGGCCGCATTCATCTTTCCCTCGATTGCAACCAGTCATCCTGTCCCTGCAGCTGAAAAACACCCCCACAGCATGATGCTGCCACCACCATGCTTCACTTTTGGGACTGTATTGGACAGGTGATGAGCAGTGCCTGGTTTTCTCCACACATACCGCTTAGAATTAAGGCCAAAAAGTTCTATCTTGGTCTCATCAGACCAGAGAATCTTATGTCTCACCATCTTGGAGTCCTTCAGGTGTTTTTTTTTAGCAAACTCCATGCGTTCTTTCATGTGTCTTGCACTGAGGAGAGGCTTCCGTCGGGCCACTCTGCCATAAAGCACCGACTGGTGGAGAGCTTCAGTGATGGTTGACTTTCTACAACTTTCTCCCATCTCCCGACTGCATCTCTGGAGCTCAGCCACAGTGATCTTTGGGTTCTTCTTTACCTCTCTCACCAAGGCTCTTCACTGATAGCACAGTTTGGCCTGACGGCCAGCTCTAGGAAGGGTTCTGGTCGTCCCAAACATCTTCCATTTAAGGATAATGGAGGCCACTGTGCTCTTAGGAACCTTAAGTGCAGCAGAAATTTTTTTGTAATCTTGGCCAGATCTGTGCCTTGCCACAATTCTCTCTCTGAGCTCTTCAGGCAGTTCCTTTTGACCTCATGATTCTCATTTGCTCTGACATGCACTGTGAGCTGTAAGGTCTTATATAGACAGGTGTGTGGCTTTCCTAATCAAGTCCAATCAGTGTAATCAAACAGAAGCTGGACTCAAATGAAGGTGTAGAACCATCTCGATGATCAGAAGAAATGGACAGCACCTGAGTTAAATATGAGTGTCGCAGCAAAGGGTCTGAATACTTTTTTAATAAATCTGCAAAAATGTTAACAATTCTGTGTTTTTCTGTCAATATGGGGTGCTGTGTGTACATTAATGAAAAAAAAAAAAATGAACTTACTGTATATACTCGAGTATAAGTCGAATTTTTCAGCACATTTTTTTGTGCTGAAAGTGCCCCCCTCGACTTATACTCGAGTCAAGCACCTTTCTGCAGCAAAAAATTTCATTTTCCGAACCGATTTTGGGGCCCCGTATCTCAGGGTCACTTGGAGCTAGGAACCCCAAATTTGGTGTGCAAACCCAGTGGAACTGGTACCACAACATATCCAAAGCGGGGGTTCCTAGCACCAAGTGGCCCCGAGATACGGGGCCCCAAATCAGGTCTGGAAAATGTCATTCTCTGCTGTAGAAAAGTGCTTGACATTTTCTGAACCGATATTTGGGGCCCTGTATCTAGGGGCCACTTGGTGCTAAAAACCCCAGCTTTAGATATGTTGTGGTACCAGTTCCACTGGGTTTGCACACCAAATATGGGGTTCCTAGCACCAAGTGGCACCGAGATACGGGGCCCCAAAGTCGGTCAACTGTGTCCATCTGCAGCAATGTCATTTCGGGACCCTTTGGGTTCAGACACCCCAAATTTTGGCTGCAGCTAGGGGGCATCTAGGAACCCTTAACTACCGAGTTTGAAGTTCGGGGGACCTATGGCTGCAAATGGGCACAGTAAGGCATGCAAATGGGCACAGTGAGGCTGCAAATGGGCACAGTGAGGCATGCAAATGGGCACAGTGAGGCTGCAAATGGGCATTGTTGACCCTCTTTTCCACTTACAGTAGCTGTGCATTTCTCACCCTCGTCTTATACTCGGGTCAATAAGTTTTTCCCAATTTTTTGTGGTAAATTAGGGCCTCGACTTATACTCGGAACGACTTATACTCGAGTATATACGGTAAATGATTTTAGTAAATGGCTGCAATATAACAAAGAGTGAAACATTTAAGGGGGTCCGAATACTTTCTGTCCCCACTGTATGTGTATGTGTTAACATTTATTGTATTGTTAGGCCTGTAGCCGGTCAAGAGTACTGGTGAGAGTGAGTGGCTATCTGATGTAGCCTGCAGATTGACAGGATTAACCACACATCTTTGAGGAAAAAGTGGGAGAAATATACTTTTTTTTTTATTGTTTTTATTTTTATTTTTATTTTTTTTGGAGTTATACCCACGTGAGGGTGAAATAACTCTCTGTTCCAATAGAAGTTCAATGTGGCCTGCAATTTAAGAGAGCATTGATTAAGAGTGTGTTCTCTGTAAGAAATTTGTTAAACGGCTTTGTATTTTTTTTGTCTGTTTTTGTCTGTCTGTGTATCTGTGTGCATTGTGTAAGCAACTGGTTGAGCAACTTCAGTGTAGCTAGTTGCAGATTAGCATATCAATGGAAGTCATGAAGATTTTAACAGGCACGGCTGTGTTAGGTTTGACTCTATACAAGAGAATGATTTAACACCAATTCAGTGACGTTTTGAGACAATGTAATGCTCATAACGATCTGATAAATAAAAAGGCAGGAAATCCAAGATGGCCAATATTGTATGCATGTTGTTGAAGATGAAAGACTTCGTGGAAAAAAACAAGTCCAATGGTGTGCGGGAAAAAAAAAACAATTCTTGGAACAGGTACAAAGTGTAATTGAGAATATATTTTCAATGGTTACAAAGGCCGATGCAAATGTTGCTGATCGCATTGAACAATTAGTGACTGAGAAATGTGTATTGGAACAGATTAGATTAGGTGGAGAAAACATGTATGTTGAAGGAACAATGTATCGCATCTTTAGGGCAGAGAGAGGCTGGGAAACAAAATGTGATAGAAATAGTTACAGGAATGTAAAACTCAACTAGCCCAAAAAGATCATGCCATTCTATCTTTGAAAGCATAGGCAATGGAGAAAGTACACAGCCATTGTTGTGCTAACAAAGATGCACATCCCTTTGGGAGACAGGATGCTGATCGAACAACAGCCAGTATATGCGGCTGACAATCCTGAAGAATCCCTATATCAAAGTTCTCTCTTTACTCCTGCGCCAGGACTGGGCAAGGATTAGGAATTATAAAAAGGGAGGAATTACGGGGGGCACAGGCAGCCATAATGGAGTTATCCTCCAAACATGCAAAAGCTGAACAGTAGCAGTGCTCAGCAAAGATAGAGGCTCTAGAACAGGGGTCTCAAACTGGCGGCCCTCCAGCTGTTGCGAAACTACAAGTCCCATGCGGCATTTCAAGGCTGACTGTTAGAAGCATGTCCCCCACAGGCAGAGGCATGATGGGACTTGTAGTTTTGCAACAGCTGGAGGGCCGCCAGTTTGAGACCCCTGCTCTAGAACAACAATTTGGTAAACCAGATGCTATTGTTGCTGCAAGTGATGTTACTATGATAGGAATCATTGTTGGAGATTTAAATAAAAGTGCCGTAACTGCGCTTGAAATTGATTCAGGAGTTGAAACAGTGGAAACTTCTGATGACTCCTCAGACGATGGTGTAGTCTGTTCATTCCAGTCTTAGTAATGACATGCAGCAATATGAGTCTCCATCACCATATGCTCAAAGAAGGGCCTATGCAGGGAGACCAGCGCTCAAGTGCTTTTTGTGTAAAACGGGGGGTCAAATAGCAAAGTATTGTTTGTTTGATGGCCAAGAATGATATGCAAAGGAAGTACCCTAAAACGACCCCAAGGCCTTATAAAGTTTATTCTGCCAGATGGGGTAGCAATCCAAAGCATTGAGGCCATAGTAATCAAACCCATTTCCCTTTTAAGACCCAAATGCGGAGACTACAAACTGAAAATTATCAATATGTAGAACAGTTGCGTAAAGTCAAAATGGAGGTAGCCGCATGGTTATTCAAATGTAGCACTGGGGGAAACCATGTTAGCAGCACTTAGTGAGCTGCATGGATGCTAAGAATTTTCTGGTCAATGTTTCCTTGCTATGAATAATGTTTAGATATGAGCTTCATTTTTTAAATATAGAGGACCTTGATATATTTTTAGTATTTTCAAGGATAAGCCTCTGATTGATATATATATATATATATATATATGTGTGTATGTATATATAGGGACTAAACATAATAATTTTCCACCTAAACAAAAATAAAATAAATACAAATAATAAAAACAAAAATTTAATACAAAAAATAAGAGGAAAAAAAATATAATCATAACAGAAAAATGTTTTTAGAACAAAAAAAATTTTGTATATAAAATACATTTTTTTTTTTGTTCTAAAAAAAAGCCAGGAATACTAAGTTTTTGGGTTCCAAGGAGGGAACTATAAGTAAATATAGCAAGCGAGCAGATATGGATAAGAATTTGATTCTGCTCTTGTTTTTCACTTCCAGAGTCCTGGTGGAGCGAGATTGGAGAGGTCTCTGGAACATGGATGACAGATGCTCATCTGGTTGCCATTTTGTCTGTACCACACCACACCGCAAATTTGTTCTGATAAACATTCAGGACAGAAGGGACAAACAAAGATTCAGATTACTACTTGTTTTTTTTTCTTATGGATAATTTAGTGCTATTGCTGAATCTGAAAGACTGTGCCTATCAACAAGACTTGTCAAACATTTTTGCTGGAGTCTCTCCTAATGAATGCAATAACGTGCTATTAATACATGTGCAGTGGGTTGGAGGTTGGGGAACGAATATAACCTATCCAATCCATCAGAACAGGAAATGTAAAAATGTTTTTTTTTTTTTTTGTTTGTTTTTTGGAGGGAGGAATTGAAAGAAGAAAAGGTTTTAGGTTTTTAATGTATGACAGAACAGAAATATGATGCGGGTATCCAGGAGGCTGGCACTTATGCATAATAAGGTGTCGGTTGGCCAGACTAGAGGGTGCCAGGTGACACATCAATGGGGTGAAAACTTCCTCGTAGGGGTGGTGTCTCAATCTTAGCAGTCCTATAGAGAAGCTCTCGGTTACTGGACATGTGGGACACCAGAACTGAACATGGGGGAGATACTGCACAGGTAATGCCAGTGAATACACACAGGAGCATGCTCCGTTAGATAAAGGGAACAAACGCTGGCTACCAGGGTACAGTATGCCTTCACCACCTGGCGCTGCAACATCTCACAGTGGTTGATAAAAACCTATTACCCTACATGTGCTGAGTATACACTGAATCAAGTGCGGTCATTGTACCAGTGGCTTACTCCCAGAGATGTGCGGACACAGGATGAGGTTCATGCAGGACGCTTATTTCTGAGGAGTAACCCGAAAGAGGGATGTATTCAGCACTATATTGGGGGGAATAGGAGCTGGGATGGGTTTTGTTAATGGAGTGGACATCGGTATCCCGAGGAACAAACTCTCAGCCATAGCTTAAGCGGGGCTTTGTTGCTCAGATTGGTGGCATCCTTAAAAGCATTCAACAAAGTCACATAAACACCCAGGTTAAAGGGGCTCCAGATTTTTCAACCATGTTGAGAGGTTGGTAGAGAGTGTGATGGTACAGGACAGAAAGCTGTCATGAGCTCTGGCGTGCACGCAGTGGCAGGCAGAAATGTCAACCAGCATTAAGCTGATTATACAGTCTCTGTATGAGGGGCAGTGGCCTGATGAGTTGGCATCACCGCTCAGTAAGACTTTGCCAAAACACGTCGCTTACACTAATCCAAAGTGGTGGTCGAATGCCTGGATGGGCTGTACTAGTTTGGATTGTGAAAGGTGTTATGCTATATGATCCCATATACAGAAGTGCAGACTCGGTCTGTATATATTAGGTGGCATCAATGGGCTTACTGACTGGGGATTCTATCTTGTTGCATTTGAGGCTAAATTACCCACATGTGATCAGAGAAGATGGAAGCTGGAGGCAGGTTGAAACTTCCCTCTGTCGGAAGCATGACCATGACGTCCTTTGTATGCCAGGTCAATACATGGTGGTGAAGGAAAATGTTGGGAAGTTATTTCACTCTCTGGGTTCTGGATGGAGAGATCATTGCTGGGGAAGGAAGCACCTGGGTATTATTTGGGACAGAGTCGAGTTTGTTTCTTTGTCCTAAAGGATACGGATGTAACGTTAGTCATGGAACGAGGGTGTTCCTTGAACCTAACAGTAGGTAGAGGTGCATGGTCATGGAAATCTAGGCACAGGGATGGAATTGTGTGGGTTTTGTGATTGTTGGAGATTTATACTGTATGTGTTAGACTTAAACTTGTATAGAAGGGTCTCCCACTTATCTATGCAAGCTGAGGAGCGAATTGACGGTAAGGTCTCTTCGTACAAGTTAGAGGCTTTGCTGCCAAATTCAGAGCCCTGAAGTATCGCAGACATGCAAAGTTGCAGTAGGAAAGACATTGTAAGCAAGCCTGCCTAATCCCGACCCATATTTACAGTAAAGGGTTATAGGAGGTTGGGAGCGGGATGCATAGTTGAATGGGTCACATATATATGTATATATTATGATAATGGGTTGATGTATGTTATGGCATAGTGTGATATATATGTATTTTAGGTTAGTAATATGGGCAAGAAAGGTCCTCCGAGACTCTGTATCTGAAAGCTGGTAAGTATGCTGCTCTGAGTGTGTGCTGGAGAATGGTGAGTGAATGGACACCCCTTGCCAGTACTGCACCCCGTCCTGAAAATATCGGGAAGGAGAAGATACAAAATGGTGACATGGAAGCTGTCATGGAAGAATGATGTTGGTGTGTCACCCAGTAGCAAAGCGGCACATGTTGTGAAGCACAGCACGTTAAGACCATTGAGGACTGTTCCATAGGAGCTGTTTCTGAAGCACATGTTAAAAACACAACACGTTAAGACTGTTAAGGGGTGTTCCATAGATACTGGTTCGGAAACACATGTTGGGGAGCGACACACGTTAAGACAGTTATGGACTGTTCAATAGCCGTGTCTGAAGAAGGGTGATATGCGCCTTTTAGGCGCAAAGCTGCATATGTTGGAATTCAACATGAATTAATATAATATTTCTGGAGGTTTACTTCCTGGTTGATACAGCCAGGTGGCCTAAGTTGAAACCAGTTACACATCAAAGCTTTGTACTATATCAGAATAACAATGGCTTGGCTCAGGCCCACCTGCTGTGATATGTGTGATTTACAAGCTTCAAAGAGAACCTGGCTGGCAGAGATAATTGAGTTGAGATACAGAAGATCAGCTAAGATTTGACCCAGGTCGGACAGTGGTGATTCATCGACAAGTGTTGCCCCCTAGTGGACAATACAGCATGCTTCCTGTAGAATGGATAGATATTAGGAATACCTCTTGGCAATATCTATGGTGAGGAGGCAAGTGGGGGTGGCTATGAGTAGGCGTGTATGTTTGGGTAAAAAGAGCACACACAGGCAAATGGCGCTCTCTCTCTTCCAATGCTGGTATTCGCATGAGCCTGCTGGCTCTGCCATCTTGAGACCTTGCTCTAAATGCTGGCTTGGGCCTAAGCCATGTGGCACAGAGCTCTCTCTTTCAACATCTTGAGACCAGCCAATGAGTACAGTCTAGAGGATGTGATAAGTATATTTTTGTATTGTGTTCTGATTGTAAGCTTTGAAACATTGTAATTTCTTTTAATACCTTTATGTTAGTTTTCATACATTTATTTCCCAAGAAACAGCAGAATTTAACATTGTTTACTTAGCAGATGTGTTTGTTATATTATTGTGCTTATCAGACTCTTTAGACTAGCTAATTTATAGGGATAGGCAAGTTGATACATGTATGCAATATTTACATAGGATATATTAGATTGTATATTATTGCATAGGATATATATATATATATATATATATATATATATATATATATATATATATATATATATATATATATTTATATATATATATATATATATATATATATATATTGCACACACACACACATATATATTTATATATGTATATATAATGTGGGGACGGAAAGTATTCAGACCCCCTTACATTTTTCACTCTTTATATTGCAGCCATTTGCTAAAATCATTTAAGTTCATTTTTTTTCCTCATTAATGTACACACAGCACCCCATATTGACAGAAAAACACAGAATTGTTGACATTTTTGCAGATTTGTTAAAGAAAAACTGAAATATCACATGTGTGCAAATGGGAAAATCCGGACAGCCGCACTCCAGGAAATTATAATCCAAACTTCTTTATTGTAAAATCAGGAACATGTCATACAGTACATCAAAGGCAGAGTGTACAGACAGCTTACGCGTTTCGCACTATATCAAGTGCTTACTCATAGCTCTTGAGCTATGAGTAAGCACTTGATATAGTGCGAAACGCGTAAGCTGTCTGTACACTCTGCCTTTGATGTACTGTATGACATGTTCCCGATTTTAAAATAAAGAAGTTTGGATTATAATTTCCTGGGGGGCGGCTGTCCGGATTTTCCCATTTGCACACAGCCTTTACTAGCATTAGCCAGCACCTGGGGCTCTTTGTTCCTGGAGACCAACAGCCAGTTCATACCTGGACAGATTCACCCTAGTGCGGGGACAACATCCGCATCGCCTTTGTATTCCGGACTACTGAAATATCACATGGTCCTAAGTATTCAGACCCTTTGCTGTGACACTCATATATTAAACTCAGGTGCTGTCCATTTCTTCTGATCATCCTTGAGATGGTTCTACACCTTCATTTGAGACTAGCTGTGTTTGATTATACTGATTGGACTTGATTAGGAAAGCCACATACCTGTCTATGTAAGACCTTACAGCAGTGGTTCTCAACTCCAGTCCTCGGGACCCACCAACAGGCCAGGTTTGCAAGATAGCTGAAATACATCACAGGTGATATCTCTTGCTGCTCAGTGATTGCAGTATTCTAGTCTGCAACTCCCCAAGGTAATACTTAAAATCTGGCCTGTTGGTGGGTCCCGAGGACTGGAGTTGAGAACCACTGCCTTACAGCTCACAGTGCATGCCAGAGCAAATGAGAATCATGAGGTCAAAGGAACTGCCTGAAGAGTTCAGAGACAGAATTGTGGCAAGGCACAGATCTGGCCAAGGTTACAAAAAATTTCTGCTGCACTTAAGGTTCCTAAGAGCACAGTGGCCTTCATAATCCTTAAATGGAAGACGTTTGGGACCAGAACCCTTCCTAGAGCTGGCCGTCCGGCCTAACTGAGCTATCGGGGGAGAAGAGCCTCGGTGAAAGAGGTAAAGAAGAACCCAAAGATCACTGTGGCTGAGCTCCAAAGATGCAGTCAGGAGATGGGAGAAAGTTGTAGAAAGTCGACTATCACTGCAGCCCTCCACCAGTCGGGGCTTTATGGCAGAGTGGCCCGACGGAAGCCTCTCCTCAGTGCAAGACACATGAAAGCCTGCATGCAGTTTGCTAAAAAAACACCTGAAGGACTCCAAGATGGTGAGAAATAAGATTCTCTGGTCGTGATGAGACCAAGATAGAACTTTTTGGCCTTGATTCTAAGTGGTATGTGTGGAGAAAACCAGGCACTGCTCATCACTTGTCGACAGGACAACTGGTTGCAATTGAGGGAAAGATGAATGCGGCCAAGTACAGGGATATCCTGAACGAAAACTATATAATATTTATAGTTTGTATGTGTGTATTATGGTACTGTCCCTTTAAATCTTTGGTATTATCAGAGTAGATACTGCAAATACTCAGAACCATGGAAACGCAACCATAGTGTAGTAATTGAATAATTTGAGATCCTCTGATGAAGCCATGTGGCGCAGTGCGTTAGGGTGGAGTGGGATGACATATGCGCCGATATTGGAAGTTGGGTGGAATGACTGGTTTTCTGCAAAATTATGGTGATTTACTACATGCTGTATTCTTATTTTATCTTGTGAGTGCATTACTTTGACATTTCTGGAACTATTTAATTACTGCACTATGGTGGACTTTCCGTGGTTCTGAGTATTTGCAGTACCTGCTCAGTCAATACCGAAAACTTAAAGGGATAGTACCGTGTAGCGCTGCACGATTAATCGTTTAATTAAAAAATCACAATCTCGATTCAACCTCACGATCCTAATACAGCATTTTCACGATTCATGTAACAAGTGTAGACCCGTTCTCTGCTCAGAGCTGTCAAAGAAAAAAAAAAAAGGCAGCCGGCACAGTTTTACAACATTGAGATAAAAAGAAACACTGTATCATTTGGTTCTTTTAGATCAGAGGGATGAAATTTGGTCTGTAAATGACAGTAGTTTAACCACTTAAAGAGGAAGTAAATGTTCCCTGCAGACCATTACCTATAGGTAAGCCTATAATAAAGCTTACCTATAGGTAGTGTAATTATCTCTTAAACGTGTACCGTTTAGAAGATATTTACATTGCATGCAGCCTGTGACATCACTGGCTCATGCGCTCTGAAGGAACGGCCACGGGTGCTGTATCTTCCGAGCCCTGTGGCGTGAACAGCAGCACCCATGTGCAGGAGTGACTTCATTGCGGCTCCGGACACTCACAGCGCCAGAGCCCACGAACCCAGGGAACATGTCAGTGGTGTGGGGGCTTCGTTCTAAGGTAAGTTTTTCATAACGAGTTAGTATACGATGCATACTAGCTCATTTATGCCTTTGTCTTACAGGGGGTTTTTTTTAAGAGTTTACAACTAAGCCTTTTACTGACACTTGTTGCCTACAAGTTAAATTTATATATATATATATATATATATATATATATATATATATATATATATATATATATATATATATATATATATATATAATCAGACATCATAGGGAATAAAATGGCAGTCGCTGCAATATTTTGTCAAACTATTTGCGCAGCGGTCTTTCAAAAGCAATTTTTGGGGAAAAAATACACTTCATTTAATTAAAAAAACAAAACAAAAAAAAAACCAGTAAAGTTTGCCCAATGTTTTTGTATAAAGTGAAAGCTGTTACGCCAAAAATCATGATCTTTATTCTAAGCAAAAATTGTGTTTCTTATTTTATCCATAGTCGTGTAGCTCTAGTACCATGTGTCTGATTAAAGGCGGTAAAAGTGGTCAGAGAGATCCCAGGATACACTTCTAAACCCCTGAAGTTGGGGAAGGCACATATAGACCTATATGCATCTATAGGTCAAATATTGAAGGTGAGGGTGGATTGCGAGAGCATATACAGTGTGTTTTTGCAGAACTGGGATTTTGGTCACGTCTATTTCAAGTGCGTGAAGAATCTTACACCTATTTGTTCTTATGAACTTTATTGCACTTCTCACAAAGAAGATTATTGGATATGTGTGTACTTATTGAGATATTATGATTACTGATTTACTTGTGTCTATTTAAGGAGATGTGATTTTTTTTTTTTTTTTAAAGGCCCATAGTTGTCAGTAGCGCTTCACTGTTAATATACAGTATTTGTTTAGTTTATATGTTCATTTTGACTGCCTTAAACATTTTAATCTACCACATCATATTGTTTGTCTCAACTCTCTGCATGCAGTAAAGATATTTGTGGATGCCAAGTGTTTTGTAAGTTTATCTGATGATTGTCTGCAGTAACTGTCTCTGATATATTCAGGCCAGGGATAGAGTTCTGAAGAAGGGATAGATCACTATTACAACAACTGGAGTCAGAATAAGTTGACGTGTATTTCCATAGATTTACATGAAAAATGCATCACTAATATGTGTTTCAAGGAATTAATATAAAAATACTGCGCTATACACATAAACAATAGCAGACAGCATTACAATCTTAACAAAAATTATGTGAATGAATAAAGTGAAAACAGTGCAGTGCCAAGAATCAAATATTGAGTATTGACATATCAACATACCGTGAGAAACAAAATAAATAGTGATTCGCATTTACAAAAAACGCTAACACCATCATCTGATTTGATAGTGTCTCTAAAAGTGCACTGTGCAAATTGTAAATCAACATTAGTTGTATAGTCCCCTTGGTGATTAAGCCCGGGTTCACACCTATGCGAATTGGATGCGGCTTACACCGCATCTAATTCGCAGGACATTTTAAAATATTCATATGAATGCATCTGGTTCACATATGTGCGTTGCATTCGCACTGCGCATTGCAAAAAAAACGTGTGTGTTTTCTGGGCATTGCGGTGCGAATTAGGAGCCCCTTATCTTCTATGGGAACGCATCTGCTTCGCAGATGCATTGCGTTCTGAACATGGATTTTCTACTTCTCCTCACTACACCCCCCCCTCTTTCTCCCCTCTCCCTGCTCCTGAGCTAAAATGCAGTGATTCCTTTGAACAGGAGATTTTTATCTCCCCAGTGAAACCTGAACTTTACTTCGCACCGCACATGTGTGAAACCGGGCTAAAACATAAATCCGTTAGTATATATGTTGATGGGAAGGAATCCAGGAGTGTAGGAATAAACGTCACCGCTGTGTGTATGCATCCACCACCCAGGGGAGAAGATTAACCACTTGACAACTGGGCACTTAAACCCCCCTCGTGACCAGACCAATTTTCAGCTTTCAGCGCTCTCACACTTTGAATGACAATTACTCAGTCATGTAATACTGTACCCAAATGAATTTTTTGTCCTTTTTTTTCATACAATAAGAGCTTTCTTTTGGTGGTATTTGATCACCTCCTGGGTTTTTTTATTTTTTGCGCTATAAATGAATAAAGACCGAAAATTTTGAAAAAAAAAACGCATTTTTCTTTGTTTCTGTGATAAAATTTTGCAAATTAGTAATTTTTCTTCATACATTTTGGCCACAATTTATAATGCTACATATCTTTGGTAAAAATAACCCAAATTAGTGGATATTATTTGGTCCGTGTGAAAGTTAGAGAGTCTACAAGTTATGGTGCAAATCATAAAAAATTGATCACACCTGATGTACTGACGGCCTATCATTTCTTGCGACCCGAACAAGTCAGGAAAGTACAAATACTCCCCAAATGACCCCTTTTTTGAAAGTAGACATTCCAAGGTATTTAGTTAGATGCATGGTGAGGTTTTTTGATGTCATTTTTTCCCACAATTCTTTGCAAAATGACGTCCCACACACACACACACAAAATTGTCATTGTAATAGGTTATTTCTCTCACATGGTATGTATATACCACAAATGACACCCCAAAATACATTCTGCTACTCCTCCTGAGTATGGGGATACCACGTGTGGGACTTTTTCACAGCCTGGCCACATAGAGAGGCCCAACATGCAGGGAGCACCATCAAGTGTTCTAGGAGCATAAATTACACATCTAACTTGTTGACTACCTATTACACTTTTGAAGGCCCTGGAGAACCAGGACAATGACATGTGACACTGACGTGGCACTGATGACAAATGGCACTGATATGTGGCACTGACACTGATGTGGCACTGATGACAGATGGCACTAATACGTGGCACTGATGACACGTGGCGCTGATGACAGATGGCACTAATACGTGGCACTGATGAAAGGTGGCACTAATACATGGCACTGATGACAGATGGCACTGATACGTGACACTGATGACATTTTTTTTTTGTTCTTTTCACTTACCGCCGCAGCAGTTCGCTCTCCCTCCTCACACGCTGTCTCTGTGTGAGGAGGAAGAGCGATGAGAGATGATCTTATATGTTTACATATGAGATCGTCTCTCATTGGCACCGCCAATCGCGCTGAAAACGGCTGTTTTCAGCGATCGTTGACTGGCTGTGTCCAAGGGACACGGCCAGCACAAAACTTCCCAGATGCGCACCCGCGGGAGCGCGCAACGCGGAAGTAAACAGGAGGACGTCCAGGGACGGCCTCCCGGCAATTGGAGTCCGCGCTGTAGCCGTCTTTCGGCTTTAGCGCGGACACCTAGTGGTTAAAATCTCCTCTGTGATCACAAAAGCATAAAATTCAAAAAGGCGCAATGGCATGGAAAGGACTTATGGGTTTGATGAGCCCTTTTCCATTCCAGTGCGCCTTTTTAAATTTTAGGCTTTTGTGATCATAGAGGAGATTTTTTACTTGATGCAATACATCTTTGAATCTATGTAAAGCCTTTTTATTCTAAACCTGTAACCATACGGTTTTTCACTATGTGGCACGCAGTTTGCTGGTGGAGCAGAGGATCAGGTGCGTATACAGCTTTTTCTTCTCACCTAGACAAAGTGAGCACTTAACCCACTTCAGGATAAGCAGAGTTTTGTGCCCAGAGTTGGACTTTAAAGTCTAGTTTACATATGCAGTTGGGGGCAGAAAAAAAACGGGCAGTTGTAAATTAGCCCTGAAGGCAGAATGCCCCAGGTACATGGGGCTGAAAGTGGCTGATGAAGTACTGACCCTCATTTATATAGGCCAAAACCTATTATCATTGAAACAAAATATATGTACATGTTAAAAATTAACACACTGTTAAGTGCAAAAAAAATATACCTGTCACCCTAGGACAGGAAATATTATTTGCAGGATCACTAGGTGAAAATAAATTGGAAAAAAAAAAAACACAAATGCAGCCACCATGTCTAAGGACTGGGAAGTTGTTATATTATTTTTTGATTCCCTGCTTTAGATATGCTTTACATTTTGCATGCCTAACGTAAATCTGCAAAGTTAACACTGTATGTGGTGATCCAATACCATTTAAAGCTAACAGAATTTGAATATTTGGCTATGATGGTTATCCCTAGCACTATACTCCATAAAAAGATGGAGATTTTTTTCTTAGTTTTTTTTTTTTTAAACCTCTGGTTAATAAAAAAAAAATACGTAGTTGTTGAAGTGACTGTAGATTATAATCAGTCTCTGTAGAGGGAGAAAAACAAATTGTTTTCCATACCCCAAGGTGTTTTCTGTGGTTTGTTTGTTTTTTTTTTTTTGTTTTTTTTGCACTTGCACCTTTTTGAAAAGAAACGCTTTTACTGCCATACTCACCTTGTTGCCCAGAGGTCCAGTGCTGCTGGTCTTCTGGGGTTGAATTATGGCTAATGTCATCTAACCCACTGCCTGTGGCCCCAGACTGTCACAGACACATCCCCTGGGGGTGCATCATCATACAGCCTAGGTTCAACCTCCAAACACCAATAATAAAATTGATAAAAAAGAGTTGACAACGTTGTCAGTCACAAACAGAAGAACAGGGCCCCACACATGCATGCGTGTAAATAACCTGCTCAATCAGAGCCAAATGTAAAAAAAAAAAATCCATGGCTGTTCAGTCTGTGCCTGGTGGACACGTGACAGCTTTATGGGCGGCCGGGTGTAAACGTGTTGTTGGTTTACATCAGGTTACCTCCAATCCTCCACGTTTAGATCCACAAAGACGAAAAAAAGGCTTCGGTCCTTTCCTGTGTTTTTTTTGTTTTGTTTTTTCGGCTTTGGTTTTTTTTTTTTTTTTTACGGATCTGGACAGACTTTGAGGTAGCTAGATGTAACCCCATTGATTGCATGATGATTGGAGCAGACTCTGCTCTATGTAAAAGAAGCCTAGGGTTCACACTTTTAGGCTACATTCACACCAGCAAATTAGGTCAAAAACCAGGAAGCACCTGAAGAAATGTACAAAGGAAAAAGACTAAAACAAATAAATATAATATACCTTCCTATCTATTTAATAATCCTAGCAGCATAAGGATTACAAATGTTGATTGAGAGAGTTTAGTTCTGCTTTAAAGACATGCAGGTACTTGTTTCAGTGCTAGGTAGTCTTCAGCTATTCTGCGATCCATGGCCAATTTTAATTGGTCCTAATTGACATTTTGGCATCTCTTGTCATTTGGCTTCAGCTAAGATTTTTATTATTGTATTTTTTTTTCTCTTGTCCTAGTTTCCTGGTTCTGCCTATGTTAGTGGTTTCCCTGCTAACTTCTGGTTTGTTTCTTGACCTTACGCCTCACTATTTGTTTCCCAAATATACTTTTGTCTTCTTATTTAGTGACTCAATGCTGCTAATTTACAGCTTGCTACAAGCTCCATTCAACCTAGCCTCATTTTGTACCACACCTAGAACAAGGCTGAATAAAATGCCTTTCCAATCAAATCACTGTTTCAATAGTTTGATCATCTGCCTGAGGTCAGTGAAGTAATCTGTTACTACTTATTGCTCAAGGAGCCCCTAACAATCTCTTGGAGGACCTTTTTTTTTTTTTAAAGAAAGATAGGCATTTAAACTTTATTAGCTGTAATTGGAAAACGTGTATTAGTGCAAAAATGAACAATAGATAGAAGAGGATGCAGTTTCAGAAGAACAAATAAGACATACTCCCATAGCCCTAAACTTATTTAGTTGTATTAAAAATAATAGCAGTGTGTTTATAATGATTTTGAGTTTTACTCACTTTTTTTATTTGTTTTTTTTTTTTTTTTTTTTTTACCATACACGCAAATGCATTGGGAACACTGCACAGTCTATTCCAAATCAAAACATAATGTTTCAAATTTGTTATTACTTTACAGTAAGTGAAGAAAAATGAATATTGGGCTTTTCCAAAAATAGCAGTGTCTGCATTTTTCTTTACTAACTCAAACATTTACTGTAGAAACTGAAAAATGCTTGAAAATTTAGCTTCCCTGCCAATCAGCGAACTAGTATAACCACGTTTTCTGAGAACTGCTTCACATCTGTGTTGTATGAAGTCGACTCCGATGGACCCCCGTACTCGAGTATGTCCACCGTATAAGCTTCCTTTGCCCAATACCAGCACGATCCAAGGTTCCTTAGCCCACCCAGTCACTTGTTGAGACAGCAGTGTAGGGTGAAGAGAGGCAGAAGACTGTTTATTCAAACACAGGCACAAAGATATCCACTGGGGACAATCCCCCTTCTTTGATGAATGACAGAATGGGGTAAACTTTATTCTTTGACATGTTTCATTAACATGTAAGCCAATCCATATAAGCATATACATCTCATAATAGGTTGCTCCCAAGGCAAGCAAACAATAGAACAATGGTATACAGCCACACCTCAAATGATCTAGTCAAAAGTATACAACAGTCTATAATGCCAAGTTCATACAATTTTCCAGCAGTTGGAAAGGTGTAATTTATCTTCATATATTTCTTGAGGGATATTTTTCAGAAATATTACTGTTCCAAGTGAAAGAGCCCCTTCATTCTTTCAGCACAAACCACAGTGTAGGATGAAGAGAAGCATAAGACTGTTTATTCAAACACAGGCACAAAGAGAGATGCACTCGGGGGACATTCCCCCTTCTTTGCATAATGACACAGGGCGGGTAACCTTTACCTCCAGTAACATGACACATGGGTGTATTCAACTTTCCAGGAGTAGACCATCTTTTGGAGAGGCTGCTGGAGAAATCCCCTCCCCCTAGCATCTAATAGCTGACAGGGCTTTTATTAACATGTAAGCCAATCCACATAAGCATATACATCCCATAAGAGGTTTCTCCCAAGGCACACAAACAATAGAACAATGGGATACAGCCACACCTCAAACAATCTAGTAAAAAGTATACAACATTCTATAAGACCAAGCTCAAACACTATTCCAGCAGTCAGAAAAATGGAATTCATTTATCTTCATATATTTCTTGAGGGATATTGTTCAGAAATATTACTACTAACTACTACCACATATATAGAACCCTGGATAACAATGGTAACACGAAATGCTGAGTCTGGTGTGGTTGTACGGTGAGTCTTGGTAGTGCAGACTCGACTGAGGTTCTCGGCCACCATGTGCTCTTAATAGACACAGGCTGACTAAGGCTGGACATACACTATACAATTTTCTTATTCAATTTTCTTTAGATTTACCTTCAACTATGTAGTGCAAGTGCCTGCCTGATGAGATACAAATTGAAAGGGTTTAGGTTTGACCTCATATTATATGGTTTTGGTAAATCTAAAGGAAAGTTGAACAGGAAAATTGTATAGTGTATGGCCAGCCTTACACATAGGAGGACAAGGAGTTTCCAGAGCTCTCTAAGGTAAGCTGGGTTCCACAAGCCCCCCAAAATGTCTCCCGCCATATAAACCAACTTCTAGCACCTGTGAACAACTATTCCAGCTCAGGATGTTTGCACTACATTCCACAATTCCTCTGCATTTTAGTTTTACCTCGGAAACAGCATTTTTAATGTCACCCCACAAGTTTTCTATTGGATTAAGGTCCCAGGATTAGGTTAGCCACTCCATAACATTTATCATATTGGTCTGGAACCAAGATGCTGCTCGCTTGCTGGTGTGTTTTGGGTAGTGGTCTTGTTGAAACACCAATTTCAAAGGGATTTTCTCTCCAGCATAAGGCAACATGACCTCTTCAAGTATTTTGATGTATTCAAACTGATCCATGATCCCTGGTATGTGATAAATGGGCCCAACACAATAGTATGAGAAACATCCCCATGTGATTCTTGCACCACAATGCTTCACTGTCTTCACAGTGTATTATGGCTTGAATTCAGTGTTTGGGGGTCGACTGACAAACTGCGCCCCCTAGACCCAAAAAGAACAATCTTGCTTTCATCAGTCCACAAAATGGTGCACCATTTCTTTTTAGGCCAGTCAATGTGTCATTTGCCAATATGTAACCTCTTCAGCAAATGTCAATTTTTCAACAAGGGAACTTTGTTAGGGCTTCTTGCCCATAGCTTGGCTTCACATAGGCATCTTCTATTTGTTACAGTACTCACAGGTAACCTTAGACCTTCTTTGATCACCCTGGAGCTGATCATTGGCTGAGTCTTTACCATTTTGGCTATTCTTTGATGCATTCAAATGGTAGTTTTCCATTTTCTTCCATGTCTTTCTGGTTTTGGTTGCCATTTTAAAGCATTTGATATCATTTTAGCTGAGCAGCCTATCAGTTTCTGCACTTCTTTGTATGTTTTATCTTCTCAAATCAACTTTTTAAATCAAAGTACGCTGTTCTTCTGAACAATGTGTAGAACAACCCATTTTACCCAGATTTTCAGAAAGTAATGCACTATACCCAGCATGTACAACATTTGCTGCCTTAGTCCTTAAATAGGGGCCACCTGTTTGACACCCTTTTTTTTTTTTTTTTTTTTTCCACAGACTGAATGACCTCACTAATTGAACTCCACACTGCTGTTATATGAACATGCCTCTTTCAATTACACAGAAGCAGCAGCATGCATGTCATATCTGTTGGTTTTCTATTACCACACCTACTAGTACATTATTTGCCATGTAGAAATATAATTTATACCAAAAACAGTGATCGATCTGGTTAGTGATGCTGGACTGCTATTATTATTTTGAACACCACTGTAGTTAGTAACCTGCAAACAGGCCACGTATGTTATGTAACAAGCACTGCAGACTTCATAATGCATGAGAGGTCTTTTACCCCTCGCCCTTACAACTAACTATACTGTTGCCGGCAAGTAGTCATCAGCAGTTGGGATTATGACATGCCTTGCTGGATGCCTTGGTGTTGACCCAGCTGTTCCAAAAGCCCATGCCACTGCCTTGTCATATCAATCTCCGACAGATATACTATGAAATTATACAGTATCGAAAATTGGTAGAAATAGAGAGTAATTTCAAATGAATAAGCAAAGAAAAAAACAAACTGTGTTCTTGCCTATAAGCTTGACAGGTTTTACATTTATTTTAGAACTAGTCAAGGCAAAGATACTTTACTATAAACCTAGCAAGCTGACTAACATTTGCAGCACACATGCTACCAATTTAAAACTGCTTTCCTGCGGCCTGTGGCATCCTTCCAGATTCTGACATTTTATCCAGTTTACATAATGTCTACCAGAGGCAATTACCGGAATAAATTTGGAATTATTTTCTGTGCCAGAATTACAGTCAAATACCAAGTACTGTATGCTCCTATTAAGGTTAGCATATTATCGTTTGTTTTTATGTGCAATACCATTTAAAGAACTCCCTCACTTTAAGTGAATTGTCTATTACAGCCTTATCCTTTAGTGTAATTCACATGGGTAAAATCTTACCTTAAAGTTGTTATAAATCCTCACATATACTCAGTGAAGTAACTATCCTCAGTTTATACACAGATGAAACAAATCCTACAAAAGTTGTATCTATCTGCCGTCTTCTCTTCTCTACATCTGCTCAAAGTGCTCTTAAAGTGAATCTTAAAGCTTGCCTGAGAGTTCTGAAAAAAGGGACGGAGAGCTGAAGTTACACTCTGCAGAGCTAAGTGAGGAGAGCTCTGAGAGCTGATTGGGGGGAAGGGACACACCCCCCTCCACGCAGCACACATGAACAGAGCTGAGGTTGTCAATGAGCTGGAGGTCACTCCCCTGTCACCATTTTTCTCTTGGCTCTAAAATAAATAATTCACCAAAGGTGGACCATGATGTTGCCACCATCCCTTATATGAAATTGTAAAGTAGGGGTCCCCCACAAGAGGGTTGGGATTTTAAAGGCAACTAGGTATAATAGAAAAGGCAATATATATAAAAATAGACATATTTTATTGATGTATCAAGCTTAAAAGAGTTAGTGCATATGACTGTTGCAACAGACTCATAAATAATAACAATGACATATATTAAAGTATCGATGTA
Source organism: Lithobates clamitans (assembly GCA_037952925.1). Taxonomy (NCBI): domain Eukaryota; kingdom Metazoa; phylum Chordata; class Amphibia; order Anura; family Ranidae; genus Lithobates; species Lithobates clamitans. Next base: position 326,531 of record JBBGZY010000503.1, on the reverse strand, counting down.
CAAACAGATATAGTCTCCTCTTTGTAGAAATGAGAGCCCGACGTGTTTCAGGAGCTTGGCCCTTCCTCAGGGGCTTGTCATATGTGGAGACAGGTGCACATCTATAAGAAAACGCATCCATCAGAGTTGAAACATATGAGGACAGGAGATAAGAGGTGCATCGATGAGGCAAGAAATACAAGTTAACCATAAACAACCCAAAAAGAAAAAAAAAAAAGTGAAGAAAAATAAACGGTAAAGAAATAAATCAAAATGGTAACCTGATGCAAGAACTAGAAGAATTTTGCTGATGATAAATATTCGATGGGATAAAATGGACAGGAAGCAAGTCCAACAAAGAAAATCAAAGTAATCCACTGTCATAAGGCAGTATAAAGCAGCACTTAGTTTACGTGTGTTGTATGCGGCCACAGCTGTACGGTGTAGCACTAAGCAGCGCCCTACCATAAGGGTTTCAAATTAGCATGTGGTATACCTGTTTGATCAACAAAGCAACAAAAGAAAATTGTATAATTCACAGACTTGCCTTCAAAAAGAAAACTATTCATCTTAAATGGACAAGTATATTTGATCTGAGTGTCAAAATGTATATTAAATTGATCAATTATGTGTAGATTATGCGTTTCCAATCAAAGGAAAAATAATCAATAAAGATTTCATATCTTTTATAAAATTATACTTGTGAAGCAGAAAATCTCTATATGAGAGTAAATTATTCCTTAAAAATGTTATAAATAAAAAGACCTTTAAGGGGTTTAAAACGCACCACAGTGGTATGTCCAAACTTACTTAAACTTACTTGCACTTGTTAGTTTAGGTATTACCAATTTCTATTGGTCATACCACTATGGTGCGTTTTAAACCCCTTTAAAGGTCTTTTTATTTATAACATATTTAAGGAATAATTTAATCTTATAGAGATTTTCTGCTTCATAAGTATAATTTTATAAAATATATTAAATCTTTATTGATTATGCGTTTCCAATCAAAGGAAAAATAATCTACACATAATTGATCAATTTAATATACATTTTGACACTCAGATCAAATATACTTGTCCATTTAAGATGAATAGTTTTCTTTTTGAAGGCAAGTCTGTGACTTATACAATTTTCTTTTGTTGCTTTGTTGATCAAACAGGTATACCACATGCTAATTTGAAACACTTATGGTAGGGCGCTGCTTAGTTTATCAGAAAATTCGTCTAGTTCTTGCATCAGGTTACCATTTTGATTAATTTCTTTACTGTTTATTTTGTTTTTCTTCACTTTTTTTTTTTGGGTTGTTTATGGTTAACTTGCCTTTCTTGCCTCATCGATGCTCCTCTTACCTCCTGTCCTCATATGTTTCAACTCTGATGGATGCGTTTTCTTATAGATGTGCACCTGTCTCCACATATGACAAGCTCCTGAAACGCGTCAGGCTCTCATTTCTACAAAGAGGAGACTATATCTGTTTGTACATCAATACTTTAATATATGTCATTGTTATTATTTATGAGTCAGTTGCAATAGTCATATGCACTAACTCTTTTAAGCTTGATAAATTAATAAAATATGTCTATTTTTATATCTATTGCCTTTTCTATTATACCTAGTTGCCTTTAAAATCCCAACCCTCTTGTGTGGGGGCCCCTACTTTACAATTTTTCTCTTGGTGTCAGGGAAATTTGTCAGAAGAGACTCCTGCTGCTAGCAGAGGAACAAAGCAGCAGATAGAAATGACACTTGGTGCTCTTAATTGAGACAATTGCACACTGTAGAGGGATACAGTGAGGGAAAAAATGATTTGATCCCCTGCTGATTTTGTACATTTGCCCACTGACAAAAATTATCAGTCTATAATTTTAATGGTAGGTTTATTTTAACAGTGGGACACAGAATAACAAATATCCAGTAAGACTCATTCCAAAAAAGTTTTAAATTGATTTTAATGAGTGATATAATTATTTGATCTCCTATCAACCAGCAAGATTTCTGGCTTCCAGGTGTCTTCTATACAGGTAACAAGCTGAGATTAGGGGCACTCTCTTAAAGGGAGTGCTCCTAATCTCAGCTTGTTATCTGTATAAAAGACACTTGTCCACAGAAGCAATCAATCAATCAGATTCCAATCTCTCCACCATGGCCAAGACCAAAGAGCTGTCCAAGGATGTCCGAGACAAGATTGTAGACCTACACAAGGCTTGAATGGGCTACAAAACCATCTCCAAGCAGCTTGGTGAGAGGGTGACAACAGTTGGTGCAATTATTCGCAAATGCAAGAAACACAATAACTGTCAATCACCCTCGATCTGGGGTTTCATGCAAGATCTTGCCTTGCAGAGTTTCAATGATCATGAGAACAGTGAGGAATCAGCCCAGAACTACAGGGGAAAATCTTGACAATGATCTCAAGGCAGCTGGGACCAGTCACCAAGAAAGCAATTGGTAACACACTACGCCATGAAGGACTGAAATCCGGCAGCGCCCGCAAGGTCCCTGCTCAAGAAAGCACATGTACAGACACGTCTGAAGTTTGCTAATGAACATCTGAATGATTTAAAAGAAAACTAGGTGCAATTGCTGTGGTCAGATGAGACCAAAATCAAGCTCTTTGGCATCAACCCAACTTGCCATGTTTGGAGGAGGAGGAATGCTGCCTATGACCCCAAGAACACCATCCCCACCATCAAATATGGAGGTGGAAACATGCTTCGGTGGTGTTTTTCTCCTAAGAGGACAGGACAACTTCACTGCATCAAAGGACAGGACCATGTGCTGTCAAATCTTGGGTGAGAATCTCCTTCCCTCATTGAAAATAGGTCGTGGATAGGTATTCCAGCATGAGAATGACCCAAAACACATGGCCAAGGCAACAAAGGAGTGGCTTAAGGAGAAGCACTAGCCAGTCTCCAGACCCTAATCCTATAGAACATTTGTGGAGGGAGCTGAAGGTTCGAGTTAACAAACTTCAGCCTTAAAACTTTAATGACTTGAAGAGGATCTGCAAAGAGGAGTGGGAAAAAATCCCTCCTGAGATGTGTGCTTGGTGTGCAAACAAGCGTTTTGCCACCAAGTACTAAATTATGTTTTGCAAAGGGGTCAAGTACTTATTTCACTCAATAAAATGCAAATGTTATTCTGTTTCTCACTGTCAAAATAAACCTACCATTAAAATTATAGACTGATCATTTCTTTGTCAGTGGGCAAACGTACAAAATCAGCCGGGGATCAAATACCTTTTCCACTCACTTTTGCATTTACAACCACTTTAAGCCTTGTTCCAGAGATCTTCACTGTGTAGCCCTGAATATGCATGCTACAGGCCTTGTACATTCCTATTGCTTGGACTTTACTCATATGGATTGTTGTGTACTCCATGAGTACAAATCCTGCTGGAGAAATAAGGGATGGCCCTTGGCCCTCAAATATGGTACACACAGGTCCTGGCTACTCGGCTCCCCACACGCTGAGGGAGATTTACTAAAACTGGAGCACTCAAAATCTGGTGTAGCTGTGCATGGTAGTCAATCAGCTTCTAACTTCAGCTTGTTCAATTAAGCATTGACAATAAAACCTGGAAGCCGATTGGTTTCTATGTAGAGCTGCACCAGATTTTGCACGTTCCAATTTGAGTAAATCTCTCCCACCGCGTTTTTGGGTGCACTTAAGCCCCGTACACACGATCAGAAAATTGTACATAAAATACCGCTTTCGAAGCAATCGTACAATAATCAGATCGTTAGTACAGAGCTTTTAAGAGCCGATCAGGACAGTTCATCCGATATTATTCTATCGGAAATGCACGAAAACTTTTTCGTACAATGCCAGATCGTACGATTTTCGTTTAATCAGTACAGCTATCGTTCGAAAATGCAATACCAATTCCTTTACAACACATGACATCACTTCCGAATTTTTTTTTCTGTCGTGCGGGAATTTTCGTGGCTTTCGTAAACTCATCAGATTTGATCTGAGATTAGCATGCAATAAAGAACGGACGATCATTCGTCCCATAATCTCATCGTGTGTGTATAGGGCATTATGGACCCATATACACAGTGTGTACAATTATTAGGCAAGTTGTATTTTTGAGGAATAATTTCATTATTGACTAACTATAGTGCTCTTTTTCAATCCAAAATGTTAATAAACCTCAAACCTGAATAAGTGAGGTTTTGGCTTTCTTATTGGGCAACTATTATGCAACTAAATGAAAAACCAAAATCTCATTTGTTTATTTTTATCTGTTAAAGTGAGACTAATAAACAACTCAAAATTTACAAATAAACATTTCTTGCGCACGCTTGTGAAATGGCGACAAACTACAATACTTAAAAATCTCCATAGGCGATGCTTTCAAAATCTTTACAGGTTACCAGTTTAGAGTTACAGAGGAGGTCTTGGAATAGAATTTACTCAGTGATACCTCACATGTAGTTTGAATGCCGTTTACATATGCGGGCACGACCTACATATGCGCTCGCTTCTGCGTGCGAGCACAAGGGGATGAAGGCACTTTCAAAAATGTTTGTATTTTTATTTTTACACTTTCCCTAAAAAAATGTTTTGATCACTTTTTTTCCTATTGCAAGGAATGTAAACATCCCTTGTAATAGAAATAGGGCATACGAGTCCTCTTTAGAGAGATCTGGGGTCTATAAGTCCCCAAATCTCTCCTCTATGCTGGAAAGCCTGAGATTAAAAAAAAAAACAAAAAAACGATCTCAGGCTTTCCAGCAAAAAAAAAAAAAAAAGTCAGCCTTCGGCCTCCGAGGGTCATAGAGATGGGACCAGGGACCAACTCTATGGTAAACCGTCAGTGTTTCAATCTCCGTCTCCTCGATCGCACGGGAGAAACTGTAGAAGCATCGGAGTGTGGGGGGTGCACGTCCCCTCCTGCTGCCTGTAAAAGCAGGCATCATTCAGATATCACAACTTAAAGTGTTACTAAATCCACAACAGTAAAATCTGTCTGTATATGCAGAATAGCATGCTTGTTATACTCCTTGTGGAACTTAAGGGGTTAATCCTCTGCATTGTGTAAAAAGGCTGTTTTATCCTGTATGCATAGATCCTCCCCCTCCTGCACTGTCTATCTGGGGAAAGCTAGCAAATACAGGCAGGGTAGCCAACCTGCACATGATCAGTTGTGTCTTTCATGCTGGAGAGAACATTTACTTGTTCTCAGAGCTAGCCAGGTCAGATGATATTGGCATCACACATGTGGGCGTGTATACAGGCTGAAGTGGAAATCTCCTCCTACCTGAACTCTCAGCACTGGAGAAACTGCAGTTTATCACTGGCCATGGTATACAGATCTGCCAAAAAGGTATATAGTGGCAATATTTTAATGTAAAAAGATTTATAAGCTTTGGGCACTGTGGGGGGGGGGGGGGCAGATTACCTATTTTCATATTACTAGGTTTAGTAACACTTTAAAGCCCACCATGTCATATAGCGGCATACCTTGGGCAAGTGATTAAGGCCTTTACTGGCTAGTCACACAGTGGAGTACTTTGATGCATGCGATGGAGGATAAATATCACAGTCTTCTTGAAAGATGCAGACTTTTTCCTGTACCACTGCTTGAAGTAAGTGTCTTCCAAAAACTAGCAGTAGGTTTGGGAGTTGATTTTGAGTCCATCTTTAACCCGAAAAGGTCCAATAGGCTTATCTTTCATATTACCAGCCCATACCAGTACCCCATCTCCACCTTGCTGGTGTCTGAGTCGAAGTGGAGCTCTGTGCCCATTACTGATCCAGCCACAGGCCCATCCATCTGGTCCGCCAAGAGTCACTTTAATCAGTCAAAAAAACCTTTGAAAGATCTGTCTTCAGCTATTTCTTGGCCCAGTCTTGACGTTTCAACTGGGCACCAGTCCTCAGGGGGGATGTACTGGAAATGGAGAGAGTACAAATAAGGGCAACAAAGCTAATAAAGGGTCTGGAGGATCTTAGTTATGAGGAAAGGTTGCGAGCGCTGAACTTATTCTCTCTGGAGAAGAGACGCTTGAGAGGGGATATGATTTCAATTTACAAATACTGTACTGGTGACCCCACAATAGGGATAAAACTTTTTCGCAGAAGAGAGTTTAATAAGACTCGTGGCCACTCATTACAACTAGAAGAAAAGAGGTTTAACCTTAAACTACGTAGAGGGTTCTTTACTGTAAGAGCGGCAAGGATGTGGAATTCCCTTCCACAGGCGGTGGTCTCAGCAGGGAGCATTGATAGCTTCAAGAAACAAGATTAGATAATCACCTTAATGACCACAACATACAGGGATATGTAATGTAATACTGACACCTAATCACACACACAGGTTGGACTTGATGGACTTGTGTCTTTTTTCAACCTCACCTACTATGTAACTATGTAACTTATTCTGTGTCTTGCTCAGTGGTAGTCGGGTTTCAGCCTTCCTTACTTTGGCCATGTCTCTGAGCTCTAAACACCTTGTACTTCTGAACACTCCAGGTAGGTTGCAGTTCTGGAATATGACAGCACTGGAGGATAATGAGTTCCCGGTAGCTTCACGTTTGACTCTTCTCTAATCTTTGGCAGTTAATTTGTGTCTTTTTTTTTTCTCAACATGTTTCTTGCAACCCTGTTGACGATTTGCAAGAAAACATTTGATGGTTCTGTGATCATGCCCCAAAATCTTAGCAATTTCAAGAGTGCTGCATCCCTACAATTTTTTGCTTTTCAAAGTCCGTTCATTCATTTTTTTGGCCCATTTTGAAAATACATGTTTTAATAATTACGCACACCTTGCTATAGGGTGTTGACCTCCTTTGACCACACCCTCCCTCATTACACAAATACACAACACCTGTTATGCTTAAATCCAATAAGCATTCAAGTTTATACAGCTTGTTTTTACTAAAATCTGGGCAAAATCTGGTGCAGCTCTGCGTAGAAACCATTCAGTTTTTTTTTTGTCAAAGCTTAACCACTTCAGCCCCGGAAGGTTTTACCCCCTTCCTGACCAGAGCACTTTTTACAATTTGGCACTGCATCGCTTTAACTGCTGATAGCGCAGTCATGCAATGTTGTACCCAAACGAAATTTGCGTCCTTTTCTTCCTACAAATAGAGCTTTCTTTTGATGGTATTTGATCACCTCTGTGGTTTTTATTTTTTGCGCTATAAACGGAAAAAGACCGAAAATTTTGAAAAAAATGATATTTTCTACTTTTTGTTATAAGAAAAATCCAATAAACTCAATTTCCTGACAGGCTCCATGGCAGCATACATGTGGGTAGGCCCCGCCTCCATAACTACCTAATAGGACCCCTCTCCCATAAATCTTTGCTCTAGGCTGCTATCCATTTTCCTTTTTTGTCCTCCTCCGTAGGACCAGGTGTTGGTTCTCCTACCTGAAGATAACCTCCCTACGATCGAATCAGCCGAGTGCCAAATTTATTCCTCCCTGGCTGTTAAGCAGGGTATGGAATGTATAGCAGGGTAGCGCTGAAGATTGGAATTGGTTCATCTATGTGCGCACGGTCTGTTTGCCTAATGTTCCAGGCGACCATTATCTGCTACCAAGTCCGGTGTGTGTGTGTGGCGGTTTCTCGGCTCAGGAGATCGTAGGTGGAGGGGTAAGTTTTTATATTTGTATACACATGGCAGCAGTGTTTGTGTTTGTACATTTTCCTGTGTTTCTCCCTCATCACTGGTGTCCTAGTTGGCACTGACGTTTCCTGCGCTCCAGCAGCCACTCGCTCTATTACTTCCGGGTATCGGTGTGCGGACCCGATACGAAGTAGAGGCTTGGTTCGTGCATGCGCGCGAGCGTCTTGCATCTGACGCCGTCGATAATGTCACGGTTCATGGGGAATACGGCGACTTCCGGGGGCAAATATCTTGGCGGTTCAAAGTAAGACAAGCTCTATTGTCTGGGGGTTGAGGTCTTTTGTCAGCCAGCTGATGTGTGAATCTGTCTCTGCAGTTTCCTATTGTGTTGACACCATGGACTCCTCACTGCCCCCTAGTGGCCAGCCCGCTTGTAGCAGGTATGTTTGCAGTTATGCTATTTTTACCTGTGCAAGGATTGAGAGTAGGATTCTAGGACACTAGCTGATTCCTGTCTCTATCTTTTCTGTGCTTCTTTCCTTACAGCCCTTCTAGGTCTGATCCACACCGTAGTTCCCATAAAGGAAGTGGATCATCAAAATCACAGCACCGGCAATCTTCCTCCAGGTCTAGCCATCATAAATCTCCTTCCAGATCTGAACAGCGCAGTAAAAATCCTTCTCACCCCCCTTCATCTCACTCTAGCAAGAGATCAGAAAAATCATGCTGGGGGTGCAGGATGCCTGTTCCAGTAGACAAATCTCTCTGTGATCACTCCTTCTCTAGAGCCGCAGATGAGAGGGATGGTGCAGACCAGCGTTTAGAATCTATGGTGAGACGGGTTGTGAAAGAATCTCTACAGGAAAGAGGCTCAACAGCCCCGTGATTCCCCATTAGACCCATTATGCCCTCCAGTGGGAGAAGGTTCAGTACATGAGACGTGGGAGTCTTCCCAGCCAAGTCGCCATTCTGCTCCTATTTCAGACAGCGAATCGGATCTGGAAGATCCTGGTGTGGGGTTTGAATACGCTTTAGTCCCTTCTTTGGTGAAAGCTGTAAGAGAGGCTTTGAAGTGGGAAGACCCTGTTACTTCCCCCCCAAAACAGAGGAAATTTTTTAAGCAGCTCAATAAGGAGCGACAATATTTTCCTTCTCTCTCTGAACTGGGCGACGACATATCTGATGAATGGAGCAAGATGGACAAAAAGAGTTCCATGCAATCAAAGGTCTTGGAACTGTATCCTTTTAAGGAAGAAGTAAAACACCTCGAGTCAGCTCCTTTGGTGGATGCAGCACTGATGAGACTAGTGAGATATGTAACTCTTCCCTTAGAAGACACTGTATCTTTTAAAGATCCTCTGGAAAGACAAATTGATTCAGATCTAAAAAGGATTTACCTGATGTCAGGAATGGCATGCAAGCCAGTACTTGCGATAGCTGCAGTATCCAAAGCTTTAGAATCTTGGTCTGATAATGTGGATGAGTTCCTAAGAGGTATCTCTATTGAAACAGCTAAAGATTCTCCTATCCAAGAGATCAGGCTGGCGTCAGCCTTTCTTGGGAAGGCCTCTATTGATGTCATCCGCCTGATGTCCTGGGTTATGTTGGCGGCTGTTTCAGCACGTCGTGCCTTATGACTCCGTCCGTGGTTGGCGGATCCGGCTTCCAAACAAACTTGGTGCCGAATTCCTTTTGAAGGAACTTCACTATTTGGCAACAAGCTGGATAGTGCCATAACCCGGGCCACGGGCGGTAAGTCTGGTTTCTTCCCTCAAGATCTGCGCCTACAAAATCAGAAACGCTCTTTTCCTAGAAGACAAAATTCTGATCGCGCTAGGGAAGCGCGCAGCTATAGGCCTGGTCGGAAGTTTTTAAAGTCCTGGAAATCTAGGCAGTGCTCTTACAAAAACCCACAAAAGGTGGTTCCTCTGGCAACCAGGACTCCACTAAGTCCTTTTGAAATTGGGCCTGCTTAGGCATGCCAGGTGGGGGCTTGTCTTCGCCACTTCAGGCATGTCTGGGCGGCCTCAATCCGGGATTACTAGACCATCAAGACGGTCTCCTCCTGTCACAAGTGGGTCTTCAACAACGCCCCAGGACCCAGATTTGTCCCTACAAAGGTCCTGTTAACCTATGTGAACTGTTTATTGGTTCAAGGCGCAGCCATCTCTGTTCCAGAAGATGAAAGCGGCAAAGGCATGTATTCGCCTCTGTTTATGATACAGAAGAAAAACGGTACATGGAGGCCAGTAATAGACTTAACAAATCTCAATTCCTTTATCCGGAAGGAAAAGTTCAAAATGGAATCCTTGCTCACAATTCAGTACATCTGGGAGACTGGATGACTTCAATCGATCTAAAGGATGCTTACTTTCATGTGTCGGTGGCAACGGATTTCCAACAATTCCTCCGCTTTGCAGCAGGCAATCAGCATCTGCAGTTCACGTGTCTACCTTTCGGTCTAACGACATCACCTCGGGTCTTCTCCAAGGTCCTTTTATCTGTTGTAGCTCTGCTTCGCATCAAGGGGGTTCGTCTCCACCACTATCTAGACGACCTACTTCTCCTAGCTCAAAACAAAGATCAACTTTTAGAGCACAAGAGCTTAGTCATTTCCACCCTGCAAGAATTTGGGTGCCTTCTGAATTTAGAAAAGAGCCATCTAGAGCCAACACAATCCCTTGTGTTTCTAGGGGCTCACTTCAACACAATGGAAGGCACCATCTCCCTTCCAGAGGAGAAGATTGGAGTGATTCGAGACAGAATACACGTAGCCCTTGCGTCATCTCACCTCTCTGCTCTCCGATGCCTGAAAGTAATTGGCACAATGACAGCCACCATTCCTATGGTGAAGTGGGCCCAATGGCATACACGGCCCTTACAAAAAGGGTTTTAAGGGAAAAATCTGCACAATCACCATTCAATCATTCCTATCTCATGGGTCACAATAACATCGGATGCCAGCAATCGGGGATGGGGCGCTCACTGCCTTTCAGAAGTGGCTCAGGGCAGATGGAATTCCCCTGTTCGAGGGATTGTCTCCAACATACTGGAGCTGAGGGCCGCCTTTCAGGCACTCCTGTCATTTCGCCATCTAATAGTGAATTCATCAGTAATGATAAGGTTGGACAATACAACCGCGGTGGCTTACATAAAGAAGCAAGGTGGAACTCGCAGCTGGTCTCTGATACAGGAAGTAGAGCCAATAATGAGCTGGGCTCAGAAGAATTTGTCCAACATCTCTGCTGTTTACATTCCAGGGATTCAGAATGTACAGGCGGACTTCCTCTCGCGGGTTCAAATGGACAACGAGTGGTCTCTCCACAGAGAGGTGTTCGAGTGGCTTCTGACCCTGGGAGTACTTCCAGAGGTTGATCTGTTTGCTTCCCCATGCAATCACAAAATGCCCAGATATTATTTGAGGTTCAGAGACCCTCAGGCATATGGAATAGATGCTCTCTCAGATCAGTGGAGGTTTCAGAAGGCTTATGCCTTCCCTCCAGGACCGGTGTTTCTTCAATTTCTCCGGAGGCTCAGAACAGAGAAGGTGGAGGTCATTGCAGTGATTCCTTTCTGGCCCAACAGGCCGTGGTTCCCTCTGTTATCACTCCTCAGCTATCAAGACCTAGTTCCCCTACCTCTCAGGCCGGATCTACTATCTCAAGGCACGACGTTACACCCATGTCCATCCTGCCTACACCTCATGGTATGGTTCTTGAGAGGGGAAGGCTCGAAGCTCTAGGTTGTCCTAAAGAAGCTATTCCAACTTTTCTCAGTGCCAGAAGAAGTACTAATAGGGTATATGAGCGTATATGGTCTAGATTCACTGATCATATGTCTTCCAGGTCAAATCCTTGTAACTCTCCAGCAGTACAAGACATACTGAGTTTTCTTCAATCAGGACCTGACCTGTCCTTAGCAGTCAGCTCACTAAGAGTTCAAGTTTCAGCCATCTCAGCCTTCACAGGAGTCTCATGGGCAAATCATGCAATTGGTTTGTCAGTTCTTTAAAGGAGCTATCAGGCTTAGACCTCAAAGAAGACCTAGGTTCCCCAAATGGGACCTCCCTCTTGTCTTGGATTTTCTCTCCAATCTCGGATCAGATCCTGACTAACCTCTTTCCACAAGAGACTTCACGCTCAAAACCACTTTCTTAGTAGCTGTGACTTTGGCCAAAAGAGTGTCAGAAATTAGAAATTTAGGTTCAGAAGAGCCTTTTCTGACCTTTTTCCCAGACAGAGCAGTGTTGATTCCCATGTTAGGGTCAAACCCTAAAGTGACCTAAGTCTTTCATGAAAACCAAGAGATTGTACTTCCTACTTTTAAAACAACTTGATGTAGGCCACACTCTAAAACAATACCTGGAGGTCACGGCTCAGTTCAGACAAACAGAATTTCTTTTCGTCCTTCTCCACGGTAAAAACAAGGGAATGCGAGCTTCGGTCAGATCAATTTCTTCTTGGATTGTGCAGACCATTCAGAGGGCATACAAGGCAAAGGGCTTGGCTCCTCCAGAGGCAGTGACGGCTCATTCGACCCGGAGTATCTCGACCTCTTGGGCAGCATCTCGGCATGTCGCACCTGAAATCATTTGTAGAGCGGCTTCTTGGTTTTCTGTTAACACATTTGTCTCTCACTACTGTGTTGAACCTGCTGCTCTGTCATCCATTAATTTTGGTTTACAAGTATTGTCGGTTGACAATGTTAAATAAAATTTGGTTTCTTTGCTCAAACATTTTTGTCCACCCGGGTGTGTTTGGCGAGTTATTTCCCACACGTATGCTGCCATGGAGCCTGTCAGGAAAACAGAAAATTTATATCAAATAGACAAAGCCCTTTCTGACACTTTTTGTTTACATGAAAAAATATTAATTAAAAGAAAAATTACTTTGAACCCCCAAACATATATTGTTTTAAAGCAAAGGCCCTACAGATTAAAATGGTGGGTGTTTCATTCTTTTTTTTTTTTCACACAGTATTTGCGCAGCGATTTTTCAAACACATTTTTTTGGGAAAAAACACACTTTTTTTTAAATTTTAATGCACTAAAACACACTATATTGCCCAAATGTTTGATTAAATAAAAAATATGATCTTAGGCCGAGTACATGGATACCGAACACGGCATGCTTTAAAATTGCAGTGGCGGGGGGCGTGGCTTAGCGATGGCCGAGTGAAGACGTGCTCTGGAGGAGCTCCCTGTCCAACCTGGCCCGAACGGATCTTACAACAGCTATTTGCTCCAGTGAGCACGGTATGAGCAACCCCAAAAGGTACAGGACAAGATCGACCTCCCGGGGAACCCACCACTGAACCTCACAACCAGGGATTTCCCACTTTTTCAGAGGTCAGGTCGACTCATCTCCCGGCGCCATAGCTGCCGCGCCACGTGGAGCCCACATACCTCCGTCCTGCACGGCAAACCAGATGGTTACTCCTGCACAAACCCTGACACCCTTACTTCTCACAGACACACCAGCCTTATTCACGGAGATGGAGAGACACTCGGTCAGCCAGAATATCCTGGAGGATGACCTCCGTAGTATGCTCAGGGCTCTCCCCACAAGGGCAGACCTGGAAGCCCTCCCCACGAGAGCAGACTTTGAGACCATGATCCTCAGGATAGAGGAGGCGCACAGAAAAGACATCCAAGAAGTAAAGGATGATCTACACGCAGTAGAGAATCGGGTCACCTCTGGAGAATCTAGATTATCCAACCTAGAAGAGAAGATGCAGGCAATGGAACACTCACAGCAGGCCCATCTCCTTGAAGCTCAAGACATGCAGCTCCACCTGGAGGAATTGGAGGACCGTAGTCGCCGCAACAACCTGCGGCTACGGGGAATACCAGAGGCCACGGGTCCGGAAGACTTGGCGGCGACGATTTTTCAGGGCCTCCTAGACAATCCATCCACGCACCTAGAAATTGACAGGATCCACCGCACCCTGGGACCTAAACCTACAGACCCTGCCAGGCCGCGGGATGTCCTATGTCGCATACACCGCTTCGCGCAAAAGGAGATCCTTCTGAGGAAAGCATGGGACCAGGGGGAGATCGAATTCGATTTCATGGGGGCAGAACCGATCCAGGTCCCGAATTGGCTGTTGAAGATTCCGCGACCGACCGGTCGATCAGGCCTAAACACGAGCAGAACCAACCCGACCACCCGCTCACAGAGACCCCGGGGAAGATCCCGCCCCAGACCAGATAATGGAGCACGTGAGTCCTGAAGGTACTGTAATAGCTCATAAAACAGTTTCTACCATACACCTACGTTATTTTTCAGCTATTGCTGAGTTTTTGCTTTTTCTTTTTTCTGTTTAATTGGTTGGCCCTTGAACAGTGTATGTTATGCCCTATCTGTGCGGTACGAATGCCGCCAGCTGACCCATACACTATGTACTGCAACAATCTCTGACCACAGCCCGCCCCCCATGGCATAGAATTACTCGATCCTGAGTCTAGTGGTTCCTGATACACCCGGACCGTCCCTGTGGGACACAGCAATAGTTGACGCTAAACCTGGAGACATCTCGCAGTGCACGGTGTTGAGTGGTGGACTAATACCCGCTCTGCCGCCCTTCCTCCCTTACATTGCCTAGGAGGTTCTCTATGCAGCTAGATTGCCCGGGGATTGGTCCTCCCCCTCCTCTCACTCTCCCTCACCCTCACGATGGAATGATCGCAGCAAAGTGGGATTGCATCCTAGACACTCTCTGCTAGTTTTGATGTTCATCGAAGGCTACACTGGGAACATTTTTCTAATACATGCTCTATTGCTATAAACATTAAGTCTTTGATCCCCTTATAGAGATCTGGGGACGTGTTGAAGACCCACGAGGACGCTATGCTGGAGGTTTGGGGGTGTGGGGAGGGGGGAGGGGGGATGGTGCGGAGGGGACGGGATGTCTTAAACGGCAGAGATATTATGTGTTATGGCACCTGTAAGCTGAAGACAGATGGTAACTTAACGCAAGCCACGATAGGAGTTTGCTCGATGGACGAAGGCTGTGCGGTGCTCTGACTATAGTGGTTGGGCAGAGGGTACTAGGCTTAGTGCCCCTGCTTACCATGACCCCACTTGTAGTCACTGCACCGTTGAAATGTTGCCTACAGCCACCACCAGCAAACAACACATCAAGGAGGTCTGCTGAGGCCCATTAGCTGGGCTTTACCAATACCGTTACACCCACGAAGGGCTTGCTTGTTGGTTATGTGTTCCTTATTGCCTACCAGTTATATAGTTCTTGGCATAGTGTGTGGTCCAATTCAAAATGTTTATTGACTGTTTGAAATGACTACAGTTCAGCTCTTGTTGCCCAGAAGGTATGCACATACATAAGGTAACGGATACAATAGTAGGTCCTACACAAGAGACTAAATACGTCACACTTAGAGCAACATCTTCAATTTAGATCCGAGGGCATGGGGAGGACATAGCCCTCCTTCCGAGGCCCTAGCTAGACACCTCCCCAATTAGGAACACGCCTTCCCCCAGGTAATTCTGGGAAGCGTTGAAGTAAACTTCAGCTAAATAGTAGTTAACCACTCGTTGGAGTGGGTGAACGGGGAGCTTTCCCTACACGACACCCACTGCAGCTTTAGAGTGGTCTTTACCTTATCCTTAATTCACCTCTCATCTAGGCTACAACCTCTCCCTCCCCTGCATCTTTCCCCCTTTCCTTTCTTTCTCCCCATCCCTGTTACTCCCTCTCGCGAACATGGGGGTTCTTAAAGTTGTCACCCTTAATGCAAAGGGACTTAACGTCACGGAAAAAAGGAGAATGTTACTAAACGACATGAGGTACATGAAAGCCGACATAGTATTAATACAGGAGACGCACTTCAGGGAAAACAAGTTCCCAATATTAAAAAACAGGTATTACCCGACGGTATATCACTCTACCCACGTAGAGGCTAAATCCAGAGGAGTATCTGTGCAGATATCCGCAACAATACCGTGGTCTCTAGTAGACAAAAAGACGGACCCGGCGGGTAGGTTCCTTTTTCTAAAGGGCCTGATAGGCGGCGCCAAAGTGACCATCGCAAACTTCTACGCCCCAAATGAACACCAAGACACATTCATGAAACGACACTTAAAATTACTACAGAATTTCGCCGAAGGTCAATTGATCATTGGCGGTGACCTTAACATCCCATTGATCCCGGTGGAGGACACCTCATCAGGCACATCCTCCACCTCACGGGGCACTCGTAGGGAAATGCTTTCGGCCCTCCATGCAGCACAGCTGATAGATACTTGGCGCCTTTTTCATCCCAGGGAACGTGACTACACCTTTTTTTCTCGCCCACACCAGGTGTATTCGCGTATTGATTTCCTTCTGGTACCACACAACCAACTTGGGGCAGTTAAAGATACGGCCATCGGATCCATTACTTGGTCCGATCACGCGCCGGTTTCCATGCAATATGACCTCACTGACTTCTTCAAAGGACAAAGAAAACCCTGGAGACTAAATGCAAGTCTCCTTCAAGACCCTGAGGTGGTCGCGGATATCACGAAGGAAATATCACACTATTTTCACACCAACACCTCAGAGGACAGTGACGGTGGACTAGTCTGGGAGGCACAGAAAGCGGTGATTCGCGGGGTGCTTATTAAGCATGGGGCAAGACTTAAAAAACAAAAAACAGCACAACTATCAACACTGTTTGACAAACTCCATAAATTAGAATCCGCCCACAAAACAACACCGTCCAGACCCCTGGGTAGTGAATTAGATACGATACGTATGCAAATAACAGACCTACTCCAGTTTAAGGCTAAGGCAGCTCTCCAGATCTCACGGAAAAAGATTTACGAATCAGGCAACAAATGTAGCAGATTATTAGCCCAATCACTAAAATCGCAGAACATGGCGTCGTACATTCCACACATTAACTCTCCAACGGGACAAAGGGCTACCCTACCCCAACAAATCACTCAAGAATTTCGGAAGTACTACGAAAACTTATACAATTTGAACATGGCACAATCTCCCCCAGAAAAAATAGCAGAATATATAGCAGACTCTAAAATGCCTTCATTACCGACCGAGACGCGAGACCTACTAGACGAGCCCATAACATTAATAGATATACAAATGGCAATAAAAAATACAAAGCAAGGGAGAGCCCCGGGTCCTGACGGACTTACGCTACAATACTACAAGACGCTACTCCCATCATTAGGACCACACCTGACTAAACTCTTCAATGACCTAGGTAAAGGAAAACTATTACACAACGACACGTTACTTGCCCAAATAACAGTTATTCATAAAGAAGATAAAGACCCAACCCAGTGCAGGACCTACTGTCCAATATCCTTACTGAACACAGACCTCAAACTGTTCACAAAAATTTTGGCCACTAGATTACAACAACACATAACCAGTCTGATCCATCTAGACCAAGTAGGTTTTGTCCCAACTAGAGAAGCGAGGGATAATACTACTAAAGTCCTGAACTTACTCTACAATGCCACGGAAACAAACACCCCGACGGTCTTCCTCAGTACTGATGCCGAAAAAGCATTCGACCGGGTAAACTGGTCATTTATGCTTTCCACGTTAAGACATATAGGCCTAGGGAATAACATGCTAAATTGGATTTCGGCGATCTACACCGCACCGACTGCTAGAGTAAGGGTGAATGGCGTAATGTCGGACGCCCTCCAAATTTCGAATGGCACGCGTCAAGGGTGCCCGCTCTCACCCCTCCTTTTCGCATTATCATTAGAACCATTCCTTTGTCACATCAGACTGAACCCGGACATTACGGGAATTACCATAGACAATACTCAGTTTAAGATATCAGCATATGCAGATGACCTGATGTTTTCACTTACAAACCCGACTATCTCCCTTCCAAATCTGCTAAAAGAATTCTCTGTATATGGGACACTGGCATTCCTGAAAATAAACCTATCCAAATCAGAAGCTATGAGTGTAATTGCTACTCACTTCCCTCAAAGCCAGCTTCAAACTGAAATGGTCAGACAAAGCCCTAAAATATCTGGGCACTTACATACCCCAGACAATATCAAAATTATATGAATTTATTTTCCGCCACTAATTACAAAAATAAAAACATTGCTAAACTCATGGCAATCCGGCCTATATTCCTGGATGGGGCGATGTAACATCCTGAAGATGTCTATATTACCCAAAATACTGTACCTAATGCAGGCCATTCCGATTCGTTTGCCCCCCAGATTTTTCAATCAAATACAAACAATATTCACTGAATTTGTCTGGGCCAAGAAAAGACCCAGACTGCCCAACAAATTACTTGTGCTCCCCAAGCCCTATGGGGGGTTGGCACTACCCGACATACGCGCTTACCATCAAGCAGTGCACTTGGGTAGACTCATAGATTGGCGTAGACATAGAGAGACCAAATTATGGACCCAATTAGAGCAATCCCACACCAGAATCCCACTGGGGGGCACTCCGTGGTGCTACCGGAGTCTACCAGTGGAACTTAAACGACATCCGCTGATAGGCAACACGGCCAGAATTTGTGCCAAACTAATCTCTAAACCAAACATCTCTTCTCGAAACTCGCCCCTCTTCCCAATTATAGGGCACCCCCTTTTCACACCTGGTTTACAAGATAGAATCTTTCAGAAACTTGGGGAAACAGGTACACATATGGCCTCCCACTTTAGTTCGGGAGGAAGCTGGAGGACATACGCAGAGCTCTCCAACCCATTAGGGATGTACCGTTTAGATTTCATGCGAACGCTTCAATTGGGACACTTCCTCCATTCCATCCCACCTCCCACTGACAGGGACCAAGGACTCACGACCCTAGAAGAACTATGTACTGATACGGGCATCTTACCACATACACTCTCACTGATGTACAATCTTCTAATTACACCCCCCTCGGATTACATACCCCCGGGTTTGACCAAATGGGAAGAGGAGCTAGGCTGTAGTTTCAACCCCACGCAGCGACAACGCATACTCCGCTTCACACATAAGTCGTCCATCTGTGCTAAAACACAGGAAACAAATTATAAAATACTCTCTAGGTGGTACAGAACCCCAGTACGGCTACACAAAATGTTCCCTACTACATCTGAAACATGCTGGCGGTGTCAAAGGAACGAGGGAACTTTGTTACACATTTTATGGTCATGCCCCAAACTCTCACGATTTTGGAGGGTAATACACGAGACTGTACAACTATTCACCGATAGGATAATTACAAAAGACCATTCTTTTTACTACATGCCACCGATATTCCAGACAAGGTGTATAAACGCTCAGTCATACGACATCTGTTGGATGCAGCCAGAGCATGCATACCTCTCTGCTGGAAATCCACCACACCACCGACCATTGACATGTGGCTTGGTAAGGTGGAAGACATAAGAAAAATGGAAGACCTGATCCATACAGCACAACATAGAGAAGAAGCATTCTCTAAGACCTGGCAAATATGGTCAATGTTTATATACTCGGCAGCAGGTCAATCTTTGTGAAGCTCAGACGTCACCCAGTGAGTGAGCGGGTGTAATCGCTGGGAAGTCAGGATCCCAGGAGTAGTGACAGAACACCTTAGGGCACATGGACGGTTTGGTCCTACATGTTCGCGAGACCCACCCCCCCTCCCCCCCACCCCTCATTTTCTCCATACTAACCCCTCTCTCTCCTACACTTTCCTTTCGCTCCCTTTCTTTCCATTCTGCTCTAGCTTTCTTTCTTTTATTCTCCTTCTTGCTCTCAAATAAATATAGAAAATAGAGGACGGGCGCAATGGAAGTCAACACTGAAAGATGATATTTGATTACCAGATCCCACAGTTAAACACAATACAGGCTTATAAGTTTTATTGTACTGTTATGGAATAACAAGTTAGAGGCTGGTATATTACAAAGAGATATGCAAGAATGTGATATCATTATACTGTATCTTATGTGTTATCTGATGCATGTATTTCTGTATACCTGTTGGCCCATGTGGGCCGTGTTCTCCACTTAAATAAACAAGTTAAAAAAAAAAAAAATTGCAGTGGCGGCAAACTACATACATTTTTAAAAGCCTTTACAGGTTACCACTTTAGATTTACAGAGGAGGTCTACTGCTAAAATTACTTCCCTCGATCTGACCTTTGCGGTGACACCTCATATGCATGGTGCAATTGCTGTTTACATTTGATGCCAGACCGACGCTTGCGTTTGCCTTTGCGCGAGAGAAGGGGGGGACGGGTGAATTTTTTGCTTTTTTTATCTTATTTTTAAACTGTTCCTTTCATTTTTTTTTTTTTTTTTTATTGTTATCTCAGGGAATGTAAATATCCCCTATGATAGCAATAGGTAGTGACAGGTACTCTTTTTTTGAAAAAAATGGGCTCTATTAGACCCTAGATCTCTCCTCTGCCCTCAAAGCATCTGACCACACCAAGATCGGTTTGATAAAATGCTTTCCCAATTTCCCAATGACGCTGTTTACATCCGGTGAAATCTAAGTCATGAAATGCTTGTAGCTTCCGGTTTCTTAGGCCATAGAGATGATTGGAGCCATTCTGGTCTCTGATCAGCTCTATGGTCAGCTGGCCAAATCACCGGCTGCATTCTCGGGTTCCCTGTTGGGACAGGAGACCCAGAGAAAACCATGGAAGAAGGTGGGATGGGGGGGACATTCCCTCCCACTGCTTGTAAAAGCAGTCTAGAGGCCAATTGGCCACTAGGATTGCTTTTACATAAAAGCCTACCGTTGGCTGAAAAGAATGATACCAAGATGATACCTAAACCTGCAGGCATCATTCTGGTATAACCACTCAAAGTCCAGCAACATACCAGTACGTTGCTGGTCCTTGTTGGGCATATATTGTAATCTTTTTTTTCATGCATCCTGTGGGCTGAACGAAAAAAAAAGATTGATTGGTGGGTATGCCCACCATTACAATACCTCCCTTCATCCACCCACTTCTAATGATGAGCATACATGCACCATTTATATATGCTGAAGCATGGGGGCATCCGCCCCAAAAGTTAGGAGCAAATCGCTCCTACGCCCCTGCTGCCCCCATGCTTTGGCATATATGCTCTTTTTTTTTTTTAACTGTGGGGGTGAAATCACCTCCAACAGCGCTGGAGTTACAGTTTTATGTATCGAGGGAGCAAACGCTGTTGCTGTCAAGATGAATAAATCCGCGCTGCAACTGAATGGCGTAACTGCTAAGCAAATGCTGGTTAACAATAAAACAAAGTAACATTACAGTATAACAGTAATATATACCATGCCTGCAAAGCAAATACAAAAAAAACATAGTAAAAAATAAAACAATTTTTAACGCAACCTGTGCCTAAAACATATATATATGCCGAAGCATGGGGGCATCCACCCGCAAAAAGTAGGAGCAAATCACTCCTCCGCCCCTGCTGCCCCCATGCTTCGGCATATATGCTCTTTTTTTTTTAACTGTGGTGGTGAAATCACCTCCGACAGCGCTGGAGTCACGGCTTTATGTATCGTGGGAGCAAACGCTGTTGCTGTCAAGATAAATAAATCCGTGCTGCAGCTGAATGGCGTACCTGAAAACAAAAAAAATGGTTAACAATAAAACACAGTGAACAGTAAAGTATAAAAAAATGACATACCTGAAAAGCAAACATGATAAAACATAATAACAATAAAACATTGCAGAATAGAATACAGTAAAAAAGTGCAGAACAACAGAGAGAGAATAGAGAGAGAGAGAGAGAACAATAAAATGACAACTATTTTTGGATTTTTTATTCTATATTTTTTTGTGTATTTTTTTTCTTTACTTTTTTTTTTTTACAACTGTAACTTTTGTAACTAACCGGTTCCAGTTTCGGGTCTCTCAAAATGCGATGGCATCTTGGGAGACCCTGTGAAAGTGTGCCTAGTCTGTGCAATGCTGTACCCTACGCTAAAACTCAACTAGTGTATGGTAGCGCTCAAAACATTCACCAATGCAAAGACCAGGATTGTCAGGACAGGAGGGACAATAATAGCGGGTGTCACGCTTTCTACAGACACGACATTTTCATTGGGGGGCTCGTTGGGTAGGGGTACTCGGGAGGACATAAGGAAAATGCCTCTCATGCAGCCGGCTTACTGCATTTGGTTGGGGAAGGTGAGGTGGAGCACCGTCTGGAAACAGAAGGGCTCTGACGATCTCTTCCTGGAATTTAAAGAAGGATCCAGTCCGTCCTGAAGCTCTGTATAGCACATGAGCGTTCAGCAAAGCCAATTTAAATAAGTATACAGACACTTTTTTTTATACCAGTGTCTGGCCTTATGGGCGACTAGGTACGGCACCAACAATTGGTCGTTGAGGTCCACCCTCCCATATTTTGGTTATATTTGTGGACACAGAGGGGTTTCTCCACAACACCAGTCGCCGTAGTAATTTGGACAGTTGTGTCTGCATGAAGGGAGGTAGGAACTAAGACATTCTTATTGTCCCTCCACTTCATAGCGAGCAAATTATTACACTTCAAGCAGGCTCTCTCCCCCAGCCTAAGACGGGAATCTACAAGCCGCTGGGGAAAGCCCCGGCGATTAGATCGCACGGTGCCACATGCTCCAATCTGATGATCAAAAAGGTGACTAAAAAGTGGCACACTCGTGTAATAATTGTCCACGTACAAGTGGTACCCCTTTCCGAATAAGGGTGACACCAAGTCCCACACAATCTTGCCAGCGCTTCCTATGTAGTCAGGGCAGTTTGTCGTCTCTACGTGACTATCTCTTCCCTCATAAACCGTAAAACTACATGTATAGCCTGTGGCCCTGTCACAGAGCTTATACATCTTGACCCCGAATCTGGCACGCTTGCTGGGAAGGTACTGTTTGAATGACAAGCGGCCAGAAAACTTAATCAGGAACTCATCAACGCAGACAACTTGAAGGGGAATAAACAAGTCTGCAAAACATTGGTTGAAGTGTTTATGAGGGGTCGAATTTTGTAGAGCCGATCGTATCCAGGGTCTCCACGAGGACGACAGAGTTCATTGTTGTTGAAGTGCATGAACCGCAAAATCTGCTCGTATCGTGCCCTGGCCATGGAAACAGAGAACACAGGCATATGGTGAATTGGGTCAGTGGACCAATATGCCCGCAACTCACTCTTTTTGGTTATGCCCATGAGGAGGGAAAGGCCCAGAAAGATCTTAAATTCGGAAGCCGTAATTGGTTTCCAATCTCTGGCAAGGGAGGACTGGGGAATAGTGGCGATGTGTTGACCAGCGTACAAATTGCTTTGGTCCACAATAGATCTATAGAGATCATCGGTGAAAAACAGCGAATAAAAATCAAGTGACGTAAAATCAACTGTTTCCACCTGTATTCTGGGTTGGCCAGTGAATGGGGGAAGTACGGGTGCTGCAGAAGTGGTGGGTTCCCAATTAGGATTGGCGAATGCAGCAGGAAGGGCACAACAGGCCTGTGTTCATCTTTTTGGTGGCAGCGGGATACTACTTGTACTTGCCACCTCGCCAGCTTGAACTGCACTTATGGGACTCGCCACGTCACAAAGTGTTACTGCAGTGCTGGATGTACGACCAGGGTGTACTAGGCCGCTGGTGCTCCCCAGTTCACCAGAAGGAATAGCGGCGCTAGTACTTCCCTGCTCCATACGAGAGCCCTGCGGTTCTTGCACCTCAACAGCAGAAGAAAAAGATTGGGGTATGGTACGCCTGACCTTGGCAGGGACCACAACTCCGTCGTCAGAGCTATCTGTCATGGAGCCGCTGCTGTCTACAGGTTTGTATTCTGAGCCTGAATCTGACAGATGAGTGACTTCCTCTTCACTATCTGTCATGCTCAGAAACGTGTAGGCCTCTTCACTAGTGTACCTTCGATTTGCCATTTTGGGCTCTAAATTTAGTGGTACACTAGTGAGACTCACAGGCAAAAAAGCTCCTGGCTGTTAGCGACTGTATCAAAACGCTACCAAAAAACTGTTAGCGATCACAGGGATCAGGCCTGACTCTGCAAACGCTGCAGTTATGTGTGTCTAGTGTTTTGTAAGTGGCAGTGATCGATCGATTCTGCACATGGGTGAGCTGGGCTGGGCGGAGGAGCAAAACGCAGGTGCTAGCAGGTATCTGGGCTGATCCCGCTAACACTGCGTTTTTGGGAACCCTGAACTGCTGGGGACGCTAGTAAAGATCTGATCGGATCAGATATTGATCCGTTCAGATACTATACCACCGAGGGAGGTGTATGCTGCGCACGTGGGTGTTAGCGGTACTGGCACTAACCTGACGCTGCCTGAGGCGATGCAGACCCTAAGACCTAACTTATATCACCCGCCGGGCGATGAGGGGGTAAACCTTTATTAGGTAATAAACGGCGGGTGCCCTGACACTATAAAAAATAAACTAACTAACCAGCGTCACCCGTAACAGTTACAGGGGGTCCCCTACTTACAAACATCCGACTTACAAACGACTCCTACTTACAAACGGAGGGAGACAACAGGAAGTGAGAGGAAATCTACCCCTAGGAAGGGAAATTCACTCCTGTAAGAGTTAATATGGGAAAAAGGTGTCTCCACTGATGCTTTATCACCTATCCTCATTTCCCTAATAACCCCAAATTTTCAAAATCCAATTGTCATTGGGACAGACAGTGAGGTGAAATCTTCTGAACAGGGGCACAGACAACAAAACAAATGTTTCAGGGGTGATAACCCTTCCCTATGCTATCTACGAAACTTAAAAATAGATTTTTTGGCTGGAGCTACACTTAAAAAATGTACCTGTTCCGACTTACAAACAGATTCAACTTAAGAACAAACCTAAAGTCCCTATCTTGTTTGTAACCCGGGGACCCCCTGTATATGGTGATTACTGGTGAAAGGGTTAACTAGGGGGCAATCGGGGGGTTAAAACCTTTACTAGGTAGTATATGGGGGTTCCTGACGCTATAAAACGCTGACAGCGAACCTAAATACTTACATCCCTAACTAGCGTCACCTGTGACACTAATACAGCGATCATAAAAACGATCGCTTAGTGACACTAGCGATGGGGGGTGATCAAGGGGTTAAAACTTTATTAGGGGGTACCCTAGACCTAAAGGGGCCTGCCACTAACTGTCCTACCACTTATAACTGTCACAAAATGACACCAATGCAATAATTAGAAAAAAAAAACTGCTATTGGTGTCACTGTGATGGGGTACAGGGGGGTGAAAAGTGTGCCTGCGTGTTCTACTGTAAGTGTTGTGTTGGTGCAAACTTACTTGATGTCTTCTCTCCTCAGAAGCTGGAACGAAAAGGCTTCACGAGGAGAGATTACATCACTTCCTCTGCCGCTGTGTACATTACAGCAGCAGAGGAACCATTCCATTCGCCAGGAGCGATCGTGAGGAGGTGGCCATGAATCAGTGGCCTCCCCCTCACCTCGGCTGACTCCTGACGATAATCCGACCGCCGCAGGCACCGGGGGGAGTCCGATCGGACCCCCCGCCTGCGGGCAGGCAGGGACGTACAGGTAAGCCCTTATGCCTGCCCGTGCCATTGTGCCGACGTACAATTTTTTGCACACTCCGTTTTTTGTAAATAACCCCAGCAGTGTCTTCAGCAACAGCACCTCTTTCCCCCACCACTGCAGAATGTCCCGAACATCAACAACCCACTACCCCATAACTACAGAGTTTTCCCAACAGCACCTTACTCTCCCATCGCTACAGAATCCTCCCAAAATACACTAAACCATCACTATGGAATCATCCCAAATGGAGCACTTCACTTACTCCATCCATTCTGAGCGTCAAGAACGCGGTGATGTTCAACACGTACGACGAGCCGAGAAAAATGAAGTTCAATAGCCAGTGCAGCTCTTCTGCTTGATTCCGAGCATGCGTGGAATTTTGTGCGTTGGAATTGTGTATGCACGATCGGAATTTACGACAACAGATTTTATTGTCGGAAAATTTGAGATCCAGATCTCAAATTTTGTGTGACGGAAATTCCGATGGAGCCTACATACGGACTGAATTTTCGACAACAAGCTCCCTTCGAACATTTTCCGTTGGAAAATCCGACCGTGTGTATGGGGCATAACAGTGCCTCATGACCCCATCACTGCAGAGTTCCCCCTCAGCAAAAGCAAGGCACTCCCCTATAACTTCACAGTACCCCCTGTCATCTTCTAGTGCAGTGGCTCTCAACCTCAGTCCTCAGGTACCCCTAATAGGCCATGTTTGCAGGTTTTCCTTTATCTTGCACAGGTGATTTAAATCAGAGTCAATGGCTTGGTATTTTGGACAGCTTTTTTTATCTAAGAAATTCCCAAAACATGGCCTGTTGGGGGTGCTTGAGGACTGAGGTTGAGAACCACTGCTCTAGTGCAAGCACCAGCACATGTAATAAGAATATTCCTGCGCTACCCAATTGGAAAAAGAAAAGAAAACAAGAACTCAGAAAAATAGTAAAAACGCACGTATGCGACTGGACAGCTGCATGCACCGAAGCAAGGGTCAGACATAAGCCCAAAATCAAACTGAGGTATAGGGGGGGAGGTGCTGCGCTAACCAGAAGAAAGCTGTAAATCTCTGTCTATGGTCAATTAATAAAATGACATAAAATCGCATAAATAGGTGTTGACACTAAAAACATTCAAGTCTTAATAATCAGCATCATGTGTATGTGAAAAAAAGTGCATAAAAAATCCTTTTCAGTTGGTATATACTAAATGACAAAAAAAATTGCATGTAAAAATCGCATAAATAAGTGTTGACACTAAAAACATATAAATCTAGATAATCATGTGTAGGTGCACAACGGGACATAAACACTACTTCATGTGAATAATTCTAAATAAAAATACATAGAATAAATCAGAAATAACCATCAAAAACATATCCTTATAAATGGTGCAAAACGTACAAAGTGCCAGTGCTTAAAGGTGATCTAGATATCGCAAATAAAACACATCAATCTAACGCAATATGGATAATAAATAATATAAATAAATGTCCCAATAATAGTGATATAAAATATATTGTGCTGGCCTGCGAAACAAATGACCAATGACAGGAATCCCCTGAAGAAGTCACGTGATCGGTGATGACACGCGTAGGGACGGAATAGGCTGTTTCACATTGCTAGACACAGAACGAGTTTGCTGCTCGTAGGAGAGAGGTTTGCTCTGCATTGTTTTTATATGTGGAGGCTGAGCTAGGATCTGCGCTGGTCCAGGACCCCTGATAGGACGATAGCCACTTGTAATCAGCTGCCATTAGGATAACCCAACACCGGCAAGCGTGGATATAGGGACGCGATGGAGGCTCAGGACCTGGCGTTTTAGCTACAATTAATGCGGTTGACCTAGCTCCGCTAGGTAAGGGGCCACTGCTTACATTAGTGTTTTATGCACGAAGAGGACACTGAGTGAATTGCATCCCAGACACCCCACTGTTGTTTTGTTGAATACACCAGAAATTGCTTTTGCACCTTCAATGACTTTTACACTGGCACTTTAAGTTTGCTGCACTTACTGGCATGTCATTGGTCATTTGTTTCGCAGGCCAGCACAATATAATGCCCACACTCTCGTGTTAAGGCTTACACGCTTATTAAAAGCACTTCAAATCCCATGAGTAAGTCAGTGTGTGACGAAACATGTCGGGGCGTGGCTGTGTGACATATTCCACCAATGACGAGTGACGCTGCCGCATCGTATGAGGAAGTGTTACACTGTTAGAGCGGTGAGACGCCGGGAGTAGGTGAGAGAGACATCGAAACGCCTGCACAGCTCGGGTCCGCCGTGACCACAACCCATATAGTGGCTGATCTGTATATATCTGTTGCTGTGCTTTGAAGATCGGTTTGCAGTGGAAAGTGTGTTATCTGCGTTTTTTACACTGGTTACATGTGAGTTTTATACTAAAGATTTGAAGTGCTTTTAATAAATTTTCAAACGGTTTTGCACTATTGGAGTATTTTTTGTATCCTTCACATATGGAACGATCCCTGCACACGATTCTGTTATTGTGATCTGCCAATGTGACCCATGTGATGTGGTCAACAAGCGTGTAAGCCTTAACACGAGAGTGTGGGCATTAGGAGTCGGTAAGTGGATTGCCACAGGGAGTGGGATCACCAAGCACTGGGGTGTGGTGGAAGAAAAGAAAAGCAAGTTCACAGTGAAAGGACTATTATGAACTGATTTTTCATTTTTTCATTGTTTTGGTTTTAATTTAACACTTGTCACTGGGTGGTTATTTAATTTATTTATTTATTTATATATATTTTTTGATGTACATAGTCGATGTGTATATCCCCTTTTTTTGAGGTGTTTGTGCATAGGATTAATTTTATTAGCGCCACTGTGTTGATTTTTGTGTTTAAGGTTATTTATTTTCACACTAAGAAACACTGTGTACAACTGTCATTGCTGGCCTTCTTCTGAAAATGCTATTTGACTGACGGTCATATTGATCCCCTGTCTGTGGTATTTTCAGAGTTAGGACTCTTTCACAAGGGCATTTAGTCAGGATCCATACAGCAGTTTTTCAAACGGATTCAGACTGAACCACAATGTTTGTCTATGGGCAGACAGATGTAAACGGACATGTGTGTCTGCTTAAATGCTAGTCAGTTTATAAAAGCAGAAAATATCTGCGTCCTTCTCCTTTTGTGAAGAAATGTCATCAGCACACCAAGGATTCCTCAAAAGGGTCCAAAGCTTTAATTTCATGGTCACATGGTAAAGATAAGGCAAAGTTTAAACGTAATTTATTAAATACTATTGTAATAAAAAGTCAGTGCATGTACCACATTACACTTGACTGGTTAAGAACAATACAAATAAACAGTGAAATGCACAATGACAATGATATAGGCTCCTGCGTTTGTATTTTCAAACACAGGAGCCTATATCATTGTCATTGTGCATTTCAATGTTTAATTATTTGTATTGTTCTTAACCAGTCAAGTGTAATGTACATGCACTGACCTTTTATTAAAATAATATTTAATAAATTACGTTTATATATAAAGCTGTTTTTGTATTTACACTTAGTTGCCTTCAAAGTCCCAACCCTCGTTTGGGGGACTTCTCTTTACATTTATATGTATGGGATGGTGGCAACACTTTAGTCTACTTTTGGTGAAACCTCTTTTATGCCCCGTACACACGGTCGGACATTGATCGGACATTCCGACAACAAAATCCTAGGATTTTTTCCGACGGATGTTGGCTCAAACTTGTCTTGCATACACACGGTCACACAAAGTTGTCGGAAAATCCGATCGTTCTGATTGCGGTGACGTAAAACACGTACGTCGGGACTATAAACGTGGCAGTGGCCAATAGCTTTCATCTCTTTATTTATTCTGAGCATGCGTGGCACTTTGTCCGTCGGATTTGTGTACACACGATCGGAATTTCCGACAACGGATTTTGTTGTCGGAAAATTTTATAACCTGCTCTCCAACTTTGTGTGTCGGAAAATCCGATGGAAAATGTCCGATGGAGCCCACACACGGTCGGAATTTCCGACAACAAGGTCCTATCACACATTTTCTGTCAGAAAATCCGACTGTGTGTACGGGGCATGAGAGTTTTCACAGACAGCTGACATGATGAGCATCAAAGTTCTTCAGATTAAAAAAAAAAAACGTTTGAAAGCACTCTTCTCCATCAATGTTGTTTGTGGCTGATGTCATAAAGCCAAGGAATGAGGGAGGATATTTTTGAAGATGACGTCCAGAGTGCTAGTCCAACATCATTAGATTATTACAAAAATGCCCATAAACTTATTGAGGTTTTTTTTTTTTTTTTAACCCCTTCCCGCCGACCGTACGCATATGTGCGTACTCGGCTTTCGGGGGTTATACCGGGATGATGCCCGCAGCTGCAGGCATCATCCCGGTACCGTTGTTTCGAGCGGGCAATCGGCTACCCGTATATAACTGATGCGGCTAAAAGCCGCTCGGCTGTTATACCGGAGGAGCGGGAGGGGACGCTCCCGCCGCTCTTACCGGGCCTCCTGTGCGATCGGGAGGCCCGGTGTCCAATCAGCTGCCACCGGCGGCTGTGGGCGGGCTGGAACGAAGCTGTGGGCGGCTTCGTTCCAGCCTTCTCAATGTAAACGCGGAAGCGACGTCATGACGTCACTTCCCATTTACTCGGCTGCCAATGGCACCGAATTTAAAAAAATACACAGTATTCAGAATCGCCGTTTTCGGTGATCTGAATGCTTTGAAGTGCAGAGGAGGGATCGGGAGTCTTTTAGACCCCCGATCCCTCCATAAAGAGTACCTGTCACCACCTATTACTGTCACAAGGGATGTTTACATTCCTTGTGACAGCAATAAAAGTAAAAAAAAAAAACATTTTTTTTAAAACACAATTTATAAGTCTAAAAATAAATAAAATTTTAAAAAAAAATTTTAAAGCGCCCCCGCGAGCTCGCGCAGCGAAGAAAACGCATACGGAAGTCACACCCATATATGTAAACGGTGTTCAATTCACACATGTGAGGTATCGTCTGAGCGAGAGCAATAATTCTAGCCCTAGACCTCCTCTGTAACTCTAACCTGGTAACCGTAAAAAAAGTTTAAAGCGTCGCCTATGGAAATTCATAGCTACCATAGTTTGTCGCCATTCCACGAGTGTGTGCAATTATAAAGCGTGACATGTTTGGTATCTATTTACTCGGCGTAACATCATCTTTCACATTATACAAAAAAATTGGGGTAACTTTACTGTTTGGATTTTTTAAAATTCATGGAAGTGTCCCTTTTCCAAAAATTTGCGTTTAAAACACCGCTGCACAAATACCGTGTGATATAAAATATTGCAACAATCTCCATTTTATTCTCTAGATTCTCTGCTAAAAAAAATATATATAATGTTTGGGGGTTCTAAGTAATTTTCTAGCAAAAAATATGGATTTTAACTTGTAAACAACAAAATTCAAAAATAGGCTTAGTCGTGAAAGGGTTAATACAAGGAGATACTATTCTCACTTAGTATAAGGTGCTACTCAATCATCATCCAAACTAAACTGATTCTGAATTCAATGAAACATTTATCATGAACAAAAGGCTGTTTCAAAGCGGGCCTATCACGTATGACTTGGATTAGCGACCCTACAGTTGACCAGGAACATGTAAGTACAGAGACAAGAGACTCGGAGAGCACAGAATACATGACTTACAAGAATGGCAGGAGTATAGTGCCACACTGGGGTGCTGGTCTTACAAGCAGTCAGGAAACTAAATGCTAATAAGAATCACTTGCAGCACTGGGGTTCAGATTTCACAGGAAGGCAGGTACACAAGATACAGTCCATGTATACAAGAGTTCTACGACAGGAAGGCTACCTAATGGTACTATCTGGGGAGAACACAGCATGTCGGCACATGCAACAAGGGTGAGTGTCCTTGGAAAGGCCGTGGCACAGAGTCCAAGGAACTGCCTTGTCTTCTCCAGAGCTTCTGAATGCGGAGATGGGTTGTGCTGCAGACAGTTCCCAGGTTGCATTCCTCGTACTCACCCAAGCAGGCAGCTACCAGGAACCAAGACCAGTAGACAAATGAGAATCCCTTGCAGCGCTGAGGTGCCAGGTGACAGGGTCTCTAAACAGTAGGGAATAAAGTTCAAGCTGACAGGTGTGCATGGAAAAAGACACTGGGGACAGATACACAAAGACACACAAGACAGCTAGAAGTGAATAGCCATGCAAACAGGAATCTCTAAAAGTTGGTAGGGGTGCACAGTGACACCAAACAGGAAACAGGCTTGAAATATACTTGGAGACACAAAGGCAGACTGCTAGAAATATTAAGCAGCAAAGCCTGAGGCAATGAGCCACTTTATAATGAAATAAGATGGCCTAGCTGGGCATGTAGCTAACTGAATTAACAGCAGGATGTTAACCAATCTTCACCCTTTCACTGCCAGGTCAGTACACCATACGGATCTACAGAACTGCCTGCAGGTGGCCAAGTCCATACGCTGTTAGGACCTACATTCCTCCTCTGTTATAAGCTCATGGTCACTTCAGTGACCATAAACTTATATCAGAAATGTTTAAAAGACTCTGCTGAACAAAACAATAACTCTGATTAGCGGCTAACAAGCCGATGATCAGAGTTATTCAGTTAAAATGACACCCCCCTCCACCGCCGCCACGTCTACCTGTCACCCGCTGCTCCCCCCCCCCTCCTGGACTGCCTCAAATGATTGTTCTGTCCCCCCCCCCCCCACACTGTCCTCTGCCTATTACATCTATCCCCCCAGCATCAGCTCCCCCCCCCCCAGCACAGATCTCTGTAGATCCGTTGCAATTGCCGGCTCCCTCCGTTGCCACTCCCACCGGCAACTGCAC
The DNA here is from genome assembly GCA_037952925.1 of Lithobates clamitans. NCBI lineage: Eukaryota > Metazoa > Chordata > Amphibia > Anura > Ranidae > Lithobates > Lithobates clamitans. Next base: position 294,634 of record JBBGZY010000503.1, on the reverse strand, counting down.
TGCTAAACATTTTGTTTCCTAAATGATGTCTCCCTCACCCGCTGGCACCCCCTTCAGTGCCTCTCCTCCTTGCTCATCAATCCCCGGTGGCCCCTCCATGCAGCTCTGCAAGCAGTATTCCCTGCAGCTGCTGCCCGGGAAATCGGCGAGTGCAGCGTCAGGATAAAGAGCGGGGGGGGGGGGGGGCTGGCAAACATATGTTTACCAGCCCCCTACCTTTCCTAGGCGAACATAGTGAACATTCGGTACCGATCGCTCATATGTTCAGCTGTCACGGTCAGTGGCAGAGTAAGCAGTGTTTACTATGCTACTATGCCACCGTTTATGAATGAATGAGAGCTGCTATTCAGAGGCTTCCATCCATTAATAAGTATTGCAGCTGAGCCTGCGGAGAAAGGGACTGAACTCTTCAGTCCTTTTCTCTGTCTAAAAAAAAAAGAGACATTAGAGGTTTGTTTAGACCCCTGATGTCTCTCCAAAGACCCCCCTATAAAAAAAATGTGTAAAAAATAAAAATACATAAAAATCATAGCAAGACCTCTTTCACACAGGTACCTCCATGGGACGGAGTTCGCTTGTTCAGCGGGAGATCAGTCTGCTAATCCTCCGCAGTGCAGAGCAGAGATGGACACAGTCCCAACTGTTTTTTTGCAGGCAGGATCAGATAGTGACGGATGTCAGCGGACATGTCACCACTGACATCCGTCGCTCCATAGGTGAGACTGGAGGGTCCGATCAAGTCTGCCTGAAAAACTGACAGGTGGACTGCCCTGAATCGCCCTTGCCTCTGAAGCCCGAGGCAAACCTCCAGAGGCTACTGACAGATTGTGAGGAAAGTGATGCGATGCCTCCTCACCACCTATTTTAACCCCATTTTTGCTAACAAATGAACGACAACCACATGCCGCCCCCCCCAACAGCCGTAAGTCTAAACAAAGCCTAGAGCCTTGTTCGCGACGGGCATACCACTACAGGGCCATGTTTAGCTGCAAAGGGATGCACAGGTGTTCCATGCATCCCCATGCAGGCAATGCCATTGATGTCAATTGGGACACAGCAGCTGCATGGGAATGAACAGGTGTTTCATGCATTCCTTTGCTGGCATTCCTTTGCTGGCAGTCCCATTCATGTCAATTGAAATGCAGCTGCTACAAGGACACAGCCACTACTCCCAACTTGACATCTGTGTGGGTGCATGTCCCTGAACTCACACTGTCTGCGTTTGGGTCCATGCACCTACACCCACGTGGGTGTCAGATCTGTCCTTGCAGCTGCTGTGTCCCATAGTCCTTAGTAGTAATTACCTAAGATATATTGTGTTTATGCGTGCAAATTAGGATTTTAGTGGGGTTTTTTTTGTGAAAATAGTGATTTGATCAACATTTCCGCAAAAATTGCAGGGCTTTAAAAATCAGTAGCACCTTCTTTTAATTCTACTGGTCATGCGCTTTCAGTAAATATATGGTTTGGGGGTTCTTTCACAAACTCTGAATGCTGTAAGGCAAAAATTAAAACCTTCAGATTTTTTTAAAAATTTGGATTTATACATTTTTGCATACATTCGATATTAACCATTTTGCAAAAAGGCACAATGTAAATGAATGTAATTACAAATATTTGTTATTTATCAACTCCATATAGGTTAAACTTTTATATTAAGTTGGAATTTAGTAGGAATTTTGTAAAATTAGCTGTGTTTTTTTCTGCTTATAATGGTTTTGATGTATTTTTAGCAACAATATTGTTTTGATAAACATTTGCGCAAATACTGTGTGGCCTAAAAAATCAGTAGCACCTTCTTTCTATACTACTGGTCATGCGCTTTCAGAAAATATATGTTTTGGTGGGTCTTTCACAAACTCTGAATGCTGTAAGGGAAAAATGAAAACCTTCAGATTTTTTGAGAAATTTGGATATTTAAATTTTTGCGTACGTTCGATTTTCACCATTTTGCAAAAAGGCGCAATGTAAAAATTAAAATTCTTTGTTATTTATTAACTCCATACAGGTTAAGCTTTTACATTTAGTAGGGATTTAGCAGGCATTTTGTCAAATTAGCTGTGTTTTTATCTGCTAATAATGGTTTTAGTTTATTTTTTTGCAAATATATTGATTTGATAAACATTTACGCAAATACCGCGGGGTATAAAAAAAATCAGTAGCACATTCTTTTCATTCTAGAGATCATATGCTTTTAGAAAATATATGGTTTTGCGGGTCTTTTACAAACTCTGAAAGCTATAAGTAAAAAATAAAAAAGCAAAGGAAAATTTGCAAAAATGGTCTGGCTACCTGAGTGTACAAAATGGAGCACAGGGCCTGGCAGCGAAAGGTTAAACACAAGTCTCATGGGACCACAGGTAACAGCAGAACCTTATAAGTTAAAGTAATCAAACTACATGTACCAGGATACCTGCTGATCTTTGGGACTAGAGGTGACAGATCTGTAGCAATGCAGAAGATCTGTGACATAGACCTAATTTAAAATCTTAGAGGAAGAGTACAGCCAAAGCTCATTTGGCTGTAATTCTACTGTGGATCACAGGAGTGCAGATCATTCTGCACTTCTGTGACCCGTTTTCAGCAGACAGCGGGCTGAAGCCAGCTGTTGGCTGGCGTCACAGAGCCGGTCCAGGCTCGGGCAAGATCACGAACATATGGACGAGATCCGTCCACATGCCTGGACCGGCACCTGGCTCAGCCTCTTGGCGAGCTGCTGAGAACCTGAGCCTGCCACTTCCGCCCCCTCCACAGCCCAGACTGACAGTCACCAGTTCTCTGCTCAGGGAGCTGTGGGAACCGAGTGGCAGTGTTTGGTTCCCAGTGTTAGAGCTAGTAATCTTAACAATCGATGTAGTAACACTGACACACATTCATTATATATATATATATATATTGATTTATTTAAATAGAGCAACAATTATTCTAATCAATTTTAATCAAACTTCCATCTCACAATAATATAAAAACTATGTAAGACAGGAGATGCTTATTCATATTGTCACTGGTAATAGGGGATTCCTGGACTTTCTGAGGCACAAACTCGTTAATGCCAAAACTCATACATGTCAGATCAGAACACACAGACCACACAACATAGAACATCTAGCACCCAATAAATAGGAAACTCAGTACAAACTCAAATGACTGCACCAATATTAGCTAATGGGGAGTGGAACCTATAAATATTTACATATGAAAACAGACTAATAAAACGGAAGAACACTATTTGAAAATACTTCCATTGTGAATTGTCTTTGAAGGCTGTGATCTCCTTTTGTTCTGTAAGCCTTAAAGCAGAACTCTGGCGAAAAACTTTTTTCCATGTCCTTGTTGACCTTCACCAACTTTGCCATCCATGTTCTGAGCTCTGTAGTTCCTCTGTAATAGGCTGCTGAACTTGCTGAAAAAACGTTATTGCCTGGTGACTTCCTGTTTTTAAGACTGCTGGCTTCTATCCCTCTCCTAAGCTCAGCCAGCGGTCTGACACTCCCCCTTGTAGTTCAATCCACAGCGAGCAGGGAGTTCTATTTCCTGCAGTGGGTGGAGGGGTCCCGCCGCCCATGGAGGTGGTCTACTCCTCCTTCTCTCTCCTCCCTCCTCCTCCTCTGCTCCCTGACAGCAATCCGAAACCCCCCCCGCTGCCGCTGCTATCTCCTTACATAGCCTGATCGTTATTACAAATCACCGGATGACACAGCATGGATCTCTGACTGTGACAGGTATTGTATGCGAGAACACTGGTCACTGTAATGTGACTGGAGATTACAGTGACCGGTGTTCTCGCATACAATACCTGTCACAGCCAGAGATCCATGCTGTGTCATCCGGTGATTTGTGATAATGATCCCCCTATGCACTGGGGGCCACTGATGAGTTGCACTGGGGGCCACTGATGAGCTGCACTGGGGGGCCACTGACGAGCTGCACTGGGGGGGCCACTGACGAGCTGCACTGGGGGGGCCACTGACGAGCTGCACTGGGGGGGCCCCTGACGAGCTGCACTGGGAGCCCCTGACGAGCTGCACTGGGGGCCCCTGACGAGCTGCACTGGGGGCCACTGATTGCTGTTGGAACAATCTCAAAGCTGCAGCAGGAGCAATATTTCTAATACTGAGTTACAGCAGAGTACAGTGTGTGAAATATATATAGTTATGGGATGTGTCTACAGTTTAGTAATGATTACATAAAGTAAGGGCAATATGACTGACTATCTATATGACTATGACTGTTGTGACTGGAGGGGAGAGAACAGACATGCTTTCCATTTATAAGGGGCTGTAACATATCATACCGTGTGTTATGTAAGGCTTGCTGGCTGCAGAATGAGGGGTGTGATTTATGTTAAAGTGGGTCTGTTCACATTTACATGTACAAGCCTAGTGTACCTCCCACATTCATTATAATTTGCAAAGCATGATGGGAAATGTAGTCTGATTACAGTGTAATCAGAGAGGAGGATATGATGCAATCACTGTTCTAACACCTCCTCTGGGGTAGAATACAGGCTGCATTTTTTGAATCACAAAGCTGACTTCCTGAAAATTCAGTCAGACATATCTCTTAAACTGTAAGAAGTTTCACAAATGTAATAACTGTTTAGTGTTTTGTGTGTGTGTGTGTGTGTGTGTGTGTGTGTGTGTGTGTGGGGGGGGTGTACTAATGGGGGATTTTTTGAAAATCCCAGAATTCTGCTTTAATCAAACCAGGTCATGGATCTAATCTGAGGGATAAGCATTAATAAAATTTAGTAACAAAACCTAAAACTTTCCTCCTAAAAATAAACCAAAGGTTAGAGATATTTAGCATATAGTAAGTAATAGTAGGTGGTGGGTGGTATGTCCTAATAGATACGGCACCTCATCCCTAAATGATAGTATATTGGAGGGACAAGGAAAATGGGATTATTGCGGTGCCACAAATAGATTAGAACACGTTTTTATAAAATTATATTTTTTTTTAATATATAAATCTAAAAAGTACACATAATTAATACATATACATTCTGAACAGATGAAATCAATCATATACAAGTAACCATCGAAATATTGACCGACACCAAAGATGATAAAAGGTAGTCGATAATTAATTCATCCCAACTAGTTTCGCCAATACATTGGCTTCATCAGTGGAATAAACAGTTAATACAAACGAATAAAAATGGCACGTGCCAAACTCACGGGACTCAAAGTCAGTACCATCAAGTAAGCGGGGACAATAGTCGAACCCAACCCTGTAATTGGCTACAGGGGGCCCAGGAGGTGCCTAGAAAGACCTATTTACACATATAAAAGGCACAGGTAAATGCGCTGGGTGGATAACAATGCTGTGATCAATGCGTAGATCAAGAAATATCCATAATGGCCTGGGAAGCAAACAAAAGCAAAGGCCAATGTTAATAGTAAGGTGCACAGTGCACTTGGGGTGCAGCCTTCAGAGAAACTTGACAGGGGAACCCCTCACATAAAGCCAAGCCTCCAGATGGATCCAAGGGATATTATTGTCTTAATGAAGCACAACCAGACCGCAGCACATACCCAGCAGCAAGTCACTTTTCCTTGTCCCTCCCATATAGTAAGTACTGTATTTCGAACATTTTCTTTCTTAGATGTTTTAACAGTGCACTTTTTCTAATATCAAAAATTGTTGACGTCAAATGAATTATTACCACGTGGATTTTAATTATGGTATACCATTACTATCCAAAAAAAATATTGTACACCATGGTTAAAAATGAGCAGCTCAAAATAAACAAAATGGTAAGTTACCATTCGTCTGCAAGAAAGTTATACTTCAGCATACTAAACACATTGGAAAACTCTTCAAAACTGGATTGATTCACTTTCCTTTCTTATCAATTTTATTAACTGCATTGGGTGTGGCTCCAAAGACCAAATTATTAGTTACCCCAGCAAGTGTTTTTATTCCTAATTTTGGGCTTACAGTTTTCTTACATTTACCTTTTTCAAAATAAGCAATATAATATTTTACTTTTTTTTTTTCCACATTAAATTTACCACATTCCTAAATTGGAAAGTACAAAATGACTACACGTTGCTCCCCAGTTAACTCTTTCACTCCCTGTCACAGTGTCACCAAGTGCAATTTTCAGATTTTTCACTGATCACTGTACTGTCATTTGTGACACTAATCAGCGTTTGGGTACCCCCCTAACCCCCCATAATAAAGGTTTAACCCCTTGATGACCCCCTGTCACCAGTGATCACCGTATTAGTGTCACGGGTGACGCTTGTTAGTTATATTTTTATAGCCTTAGAGTACCTGCCGTATATTACCTAATAAAGGTTTAACCCCCTGATCACCCGGCGGGTGACATCAGTTAGGTTTTAGTGTCAGTTAGGGTCTGCGTCGCCCCAGGCAGCATCAGTGCCAGTAGTGCTAACACCCACGCACACACCATACACCTCCCTTAGTAGTATATTGTGTGAACGGATTAATATCTTTGATCTGATCAGATCTACACTAGCATCTCCAGTTTTTAGGGTTGCCAAAAATGCAGTGGTAGCGGGATCAGCCCAGATACCTGCTAGCACCTGCGTTTAGCCCCTAAGCCCAGTCTACCTAAGTGCAGTATCAATTGATCACTGTCACTTACAAAACACTAAACACATAACTGCAGTGTTCGCAGAGTCAGGCCTGATCCCTGCAAACGCTAACAGGTTTTTTGGTAGCGTTTGAAGCAGTCGCTGACAATCAGGTGCTCTTTTTTTCCTGTGAGTTTCACTAGTACCAGTAACTTTAGAGGCCACAATGTCCAATCGAAGGTACAATAGTGAAGAGGCCTACATGTTTCTGAGAATGACAGATGAGAGTGAAGAGGAAGTCACCCATCTGTCAGATTTAGGCTTAGAATACGATCCAGTAGTTAGCAGCAGGACCCTGACAGATAGCTCTGACGACGGAGTGGTGGTCCCTGCTAAGGTCAGGCGTACCCGACCCCGCTCTTCTGTTGTTGAGGTGCAAGAACCACAGGGCTCTTGCATGGAGCAGAGAGCCAGTACTAGTGCTGCTCATCCTTCTGGTGAACTGCCAAGCACCAGCAGCCTAGTACGTCCTGGTCCTACATCCAGGACTGCAGTATCACGTGTTGACGTGGCGAGTCCCATAAGTGCAGTTCAAGCTGGTGCGGTGGCTAGCACAAGTAGTGTCCCGCAGCCACCAAGAAAACAAACACAGGCCCGTCGAGCCCATAGTGCCCTTCCTGCAGAATATGCCAATTCTAATTGGGAGCCCACCACTTCTGCAGCACCCGTACTTCCCCATTCACTGGCCAACCCGGAATTCAGGTGGAAACAGTTGATTTTACATCACTTGTGTTGTGCTGTTTTTCACGGAAGATCTCTATAGATTTATGGTGGACCAAAGCAATTTGTATGCTGGTCAATTCAACAATGAACTCTGTCGTCCTCGGGGAGACCCTGAATACGATTGGCTCCACAAAATTCGGCCCCTCATAAACCACTTCAACCAACAATTTGCAGCCTTGTTTACTCCCGATCGAGTTGTCTGCATTGATGAGTCCCTGATTAAGTTCTCTGGCCGCTTGTCTTTCAAACAGTATCTTCCCAGCAACCATGCCAGATATGGGATCAAGATGTTTAAGCTCTGTGACAGGGCAACAGGCTATACATAAAGTTTTATGGTTTACGAGGGAAAAGATAGTCACGTGGAGCCGGAGAACTGCCCAAACTACATAGGGAGCGCTGGTAAAATTGTGTGGGACTTGGTGTCACCCTTATTCGAAAAGGGGTACCACTTGTATGTGGACAATTATTACATGAGCGTGCCACTTTTTCATCACTTGTTTGATCATGGAATTGGCGCATGTGGCACCGTGCAATCTAATCTCCGGGGCTTACCCCAGCTGCTTGTAGATTCCCGTCTTAGGCTGGGGGAGAGAGCCTGCTTGAAAAGTAATCATTTGCTCGCAGTGAAGTGAAGGGATAATCGGAATGTTTTCATTCTGTCCTCCCTTCGCGCAGATACAACAGTCCAAATTCCAACAGTGACTGTTGTTGTGGAGAAACCCCTCTGTGTCCAGGAATACAACCTTAATATGGGAGGGGTGGACCTCAATGACCAGTTAATGGCACCGTACTTAATTGCCCATAAGGCCAGACACTGGTACAAAAAAAAGTGTCTGTATACGTATTCCAATTGGCTCTGCTGAACGCTTATGTGCTATACAAGGCATCAGGACGAACTGTATCCTTCCTTAAATTCCAAATCATCACAGCTCTTTGGTTTCCAGATGGTGCTGTGGTCCAACTTCCCAACGCAAATGCAGTGAGCCGGCTGCATGAGAGGCATTTTCCGTATGTCCTTTCTGGTACCCCTCCCCAACGATCACCCCAAAGAAGATGTTATATCTGTAGAAAACGCGGATATAGGTGTGTCCTCCTGTCCTAACCAACCTGGTCTTTGCATCAGTGAATGTTTCGAACGCTACCACACACTAGTGGAGTATTAGTGTAGGGAACAGCGCTGCACAGACTAGGACACACTTTCACAGGGTCTCCAAAGATGCCATCGCATTTTGAAAGACCCAAACCGAACCATTACAGTTAGTTACAAATAAAAGTGTAAAAAAATAAAAATAAAAAAAAGAGCCAAAATTAGATGTCGTTTTATTGTTCTTCTTTCTCTATTCTCTCTCTATTGTTCTCTCTCTATTACTGTATTTTATAACTACAATGTTTTATTGTTACTATGTTTTATCATGTTTGCTTTTCAGGTATGTAATTATTTTATACTTTACTGTGTTTTATTGTTAACCATTATTTTCTTTTTAGGTACGCCATTTGGCTGCAGCACTGATTTATTTATCTTGACAGTAACAGCAATTGCTCTCACGATATGTAAATCAGCGACTCCAGCGCTGTAGGCGGTGATTTCACCACCACAGTTAAAAAAAAGAGCATATACACCAAATCATGGGGGCAGGGGTGGTTGTTTTATTGAGTTAATGTTTTATTGTTACCTTTGTTTGCTTTTCAGGTAAGCCATTCAACTGCAGCACTGATTTATTTATCTTGACAGCAACAGCTTTTGCTCTCACGATACGCAAATCAGTGACCCCAGTGCTGTAGGAGGTGATTTCACCACCACAGTTTAAAAAAAACGGTGCATGTATGCCCATCATTAGAAGTGGGTGGATGCAGAGCGGTATTCCAATGGTGGGCATACCCACCAATCAATCTCTTTTTTTGTTCAGCCCACAGGCTGCATGAAAAAAAGAACATTACAATATAGGCCCAACAAGGACCAGCAACGTACTGGTATGTTGCTGGACTTAGAATTTTTATACCAGAGTGATGCCTGCAGGTTTAGGTATTATCTTGGTATCGTTCTTTTCAGCCAGCGGTTGGCTTTCATGTAAAAGAAATCCTAGCGGCTAATTAGCCGCTAGACTGCTTTTACAAGCAGTGGAAGGGAAGGTCCCATCCCCCCTCCTGCCGCCTTACATGATTTTCTTGGGCTCTCCTGTCCCACTGGGGAACCTGAGAATGCAGCCATTGGTTCCACCAGCTGACCATAGAGCTGATCGAAAACCAGAACGGCTCCAATCATCTTTATAGCATCTCTATAGCCTAAGAAACCGGAAGCTTTGAGCATTTCATGACTTCGGTTTCGGCGGATATAAACAGAACCATTGGGAAATTGGAAAAGCATCTTATCACACAGATCTTGGTGTGGTCAGATGCTTTGAGGGCAGAGAAGAGATCTAGAGCCTAATAGACCTCAATTTTTTTCAAAAAAGAGTACCTGTCACTACCTTTAACTATCATCAGGGATATTTACATTCCCTGTGATAACAATAAAAATTATAAAAAAAATGAAAGGAACAGTGTAAAAATGAAATAAAAAGGCAAAGGCGAACGCAAGCATCGGTCTCGTGTCATATGTAAGTAGCAATTGCATCATGCATGTGAGGTATCACTGCAAACGTCAGATCAAGTGCAGTAATTCTAACAGTAGACCTCCTCTGTAAATCTAAAGTGGTAACCTGTAAAGTCTTTTAAAAATGTATGTAGTTGTGTGCAATTTTAAAGCATGTCGTGTTTGGTATCTATGTACTCAGCATAAGATCATATTTTATTTTCTACCAAACATTTGGGCAATATAGTGTGTTTTAGTGCATTAAAATTCCAAAAAGTGTTTCAGTGTTACAGCATTGCATGACCGCGCAATTACCAGTTAAAGCAGCGCAGTGCCAAATTGTAAAAAGTGCTCTGGTCGGGAAGGGGGTAAAACCTTCCGGGGGGTGAAGTGGTTAAGGTCACAATTTACACACAAAATATTTTCTGCTTCTAGATGTTGCCATGACCAGCATGGCACTGACTCGTTACCTTTACTTGCACTCATGGCAAAGTCACATCACTTTAAAACATAATAAACAAACACAAAACAAATCATTATGCAACCAATATTCAATCAGTGTTATCAAATGTTTTGCTGATACAGCACTTTAGGCACATTAATACAGTTTACATAAAATCCATCGATCTCGCACACCTCTACGCGACAAACATACCCTCGCAATTAGCTAGTTTAAACGCTAGACAAAATATTAGCACATTTCTCTAGTAAAGCTCTTTTTCTGGGCTGTACCTCAAACATTTACCAAGTTCAATATAGGTATCATTTCTCTTTCTTTTCCTCGATTTTTTTTTCTCTGGTGTTCACATTTACATTAGGCTTTAATCCATGCCTCTACTTAGGCCATTGTAAGTAGGCAGGATGGTAGTTTAGGGTATAATGTGCTTACAGTTATTTCAGCAATGTTATTTATTAGGTGCATTTTCATATACAGGGCAATAAGTGTCTTTCATTCCTTTTTTAAACATTTTGTTCACATTGTTCAATTGTCCTAGATTTGAAAATATCTGGGCAGCACTTTTTACATTCTTTCCAGAGCTTAAGGTCAAATTTTCCTTCTAGGGGTATTAAATCCCTGTGTGCCTTGGTTCCATTCCTTGAGGGACTTGGCCACTCCTGTTCCAAATTTAAATATATCATATCATATAATCTTTAGCAATCCGGGAGGAGCTCTCATGGGATCACACAGATCCCCATCTGGAGTGCACATGGTGGTACAATTCCCCATCTCGCAGTGGTAAGACTTCCTCAAGAATTAATCTATTACTAAGCCCCCACGGTCACAAAGACATGATATACTGAGAAAATAGCAGGAACTGTATATCTGGGCCCCAATCCCAGCCAGTGATATATACCAGCAGGGCTTTTTTTCTGCCGGAACAAGGCGGAACGGCATTCCGCCACCTCTGGCAGCCCTGTCCTCTCCATCCAGTCACTGAACACAGAAGGCGGTAGAGGAGGTGTTTGCACTACTGGCTTCTTCCACCGGCTTCTGTGTCCTATTGTCAGGACACGTGTATATGTCAGTCAGTGCCCGTGTCCCCACGCCGCATCTGCTGCATTTTTTTACTTTTTCTGGAGCTTCGGGAGTTGTGGTTCCCGTCCCGCCCAGCCCTGCGGCTCCCGTCCCGTCCAGCCCTGCCCTGCCTTCCTGTCAGACATGTGTAGCTCAGAGCCAAGTGTAGTGTTCGGCCGGAACTGCACTGTGTTGGAAAAAAGCCTGCATGCTCTAAATGGACCAATGATAGCTGCACTGCAAGCTATGGAAAGGAGGTGAGTGGACTACTATTGAGGGAAAGGGGGGGCAAGTGGAATCTGCAGGGGAGGTGATAGCTGTGGACCACAGTGGAGGTGAATTTGTGAAGAGGGGAGTGAAGTTGTTAGAGCTAGAAAGGGGGAGAGGTTGTGAGAGCTGAGTAGTGGGGAGGGGGGCAGGTGGTACGGTGGCAAGAGCTGGTAAGGGGGGGTTGGCAGGTTGTTTATAGGTGACAGGGAATGTAGAGGTGAAAGTTGGAGAGCTGAAGAGATGAAAGCTGTGGATTGGGGTAATCTGTAGATGGGGGTGCAGTAGTGAAATGTGAAAGGGGTAGAGACAAGCTTTAGTTGTGGACTGGGAGTGTAAGCTGTAGATGTGGGGCTGCAGAGTTGAGTTGACAGGGGGTACAAAGGTGAGTTGTGGGGGGGTGCTAAGATGACATGTGGACAGGGGTGCAGAATTGAGGAGGGACAGGGGAAAGAAGAGGTGTGTTGCAGATGGAGGGAAGAAGTGGTGAGTAGTGAATGGGGGGAAGAAGTGGTGAGCTGCAGACAGGGGAGAGAGAAGTGGTGAGCTGTGGATTGAGTGAAAAAAAGGTGAGCTACGGGGGGAGAAAGAGGTGAGCTGTGGACTGAGGGAAGAAGAGGTGAGCTACGGGGGTAAGAAGAGGTGAGCTGTGGACAGACGGGAAGAAGAGGTTAGCTGTGGACAGGAGGGGAGAAGAGGTGAGCTGTGGACAGGAGGGAAGAAGAGGCAAGCTGTGGACAGGAGGGAAAAAGAGGCGAGCTGTTGACAGGAGGGAAAAAGAGGTGAGCTGTGGATAGGAGGGAAGAAGAGGTGAGCTGTGGACAGGAGGAAAGAAGAGGTGAGCTGTGGACAGGAGGGAAGAAAAGGTGAACTGTGGACTGAGGGAAGAAGAGATGAGCTATGGGGGGAAGAGGTGAGCTGTTGACAGGAGGGAAGAAGAGGTGAGCTGTGGACAGGAGGAAAGAAGAGGTGAGCTGTGGACAGGAGGGAAAAAGAGGTGAGCTGTGGACAGGAGGGAAGAAAAGGTGAACTGTGGACTGAGGGAACAAGAGATGAGCTACGGGGGGGAAGAGGTGAGCTGTTGACAGGAGGGAAAAAGAGGTAAGCTGTGGACAGGAGGGAAGAAGAGGTAAGCTGTGGACAGGAGGGAAGAAGAGGTGAGCTGTGGACAGGAGGGAAGAAGAAGAAGAGGTGAGCTGTGGACAGGAGGGAAGAAGAGGTGAGCTGTGGACAGGGGAAAGAAGAAGTGAGCTGTGGACAGGGGAAAGAAGAAGCGAGCTGCGGACGGAAGAAGAGGTGAGCTGTGGACAGGGTAAAAAAGAGGTGAGCTGTGGACAGGGGAAGAAAAGGTGAGCTGTGGAAGGGGGGGACATAGATCAGCTGTGGACAAGCTTTGCAGAGGTTAGGTTTGAATGGGAGGCACAGAGGTGAGCAATAGATGGTTACATTGGGGGAGATATGTAAGTACTGTCCGCTGATTTTTTTTTTTCTGTGCCCTGTGTGATACACACACCTCATCACTGCAGAGTACACTTTCCTGAGACCTGTGTGTTATGTGCTCCTAAGTGCCGTACTCTGTGTCTTTATGGCCTACGCGGATTTGGTGCCGCTTTACTTCTCTCCCCGTGGAACAGCATGATTGGGGGTGGAGAGTTGGCTGGGGAGGGTGAGTTCCTGCACCTATTTTCTGAGAAAAAAAGCCCTGTATACCAGAATATATACTTATGTACAACTCAGCCACACAGACTGATCCAGTACAACTCAGGTACACAGACTGATGAAGGGTTCAGACACACAGACCAATGCGGGGTTCAGTCACGCAGACTGATAAGGGGGTTCGGTAATACAGGTTGAAGAAGGAAACTCAGGATTTATAATGTAAAAAGCATTCCTTTCTAAAAAGAGACAGTCCACTTATATGCAAGATACATGGCAGCACATAAAAAAATCAATGCAGTGCAGTACAGTATATCGCAAAAAATCTGTGCTAACCCCAAAATTGCTATCTTATTTAAAACGTGATTTGGGTTCAAAAGTGAACAGCAGAATATTTCCACACAATTCTGCACATATAAAGTGAAATTATTGTCTTTAAATTACAAAAAATATATATATAAACAATAAACTATCCAGTAAGTGAAATGAGACAAATGACAAAAAAGTGCTGCAACCTTAAAAAAAACGGAATTTTCAGTTTTAGCAATATGGTATCTATATTCAGGTGCGCTACTAATGTCACAAACAATCGGACTGAGGGAACTCCCTCAGCCTGGATGTGTATGTGAATTATACCTTTGAGCAACAATAGTAAATAACAAAAAAAGTAACAACACAAATGTTGGATATTGCGCCTTCCAGTGAGGTAATATGTAATTGGTTACAATGTAGCAAAAAAGTCCACTGAAGGAATAGATAGTTGAAGGAAGGCAAATTAAGAAAGTCCTGCAACATAAATATATGTATATGCTTCCTGGGTAAATTAATCCTTTCTCTGTGAACCAGACTCTTGTGATAGAATGAGAAAAGGTACATGTTCAGTGAGTATGCTGGCCATGCAAGAACTGGGATGTTTTCAGCTTCCAGTAATTGTGTACAGATCCTTGCAACATGAGGCCGTGCATTATCATGCTGCAACATGAGGTGATGGTCGTAGATGAATGGCACAACAATTGGTCTCAAGATCTCATCACGGTATCTCTGTGCATTCAAAATGTCATCAATAAAATGTACCTGTGTTCGTTGTCCATTGCATATGCCTGCCCATACCATAACCCCACCGCCACCATGGGCCACTCAATCCACAACGTTGACATCAGCAAGCCGCTCACCCACACAGCGACATACACGCTGTCTGCCATCTGCCCTCTACAGTGAAAACCAGGATTCATCCTTGCAGGTATAGTGATAGAATGCATCCTTGCATTCTATGCATTAAGGTAAAAAACCTTCTGTAGTGAAGCAGCCCGCCAGAGCCCCCCTTTTACTTACCTGAACCAGATCTTTCCAGTGACGACAACGAGACGAGCATCTCCAGCCGCTGTCTTGGGTCCTCGTTGGATAGATTGCTAGCAGCACTAGCCATTGGCTCCTGCTGCTGTCAATCATATCCTGTGACATGGGAGCTGGGGGTGGGGCCAAGTCCTGCTCTCTGTGTCAATGGATGCAGCAGCAGGACTCAAGAGCATGCCCGCAGGGGTGTCCCCTTGGAATGCGGGTCTCCGAGGGGGCACTCGATGCGGGGAGGAGCCAAGAGCGCCTCTGGAGGGACCCCAGAAGAGGAGGATCAGGGCCACTCTGTGCAAAAGCCTTGCACAGAGGAGGTAAGTATACCATGTTTGTTATTTTAAAAAAAACAAACCTTTACAACCCCTTTAAGGCTGGAGACAGATCTGATCTGTCTCCCCCCTGCAGCACTAGATTACTGCTATAGTGATCTATTGCTGGCTGAATGCAGCCAGCAATAAATCACTGTCAGAAGTAATCTGTTGTTGCAGAGCCGGATGACATCTGCTTTATTGTGTAACTAAACTTGAACTTATCTAAGAAGGTAAAGAAAGTACTGTATACTGAACATAGGTTTCCAAGGAAGTGTTTAATGCTGTATCACTTCTGTATCAGAAAGAGTCTTAAGTCTGGTATTCCTGGAATGTAGATGGACTTTGAGTTCCTGGATGCCTATTTCCTCCAACTGAGCATTAAGATTACATGCATGTGCAGGTTTCTCCACTTTTAATGAAAAACATAAATGTGAACGGGCAAAAATAATGTTGTATTAGCATCTTACACAATAGTTATTTTTTTCCTCGTTGTGTCGTGATTGAAAACAAGTGACCTATTGTACTAAAAATGACAAATGTATTAAAACAGAGCTATTGTGCGACTCTGTACATGTCAGGGGCCGCACTTGATCCCTGTGTTTACTCAGTTGACTATACCTGTTATTGACCACAACTAGCGGGAAGAAAAGTATAATGAATAGTCAGCCATGCCCCTCTGCGGCCTGAACACTGCTTGTACTAGTCAGGCAGCCATATCACACCACACAGCTTACCTGCATGTGCACTGATTACAAGTGCAATATACTTTGTGCACTATATCAGACCTAACTTTTAGGGGATGCTTTGCAACTTATGTTATATCACTTATGTGAATGCAGCCTTTAAGGTTTTTTCCACA
Organism: Lithobates clamitans; assembly: GCA_037952925.1. NCBI lineage: Eukaryota > Metazoa > Chordata > Amphibia > Anura > Ranidae > Lithobates > Lithobates clamitans. The sequence goes on along the minus strand of JBBGZY010000503.1, from coordinate 278,775 downwards.
TGTAAATCTCTTAATAAAACATAAAAAGACCCATATAAAAAACAGGTGGCCTTGAAAATTAGACAAAGTATTACTACTACTAATAATATTACCACCATATACACCACTGCACAACCTTGGAAAATATAAGCAGCCATTCACCTTTAACTAGTTGCTGACCACCAACAGTATATTTACTACTATTGTGCACTGCGCGCCACCCCTGGGGCATACAGCGGTACTCGCCATTGGGCTACTGTGAGCGACCCATATACCACGTGATCGTTGAGCGATCGAATGACACCTACTAAACAACAGTCATGAATGGAATCTATTCAAGACATCATTCTTTACTACAGTGTGTGATCTGTGATTGGTCATCACTGATCACATGGTACCTGGGCCAATCACAGTACCTTGTACCATTTGATAGCTGTGGGCCAATCATAGCATCACAATAGTAAACAATGGCCATTAAAGCCATTTATGACAGTTCAAATAATTGCTGTTACAGTGATCACCGAGCTACTCTGATGACAGTAAAAAAATGTTAAAAAGAATTTTAAAAAAATCAATAACAAATTATTTACATTTTTTGTTACATACTGTCACCAGTCAGTATCCCTGATCGCCACCACACCAGTCATATGATGACGCTGTACTGCCCTGGTTACAGTAGATAAACAAAGAATGTGAAAAAAACCCATATTAATTAATTTTCAAAAAAATTGTGACAAAAAAATTACAACTTCAAAAATCTTGCCATGCCTCTTACTAAATACCCCGGACTATCTACTTTTCAAAATGGGTCATTTGGAGGGTATTTGTACTGTCCTGGCATTTTAGGGTCTCAAGAGGTGAGGTCAGTACATCAGGATTGATACATTTTTAAATATATATACAGTACCATAGTTTGTAGACTCTAGAACTTTTACACAGACTAAATAAAATACACTGATTGGTTATTTTTACCAAAATGTAGCAGACCTCATGTTGGCCTAAATTTATGAAGAAAGATTATTTGTTTGCAAAATGTTATAACAGAAACTAAGAAAAATGTGTTTCAGTTTTTTTTTTTAATTTTTGGTATTGTTTTGTTTATATAGCAAAAAATGTAAAAACCCACTGGTGATCAAATACCACCATAAGAAAGCTTTATTTGTGTGAAAAAAAAATATTTAAATGTAATTTTCGTGCAGTGTTGCATGGCCAGCAATTGCCAGTTAAAGTAGCACAGTGCTGAATAGCAAAAAAAATGGCCTGGTCATGAAGGGGGTAAAACCTTCCAGAGGTCAAGTGGTTTAAATAAAAAAAACATATAAATATCACAATGAGAACAGCGCTAATGTCCTCAAAACGTCAACATATGATCACGTGCAAACGGTCCCGATAATAATAATATGGGACGAACAAATACGTGAAAAAAATACTTTGCATAAATTCAATTTGTGCAGTTCACCACGTGATTCATCACCAATCAGAACCCTGCTCACGGATAGTGGTGAACTTCAAATTATAGGTAGCAGTGGTGTATTTTGGTTTTGTGCTGCCCCAGGCAAAACTAACATCAGGTGCTCCCTCCCCCAATCTAAATTTGTCCCACCCCTTCCTGTTTAGCTGGCTTGAAAATAATTGGCTTTTCCAATGAAGTCACTGTTTAGCGGTACCAGCAGCCTCAGCTTTCTGAATACAATGAAGATTAAACAGTGTGGATATGGGAATCCAGTGACTTTCCCTCTGGTAGGCTGGGTGGCTGAAATTGGAAGGGTCTATGCCCAGCTTTACCACTAGGCACAGTAGGCATGTGTCTATAGTCACTAGAGGCAGCTTTTCTGTGTCATTTTTTTTCTCTACCATCAATAAATAGGACTCCTCATCTCATACCAATGTATTTACACATGATCATAATATTCTACGACCAAGAAGACATGAAATGATGAACTGGCATTCATATCTGATTTCTTGTGGTAATCAGGAAGGTGACATATATGGAGGGTTGGTGGAACAGTCTTTGTACAGAGATCCCCTTCTAATAAGAAAGTATACAATATGGTGAGGCAGGGAAGGGCTTAAATGTGACATGTCATGCTCACGTGTCATGTGTTGGTGGCCCATTCTCTGCCCCCCCCCCCCCCCGCTAAGCCTCATCAATTCAGGATAGAAGAGACAGAGGCTGCGGGGGGGGGGGGGGGGGCATGTCTTGGCTGTCAGTGTGGTTCCTCCCCCCCCTGTGGCTGTGGCTGGAAATGTAGTCACTCGACTCCGGCTGTAGCTGGCGAAGAGACGGCTGGTGAAGGAGCCCATAGACTGGTGCGGACACCTGGATCTCTGTGCAGCCTACACATTACTGGAAGAGAAGGATTAAATAGACCTTCAGTGGCCTGGACAGGGCTCAGTGATCTCTTGCTGCTGCTACAAGTGCTGCACCTACCGTTATGGGAAACACGTTGCACAAAACCCTGCCAGGTGAGTCAGCATTGCCCCTGGAGAGAACACTGACAGCATGCACACAGCAGTCTTTCTGCCTCCTGAAAAACACCGCCCAAGGCAATCGCCTTGTTTGCCTCGTGGCAGATATGCCCCTGATAGTGGGCATATCTGCCACGGGGGGGGGGCAGATATGTCCCTGATAGGTTAAAACAAGCATGAAGTCATCAAAGAACCACTTATTTTGAATAGAGACAGAAACGCCAGACGAGGCTTGAAGTGGAGTTCCACCCAGAAGTGGAACTTCCACTCATCGGATTCCTCCCCCCCTCCAGTGTCACAGTTGACACCTTTCAGGGGGGAGGGGGGTGCAGATACCTGTATATTACAGGTATCTGTACCCACTTCCGGCATAGATAGCCACAGAATCTGCGGTTATTTACGCCACTTCCTGTCCCCCCCCCCCCCCCGCTGTCTGCTGGGAAACACACGGGTCCCAGAGACAGCAGGGACCATCCGTGCGCGACTCGCGCATGTGCAGTAGGGAACCGGGAAGTGAAGCCGCAAGCCCTTACTTCCTGATTCCCTTACCGAAGATGGAAGTGGCAGCACCCAAGGACCGAGAGACGGTTCGGCCTCGGATGCCGACATCGCGGGCGCCCTGGACAGGTAAGTGTCCATGTTTTAAAAGTCAGCAGCTGCAGTATTTGTAGCTGCTGACTTTTAAAAAAAAAAATTTGGCGGAGCTCCGCTTTAGCACAGCATTAAGCCTTGTTAAACACCTTTTGCCGGCGTCTGACGTTTTTACAGCTCTAGTGCTAGAGCCTCAGAACGCACTGGTCCTGGTTTTTTTTTTTGCAGCTTAAAAACAGCTATGCCATTTACAGCTCAAAAACGCCATGGTGGGCATGAGGCCATAGGCTAACTTGGAGAGGCGTTTTTAAGCTGCAAAAAACGTTCAAAAAAGCGGCTGCAAAAACGTCCATGGGCATGAGGCCTTACAATGATATCATGGAGGTACCAGAAATAGAGCAGACTGCATAAAGTTTAATGAAACGGTAAACTATAATCGCACAATCTCACAATCAAGATCAAATACCACCAGCATGTTTTATCCATAGGCATCGCAGCATGGCCATAGCAACTAGTGAAATAATCATTTATCAGGGAGTGTATCTCTCTCACCCTTCCACAAGTCTGAAGAGCACCAGCAGCATGCCACATGCAGCATGTGCAATTATGTCACTTCCGATCAATGCTTTTCGATCACATGGTAGATTGCATAAATTGCATTTATAAAGGGGATCTTTTCACTTATTTGTTTATCCCATATTAATATTATTGCGACTACCTGCGTATGATCATATACTAAAGTTTTAATGAAACTCATTATAGTGCTGTTCTTTTTAACCGCTAGGCGACCAGCTGCCGCAGTTATACTGAGGCAGGTTGGCACGGCTGCGCAAATCGCCGTAGCTGTACGTCGCTCCTTTAAGACGTCACAGCAGGCCCGTGCCTGTGCCCATTGCATGTCCTCGGAGCCGATCGCGGGTGCCCGGCCGATGACCGCTGGGCACCCGTGATCGCTCGTGACAGAGCGAGAACCAGGATCTGTGTGTGTAAACACACAAATCCCGGTTCTCTCAGGGGAGAGGAGACCGATCGTGTGCTCATACTAAGTATGAACACCGATCGGTCTCCTCCCATAGTCAGTCCCATCCCCCCTACAGTTAGAACACACCTAGGGAACACAGTTAACACCTTGATCGCCCCCTAGTGTTAACCCCTTTCCTACCAGTGACATTTATACAGTAATCAGTGGCTATTTTTAGCTGTGATTGCTGTATAAATGTCAATGGTCCCAAAATAGTTTCCAAAGTGTCCAATCTGTCCGCAATGTCGCAGTCCTGATAAAAATTGCAGATCGCCGCCATTACTAGTAAAAAAATAATAATAATTATAATAATAAAAATGACATAAATCTATCCATTATTTTGTAGACGCTATAATTTTTGTGCAAACCAATCAATATACGCTTATTGCGTTTTTTTTTTTTTTTTTACCAAAAATATGTAGAATACATATTGGCCTAAACCACAGAGGTGATCAAATACCACCAAAAGAAAGCTCTATTTGTGGGGGAAAAAAAGACATCAATTTTGTTTGAATACAACGTCGCACGACCGCGCAATTGTCGTTTAAAACGACGCAGTGCCGTATCGCAAAAAATGACCTGGTCAGGAAGGGGGTAAATCTTTTCGGGGCTGAAGTGGTTAAAGTACAAATAATAGGGATGAAGTCAGCAGAGATTACTCTCCCACTGCATATAACTTTACATTCCAAGAGGACATTTAGAGAAGGTTAAACAGAGTTTTTAGTGCCAGATCTGCCATCTTTGCCCATATAAACAGAACTGAAATGTGTACAGAAAGATTACCAGGATGAAGGAGGTGTTTGTTATAACTCTGTTTGTAAAATGATCATCTGACTCTGTTTGCAATTACAATTTTATGCAAACAAATGTTAGAAAATAAAAAAAATTAATTTCAGTATCCATCGAACCTGGTATCTGCATTCTTAGCTTATATATTCAAACAATTAGTGGGACTTTCTTGATACTCAACACTTTGGGGTTTATTTATAAGAAAAAAAAAAATCACTATGTGAATATCTGAACATTCATGCAAGTGTAACAAATAATACCCCAATTGCCTAACATTCGATCCTAAGAGAAAAATAGTCCTAAGAACATTTGACCATGAGAGTTAAAAGAACAGTACGTCCAAGGCTATATTGGCCATACTTCTATTTTGGGTCACAGTAATGCACTTACTTTTGTACTTTTGTGACCCAGAGTCAGCTTATAGTGGGAAAAAGCCCACTGCCAGCTGATGTCACAGAGCCACTCCAAACTCAGGAAGGATCCCAAACATATTGTCGGGATCCACCCATCTGCCCAACTGACAGTTGGCTCCTGTTCTCAATGCGTAGGCTGAGAGCTGGAGCCAGCTGCGCCCGCCCCTCCAGCAATGGATAGACGGGCACAGAGCAGTGACTGACAGTCTCTTCTTTCCAGTCCGAGAAGACCAAGAACTGAGCAATCAGTGGTCATGTTCTTATGTCTTGGGGCTGACATGTGAAAGCATAGAGGTATGTGGGTTTGTTAGTGTTTTTTAAAACCACAAACTTCTATTTAAGAGAATAGAAGAAAATTACAAACATTATAGGCCATAAATATTGGACCAGCAGGGAGATCTCTGCACTGTGTACAGTCTATGCAGATTCCTGTATGAACAGCAAAATGAATTGGTGAACCTCCAGCTGCAGTGTGAAATGAAACATTGAGCAGAGGTATTATAGCCAGGGGCGTAGATAAGGGGGGGGTCAGGGGTGTTCAAACACCAACCCCCCCCCCCCCCCCGGAGCATCCTGGCAGAATGCCCAGACAGTGTCCTGAAGCAGGAGAAACAGTTAACAGGACTAAAACTTTAACCACCTACCGCCGCATGTATATATACATCCCCGTGTTAGGCCGGCGGTCAGCTACAAGATAAAAGTGTTCTCTGCAGCGGATTCGCCGCAAGATCACTTTTATTGGTGACGGGAGAGGGCCCGCCCTCCCACCGCGATCCGGTGCCCTCCGCCACTTACCGGAGCCTTCGGTAGCGGCGGAGGCGATCGCGTCTGTCCCCTGGGCTGACATGGAGACGAGTGAGGGGAAGATGGCCCCCACCCATCTCCATGACACTGCAGGGCGGAAGCGACGTCAAAACGTCACTTCCGCCTATAGCTCTTAAAGGCACATTTTTTCAAATTACATTTTTTTTTTTTTTTATTGCATTTAAGTCCAAGTATGAGATCTGAGGACTTTTTGACCCCGGATCTCATATTTAAGAGGACCTGTCATGCTTTTTTCTATTACAAGGGATGTTTACATTCCTTCTAATAAGAATAAAAGTGACCCAAATTTAAAGAAAAAAAAAACAGTGTAAAAATAAATAAGAATTTTTTTTTTTTTAAATGCGCCATCCCAACTAGCTTGTGCGCAGAAGCGAACGCATACGTGAGTAGCGCCCGCATATGAAAACGGTGGTCAAACCACACATGTGAGGCATCGCCACGATCGGTAGAGCGAGAGCAATAATTCTAGCCCTAAACCTCCTCTGTAATGCAAAACATGCAACCTGTAGAATTTTTTAAACGTCGCCTATGGAGATTTTTGAGGGCGAAAGTTTGACGCCATTCCACGAGCGGGCGCAATTTTGAAGCGTGACATGTTGGGTATCAATTTACTCGGTGTAACATTATCTTTCACAATTTAAAAAAAAATGGGCTAACTTTACTGTTATCTTATTTTTTTATTCAAAAAAGTTAATTTTTTCCCAAAAAAAAGTGCGCTTGTAAGACCGCTGCGCAAATACGGTGTGAAAAAAAGTATTGCAATGACCGCCATTTTATTCTCTAGGGTGTTAGAAAAAAAAACAATATATAATGTTTGGGGGTTCTAGGTAATGTTCTAGCAAAAAAAAACTGTTTTAAACATGTAAACACCAAAATCTCAAAACGAGGCTGGTCTTTAATAAAATAGCTGACAGAGTGCAGATTCCTGTACGAACAGCCAAATGAATTGGTGAACCTCCAGCTGCAGTGTGAAGTGAAACATTGAGCAGAGGTATTATAGCCACTGCTAAGTGTGACAGCTTTCTCCTGGTTGTTAGGGAAACAGCACCTGCTGGCGTCCTAACAACCGGTGACTCATGCCCGCCTGGCACACTCAGTCAGCTAGGGTTTCCTGACTGACAAATAATGTAAACAAACAGCGGTGATAGTATAAAAAAATGGAATGGGGTCCTCCGGAAGTGCTGACCACCTTACAAAAAAGATAAAACTGTCAAAGTTAGTAATAGAACCAATGTTTATGTTCTGCTGCAATTTCCTGTAACTTTTTTTTGTGTTGTATTAAACTGCATCAGATTTGTATTGTTTTTCAGTTTGTTGACGTCAAGTGGCAGTTTTGGGCCACTGCTACATGTTTGTTATGTGATTTTGGTATCTTCCTCTGTCCTTCACTCCCAATTATAGCCATTTAGTTTAGCCTTAGCTAGACCCTCCCTACTTCTTCAACGTAACCTTGGTCAGTGTTAGTTATTCACAGAGACAGACCTTAGGAAAGTCATTGTCTTCTTACACTTCAAAGGACTGGAAAAACATCCTCTGTACTGCAATTAGCTGAAGTATACTTGTGTTGGATTCAACTTCTATGTCTTTTTGAAGAGTTAAGCTGCCTGTAGATGGACAAAGTCAGCGGGTGACCATACTGTCCACACAGACTGGGTCTAAGGGAGTATGTCAAAGCATAAAGCAGCATTTAGAACACAACAATTTATAATATTTGATATGGAATGGAACGACTCTCAGCAGTGGTATTAATAATCAGGATCAAGGTGCCCAACAATATGTATTTAGGAGCCACATCATACACAGATGTGCCCCTGCCATAGAGAGTCCAACAGGTACGCATGAATATTATGGGGTATAAAACCAAGTGTGGGCGATAAATCTCCTGCCAAGCCCTGTAAATATTTGAAGAAACAAGCAGGTTTTATACCAACCGGTTTCCACCTACTGCCAAACCACGCATTAAGAAAATCTTATTTGCATTATTGGTCTGAATGACCTTGCTTCAATGGAAATTATAGTTCATTTTGAAATGACAATAACTGTAAAAACACTGCTGGAGGAACAGAGTATGGGAGGAACTTTACTGGCCTGGCAGCAGAACAAAGTACACAAAGCAAAGTACACCTGCCCTTTACGTGGCATTGTTATCTTTTGATACCGGTTGCATTTCTCTATTTGCCAGGTGAAAAAGTTTAAACTTGAAAAACTATAGCAGCTCCACCTGCCATTGTTTTCCTGCAGCCAGGCTGGGAAAGTGCTGGGTCATGTGACAGCTGTATATCGATTAGAAAAAAGGTACTAATTATAGTGGCATCACCTACATACAGAAATTGCAGGGACAATGTAAATGAAACAGTCCTTAAAGAGGAACTGCAGTCTGCTCACATAATTTGTAATAAAAACATCTTTGCCATTCTTAAAGCGGAAGTCCACCTAAAAAAAAAATATTAAAAGCCAGCAGCTACAAATACTGCAGCTGCTGACTTTTAATACATGGCCACTTACCTGTCCCAGGGTCCAGCGATGTCGGCAGCCGACGCCGATAAATCGCTCAACTCTCGGCAGCTGCCGCCGCCATCCTAGGTGAGGGAATCAGGAAGTGAAGCGTTGCGGCTTCACTTCCCTACTGCGCATGCGCGAGTCGCGCTGCGCATCGTAACTGGTCCCCGCTATCTCCTGGGACCTGTGTGTTTCCCAGGAGACAACGCGGAGGGACAGGAAGAGGCATAGACTCCCGTGGGAGTCTATGCCGGAAGTGGGTGCAAATACCTGTTTTAGACAGGGATCTGCACCCCCCTCCCCCCTGAAAGGTGCCAAATATGACACCGGAGGGGGGGAGGGTTCCGAAAAGCGGAAGTTCCATTTTTATGTGGAAATCTGCTTTAAGCTTCCCTCCAACCACTTTGCATATTATTTTACATATACTGTGATTCTGTACTTGCCAAATATGCTGCAGAAATCTCCCTCCACTGAGTCTGGCTGCATCCATTTTAACTGTGGGCAGATGAAGCTGCTGCCTTGTCAGAAACCATGAACCAGACTGAGACAGAAGTACAGTAAAATCACACTTGTTTATTAATAAAAATAAAAAGGTAAATAGAGTAAGCGTAGTCAAAGCATAGCCAGAGTTTAGTAACCAGATCGGGTAATCAGCCAAGCCAGAAGTCAGGGATCCAAGTAGAGGAACAGCAAGCAGGATAAGGAGCCAGAAGGGATGTCAGCAAAGCCAGTCTTTAAACAGGAACGCAGGAGATGGTTTCTTGTGATGTGACCAAGGCGAAGGCAGGAATGAAGTGAGCTGGAGATCTTAAAGTAGGCGGGACTGATGAGCAGATCCACAACAGCTGGTTAACTGTGGAGAGAGATGGGAGCTGGCAATTAGCTGACAGCTGAGCGGCCAGCTCAGAGAAGGAAGGGCTAAGCCAGCCCTGACATGCCTGTTCACTTCCTGGATTCACACCAACACACACCTCCAGCTCTCATTGGCCCTCTTATGACTCATTCCCTCTCGCTTCCTGGCAAACTCTCACGAGAGTGAGAGAGATAGCTGTGCGTGATGTCATAATCCTAGGCTAATGACCAGACAAGAAACAGGAAGTGGGCTGTATTTCTAGTCACCTCAAAACATGGAGTAAGAACTTTAGCTATACTGAAAGAATTATTCTTGACAAAGTTGAAACACTACCTGAACCCTAACTGAATTATCTGACTTACCAGTTTTTAATTTCACGAATCCTTGAGTTGCTATCCATGCCTTGTAAGCACTGTCACCGATATGCAACTTTAGGCTTTTTAAAAAATGGTCAATAGCTAAGCCCTCGTTTCCACCTGTAACCACTTTCACAGAAAGAATAGGGGCTGTGACTGACAGTCTGGCATCACCTGCTCTTTGTTCTGCAATAGACACAAGGACAAGATATCAGCACACAAAAGAGAAACAATGAAAGCAGTTTTTATTTCATTCTGCATTGGTGAGTTGTTTATAACCTGAATAATTTGAAAATAATTTGTTGTGGTTTCTGTAAATACTAGAAAAAGAAAGCTCATCTCATCACTTCTTTTCTTCCTGTTTCACATAGACATAAAATCAAGGTCAAGCACACGAAAAAAAAAAAAAAAAAAAAACGTGTTAAAAAAATAAAATCTAACAACATTTCTAAACCTTTCTCATTTATATATTACTGATTTTTGTGTCCCTGTTAGAGGGATTTCTCTCTCACTTCCTGTTCAGGTAAATGGCAAAGGAAAATTCTCTCATAAGGAAACACAGACATCAATAAGGCTCCATTCACATTTGTACAATTGAAAAAAAATGTGCGATTTCCATTGCAACTTAACAGTGCGACTTGATGCGACTTTGGATGAGTGCGACTTTGTTACGATTTTTGGCTTTGATCAATGTGATTGTTTTGTTTGTGTTCTACAAAGTCAAAAACTTTCCAAATTCTTACCCTTCCACACCCTATCCCAAACTAAAATAAAAATGGTTGAAGCTGTGCTTTAATGGAGGGCCTAATAATTGATTTCTGTTTTCGTACCACTAGTTTCATGAATGTGGCAGGGAGCCTTTTATAGTCATTTTACCTTTATTTCATTTATACTTTTTTTTCTACTTTCAAATTTTACTTTTTTTTTCCCCGTTTCCAGTGGACATTTCACATACAATATTTAATTATGCAGTGTGTGGTACCAAAAGTTTTTTTGGGGTCATGAAAAAGAAGTAATTGAGTACATTCACACTGACCTATAGCTCCATTTATTTTTGTTTGCACATGCATAGTTCATAGTAGGTGAGGCTGAAAAAAGACATTAGTCCATTAAGTCCAACCTATGTGTGTGATTTTATGCTTGTCGTGAGTCACATTAGAGATTACTTATCTCCATTGCAAACATACAACCTCATTACCAGTGTGCATATACCATTAACGTTAACCTTTAATTTGCACTTGCAGGGCAAAACTAGATGAGCTCAGGCGTGTTCGCAAACAGCACGTGCAGAGCCCGCCAGGAAGTCGGCACTGCAGAGCGCTGATCACAGGCAGTGAGACACTGGGGGTTATTTACAAAATTCCTTTTGTAAATAACCCCCAGTGTCTCACTGCTTGTGATTAACACTCCGCAGTGCCGACTTCCTGGCGGGCTCTGCACGTGCTGCTTGCGAACACACCACTTTGCACTACAAGTGCAAACTACAAGTGCAAAGTGCACTTGAAATTACACTGAAAGTGCACTTGGAAGTGCAGTCGCTGTAAATCTGAGGGGTAGATCTGAAATTAGGGGAAGCTCTGCTGATTTTATCATCCAATCATGTACAAGCTAAAATGCGTTTTTTTATTTTCCTTGCATGTCCCCCTCGGATCTACAGCCACTGCACATCCAGAGCAATTTCAAGTGCATTTTGCACTTGTAGTGCAAAGTGGATTTTCCTTTCGTAAATAACCCCCATTGTCCCGATGCACGGCTGCAGAGATCGGGAAATGTCTCACTGCTTGTGATTAGTGCTCCCCAGTGCCAACTTCCTGGCGGGCTCTGCACGTGCTGTTTGCGAACACACCTGAGATCATCCTTATTTAACAACTACCCCTGAAGCTGCTTATACTCCTTTTCCTTAAGAGGCGTATCTAGTGAAAATGGCGCCTATGGCAAGCACTGAAACTGCGCCCCTGTCAAAACAAACAAAAAAGAAAAACAGCTAACAAAACTACAAGTCCAGCTCTTTAATCTTTAAATGAACAAATTATGGATTGGCACTACATAAAGTGCCCAAAGGCCCGATGGGTCAGTCCGCCCCTGCTCATTAAAAAGTTCATGTACTGCAAACTTTGCACTGCATGAACTTTCGCTGAATGTAGAATGTTTAACCACTTCAATACCAGGCACTTATACACCTTCCTGCCCAGACCAATTTTTCTGCTTTCAGTGCTGTCGCAGTTTGGATGACAATTGCGCCATCATCCATCACTGTACCCAAACTAAATTTTTATCATTTTGTTCCCACAAATAGAGCTTTCTTTTAGTGGTATTTGATCACCTCTGCGGTTTTTATTTTTTGCTAAACAAATAAAAAAAGACCGAAAATTTAAAAAAAAAAAGTTTTGCTTTTGTTTCTGTTAAAAAAATTTGTAAATAAGTAAGTTTTCTCTTTCACTGACGGGCACTGATAAGGCGGCACTGACAGGCACTGATACGGCGGCACCAATGAGCGGGCACTGACGGGCACTGATATGCGGCACTGATGGGCACTGGTAGGCGGCATTGATGGGTGGCACTGATATGCATCACTGCTGGGCATTGATAGGCGGCACTGATGGCCACTCATGGTTGGCACTGATGGGCAACACTGATGGGCACTGAAAGGCGGCACTGATGGGCACTGATAGGCGGCACTGATGGGCACTGATACGTGGCACTGATATGAGGCACTGACAGGCATCCCTGGTGGCACTGGCAGTGGTAGGCATTGGAGTGGGCACAGATTGGCAGCTGCCTGGGCACAGATTGGTATTTCGCTGGGGGTCTAGGGGGCTTCCCTTGTGGTCCTGGCGGCTTCCCTGGTGGTCCTGGGTGGGATCTGAGGGGGGGGGGCTGTGCTGATAAACAATCATCACAGACTCCCCCTGTCAGGAGTGCAGCCGATCGGCTCTCCTCTACTAGCGTCTGTCAGACGCGAGTGAGGAAAAGCCGATCACCGGCTCTTCCTATTTACATCGTGATCAGCCGTGATTGGACACAACTGATCACGTGGTAAAGAGTCTCCGTCAGAGACTCTTTACCTAGATCGGAGTTGCGGGGTGTCAGACTGACACCCCGCAACAACGATCGCCGCGATGGGTACCCCCGGGGGATGCGCAGTGGCTTAATATCCGGATCACTTAATAAGCCGTCCAGTCAGGGTATTGAAACCACTTTGCCGCCGTCATTTTGCTATATGGTGGGCGGCAAGTGGTTAATGAGCTTGTTGCACAAATCACTTTATTTATGATATCTATTTATTTAATCCATATTGAGCACTATATTTGACTGGCTGCTTCTGCTTGGCACAAATGCACAATCGCGCATGATGATGAAGTCATCATCATGTGCGATTGTGCGTGAGTGCCAGGCCAAAGCAGAAGCAAACAGCCAATCAAATTTAGTGCTCAATATGGATTCAATAAATAGATATCATAAATAAAGTGTAATAAAGTGATTTGTGCAGTGCAATAGCAGGAACTACTTTTAAGTAGACTGCAGATGCGAAAGTGGGGGAAGATGGTAGTTGCGCTGTGATGAGGGGGGGGGGAGCTACAAAGATGACTAAAGTGGCAAAGTGAACTAAAAAAGAAGAAACGGGCCAATGCATGAATGGATCCTACATGCTAAAAGAACATGGTGAGGATGCAGAGCAGTGCAACGTAGCTGATCAATGTTGATCAAGTTCACTTTGCCACTTTAGTCATCTTTGTAGCCCCCCCCCTTCATCACAGCGCAACTACCATCTTCCCCCACTTTTGTCTCATTTGTCCTGCTTTGGATCAGTACTTAGGTGTTGCAGCAGTGTCCTTTTAGCGTAGCCCCCCCCCCCGCCCCCGACAGCGCAGGAGTTTCCACTTGCACACAGACTGCAGATGCGACTACAGGAGATGACCAGAATGTGGATCAGACTACAGAAAATAAGCAGAGACTGCGGTTGTGACTACAGGAGAAGACTAGACTGCGGATCCGACTACAGGAGATGACTAGACTGCGCATGCGACTACAGGAGATGACTAGACTGCGCATGCGACTACAGGAGATGACTAGACTGCGCATGCGACTACAGGAGATGACTAGACTGCGGATGCAACTATAGGAGATAACCAGACTGCGGATCCGACTACAAGAAATAAGCAGAGACTGCGGATGACTAGACTGCGGATGCGACTATAGGAAATAAAACAGAGATTGCGAATGCGACTAAAGGAGAAGATTAGACTGCGGATGCGACTACAGGAAATAACCAGAGACTGCGGATGCGACTACAGGAGATGACTAGACTGCGCATGCGACTACAGGAGATGACTAGACTGCGGATGCGACTACAGGAAATAACCAGAGACTGCGGATGCGACTACAGGAGATGACTAGACTGCGGATGCAACTACAGGAAATAACCAGAGACTGCGGATGCGACTATAGGAGATGACCAGAATGCGCATCCGACTACAGGAGATGACTAGACTGCGCATGCGACTAGGAGATGACTAGACTGCGAATGCGACTATAGGAAATGAAACAGAGATTGCGAATGCGACTATAGGAGAAGACTAGACTGCGGATGCGACTACAGGAAATAACCAGAGACTGCGGATGCAACTATAGGAGATGACCAGAATGCGGATCCGACTACAGGAAATAAGCAGAGACTGCGGATGCGACTACAGGAGATGACTAGACTACGGATCCGACTACAGGAGATGACTAGACTGCGCATGCGACTATAGGAGATGACTAGACTGCGAATGCGACTATAGGAAATGAAACAGAGATTGCAAATGCGACTATAGGAGAAGACTAGACTGCGGATGCGACTACAGGAAATAACCAGAGACTGCGAATGCGACTATAGGAATAAACCAGAGACTGCGGATGCGACTACAGGAAATAACCAGAGACTGCGGATGCGACCACAGGAGATGACCAGAATGCGGATCCGACTACAGGAAATAAGCAGAGACTGTGGATGCGACTACAGGAGATGACTAGACTGCGCATGCGACTACAGGAGATGACTAGACTGCGAATGCGACTATAGGAAATGAAAAAGAGATTGCGAATGCGACTATAGGAGAAGACTAGACTGCGGATCCGACTACAAGAAATAAGCAGAGACTGCGGATGCGACTACAGGAGAGGACTAGACTGCGGATGCGACTACAGGAGATGACTAGACTGCGCATGCGACTATAGGAGATGACTAGACTGCGAATGCAACTATAGGAAATAAAACAAAGATTGCGAATGCGACAATAGGAGAAGACTAGACTGCGGATGCGACTACAGGAAATAACCAGAGACTGTGGATGCGACTACAGGAGATGACTAGACTGCGAATGCGACTATAGGAAATAAAACAAAGATTGCGAATACGACAATAGGAGAAGACTAGACTGCGGATGCGACTACAGGAAATAACCAGAGACTGTGGGTGCGACTACAGGAGATGACCAGAATGCGGATCCGACTACAGTAAATAAGCAGAGACTGCGGATCCGACTACAGGAGATGACTAGACTGCGGATCCGACTACAGGAGATAACCAGAGACTGCGGATGCGACTATAGGAAATAACCAGAGACTGCGGATGCGACTATAGGAGATGACTAAACTGCAGATGCGACTATAGGAAATAAAACAGAGACTGGGGATGCGACTATAGGAGAAGACTAGACTGCGGATGCGACTATAGGACATTACCAGAGACTGCGAATGAGACTATAGAAGATGACTAGACTGCGGATGCGACTATAGGAAATAAAACAGAGACTGGGGATGTGACTATAGGAGAAGACTAGACTGCGGATGCGACTATAGTAGATGACTAGACTGCGGATGCGACTATAGGAGATAACCAGAGACTGCGGATGCGACTATAGGAGATGACTAAACTGCGGATGCGACTGCAGGCAATAAAACAGAGACTGCGGATGTGACTATAGCAGAAGACTAGACTGTGAATGCGACTACAGGAGAGGTCTAGACTGCTGATGCGACTATAGGAGATGACTAGACTGCGAATGCGACTATAGGAAATAAAACAGAGATTGCGAATGCGATTATAGGAAATACCTAGACTGCAGATGCGACTATAGGAGATGACCAGAGACTGCGGATGCGACTATAGGAGACAACCAAAGACTGCGGATGCGACTATAGAAAATAACTAGACTACGGATGCGATTATAGGAGATGACCAGAGACTGCGGATGCGACTATAGGAGATGGCTACACTGCTGATGCGACTACAGGAAATAAAACAGAGACTGCGATTGCGACTAAAGCAGAAGACTAGACTGCGGATGCGACTATAGGAGATGACTAGACTGCAGATGCGACTACAGGAGATAAAACAGAGACTGCGGATGCGACTATAGGAGAAGACTAAACTGCGGATGCGACTACAGGAGATGACTAGACTGCGGATGCGACTATAGGAGATAACCAGAGACTGCGGATGCGACTATAGGAAATAACCAGAGACTGCGGATGCGACTATAGGAAATGATTAAACTGCGGATGCGACTTTAGGAGATGACTGGACTGCAGATGCGACTACAGGCAATAAAACAGAGACTGCGGATGCGACTATAGCAGAAGACTAGACTGCGAATGCGACTATAGGAAATAAAACCGAGACTGCAGATGCGACTATAGGAAATAACCAGAGACTGTGGATGCGACTATAGGAGATGAACAGACTGCAGATCTAACTACAGGAAATAACCAGAGACTGCGGATGCGACTATAGGAAATAACTAGACTGCGGATGTGACTATAGGAAATGACCAGAGACTGCGGATGCGACTACAGCAAATAAAACAGAGACTGCGGATGCGACTATAGGAGATGACTAGACTGCGGATGCGACTATAGGAGATAACCAGAGACTGCAGATGCGACTATAGGAAATAAAACAGAGACTGCGAATGCGACTATAGGAAATAAAACAGCGATTGCGAATGCGACTATAGGAGAAGACTAGACTGCAGATGCGACTACGGGAAATAACCAGAGACTGGGCTGCGACTACAGGAGATGACCAGAGACTGTGGATGCCACTATAGGAGATAACCAAAGACTGCGGATGCAACTATAGTAGATAACCAAAGACTGCGGATGCAACTATAGTGGATAACCAGAGACTGCGGATGCGACTATAGGAAATAAAACAAAGATTGCGAATGCGACAATAGGAGAAGACTAGACTGCGGATGCGACTACAGGAAATAACCAGAGACTGTGGATGCGACTACAGGAGATGACCAGAATGCGGATCCGACTACAGTAAATAAGCAGAGACTGCGGATCCGACTACAGGAGATAACCAGAGACTGCGGATGCGACTATAGGAAATAACCAGAGACTGCGGATGCGACTATAGGAGATGACTAAACTGCAGATGCGACTATAGGAAATAAAACAGAGACTGGGGATGCGACTATAGGAGAAGACTAGACTGCGGATGCGACTATAGGACATTACCAGAGACTGAGAATGAGACTATAGAAGATGACTAGACTGCGGATGCGACTATAGGAAATAAAACAGAGACTGGGGATGCGACTATAGGAGAAGACTAGACTGCGGATGCGACTATAGTAGATGACTAGACTGCGGATGCGACTATAGGAGATAACCAGAGACTGCGGATGCGACTATAGGAGATGACTAAACTGCGGATGCGACTGCAGGCAATAAAACAGAGACTGCGGATGTGACTATAGCAGAAGACTAGACTGTGAATGCGACTACAGAAGAGGTCTAGACTGCTGATGCGACTATAGGAGATGACTAGACTGCGAATGCGACTATAGGAAATAAAACAGAGATTGCGAATGCGATTATAGGAAATACCTAGACTGCAGATGCGACTGTAGGAGATGACCAGAGACTGCGGATGCGACTATAGGAGACAACCAAAGACTGCGGATGCGACTATAGAAAATAACTAGACTACGGATGCGATTATAGGAGATGACCAGAGACTGCGGATGCGACTACAGGAGATGACTAGACTGCAGATGTGACTACAGGAGATAAAACAGAGACTGCGGATGCGACTATAGGAGAAGACTAAACTGCGGATGCGACTACAGGAGATGACTAGACTGCGGATGCGACTATAGGAGATAACCAGAGACTGCGGATGCGACTATAGGAAATAACCAGAGACCGCGGATGCGACTATAGGAAATGATTAAACTGCGGATGCGACTTTAGGAGATGACTAGACTGCAGATGCGACTACAGGCAATAAAACAGAGACTGCGGATGCGACTATAGCAGAAGACTAGACTGCGAATGCGACTACAGGAGATCACTAGACTGCGGATGCGACTATAGGAAATAAAACAGAGACTGCAGATGCGACTATAGGAAATAACCAGAGACTGTGGATGCGACTATAGGAGATGAACAGACTGCAGATCTAACTACAGGAAATAACCAGAGACGGATGCGACTATAGGAAATAACTAGACTGCGGATGCGACTATAGGAAATGACCAGAGACTGCGGATGCGACTACAGCAAATAAAACAGAGACTGCGGATGCGACTATAGGAGATGACTAGACTGCGGATGCGACTATAGGAGATAACCAGAGACTGCAGATGCGACTATAGGAAATAAAACAGAGACTGCGAATGCGACTATAGGAAATAAAACAGCGATTGCGAATGCGACTATAGGAGAAGACTAGACTGCAGATGCGACTTCGGAAAATAACCAGAGACTGGGATGCGACTACAGGAGATGACCAGAGACTGTGGATGCCACTATAGGAGATAACCAAAGACTGCGGATGCAACTATAGTAGATAACCAAAGACTGCGGATGCAACTATAGTAGATAACCAGAGACTGCGGATGCGACTATAGGAAATATCTAGACTGCGGATGCGACTATAGGAAATATCTAGACTGCGGATGCGTCTATAGGAAAAAACTAAACTGCGCATGTGACTATAGGAGATGACCAGAGACTGCGGATGCGACTATAGGAGATGACCAGAGACTGCAGATGCGACTATAGGAAATAACCAGAGACTGCGGATGCGACTACAGGAGATGACTAGACTGCGGATGCGAATATAGGAGATTACCAGACTGCGAATGCGACTATATGAGATAACCAGAGACTGCGGATGCGACTATAGGAAATAACCAGAGACTGCGGATGCGACTATAGGAGATGACTAAACTGCGGATGCGACTACAGGCAATAAAACAGAGACTTCGGATGCAACTATAGCAGAAGACTAGACTGCGGATGCGACTACAGGAGATGACTAGACTGCAGATGCGACTATAGGAAATAACCAGAGACTGAGGATGCGACTATAGGAGATACGCAGAGACTGTGAATGCGACTATAGGAAATAACTAGACTGCGGATGCGACTACAGGAGATGACCAGACTGCGAATGCGACTATAGGAAATAACCAGAGACTGCGGATGCAACTACAGATGACCAGAGACTGCGGATGCGACTATAGATGACTAGACTGCGGATGCGACTATAGGAAATAAAACAGAGACTGCGATTGCGACTATAGGAGAAGACTAGACTGCGGATCCGACTACAGGAAATAAGCAGGGACTGCGGATGCGACTACAGGAGATGACTAGACTGCGGGTGCGACTACAGGAAATAAATCAGAGACTGCACATGCGACTATAGGAAATAACCAGAGACTGCGGATGCGACTACAGGAGATGACTAGACTGCGGATGCGACTATAGGAAATAACCAGAGACTGCGGATGTGACTATAGGAGATGACTAGACTGCGGATGCGACTATAGGAAATAACCAGAGACTGCGGATGCGACTATAGGAGATGACTAAACTGCGGATGCGACTACAGGCAATAAAACAGAGACTTCGGATGCAACTATAGCAGAAGACTAGACTGCGGATGCGACTAGAGGAAATAACCAGAGACTGCGGATGCGACTATAGGAGATGACCAGAGACTATGAATGCGACTATAGGAAATAACTAGACTGTGGATGCTGCGACTACAGGAGATGACAAGAGACTGCAGATGCGACTATAGGAGATAACCAAAGACTGTGGATGCGACTATAGGAAATAACTAGACTGCGGATGCGACTACAGGAGATGACCAGACTGCGAATGCGACTATAGGAAACAACCAGAGACTGCGGATGCGACGACAGGAAACAACCAGAGACTGCGGATGCGACTATAGGAGAAGACTAGACTGTGGATCCGACTACAGGAAATAACCAGAGACTGGGGATGCGACTATAGGAGATGGCTAGACTGCGGATGCGACTATAGGAAATAAAACAGAGACTGCAGATGCGACTATAGGAGAAGACTAGACTGAGGATGCGACTATAGGAGATAACCAGAGACTGCGGATGCGACTACAGGAGATGACCAGAGACTGCAGATACAACTACAGGAGATAACCAGAGGCTGCGGATGTGACTATAGGAAATAACAACTGCGGATGCGACTAGAGATGAGTAGACTGCAGATGCGACTACAGGAAATAACTAGACTGTGGTTACGACTATAGGAGATGACTAGACTGCGGATGCGACTATAGGAAATAAAACAGAGACTGCAGGTGCGACTATAGGAGAAGACTAGACTGCGGATGCGACTATAGGAGATAACCAGAGACTGTGGACGCGACTATAGGAAATAAATAGACTGTGGATGCAACTATAAGAGTTGACCAGAGACTGCAGATGCGACTATAGGAGATAACCAGAGACTGTGGATGCGTCTATAGGAAATAACTAGACTGCGGATGCGACTATAGGAGATGACCAGACTGCGAATGCGACTATAGGAAATAACCAGAGACTGCGGATGCAACTACAGGAGATGACCAGAGACTGCGGATGCGACTATAGGAGAGTACTAGACTGCGGATGCGACTACGGGAAATAAAACAGAGACTGCGATTGCGACTATAGAAGACTAGACTGCGGATCCGACTACAGGAAATAACCAGAGACTGCGGATGTGACTATAGGTTATAGCCAGAGACTGCGGATGCGACTATAGGAGATGACTAGGCTGCGGATGCGACTATAGGAAATAAAACAGAGACTGCGGATGGGACTATAGGAGAAGACTAGACTGCGGATGCGACTGCAGGAGATGACTAGACTGCAGATGCAACTACAGGAAATAACCAGAGACTGCGGATGCGACTATAGGAAATAACCAGAGACTGCGGATGCGACTATAGGAAATAACTAGACTGTGGATGCGACTATAGATGACCAGAGACTGCGGATGCGACTATAGGAAATAACTACACTGCGGATGCGACTACAAGAAATAACCAGAGACTGCGGATGCGACTACAGGAGATGACCAGAGACTGCGGATGCGACTATAGGAAATAACCAGAGACTGAGGATGCGACTACAGGAAATAACCAGAGACTGCGGATGCGACTACAGGAAATAACCAGAGACTGCGGATGCGACTATAGGAAATAACCAGAGACTGCGGATGCGACTATAGGAAATAAAACAGAGACTGCGGATGAGACTGCAGGAAATAAAACAGAGACTGCAGATGCAACTATAGGAAATAACCAGAGACTGCGGATGCGACTATAGGAAATAACCAGAGACTGCGGATGCGACTATAGGAGATGACTAGACTGCGGTTCCAACTACAGGAAATAACCAGAGACTGCCGATGTGACTATAGGAAATAACCAGAGACTGCGGATGCGACTATAGGAGATGACTAGACTGCGGATGCGACTATAGGAAATAACTAGACTGCGGATGCGACTACAGGAAATAACCAGTGACTGCGGATGCGACTATAGGAGATGACTAGACTGCGGATGCGACTACAGGAAATAAAACAGAGACTGCGGATGCGACTATAGGAGAAGACTAGACTGCGGATGCGATTATAGGAGATAACCAGAGACTGCGGATGCGACTATAGGAGCTGACTAAACTGCGGATGCGACTACAGGCAATAAAACAGAGACTGCGGATGCTACTGTAGCAGAAGACTAGACTGCGGATGCAACTACAGGAGAGGACTAGACTGCGGATGCAACTATAGGATATAACCAGAGACTGCGGATGCGACTATAGGAGATGATTAGACTGCGGATGCGACTATAGGAAATAAAACAGAGACTGCGAATGTGACTATAGGAGAAGACTAGACTGCGGATGCGACTATAGGATATAACCAGAGACTGCGGATGTGACTATAGGAGATGACTAGACTGCGGATGCGACTACAGGAAATAACCAGAGACTGTGGATGCGACTATAGGAAATAACCAGGGACTGCGGATGCGACTATAGGAAATAACTAGATTGCGGATGTGACTACAGAAAATAACCAGAGACTGCGGATACGACTATAGGAGATGACCAGAGACTGCGGATGCGGCTACAGGAAAAAAACAGAGACAGCGGATGCGACTATAGGAGATGACCAGAGACTGCGGATGCGGCTACAGGAAAAAAACAGAGACTGCAGATGCGACTATAGCAGAAGACTAGACTGCGGATGCGACTACAGGAAAGGACTAGACTGCGGATGCGACTACAGGCAATAAAACAGAGACTGCGGATGCTACTGTAGCAGAAGACTAGACTGCGGATGCAACTACAGGAGAGGACTAGACTGCGGATGCAACTATAGGATATAACCAGAGACTGCGGATGCGACTATAGGAGATGATTAGACTGCGGATGCGACTATAGGAAATAAAACAGAGACTGCGGATGTGACTATAGGAGAAGACTAGACTGCGGATGCGACTATAGGATATAACCAGAGACTGCGGATGTGACTATAGGAGATGACTAGACTGCGGATGCGACTACAGGAAATAACCAGAGACTGTGGATGCGACTATAGGAAATAACCAGGGACTGCGGATGCGACTATAGGAAATAACTAGATTGCGGATGCGACTACAGAAAATAACCAGAGACTGCGGATACGACTATAGGAGATGACCAGAGACTGCGGATGCGGCTACAGGAAAAAAACAGAGACAGCGGATGCGACTATAGGAGATGACCAGAGACTGCGGATGCGGCTACAGGAAAAAAACAGAGACTGCAGATGCGACTATAGCAGAAGACTAGACTGCGGATGCGACTACAGGAAAGGACTAGACTGCGGATGCGACTATAGGATATAACCAGAGACTGCGGATGCGACTATAGAATATAACCAGAGACTGCGGATGCGACTATAGAATATAACCAGAGACTGCGGATGCGACTACAGAAAATAAAACAGAGACTGCAGATGCGACTATAGGAAATAACCAGAGACTGCAGATGTGACTATAGGAGATGACTAGACTGCGGATGCGACTATAGAAAATAAAACAGAGACTGCAGATGCGACTATAGGAGATGACTAGACTGTGGATGTGACTATAGGAAATAACTAGACTGCGGATGCGACTATGGGAGATGACCAGACTGCGAATGCGATTATAGGAAATAACCAGAGTCTGCGGATGCGACTACAGGAAATAACCAGAGACTGCGGATGCAACTACAGATGACCAGAGACTGCGGATGCGACTATAGGAGATGACTAGACTGCGGATGCGACTATAGGAAATAAAACAGAGACTGCGATTGCGACTATAGGAGAAGACTAAACTGCGGATCCGACTACAGGAAATAAGCAGGGACTGCGGATGCGACTACAGGAGATGACTAGACTGCGGGTGCGACTACAGGAAATAAATCAGAGACTGCAGATGCGACTATAGGAAATAACCAGAGACTGCGGATGCGACTACAGGAGATGACTAGACTGCGGATGCGACTATAGGATATAACCAGAGACTGCAGATGCGACTATAGGATATAACCAGAGACTGCGGATGCGACTACAGGAAATAACCAGAGACTGCGGATGCAACTATAGGAAATAACCAGAGACTGCGGATGCGGCTACAGGAGATGACTAGACTGCGGATGCGACTATAGGAAATAAAACAGAGACTGCAGATGCAACTATAGGAAATAACCAGAGACTGCGGATGCGACTACAGGAGATGACTAGACTGCGGTTCCAACTACAGGAAATAACTAGAGACTGCGGATGCGACCATAGGAAATAACCAGAGACTGCGGATGCGACTATAGGAAATAACCAGAGACTGCGGAAGCGACTATAGAAGACTAGACTGCGGATGCGACTACAGGAGATGACTAGACTGCAGATGCGACTATAGGAAATAACCAGAGACTGCGGATGCGACTATAGGAAATAAATAGACTGCGGATGCGACTACAGGAAATAACCAGAGACTGCGGATGCGACTACAGGAGATGACCAGAGACTGCGGATGCGACTATAGGAAATAACCAGAGACTGAGGATGCGACTATAGGAAATAACTAGACTGTGGATGCGACTATAGGAGATACCCAAAGACTGTGGATGCGACTATAGGAAATAACTAGACTGCGGATGCGACTATAGGAGATAACCAAAGACTGCGGATGCGACTATAGGAAATAACTAGACTGTGGATGCAACTATAGGAGATGACCAGAGACTGCAGATGCGACTATAGGAGATAACCAGAGACTGTGGATGTGACTATAGGAAATAACTAGACTGCGGATGCGACTATGGGAGATGACCAGACTGCGAATGTGACTATAGGAAATAACCAGAGACTGCGGATGCGACTACAGGAAATAACCAGAGACTGCGGATGCAACTACAGGAGATGACCAGAGACTGCAGATGCGACTATAGGAGATGACTAGACTGCGGATGCGACTATAGGAAATAAAACAGAGACTGCGATTGCGACTATAGGAGAAGACTAGACTGTGGATCCGACTACAGGAAATAAGCAGAGACTGCGGATGCGACTACAGGAGATGACTAGACTGCGGTTCCAACTACAGGAAATAACCAGAGACTGCGGATGCGACTACAAGAAATAACCAGAGACTGCGGATGCGACTACAGGAAATAACCAGAGACTGCGGAAGCGACTATAGGAGAAGACTAGACTGCGGATGCGACTACAGGAGATGACTAGACTGCGGATGCGACTATAGGAAATAACCAGAGACTGCGGATGCGACTATAGGAAATAACTAGACTGCGGATGCGACTACAGGAAATAACCAGAGACTGCGGATGCGACTACAAAAGATGACCAGAGACTGCGGATGCGACTATAGGAAATAACCAGAGACTGAGGATGCGACTATAGGAAATAACTAGACTGCGGATGCGACTATAGGAGATAACCAAAGACTGTGGATGCGACTATAGGAAATAACTAGACTGTGGATGCAACTATAGGAGATGACCAGAGACTGCAGATGCAACTATAGGAGATAACCAGAGACTGTGGATGTGACTATAGGAAATATCTAGACTGCAGATGCGACTATGGGAGATGACCAGACTGCGAATGCGACTATAGGAAATAACCAGAGACTGCGGAAGCGACTATAGGAGAAGACTAGACTGCAGATGCGACTACAGGAGATGACTAGACTGCGGATGCGACTATAGGAAATAACCAGAGATTGCGGATGCGACTATAGGAAATAACTAGACTGCGGATGCGACAACAGGAAATAACCAGAGACTGCGGATGCGACTACAGGAGATGACCAGAGACTGCGGATGCGACTATAGGAAATAACCAGAGACTGAGGATGCGACTATAGGAAATAACTAGACTGCGGATGCGACTATAGGAGATAACCAAAGACTGTGGATGCGACTATAGGAAATAACTAGACTGTGGATGCAACTATAGGAGATGACCAGAGACTGCAGATGCGACTATAGGAGATAACCAGAGACTGTGGATGTGACTATAGGAAATATCTAGACTGCAGATGCGACTATGGGAGATGACCAGACTGCGAATGCGACTATAGGAAATAACCAGAGACTGCGGATGCGACTACAGGAAATAACCAGAGACTGCGGATGCAACTACAGGAGATGACCAGAGACTGCGGATGCGACTATAGGAGATGACTAGACTGCAGATGCGACTATAGGAAATAAAACAGAGACTGCGATTGCGACTATAGGAGAAGACTAGACTGCGGATCCGACTACAGGAAATAAGCAGAGACTGCGGATGCGACTACAAGAGATGACTAGACTGCAGATGCGACTACAGGAAATAACCAGAGACTGCGGATGCGACTATAGGAAATAACCAGAGACTGCGGATGCGAGTATAGGAAATAACTAGACTGCGGATGCGACTACAGGAAATAACCAGAGACTGCGGACTATAGGAGATGACCAGAGACTGCGGATGCGGCTACAGGAAATAAAACAGAGACTGCGGATGGGACTATAGCAGAAGACTAGACTGCGGATGTGACTACAGGAGAGGACTAGACTGCAGATGCGACTATAGGATATAACCAGAGACTGCGGATGCGACTATAGGATATAATTAGAGACTGCGGATGCGACTATAAGAGATGACTAAACTGCGGATGCGACTATAGGAAATAAAACAGAGACTGCAGATGCGACTATAGGAAATAACCAGAGACTGCGATTGCGACTATAGGAAAAGACTAGACTGCGGATCCGACTACAGGAAATAAGCAGAGACTGCAGATGCGACTACAGGAGATGACTAGACTGCGGGTGCGACTACAGGAAACAAAACAGAGACTGCGGATGCGACTATAGGAGAAGACTAGACTGTGGATGCGACTACAGGAGATGACTAGACTGCAGGTGCGACTACAGGAAATAACCAGAGACTGCGGATGCGACTGTAGGAAATAACCAGAGACTGCGGATGCGACTATAGGAAATAACTAGACTGCGGATGTGACTACAGGAAATAACCAGAGATTGCGGATGCGACTATAGGAGATGACCAGAGACTGCGGATGCGGCTACAGGAAATAAAACAGAGACTGCGGATGCGACTATAGCAGAAGACTAGACTGCGGATGTGACTACAGGAGAGGACTAGACTGCGGATGCGACTATAGGAAATAAAACAGAGACTGCGATTGCGACTATAGGAGAAGACTAGACTGCGGATCCGACTACAGGAAATAAGCAGAGACTGCGGATGCGACTACAGGAGATGAATAGACTGCAGATGCGACTACAGGAAATAACCAGAGACTGCGGATGCGACTACAGGAAATAACCAGAGACTGCAGATGCGACTATAGGAGATGACCAGAGACTGCGGATGCGGCTACAGGAAATAAAACAGAGACTGCAGACGTGACTATAGGAAATAACCAAAGACTGCGGATGCGACTATAGGAGAAGACTAGACTGCGGATGCGACTACAGGAGATGACTAGACTGCGGTTCCAACTAGAGGAAATAACCAGAGACTGCGGATGCGACTATAGGAAATAACCAGAGACTGCGGATGCGACTATAGGAAATAACCCGGGGTCCAGCTCTCTAAACCCGGGGTCCAGCTCTCTAAAAAGAGAAGCATTTACAGGATAAAAACCTTGTTTCTTCGGATACGAGGCCTGGGTAACATTCAATTTGGCCAGAAAAGACACTTTGAATGGATCTGGTCAGCATGGCTAGCCCTAGCAAGGATTGCTCCAGTAAAGCTCAGCACAGCACATCTTTACTTGTGACCAACACCTTAGCCACTGGCGAAAAAACTGAGGTACTCCCAGTAGTGGGAGGGGTTATATAGGGAGGGCACTTTTTGTTTTAGGGCATGCCAGTGTCCATCACCTGAAGGTGGCCTATAACCCACATAGTAACTACTATGGCTCTGTGTCCCGTGATGTACGATAAGAAAACCTATTTCTCAATTTACATGAAGGTCAGGATACTATAACCCAGCCAGCACAGAGTTCTCCCTTACATCAGATTCTGCAGGATGGTGACCAGAGACCACCTTTCGCAGAGCGAATACAGTAAGGTAAGGTGGGGATTACTAATATAGGGGGGAACCTTTATACCGGTGCCCCCTTACATTATTGTATTCACTCCCCTTTACATCAGTGACCCCCCTCAGACTGGCCTGGCGGCGCTGTCACTGACCTCCTCTCAGGTGCATCGTGCAGGGCTTAGTCAGATGGCTCCAGCTCGGCGGCTCTGTTTTTATTCTATAGTCTCCTCTCCACAGTCCACACATGTCTGTCCCTTCCCGTAACCCCCATCCCCAAAGCACTCTTGACTCCTTTCTAGGATCCCCTCAGAGACTGCAGACATGATAAAAGACGAGATGGTCAGAGGCTGCAGACATGATATAGGAGGTGGACAAAGGCTGCGGACATGACATAGGAGGTGGACAGAGGCTGCGGACATGATATAGGAGGTGGATATAGGCTGCGGAGTGTGGACATGATACAGGAGATGGACAGAGGCTGCGGACATATTACAGGAGGTGGACAGAGGCTGCGGACATATTACAGGAGGTGGACAGAGGCTGCGGACATACTACAGGAGGTGGACAGAGGCTGCGGACATACTACAGGAGGTCGACAGAGGCTGCAGACATACTACAGAAGGTGAACAGAGGCTGCGGACATACTAAAGGAGGTGGACAGAGGCTGCGGGCATACTACAGGAGGTGGACAGAGGCTGCAAACATACTACTGGAGGTGGACAGAGGCTGTGGGCATACTACAGGAGGTGGACAGAGGCTGAGGACATACTACAGGAGGTGGACAGAGGCTGCGGACATACTACAGGAGGTGGACAGAGGCTGCGGACATACTACAGGAGGTGGACAGAGGCTGCGGACATACTACAGGAGGTGGACAGAGGCTGAAGACATACTACAGGGGGTGGACAGAGGCTGCTGACATACTACAGGAGGTGGACAGAGTCTACGGACATACTACAGGAGGTGGACAGAGGCTGAGGACATACTACAGGAAGTGGACAGAGGCTGCGGACATACTACAGGAGGTGGACAGAGGCTGCGGACATACTACAGGAGGTGGACAGAGGCTGCGGACATACTACAGGAGGTGGAAAGAGGCTGCGGACATACTACAGGTGGTGGACAGAGGCTGCGGACATACTACAGGAGGTGGACAGAGGCTGCGGACATACTACAGTAGGTGGACAGAGGCTGCGGTCATGATGGTGTCCACCTCACCCCCTCACAGTAGCCTCCTCCTCTGCCCACCATCATATTACTTCTCCACATCATCAGTGTGCTGTGTCCTCTTCCTGTGCCCCTTTCAACTCTCCACAGGTCAGGGCAGTTTCAGTCACTCTCCTCCTCACCGTTACCCCTGGCTGCTCGACTCCTCTGCCTATGATGAGTGCTCTGCAGGACAGGAGTCGCTGACCGCCGTGGTCTCTCTCGCTCGGCCGTTTATTCAAAAATGGCCCCGGGCAATTACGTTACTGCGCATGCGCCGCCCGGCCGAGTGCGTACAAGCTTTCTGGAGCCTGGCCAGCTTTGGAATAGCGCATGCGCAGTTGCATGGTCGGCTCAAGACCATCTTTTTTACGGCCACCGGTGCCCGTAATGGACTTTAACGGGCAGCCCGAAAAAGGGGTTAAATTTACGGGCTGCCCGTAAATCTACGGGCGGTTGGCAACACTGGCTGGATGTAGTGGAGCAGGATGGTACCATATCTTGGAGTCTGTGGCAGCCAAATGAAAAGAGAGGACTGAGACCAATACCCGTTGGATTTTGCTCCAAACAACTGACAGGGGCACAGAAGAGATACACGCCCCTAGAGAAGTACCTGTTTGGGATCTACACAGCACTTTAACATGTAGAGACCATTACAGGAAAGGACACAGTCACCATCCATACTGCATTGCCAATAGCAGGATGGGTGAGAGATAATGGACTGACCATTAGGGCAGCTGTAGCCCAGTACCAGACACTGATTAAATGGAAGTGGTACCTTCAAGAAAGAGGGGGTTATTGCAGCTGGGGATGTTAGAGACATTTCAAAACAGTGCTTGTTAGCAGGGCTTGTTACTTTTACCAGCCAGAAGAAGAAATTCCTGTGCTGCAGTCATCCCCCATTCAAGAGACTCCACCCTTTGAGTTTCTGTCGGGGCAGCAGCAGCCTACAACCCAAGTACAGACACCGTTCTGCAGGAGACCGGAATTGGAGGGTCCAGTCAGTATGCAGAGTTGAAAGCTGTAGTGACGACTCTTCAGGAGGATCCTTCTACCCATGTCACTATCTACACTGACAGCTGGGCGGTTTTTAAAGGACTGACAACTTGGATGCCCACGTGGAAGTCCAGTTATTGGATGATTCATGGAAAGGTGGTGTGGGGAGACAAGGAAGTGTGGGACTACATGTGGAAGGAAGCTCACTCCCGCACAATAAAAGTGGGGCATGTTGATGCACATGTGCCCCTATTCCCAGACTTTGAGAATTATAATAGAGTTGCAGATGAAATCGCCAAAGTGAAGGCAGTTGTGCAATTGATCATGTCTTGATGAACTTGGCCAAGTGGGCCCACAAGCAATCTGGATATTTGGGGCAGAAAGCAACATATGAATTGGCACAGCAGAGAGGATTGCCTATATCCATGGAAATGATAAAGACTGTAATAGGGAACTGTACAGTGTGTGGAGAAGTATGACAATGGGCATCGCAAAAGTACTCCACCAGGTCGATTAAGAAGGGTGAAAGGCCTGCGGAGATCTGACAGACTGACTTCATCTGTCCCCTGCCCCTGGGAAACAATGGACTGAGATATTGTTGCACTGCAGTGGACACCTATTCAGGACTTTTGCTTGTTCAAACCTTCCAAAATAAACAGCAGTGATCTTCTGGGTAATATCAGTATATTTTCTCTCCTCACTATTTATGTTCTTTGGGAGGGTCAGAAGTGGATACAGTCAGGTGGCAAAGTGTTGGTCAGAGATCCAGGCAAGAAGCTAGTTAGAGGAGACATTATAGCTGAAGGGCCGGGGTCTACTGTTTATGTATTAATAGAAGAAACAAATAATCCGCTTTGTTTTCCACTCCACAGGCTGTCTCCGATTTGATCCATAGGAAGACCAGAGAAAAGTGATGGACAGAATGATGGAAGACCACAAGAGCTGTGGAGAGCAAGGTCTTTCATGTATTACAAGCCTGGACTTGTTTCTAAAGAACTTTAGAATGGACTTTCTAATGAACTTTTAGCCAAAGACTGAAACACCCTCTCAGTGACAGACATATGGGAGGGGGTAGCATTCAACAAAATTAATGTGTAGAATGAGTTATTAATAATGAAGAGATTTTTTGTTGTGTGTAGTCTGAGAGAAAAATCAAAGGCGGAATGTGTTGCGTTTGATATAAAATATACAATTTTTCTATAAGACTGTGATAGAAAAGCAATCAGACTAGTTTTTAAAAGAGATCAGGTTTGTGATAGAAAGCATGAAATCAGACCGAGACAGAAGTACAGTTAAATCACACTTGTTTAATAAAAAAGTAAATAGAAGAAACATAGTCAAAACATAGCCAGAGTTCAGGAACCAGAACGGATAGTCAGACAAGCCAAACGTCAGGGAGCTGAAAATTAGTGTAGTAAAACAGCAAGCAGGATCTGTAGCCAGAAGGGATGTCAGCCAAGAAAGTCTTTTAACAGGAATGCAGGAGATAGTCTCTGTGATGTTGACTAAGGCGAAGGCAGAGATCCTCTGGGCTGGACGGCTTAAGTAGGCAGGACTGACGAGCAGGATATCATCAACAGCTGAGTAACTGTGGAGAGATCGGAGCTGGCAATTAGCAAATAGCTGAGCGACCACCTCAGAGAAGGAAGGGCTTAGCCCAGCCCTGACAGTTTGTGGATGTTTCTCAAAAAAATGCCTTGTTAACAATGGGAACTGTTGACAGTTGGCAGTTTGGGTGTTAAAGTAAACGAGTTTGTAATCATTGTCAACAAACTGGTAAATAAAAGCCCAAATAAAAGATTCAGTAGAGACTGATACTGGAGGCCACTAAACATGGATTAACACCAAAAGACTCTAATCTGTAATAAGCAAACAAGAAGTTGCCTGATCTCCAGAAGCCTCCTTGTCAATGGAGATCACGAACGCAGTAACTGGAGCTAAGTAATTTTTAAGTGTATTTCTACTGTTACAGACCATAGGCTGTTTATTTGCTTGGCACTTTGCTTGTTATAGATACAGTATCTGTCGGTCTTGTACTGTATTCCTAATATTGTAAGAGTTTTGTATTTACAGCATTTTTGTATAGTAAAAGCACATTTACACACTGCAGAGGTGTCAGCTTCCTTGTTGTGAATGCGTTTTTCTTTACCATAGAGAGGATCCTGCAATCATCCACCACTGTTGTCTTCTGTGGACGTCCAGTCTTTTTTATGTTGCTGAGCTCACTAGTGCTTTCTTCTTTCCTCAGAATGTACCAAACTGTTGATTTGTTGCTGCTATCTTTCTGATTGATTTGTTTTGGATTTGTTTTGTTTTTGAAGCCTGATTCACTTGCATGGACAGCTCCTTTGAACGCTTGATGTAGGTTCACAGCAATAGATTCCAAATACAAATATCACACTTAGAATCAACTCCAGATCTTTTACCTGCTTAATTGATGAAGAAATAATGAAGGAGTAGCCCACACCTGGCCATGAAACAGCTGTTGATTCAATTACTTTTGGTCCCTTAAAAAAAGGGGATGGCTATACTTAAAGGATAAGTTCACCTTTGTTCACTTTTTCTCTAAATTCCAGCTCCTCTATGTACCAATATAGCATTCATGTACATTTTTGCAAACATATCATTAAAGGGGTTGTAAACCCTTGTGTTTTTCACCTGAATGCATGCTATGCAAATTATATAAATTTGGTAAATCTAAATGAGATTGTACAATCAGACTGTATAGTGTATGGCCATGTTTATACACCTAAAATTACTAGTTGCGCTTTCAGTGCCATTAATTGTTAACGGCACACCAAACACAGAAGCAAACACACACATTTTGCCATGTGAAAAACAAGGGGCAAATTCTGCAAAGCGCACAGTAAAAAACACGCAACCTACAAAACACCAAAATGTCCCATTAACCACCTGTAGTGCAGCCAATTGAAATCAACAAGCTGCCCTATGTGTGTCAAAGGAAAAACGAGAAACAAAACATGCGTTCCCACTATGCTCGATGTCAATGGGGCCTGAAAGTGAAATCGGTGCGGTAACACAAGAACAATGAGGCTCCATTCACATCTGTGGGTTTCCTTGCATTTCAGATATGCACTGCACCAAAAATCACAGTAAAAAACCCACCAAGCTCCGCTCTAAAATAGTTCTGAAGCTTCTTTGGGGGGATTGCTGTGTGTAGGGCAGCCTATTCAGGTGGGTGGGCTGCCCTATGTGTGATAAGTAAAAATGCTCCAAACCCCCTCTCCCCTCGCTAAAAAAAAAAACGCATGTGGGATGCTAGTTCCATGCAGAGATGTGAACAGTATTTAACAGCTGAGTGTTTCTGTCCACTCCCTCATATGTACTTGTATAGGGATGGCCATACACTATGCAATCTGATTGTATATTGTATATTTAGTGAGAAGGGTGATCACTGATTGATTGCATTTTATTTAAAAACGTGGAGGGTGGATGATGCAGGATGTGTGATAATGAGGTCAGCTGGTCAACTCCTTCCAGTGTCATGATCTATAGTCTGTCCAGCAAGTAAGACATTACAAATGTATACATCTGGAAACATTATATAACTATAGCTTGAATATGTTTTGGTAAATACCTGAAAAAAACTAAAATTGTGCCTGTGTCCAAATATATAGGGACCTAACTGTATATGCATATGTACATGTTTATATGTGTATCAGTGTGTGTATGTATACATGATCCCCCATAAAGGTGTGATGTGTCCAGGTGTGTGGGGGCCCCGGGAGTCAGTCTGGGCACATGGAAAATTAGTTGTCCCTGTGCAGATTGTAATGTGTGCAGACAGACAGATCCTCCCCATCATCAGACTGGGCTTCTCTACATAAGCCACCACCCACACCCTGAGCAGCCTCTGCACTGCTGGGGTGAATACAAAAGACAGTCAACCTGGCAGCCCGTGGCTCATTGGTCTCCAGATCAACCGGGGGCAGAGGGACAGGTGGGGGCAGCGTCTATCATCCTCAGGTAAATGGAGCCTGGGAATGCTTCAACCGCACTTTGTTGAACATGTTGAGGACCCTTGAGAAGGGCTGGCACCAACATGTGGGCAATGTCTGCCGGGCCACTGGATATAAGGCCCTTTTTCCTGATGTTTGGGCATAGCTGGCAGCTGTGAGTGGACTTTTTGCTGGAAACTATGGAGTCGATCCTTCTTCAAACACCAAACAACTGGGTCCAACAGGGCCAAACAAGTGGTTTTTGACTGTCATAGAGACATGACGGATGAAGCTACCCTTGACTTGCTACTGTTACGGCCAGGGGACAGAATGCTTGTCAAAAATAAGTTTCACAGAATAAAAAAGAACTAAAAATAGATCTTTTTCTTCTATTTTTTTGCTATTTTATTCTGTGTGACAGTTTGTCTCTATGTCATTCTGTACTTGTAAAGAAAAAAAATCTTTAAATAAAATTTGATTACAAAAAAAAACAAGTTTGAGAGGGGCAACAATTTGGAGCACTGCTGGAAGGCTTGTCCATGTCTGGTCAAGAAGCAGCCTTTACCATCCTCACCTTTGTATGATGTTGTGGCTGAGGGCCCAGGAAACACTCAGAGACACCACCTCTAAAACTTGCTGAGGCCCTGTCTGTTGAGTGGGGATTGTTCTGCTAAATCCACTGCTGACTGGGGGGGGGGGGGGGGCTGAGTTAGTACTATTTACATTCCACTAGTACAAGATGTTCCTCTAGAGTGGTACTTGCCCCTATAGAGGCTGGGCGCTTGGACTCTGAGTGTCCTGAGGAATCTGTGGACATTCCTGTGGACATTATTGTAGACCCTTTAGACGACAAACCGAAGTGAGAGTGTCAATTTTCTGTTGACCTTGTATACACTACTGAGGACACTGTTGCTGGCCTGGGTGAGGGTGTTATGTCTACCCATGATAACCCCAAGCACCTGAGGCCTCTGAACAACTTGAAGCTGTTGTGAACTCTGATGTTAATCTAGATGATAGTGGCGAGGCCAGTCATCCAATTGGATCCCACAGAGAACAGTTACCTGGCAGATATTTTGATTATGTAGCATGAATTTTTTTTGTTTTCCGTCAAATTTTCCCACTGCATTTTTGCTGTTGTTGATGCCAAGGACTACATCTGTTAAGGAAAGGGGGGAGTGTAGGCAGGTGCAGTTTGTCCTCCATCCTATATGTGGTACTGTGCCACTATGCAGATGGAGTAGGGGCTGGGAGGAACAGGGAAGCGCCAGGGAAGTAATCATCCAATTGGACACTGCAACACTGAATGACCTCTGGAAGCCATTAATAATATATACCAGTGCCCTGCTGCATTTGCTGGAGTAGCAAAGTGGCTAGGTTAGGGAAAGAAACACTGCTTGCTGGGACAGTGAACTAGCTCAGGCAAAGGTTCCTGTTAGAAAAGGGATAGATTAGGGACACTGCTGTCTGTTGTGTCATCCTCTGGACTTGCATCGCTCTTCCAATTGTCGTTTGCACTGCCACCCTGCCGAACAGCCACCTCCTGCACAGATGCTAAGAATTGCTGTCATCTACCGGCCCCCTGGACCAGTATCAGCCTTTCTTGACGACTTCTCTGCCTGGCTACCCTACTTTCTCTCTGCTGAAATCCCCACAATCATTCTTGGGGACTTCAGCATCCCTGTTAACACTAACACTACTATTACTTCTAAACTTCTCAGTCTAACCTCATCGCTTGACCTAAAGCAATGGATACAAGCTCCTACCCACTCCAACGGCAACACCCTTGACCTTGTCTTCTCCTATCTGTGCACTCCGTGCAACCTTTCCAACAATCCACTCCCACTCTCTGATCACCACCTTATTAGTTTTGCTCTCTCCCTGTCTTCTACCTCTTCTCCCTCCAACCGCCTAACAGTTACCCGTAGAAACCTTCGCCACCTCAACCCTTCTCTTCTCTACTCTGCTACTGATCACCTCTATGACAAAATCTCACCTCTGTCCTGCCCCAACCAAGCTACTTTCATCTACAACAGCTCACTGTCTTCCTCCCTAGACAAGCTTGCCCCCCTCACTACACGCAAAATTAGGCCCCGACTGCTACAACCCTGGCAAACAGATGACACCAGAAGTCTCAGGAAACTTAGCCGCGCTCTTGAGCGCCTGTGGCATAAGACTAAGACCCAGGAAGACTTCACACAATATAAATCTGCCCTCCTAAAATACTACTCCTGCCTTCACACTGCCAAACAGACCTACTTTATCACACTCATTAACACCTTCTCATCCAGTCCACGTCAACTCTTCTCTACCTTCAACACTCTACTCTGTCCTCCACTGCCTCCACCCACCAACTCACTCACTGCCCAGGAGATTGCCAATCACTTCAAAACTAAGATTGATACAATTCATGAGGAGATCACCAATGCGCAAAAACCTCCCCCATGCAACACCCCATGTCCACAGATACAATCATTACTTCCCTCATTCAACCCTGCTACTATTACTGAGGTTGCTAAACTTTTATCTAGCACCCATCTAACCACTTGCCCCCTGGATCCTGTTCCCTCGCAAATGCTACGCTCACCCTCTGACTCGATTCTACACTCTCTAACTCACATTTTAACCTCTCCCTCACTTGTGGCATCTTCCCAAACTCTCTAAAACATGCGCTAGTCATCCCCATACTAAAAAAGCCCTCACTGGATCCCACCAATCTCAACAACTTACGTCCCATCTCCTTTCTCTCCTTCTCCTCCAAACTTCTTGAAAGACTAGTCTACAATCGACTAAGCGACCATCTGACCATGAACAAACTTCTTTATCCCCTCCAGTCCGGTTTTCGCCCTCAGCACTCCACGGAAACTGCTCTCCTTAAACTCTCAAATGACCTACTAATGGCTAAAACCAATGGACACTATTCTGTACTACTTCTCCTGGATCTCTCTGCTGCCTTTAACACGGTGGACCACCCCTCCTCCTCAAAAAACTCCACTCCTTTGGTCTCCGTGACTGTACTCTTCGCTGGTTCTCATCCTACCTATCACACCGCTCCTTCAGTGTCACTTACAACTCTACTTCCTCCTCTCCTCTTCCTTTTTCCGTTGGGGTCCCCAAGGTTCTGTTCTTGGACCTCTCCTTTTCTCAATCTACACCACCTCCTTGGGTCAGTTGATTGCCTCCCACGGCTTTAAATATCATCTCTACGCTGATGACACCCAAATCTATCTCTCCACCCCCCAGCTCTCTCCATCTGTCTCCTCACGCATTACCAACTTACTAGCAGACATATCAGCCTGGATGTCACATCACTTCCTCAAACTCAACCTATCCAAAACCGAGCTCATGATATTTCCTCCCTCAGGTGCCACTTCCCCTGCTTTCCCTGTCAATATCAACGGCTCAACTATCAACCCATCTCCCCACGCCAGGGTCCTAGGTGTAATCCTGGACTCTGAACTAACCTTTCGACCCCACATTCTATCACTATCCAAAGCTTGCCGCCTCAATCTCCGCAACATCTCCAAGATACGCCCCTTCCTAACCAATGTCACCACAAAGCTTCTAATCCACTCCCTGGTCATCTCCCGCCTCGACTACTGCAACTCCCTCCTCATTGGTTTACCTCTAAATAGGCTATCCCCACTTCAGTCCGTCATGAACGCTACTGCCAGGCTCATCCACCACACAAACCGCTCAGCGTCTGCTACACCCCTCTGCCAATCCCTCCATTGGCTGCCACTCAGTCACCAAATTAAATTCAAGATACTAACTATAACTTACAAAGCCATCCACAACCTGGCCCCCAGCTACATCTCTAACCTAGTCACAAAATACCAACCTAATCGTTCTCTTCGCTCCTCCCAAGACCTCCTGCTCTCAAACTCCCTTGTCACCTCATCCCATGCTCGCCTTCAGGACTTCTCCAGAGCCTCCCCCATCCTCTGGAATGCTCTACCCCAATCCGTCCGATTTTCTCCTACTTTATCCACTTTCAGACGATCCCTGAAAACTCATCTCTTCAGAGAAGCCTATCTGGCCCCCACCTAACAACTGTACACTTATCTTCTCAATCAGCACATCACCCACAGTTATTATCTCTTGTATCTCTTGACCTTCCCTCTTAGATTGTAAGCTCTAAGGAGCAGGGCCCTCTAATTCCTACTGTATCAAAGTGTATTGTATTTGTACTGTCTACCCTCAAGCTGTAAAGCACTACGTAAACTGTTGGCGCTATATAAATCCTGTATAATAATAATAATAATGCTGCTCTGGTAATGTAAGCCATACCAAAGTGACAACCTTGCTGCTGGAAAGTTGCCACTAACATTGGTAAGAACTTTCGCACCTGTGCTGCCAGTGTTACTGGGGTTTATTTACTAAAGGCAAATCCACTTTGCACTGCAAGTGCACTTGGAAGTGCACTCGCTGTAGATCTGAAGGGGATATGCAAGGAAAATAAAAAACAGCATTTATGCTTGTACATGATTGGATAATCAGCAGTGCTTCCTCTCATTTCAGATCTTCCCTTCAGATCTAAAGCAACAGTACTTCCAAGTGCACTTGCAGTGAACTTGTAGTGCAAAGTGGATTTGCCTGTAGTAAATTAACCCCACTGTGTTGCTGATACCATACTGTTTGGAACTGTTATGCTCAGTACATTGCCACTGTTACTGCAGACACACGTACTGCCATTCTTTCAACTTGGGTGACAGACGCGAGTAGTGGAGAGCCGATCGGCTGCTCTCCTGACGGGGGGGGGGGTCTGTGCTGATTGTTTATCAGCACAGCCCCCCCTCGGATCCCGCCCAGGACCACCAGGGAAGCCGCCCAGGACCACCAGGATGACCACCACACTGGACCACCAAGTATGCCCCCTAGACCCCCAGGGAAATACCAATCTGTGCCCAGGTAGCTGCCAATCTGTGCCCAGGCAGCTGTCAATCAGTGCCCACTCCAATGCCTACCACTGCCAATGCCACCAGGGATGCCTATCAGTGCCTCTTATCAGTGCCGCCTATCAGTGCCACCCTATCAGTGCCGCCTACCAGTGCCTATCAGTGCCTATCGTCAGTGCCCGCTCATTGGTGCCACCTCATCGGTGCCGTTGTATCAGTGCCTGTCAGTGCCGCCTTATCAGTGCCCATCAGTGAAAGAGAAAACTTACTTATTTACAAATTTTTTTAACAGAAACAAAAGCAAAACTTTTATTTTTTTCAAAATTTTCGGTCTTTTTTTATTTGTTTAGCAAAAAATAAAAACCGCAGAGGGGATCAAATGCCACCAAAGAAAGCTCTATTTGTGGGAACAAAATGATAAAAATTTAGTTTGGGTACAGTGTAGCATGACCACGCAATTGTCATTCAAACTGCGACAGCGCTGAAAGCTGAAAATTGGTCTGGACAGGAAGGTGTATAAGTGCCCTGTATTGAAGTGGTTAAGCAAGGAAATGCAAACTTTTTTTTTTTAAATAATTTTTTATTGTGCACATAACAGAAGAAAGCATGCATCACAGTAGATAGGGTTACATCATCAATTACAAAGCAGAAATCACATGCCCATTACACCACCAGTGCAGATATCTATCTACCCTTCATACTCCATTTGGGTCTCCGACCCTATTCTACTTTTGTAGTATATGTGCATTTTTATTTATTTTTTTCAACAAAACAAGAAAGAGAAATCTCTCATAACAATAAAACACCACACCCCCACTCTCAGCCCTCCACCCGTTGCTCTCCCAGGGAGAGACGACAGACCCCTCTGCACACCTCAACCAGAGAAGAGAAAAAAAATCCTCCCCCCCTGGGATGTCTGCATTCAATGTTTTGTGCAATAATACATGAGAATCCATGTCCTTCCACAGTAAGTGGAGAATGTCTCCTATCCTCCCTTCATCCTCTGTTTGACAACAAAAACAGTCCTTACTATCTAGTGTTCTGTGGCTCTTCCTCCTCCAGTGTGTTTTCAAAGTCCACCCATCTAAACCATACCTTCCTAAACTTCTTGGGAGCTCCCCTAGCTTCATAGGTCATCTTATACATCATCACGTCCGCATTTACTATTTTTATCCACATTCCCAGAGTCAATTGTTCATCATGAATCCAGCGTCTGGCAATGAGTTTCCTAAATGTATGGAGGAGGAAGGCAGTTTCCTCACCCCAAAGTATAGAATCCTAAGGAACAATTTAATGCATGCATTAATCTCCTCCTGATCAAAGACCCAGAGGAGGCAACGTAGGGGGGAGCAGATGTTAGGCAAGGCAAACTTATCAGAAATAAATTCAGTCACCTGCGACCACAGTGGTCTGACCTTTTTGCACTCCCACACCATGTGTAGGAAAGTGCCTTCCTCCTCCATACATTTATGACATACAGCAGTTCCCTTTCTTTGCATTTGCATAGAGTCTAACTGGTGTATACTATTGTTGATGAAGTTACCGAAACTGAATAATTTTGTCCGTAGAGGAGATAACCGACACCAAATATGTGTCCAGAACTTCCTGCCACAGTTCCTCTGACAACTCCGGGACAATCACCTCCCACCGCGCCTTGGTCCTAGCCGTTAACATCTTTACCCCTGGACCCACTGCCCCATAATATCTAGAGATTCGCTAAGATGGATCCAGGTCAATCAGAACGTTCTCCAAGTCCATGTTCTGGACCAGAATTGTATCCCCCCCAAACATGTCTCAACTGCGTATATCGAAAAAGCCAAGTTTTGGGTACTTCAAATTGTTCTCTTAATTGGGCAAAAGTGCATAAACGATCATTCTGGCAGATTTGGTGTAGGTACTTAATATCATATTTTGCCCAGGTCTTTTGTCCATCAGGTAGTTTTAAAAAGTCCCCCAAAGATCTATTACAATATAAAGGGCTATTCGGAGACAGCCACGAGGGTGTATCCTTCCGCCATTGGGAGCACAAGTGAAATACTTTCCCAAGCAGTGCCATAACTGATCCCGCCCTCCTCCCCGGAATCCCCTTTCTATTATAGAGCATATTCTGCAGGGTTTCTTGAGAGGTAGCAACTGCTGCCTCCAGCAATGTAGTGGCATTAGGCTTCTGTTCGACACTAAACGCATTTAGCGCCTTGAGGCGATTCAGTTCGCATTTGCAGCGCTTTACAAATCATTCATTCATTCATTCATTCTGTGGAAAAAGTCGCCAGTGCAAAAAGGCTAATTGCAAGGCCATAAAATAGGAGCGGAGATCAGGAAGGACCATCCCTCCCATTGTAACTGGTAACTTCAATATCACCAGGGATACCCTGGGTACTTTAGAACCCCAAAGTAATCCCACAACGATAGAGTCAATGTGTCTGAAAACCTGTAGTGTCACAAAAACCGGGGAGTTCTAGAGAATGTAAAGAAACTTAGAAAGGAACATCATCTTAAACAAATTTATCCATCCCATCAAGTTGATCGGTAAATTCCGCCACCTCTGCACCCTCTCTCGAAAACTTCCCACAATAGGCGACAAATTGTTCTCCAGGTACCTAGAGATGGGAAGCTGCACCTCAACCCCCAGGTACCTGAAAGAGGTGGATAAAGGGATGGAACAATCCGGCGGAACTACCACCGCCTCATCAATAGGGAAAAGGGAGGATTTTTTCCAATCTATGCAAAATCCAGAGTAGTCTCCAAACTCCTGAATCCTTCTTAGTGTCTAAAGAGGCCACCATTCTAGTCCCGGAGTTGTCATGGACAGTTTGGAGATTCACAAAGAGTCTTCTACTGTTCATCTGTGCACATAGTCCCTGGATAAATCCCGTTTGATCCGCATCAACCAACTTTGGGATTACTGTAGCCTGCCTGCAAGTATTTTGGCCAGGATCTTTGTGTCAACATTCATCAGCGAGATCAGACGGTAGGAGTCACATTCTCGGGGGTCCTTCCCCCCCTTAGGAATCAGAACAACCAAGGCCTCCCTCATTGATGGAGGTAGTCTACCGTCCGATCTCGCCGCATCAAACACCCTAAGCAAGCAAGGGGCCAGACCATACCTAAAAGTATAATACCATTCAGAGGGGAGACCATCTAGACCAGGGGACTTCCTAGGAGGGAAGGAGGCAATTGCCTTCTCCACCTCCTCTACCGTAATACTAGATTCCAAGGCATTGCTGTCTTCCTCTGTCAACTTAGGTAGATCAATGTCATTAATGTAGGTCAGTAAATCCTCCGTCCCCAGAGGAGCACAAGACTTGTATAATTCTGCATAGAATTGAACAAAAGTTTTCAAAATGTCGGCTGAGTCACAGACTTCCAGCCTGCAGTTGTCATAAACTGACTTAATACACACCGGAACATATTCCGGCTGCGCCAAGTATGCCAGGAGTCTGCCATTCTTGTTGCCGAATTCAAATACATGCCTGCGTTGAGCAAGGCTAAGTTTTGTGGAACGCTCAGTAAGGACTGTCTTGTACTCCCTAGTTCTCATGTGCAAAGTCAACAACCTCTCACTAGTGGGATCCCTAATATATTCTGCTTCTGCTAACGTCACCTCCGTTTCTTTACACTGTATTGTAGAAGCTAACTGTTTCTTGAACCCATGTACCTCTGCTATGAACACTCCCCTCAGTGTGGCCTTAAAAGCCTCCCACTGAAGAGGAGATGACCCAAAGTTACCATTTTCAACCCAGAACTGTTTAATGGCCTCTGTACACTTAAGCTTTATATATTCCTCCTGAAGCCAACTAGCCTCCATCCGCCACAAGCGTATACCTGGTTTTGGTCCTAACTTAAGTTCCAATAACATGGGAGAATGGTCAGATAGGGCTCTGGGTAGATAGGAAACCTTCCCAGCCATATCCATTCCCTCCCCCTCTGACAGGATAGTGTCTATTCTGGAGAGAGTCTTGTGCGTGCCTGAATAACAGGAGTACTCCCTAACATCAGGATGATGAAACCGCCAGACATCTCTACGTCCATGAGTAGACATCCACCCCGCAAGGGGGGCTGTAGTGTCAACTGTTGCCCCCAATCTATCCAAAGTTGGTGCAGATACAGAATTGAAATCACCCAAAATGAAGATCCTTCCCTCCGCTATCTCATAAGTAGCCTGTATCATGTAATCCAAATGAGCTAGCGAAAAAGGAGGAGGGTCATATATGTTTACAATTGTTAGTAGTCTATTCATCAACTGTATCACCAATATAACATACCTCCCTTTAATGTCGGTCCGGACTGCATGAATGGATATAGGCATAACCTTAGTAACTAAAGTAGAAACCCCCCTCGCATAGGAGGAGTAACTGGCATGGTAAAGCCCCCGCAATGTGAGCCCTTTTCAGAGAGAGGAGCCTGGAGCCCTGGAGATGTGTCTCCTGAAAAATTATTA
Organism: Lithobates clamitans; assembly: GCA_037952925.1. Classification (NCBI taxonomy): domain Eukaryota; kingdom Metazoa; phylum Chordata; class Amphibia; order Anura; family Ranidae; genus Lithobates; species Lithobates clamitans. The sequence goes on along the minus strand of JBBGZY010000503.1, from coordinate 235,555 downwards.
GGTGAGGCTTGTATTTTTTAATGTAGTCAAAAACTAACGAGCGTTTAAATTTAGCATTGAGGCCCCTGACATTCCAGGCCAAAATCTTAAGATTTACCTTCATAAGTTAAAGATATGAGAAAACGGGGCACCCTTCCCTCCTTGAGATATAGACGGACAAAAAAAAAAACTAGGCTCCAGGCTTCTCCTCCCACAAATACAGAGCACAGTATTCATGACCCCTTAACAGTCCCCCTTTAATCTCACTGAATGCAGACAATTCCAGCCAAATACAGACATAAAATCCCCAACAAACAGAAAGGTTGAGATCCCTCAATCTTTTCTTTATAGGTTGAAAAGAGGTTCTCTGTTTCTGGGTGACCGTAGAAAAGTCAGGATAGATCGATATTCGATAGCCATGGAACAACATCTCAGGGTCGGTTCTAGCCCCTCGCAGTATACTCTCCGGTCCCGGAAGTGCAGTATCTTCGCTATCCTGGATCTAGGAGGGGCTCCCTTTGGGGGTGCCCGGCCTGGAATATGGTGTGCCTGTTCAATGGCAAACATTTTTGTGAAAGTGCCAGGATCCATGTGATCAATCAGCCATTTCTTTAGAAACTCTTCAGGGTGCCTCCCCTCCACTCCCTTGGGGAACCCCACCAGTCTTATATTGTTCCTTCTCATGCGGTCTTCCATGGCAGCCATCTTTAAAGTGTGTTCAGACAGGGTCTTTTTTGTCACCTGCGCAGCTGTGTTTAAAGGCCTGATAATGTCCTCCAGAGAAGCAATGCGGCGGTCAGTAGCCTGCGCCTTCTCCCGCAGCTTCTGCATGTCATTTCATAAAGGAGAACTCCACTTTGAGCTCCTCAAAGTGATCGATCAGCTTGTTCTGGCAGCCCTGTATTGCAGCCATAATCTGGGTCAGGGATGGCTCATCCTCCCCCTCCTTAGCAGTTCTGTCCCTGATGTCTCTCAGCCTGTCCAGCGATCTCCCGCTTCTCAGCAAATCACCCCTCTGGGGCTTAGGACTCACCCTGTCCGGGGGGGAGATGCCTGCTGCGGGTCCTCCCTGGGTCTCTGGAGCGGCGGCCATTCCTCCTCCTCCTGTGAGCCAGCGCCATTTTTAGAGCCGCAGGCATACCGCGCCAGCCGCTCTCCCATCGTTTTGGCCCAGGGGGGCCCGTACTTCACCATCCCTGGAAGTTTCCGAGGGGTCCCTGCACACATCCCCAGCAAATCTGTAAAGGATTCGGGTGCCGCTAGTCCAGGATCACAGCAGGATTACCGGTCTGTAGACGGAGCTCCGGTCCTGCACTCCTTACATGCCACATGCTGGCTCCGCCCCTAGGAAATGCAAACTTACCTTTTGTGGAGTATTCTGCTAGTAGTACTGTACCCTACGTGCTTAAGCTGCAATGGTAGCGAGTTGGGTGTTTGTAGGCCGTGGTTGCGATACTTCTCTTTGTGTCCGCAGCAAAAACTATCCAACATATTACTATTTAAGTGTGTAGGGAAGCGCTGCAAACCCCCTGCAACCGTGTGCAATGTATGTGCTTGCTGCACATTTCTTTCGCAAAAATGGGGTTTAAACAGGCAGTGATGAGGCATCACATCACCTCCTCACTGCCTGTCAATTTAAAAGTTATCTGAATGTGGATTGCTTTTCAGAGGAGTGGTGGGTTTAAATTAATGTCTAAATCTCGCCTTAATGGCATATTAATATTATTATAATACTAAAAGGTTATGGTTTTTATTGCATAGTTACATTGTTCCAGCTAGGCACAATTTAAGTATGCTTATCTCATACCTGAGCAATCCCTGTAGAAGCTGCAAATCGCTGAATGGCTGTGCATGGTCTTATGGCTGTATGTGTACTCCATGTATAGCATGGACATATTCCCGAGAACAGACTTTGCAATCAGGGAATACATTAGTATACTTTATGTGGGTTTACGCAAGTACCACCCTATACCTGCATATAGCTACCTAGAACCATTCATGTCAGTGGGTAGCTGTATGCAGTATCTGGGCTTCCCAGGCATTAGCAATGTTTCCATTGTACATGGCCTCACATGCAGTATGCATGAGACCAAATAGTGCAATTGTTCATATGAGAAGAAAAAACATGAAAGGTAAGCAGTAGTGGCACTAAACCAACAAAGAGTATCAGGGGAGGCTGGTTTACCACCTAATGCATGATTTATCCATATGGGTTGTTCTTTCCTTCTCTGCTTCTCTGCAGTCCATCTCTGCCTGCCACAGGTGCTGCTGATTCCTTCCAGCGTCCCACAAAGTTCCCATTAGTCCTCCTTGCCGGTGGGTTGGGCCAAAGTCTGGCTGATAATGCAGCTATTCCTTCCTCTCTTCCTCCTTCCTCCTGGACACTCTGGAGTGGAGTGGGATGGGGGGGGGGGGGGGGGTTGAACCCCCATATCCCCACCCCCCTCTTATCTACATCCCTGGCAATCGCACAGATAGTGTTTCTCCAGGATGATCTGTCTTTTGTTTGGGTCTTCAGTAAATGACAAATTTATAATTTGTGACTATATCTGGCCATCTAATTGCTGTTTGTTCACTACCCCTTTAACTTTTTTGAAGCATAATTGTCTTTTTCAGTAATTTGTTTCTTATTTCTTCTGATTATATGTCCAAAATGAGACATATATATGCCCAAAATTTCTGATTTTGTACTTTTAGGTACATCTGTGTCTTCTTCATCATGAACACTAAAAGGACATTTAGCAAAGAGTGTAATGCAGGTCTGTGCTGCATCTGAGGTGTGTCTTTGGGTACAAAAAAAAAAGGAGGGGGTGGGGGAACCCGTACAAGTTTTTAGTAAAAAGCTACTGTATTTAAAAATGATCCACTTCTGTTCAAATATTTTTTATTGGTAATTAACAAGCATCTGTTACAAGCATTTCAGAACAGGGTATTGTGTACATATAAAACAGTGTGCATCTTGACAAATCAAAATAACGATGACATAAGAAAGAAGAAAGCTTACAAACAATAGATACTCTGTCAAGTAATTCAGGGTCCAGTGAAGCTGAACATGCTAACATTAAGAGGAACCAGGGTCCCTAATTTAGTTACAATGCACTGCTGGAGATATTACTTTTGGGGTCGGGCACGAAAACAGCCGAGACCAACTCAATAAATAGAAAAAAAAACAGAGTACAACACCAATAGTTATCGGAAGTAAGTAAAGGGGGGGGGGGATGAAAGGAGAAAGGAGAGAGTAGAGAAAAGGGGAACAGAAAGGAAAAAGTGAGGGAGAGCTGAAAAGGGGTGGTGGGTCAGTCAGGTCGCGCGGGCACCGGTGTAGTTTCAAAAATCATAAGTAGTTATTAGAGCTATCTTAGGGTTCTAGCAGGTTCTTGTCCATATCAGTGGGCAAGAAGTGTTCTATCCATGGTTGCCAGGTTCTGAAGTGTTGGGGGACTTTATCCAGAATTGTTGCTTCAATTTTGCTGTGTATCATTGCCTGAGTAATCCTATTTTTCAAAAAATGATCCACTTCTAAACTTCTCTCTCCAAAAAACACAGATGAAAAGTTCTTGCAAGAGATGAGGTATTATTTTCAAATTATTTTGACAGCCTGTGTCTTCCACCTTCCCACTCTTCCCACGTTGCTGCCTCTGTCAGTGTCTTCAGCATTCCACTTTCAGATGCCTGGCTGTGTCACCAACAACTGAACTTGGTTACATGCAATTTTTTTTTCTTGATAATACAGCTGCTATCTAGAGTACAAAGTACACAATATGGTGAAATTGATCAGACAGGAAGGAGAGTAAGGTTGCATAGAAACAAAGTTGACATATAAAAACAAATCATAGGAGATCATATCTTTGTAGGTTAATAAGCCAAATGTAAATCATGATCTATTTCCCAATCTATGCTGATTTTATGGTCTAAAATAACTTTATTTTAACAGGTCACTGGTATGATGCATGCCATGACTTCCCATGAGCAACTTGCTGTAAAAAAATGTATTGATTAAACATAACATGATGTGTTTTGCAATCTCATTTTACCTTTTTTTTTTTATTTTTTTTTTTATGTGAAGCCATGGTAAAGTTTACTTAGTCATACTGTATGGTATGTTTGGTTTAGAATCTCTGTATGGTTATCGTTGCTGTCTGTGTCTCTTTGGGGAAATTTCCCCTTGCTTCCTCTAACAGTAATACAATATAGCAACTGCATGTTAAAATCAAAAGGTAGCGATCGTGGAAACCTAGGGGTTGATTTACTAAAATTGGAACACTCAGAATCTGGTGCAACTGTGCATGGTAGCCAATCAGCTTCTAACTTGAGATTGTTCAATTAAGCTTTGACATAAAACCCTGGAAGCTGATTGGTTTCTATGCAGAGCTGTACCAGATTTTGCATGCTCCAGTTTCAGTAAATGCCCCCCTGATGTCTACAATTTTTCTTTACACCAGTGATGGATGGTGGGTTTTTCTTTTGGGGGTGGCAAACAACCACCCCCCCCGCGCGGGCGGGTGGCGGCTCGGCACTACATCTCCCCCCCTTGTGGCCATCGGCACGGCACTGCCACCACCCCAGCCCAGGTGGTTACCCGATCTAGGTGGCGGGCTGTAGTGTCCTCTAGCAGGGTCCGCCCGCCGTGCGTGCGGCAGGGTGCGGGCAGCAGCTCCTATGTCCGCTCCTCCAGCAGCTTCCTCCACCATGTTTCTCCTCTCTCTTCTGCCTAAGCGCTAGGCATCCAGTAGGATCGTCTGACCCTTGGCCAATCGGGAAACAAGCCTCAAGACCTGCCTCGTGATTGGCAGGGAGGAACTTTAGTGTGAAAATAGCGAAAATTAATTCGCTATCGACACACAACTGGGTGGGCTACGAGCGCAGTTCTCTGCGTCCCGAGCCTACCCTTTTTTGAAGCCTATTAGAGCCTTTGACTCTACAGCCGGCTTCCTACTGCACATGCGCGAGTCGCGCTGCGCTTTCTGAATGGTCCTGTCCTCTTTTGGGACACACATAGGTCCCAGAAGGCCGTGGGGGAAGGAGGACGACATGGTTGCACCCTGCATCAAATGCTTATTTGCAGAAGAAAGATTATATAACAGGGAATAACAGACATACAGTGCATCTGGAAAGTATTAACAGCACTTCACTTTTTCCACATTTTATTATGTTACAGCCTTATTCTAAAATAGATTAAATTCATTATTTTCCTCACAATTTTACAAACAATACCCCATAATGACAATGTGAAAGAAGTTTGTTTAAAATCTTTGCAATTTTATTAAAAAACAAAAAATGTCATCACAAGTACAAAAATATGGAGAAGATTTTAGAAAAACACTGGGGGATCCTACATCAAGATCCCCACCTAAAAACTTCTCTTTCTGCCCGCCCAAAAGTTATCTACCGTAGGGCCCCTAACCTAAAAAATAAGATTGCACCAAGCAAACTAAAATCTACTCCAGTCATACCATCTGTACCTATGCTAATCCCCCTGGTGGGTATGTATCAATGCCGTAAGGCTTTATGCAAAACCTGCACATTTGTCCAACACGGAAAGAAATCATTTACTACTAAGGGCAAGACCTACGTACTTAAAGAATTCTTCAACTGCTCGTCCGACTTTGTCATCTATGGCCTAACTTGTCCTTGTGGCCTAATTTATGTGGGCCGAACAATTAGGACCCTGAGACAAAGGTTCGGCGAGCATAGAAGACTTGTTGAAGGGGACACGGACCCCCATAGTGTCCCAAGGCATTTTGCTATGGCCCACCAGAGTTCCACGGCCTTAAGGTCTGGGTTATTAAACAGATCCCCAGATCCCTTCCGGCTGCGGAGAGATTCAAGAAACTCTGCGCGCGTGAGACCTACTGGATCTACACCTTAGATGTACTTTTGCCGGGGGGTATAAACGAGAGTATTGAGATTGCTACCATTCTATAAACCCATTATTGCTGTTTTTCGTGAATTATGCCCTTTAGCTTTTTTCTGCGAGTATTCCAATCTTTTATGATTGGATTAGTTTTCCTATCCCCGTATCTATATGCGCACGTGTTTGCGGTAGAAGATAGGGCACATTTGCTCGATAGTACTGAAGCGAATGTACTCATGCGCACATATTTGGCCAAATTGTACCATATCGCTTACTATAAAGTCTAGTGTATTCTAATTTTATTTTTTATTTACTATATATATTTTTTTTCATTTTCATTTTTAGGTTTATTTTCATTATTATTATTTTTATTATTTACATTTATTATTTTTATATTTATTTTCTATTTTATTTTTATTATTATTTTTATTTTCATTATTTTATTTTTATTTTTAATTTTATTTTTATTATTATTATTTTTATAATTATATTTTTTTTTATTTTTCTTTCTTCTTCTTTCTATTTTTCCACCACCCTAGTATTTTATCGTGGCCTCATTCTTTCATATATATACAATTTATTTTCATATATATACAATTCATATATTGCCTATATGCGCATAGAGAGATAGGTACATATATCTCCCTCTACTTATTGTTTATTCATTACTTTTTATTGTATATTCACTTGGTATATTGCACTGTGACTCTGAGAGTGCTTTTAAATAATTGTTGTTTTTAAATAACTGCTCATTTTATATAATTGCTCATTTTTTAAAATGATTGCCCATTCCTTCAAATAATTACTCATTTTTAAAACATTTTTATATATTTTTTAAATAATAGTCCCTTTCAAATAACTGTTCATTTTTAAATTACCCATGGCCCAATCTACCTTTACATGAAATTGCATTTGCTTTGTAATGTGTGTACTATGGCCCCTCCTTCCCTCCCCCCTTGTCCATTTAAGCCAGTTACACGATCCTTCTATAGCTTGACGAAGGAGCGTGGCTACCAGAATATCGTAGCCCGTACGCTCAGGAAACGCGTCGCCTACCAGTGATGTCACGGCTGTGCGCCTGCCTTTCACCTGCGTTCCAGGCCTCGTTCGGAGATACATCGCTACCGTGGCCGGCTTCAGCGGTAAACCACGAGCCATACGCACTGTGACCTAACTGATGAACAGCCCCATGATGGATCCCCCTTCTGGCTTTTCAGATGCTCTTTGTAACACTACCGAAATGTGAGTTGTTTGCACATTGTTTTCTTAATAAGAAACGACTTCCCTACTACACCCAGAGGCGCCTTCCCCCTTGTTTTTCTCTATAGATGTTGGAGCTTGGTTTCAACTCTCTGGAAGGCAGCCCTGTTTGTGGATTTACACCAACACCCTCTCCTATAGACTTTTTATACAGACTTTAATGGACTATATATACTAATCCCTTTTCTGTCTATACATTGTATATATGGTGTTATAATTGTGATCATTTGCTGCTTACTGTGATGTTTTTTGGGCATTCCCCAGTTCTTTGCGCCTTTCCTCGTATATAAAAAATTACAAGTACATAAGTATTTGCTCAATACTTTGTTGAAGCACCTTTGGTACCAATTACAGTCTCAAGTCTATTTGAGTATGATGCTACAAGCTTGGTACACCTATTTTTGGGCAGTTTCTCCCATTCTTTTTTGCAGGACCTCTCAAGCTCCATCAGGTTGGATGGTGAGCATCAGTGCACAGCCATTTTCAGATCTCTCCAAAGATGTTCAATTGGGTTCAAGTCTGACTGGGCCACTCAAGGACATTACCTTAGCCGATCCTTTGTTATCTTGGCTGTGTGCTTAGGGTTGTTGTCCTGTTGGAAGATGAGGTCCAGAGCGCACTGGAGCAGGTTTTCATCGAAGATGTCTCTGTACATTGCTGCATTTATCTTTCCCTCAATCCTGACTAGTCTCCCAGTTTCTGCTGCTGAAAAACATCCCCACAGCATGATGCTGCCACCACCATGCTTTACTGTAGGGATGTATTGGCCAGGTGATGAGCGGTGCCTAGTTTCCTCCAGACACGACGCTTGCTATTCAGGCCAAAGAGTTCAATCTTTGCTTTATCAGACCAGAGAATTTTGTTTCTCATGGTCTGAGAGCCCTTCCGATGCCTTTTGCCAAACTCCAGGCGGGCTTCCATCTGGCCACTCTACCATACAGGCCTGATTGGTGGAGGGCTGCAGAGATGGTTGTTCTTCTGTAAGCTTCACCTCTCTCCACAGAGAAATGCTGGAGCTCTGTCAGAGTGACCATCGGGTTCTTGGTCACCTCACTCACTAAGGTCCTTTTCCCCCAATCGCTTAGTTTGGCCAGGCGGCCCACTCTAGGAAGAGTCCTGGTGGTTCCAAACTTCTTCCATTTATGGATGATGGAGGCCACTGTGCTCATTGGGACCTTCAATTCTGCAGAGGTCTACAGACACTTCCTTGGACTTCATGGCTTGGTTTGTGCTCTGACATGCACTGTTAACTGTCAAACCTTATATAGATAGGTGTGTGCCTTTCCAAATCATGTCCAATCAACTGCATTTACCACAAATGGACTCCTATCAAGTTGTAGAAACATCTCAACAATGATCAGCGGAAACAGGATGCATCTGAGATCAATTTTGAGTGTCATGGCAAAGGCTATGAATACTTATGTACATGTGATTTCTTTTGTTTTTTAATTATTGATACATTTGCAAAGATTTCAAACAAACTTCTTTCACGTTGTCATTATGGAGTATTGTTTGTAGAATTTTGAGGAAAATAATGAATTTAATCCATTTTGGAATAAGGCTGTAACATAACAAAATGTGGAGAAAGTGAAGCGCTGTAAATACTTTCCGGATGCACTGTAAAACATCAGTTTAAACATGTGAAAGCTGACTCAAAATCAGGGCCTTACTCCCTATAAAGTCAAACTTGGTGAGCTTTCTGAGGGAGAGTGAAATGAAAAGTATGATTAGTTCTTATTTATTATATTTCCCTCAGAGCCCCCACCACATCCAATTGCCCACCAATGCCTTTAGCCTCTCCTTGGGATAAGGCCTTCTCCAGGTCTGCATATTAAGCACCTATATCTTGTAAGAAGACAAAATACCAAACAGAGTATTCAGTTACAGTCTGTCAAGATGCAGGTGGAATGTTGGGTAAGCCTCTGTAATTCTTGCAATTAAAGCTCTGCATGCAACTATCTTATTAAATGTGGACTTTGAGGCAGAATACATGTTGCACTATTATGTAAAAGTAAGAGATGCTGTGGTGTGTTAGACTGTATCATTGACCCCATTGAAAGTATACAAAATAGTGAGGTACACCCAACCATTGGCAGCATTACTTTAAAGCAGAACTTCACCCAAAAGGAGAAGTTCTGCTTGTTTGTATCCCCCCCCCCTCCACAGCCACATTTGGCACTCTTTTTAGGGGGTACGTGGTTTTGAAAAGGTATCCGCTCCCATTCCCACTTCCAGTCAGATGCGCAGCGGCGATCTGAGATGGAAGGGCAGTTCTCCTCCTTCCCCCGCAGCCTTCTGGGACACATCACAGGCCCCAGAAGACTGCGGAACCATTCACAAAGTGCAGCGCGGCTCGCGCATGTGCAGTAGGAAACCAGCTGTGAAGCCACAAGGTTCCACTGCCGGTTTCGCTTACTTATTGTGGAGGGATAGAGTTAACCCTGTCTGAAACTATTGTGTCAGCAAACCCATATCCCTAGTGAAATTAAAAAAAAAAATCACTCAAAAAGAGTGTGTGGGAATTTATATTGGGTTGCTGGCACTCAATATTGATACGAGAGTAAAGAACAAATTTCTTAAAAAATATATTTATTTATTTATGAAACCTTTAAAATTACTAACTATGACATATACCAAAAACATCTAAAATGGATGCACAATGAGGATGTTGGAAATATACACAAGACATTAAACCAATTGTATCGGAAAGTAATAATACACAATAGAAATAACCCAACGTTTCGAGGTGTTTTGGAAGTAAACCTCTTCTTCAGGGGTAGTGGGTTTAATCACATTAAAGTGTGTGTCTACAATAGAACAATAGAGCAAAAAGAAAAAAAGAGAACAATATCTGTAAGTATGTACAGTGCAATAAGTAATAAAATATTAACAGTGAACATGGCCAAATTGAACAAATGCATAATAACCATATTACACAAAAAGGTACATATATAGGTACTGACCATGTATATTATGGATAGACTCTCCAAGACATCTATAGCATCCAGTGAGAGATCAATCTGCCATAGCTCCACAGAGACCAGGAGACAACAGGGACAAAGAGAGGTGGAAGTAAGGGGGGAACCAAGAGGCAGAAGAAAGCCCCAAAGATAGACCCTAGGTCCCCCAGATGGGCAGTGGGCCACAGCTGTCACAGCAGTTCCACAAAGGGCACCCCAACAATGCACGTCCCACTCAGTAAAGGGGGTAAACCAGGACCAAAGATAAGGGAAATGGTTCTCCACCTCTTCCAAGTCACTAGAAGAAATATATAAAAAAAAGTATATAAAAAGGTTGCCATGTAACAGAATCTAATAAGCCTTGCGGGTACATGTAACAAAAAATATATACATATGTCCAATAAAACTTGGTAAGTTAAATCAAGACATACCCTCAATCCTGACTCGCAGTGTATGTAACCACAGGTATAGAGAGACAAAAAAATACCATGCTTGAGTGATCAGTCTAAGGATAGAATGAAGGTTATAACATAAACTCCTTCAGCTGTGTTAGGCTTCAGGAATCTGAAGAAATCAAACACAAAAGAGCAAAGTATTAGCTCTCCACATCAGTGCTGAGCTTATATAAAGATCATAATTCGATCAAACAGTTTTGTCAGCTAATGAACTTACCAAGCTGGGTTCAGTGTCTCACACTACTCAGTGGTTTGCTGCAGGCAGGAGGAAGTGATTGCAAGGCACCTGTTTAAATACGAGTGTCATGCAGTAAAACGGCCCTGTGATAGGTCAGCTGTTATGTGAGGGAGGTACAACAAAAGACATGCTGGAATTGGCTGGATGCCCCCCAAGTACAGTGGCGCACGGCGCCACCCCCCCGCACGCCACCCGGTAGATTGCAGAGGCAACGTTCAATTAGGATGCCGCTATGGCGTGCCTACGTCACACGGCTCCGTGAAAGCCAGAGCTGCATGGCGCATAGGTGATGTCGCCCCCCCTCGTCACTGTCTCGCGATGCACACCTGGCGTGTACGTTGGCATGGTAACCATGCATACAGACTGCCAGAAGGGAGGGAGGCCAAGTACGCCTAACAGGCATACACCGCCCCCCCCCCCCCCCCCCCCGCGCCGAGTGGAAACTAAAATGACAGCAGGAATTGAAAAGGAGAGATTGAAAAAAACAAAACAAACAAACCTACCCACCTTTGAAGTCCCCTGATCCATCAGCAGCCGAGGGGGACCAATCGCCCAATTATCTGGATAGGATTTCATGAAAAGACAATTATACCAAAAAGAGGATTTTACATATATTACAGTGATACATTGTATTACAGATTCTGAAGATACATCTTACATAGTATAATGAAAATTAAACACCCAAAGGATATTCAAAAATCAAAAAATAAATAAAATAAATAATTATAAAGAAAAATTAGAAATAATCAGAGAAAACCACTGGGTACGCATGAGCCCTTAATTGACAGAGGATAATTTTTTTCGTTAATTTTTTTGATTGCTCAAAATTTTTTTGATCGGTAGGCTGCCTGCCCTGGGGATACTTTGGGCCCAGCTGTGGTTGCAGTGCAGCGCTGCGCTCCCTCCTCCTCCACTATATGTCATACACAGTCTGCAGGCATCTCCCGCTGTGTCTCCCAGCTGAGTGTAAAAACTTTGGCAGCTCTGTGAGAAAAGTCCGGCCCTCCTCCTAGATCAGCTCGTGTGATAGACGCAGTGTTCTGTCTATCACACAAGCTGATCTAGGAGGAGGGCGGGACTTTTTCTCACAGACTTTTCTCACAGTGCGGCCAAAGTTTTCACACTCAGCTCCGAGACACACAGCGGGAGATGCCCACAGACTATGTAATCCAGGCACAGGCACTGACTACAGTGAGGCTGTGATTATGGGCACGGTGAGACTGCATTATGGGCACGGTGAGGCTGCCATTATAGGCACAGTGAAGCTGCGATTATGGGCACGGTGAGACAGCATTATGGGCAGGGTGAGACAGAATTATGGGCATGAGGAGGCTGCGATTATGGGCACGGTGAGACAGCGTTATGGGCATGGTGAGGCTGCGATTATGGGCACGGTGAGGCTGCGATTATGGGCATGGTGAGACTGCATTATGGGAACGGTGAGGCTGCGATTATGGACACGGTGTGACTGCATTATGGGCACGGTGAGACTGCATTATGGGAACGGTGAGGCTGCGATTATGGGCACAGTGAGACTCAATTATGGGCGCGGTAAGGCTGCGATTATGGGCACGGTGAGGCTGCGATTATGGGCATGGTAAGGCTGAGATTATGGGCACGGTGAGGCTGAGTTTATGACGTTTATGACGTGTGACGTCCTGTTGCCATAACAACGGTGCTAAATCAGCTAAAAGTAGTTGGATCTGTATGTGCGTTATAATTAATCGAAATTAGTCGATTAATCGATTTAGAAAAAAATCGATTAATCGCACACAAAAATTTTAATCAGTAACAGCCCTAATTACAATTTATTTCATAGATTGTATAGGGCAATGTTCAACAAACCTATTCAAAAAGGCCCTCTCATTCAAGGGGTTCCAGGTTCCCACGCCGGATGAGAAACCCTCCAAGAAAGGCCTGTATAAAATTGCTCCATTCAAGCCAGGTGGTTTAGTCGCATTTAAGCGAAATATCCACCTCTGTTCTGACTGCAGGAGTAGTTTATTAGTGTCCCAACCCCGTATCCATCCTATCCAATATCAGGAAGGATATCTTAGGAGTAATGCCATCGTGTAAGTGTGTGACATGTCTTCCCAGTGGGAGACTAGGATTGCATGTCTTCATTGACAAAATATGTCGGTAGGCACGACGCCAAAATGGCTGGATAGTTTTGCCTACATAAAAACAAAAACAAACACGCCACAGAAGGTACACGACGCCCGCTGTCTGGCAGTTGGCATAATGTTTCGGGCGATATCATGCCGTATTCATATAGCAGGAAAAAATTGCAGCCACCGCAGGTAAACGTACCTGGGTATTTTCACGGATCTTGTTGACCTAAATTGTTGAACTCACTGGAAACCAGGTGATCTTTAAGGGATCTTGCCCGCTTAAAAATAAATGATGGATTTTTACTCACAAATGGGCCTATGATCGGGTTCATTGATAGGACATGCCAGTATTTGTTAGTAATTCTTTTAATTGTTTCATGTTGGTTGGATTGGTTTTTCTATTTTTCGATGATGGATTACATAGCAGATCCTTTCTTGGTCTCAATATGGCCCTATTGTATGCCTTTTTGAGACAGGTTTTTGAATAACCGCGTAGAAGTAGTCTCTCCCTTAGAGAGTCGGCCTCACTTTTAAACCTTAAATTGTCAGTACAATTTTTACGTATCCTGAGATACTGCCTAAAGGGAATGGATGCCACCAGAGCTTTCGGGTGAAAGCTGCTGGCATGCAGTATGGTATTGCCCGAAGTTGGTTTTCTATAGAGGCTACTACTAGTACGACCCATTTCATCTTTGTTGATCTTCACATCCAAAAAGGTTATAGAAGATTTATTCCATAACATTGTGAACGTCAAGTTAAGTTAAGTATTTTTATTGAATTGATCAAGAAACAAATCTAACTGGTCATGTGAACCTTCCCATATGAGGAAAATACCAAAGACTGATATTCCTCATAAATGGAGCCATCACCTCGGATTGGCCAATCATTCGTTCCCACTCCCCCAGGTATAGATTGGCGTACGACGGGCACACAAAGTTCCCATTGCAACACCCTGTACCTGGAGGAAGTGGGAGCCACTGAAAGTAAAGTGATTGTGTTGAAGAATAAACTCAAGGGAGCCCAACAAGAATTCCCTTTTTTTTTGGTCGAACCTATTATCCTGAGAGATAACATGTCTAATACATGTTAAGCCCTTATCATGAGGTATGAAGCTATATAATGCCTCCACGTCGATCGCCACTAGGATCAACATGGAGGAAATACACAAGCCATCTAAAACCTGCAACAGGTGCAGGGTATCCCATAAATAACTCGGGAGATTGATTACATATGGGCGTAAGTGCCCATCAACAAAGGTACTGAGATTCTCGGTCAACGACCCATTGCCAGATACAATAGGTCTGCCCGAGGGGCATTTCATGCATTTATGCAATTTTGGCAGAGTAGAACGTTGGAATTTTGGGTTTTTTCATTCTAATAAATTCCTATTCGGGCTTTGTAATATGTTGACCAAGTGCAGAGTCCACCAAGGAATAACATTCCTGGTTAAATTTCTCGATTTTATTTGCATTGATTTTGCAATACCATTTTTTGTTTTCCAATATTTTCATGCACATGTCAACATACCCAGTGTTGTCCATAATAACAATATCACCCCCCTTATCGGAGGGCTTTATTGTTATACCCGAATGTTCCTTGAGTGTTTTTAAAGCTAGTCTTTCATCTCTTGATAGATTGCCCTGATCTGAATTATTGATCTTAATTTTGCATATCTCAGTACCTACTAATTTGACATGTCAGCACGTTTGAGTTGGTATTCAATGGCGGGAATTTGTCAGATTTCTTTTTGAATGTGGGCATTGGAGGGGGTTCTGTTTGATCAAATTGCTCCAAAAGATGTTCCAAAACGATTTGATCAATCAGATCAGGAACCTCATTCTCTTCAAGTAGGCTAACTAGTACATCAAGAGCCTTAAGCTCTTGTGATTCAAAGTTTGGTTCGGTGGGTACATTGAGTACATTTGTTTGAGGATTAACTTACGGCGAATAGTTGGAGATCCTAGATGGCCTTAAATTTATTTATATGCTAATTGGGACAAAAACTTAAACCACGTGAGAGGACCTGTGATTCCAGATCAGAGAGCACATAGGTAGATAGATTTACCACATTTGGGTCCAAGGTTGATGTTTCACAAGGAAATTGGGATTTGCTTACCTGATCTTTATTTCATTGTGATTCTGCACTAGTGGCTCCTCTGACTGAACTTTCATCCTGTATAACATTGGATGGTGGTGCTTTATTACCTATAGTAGATAATCTGGGAAAAAGTAAATTGGTATCCGAGTGGGGCCGTGTTAGTACAGTGTTCCTAAAAAGTGAAGCGCCTGCACCCGAAGCTGATTGCAAAATTGGCACAGGTGAGGACATCGCTGGATCCCTGGACAGGTAAGTGTCCTTATATTAAAAGTCAGCAACTATAGTAAAAAATCTGATCAAAATTTGTACAGGCCACAACAACACCCATGTGAATGAGCCACAAGATCTCTCACACAGAGCTTTATTTATTACATTAATACAGTTTTATCTTTTAGATTTATCAGGGATTTTGTAAGTTATGTTGTGTTTGTGTCTGCTAAAAATTATTTTATTGTATTTTTTGTGAAAAGGAAATAGTCAGATAACTCGCAGAAAAAAAGGCAGCTGAACGCGATATGATTTTAAAAAACATGCATAAAAACGCAGGTAAATGCATATCAGTTTTTACCTGCATTTTTTATTCACACAAGTGTGACTTAGCCCTAAGTGAAAAGTAGACATAGTGGAATGGACAAATGTTGAGTAGTTGACCAGAGTAAAACTAATCACATTTATGGTTTCAAATTGTGAGAAAAGAACATCTGAACCCTGGTCACTGGTTATGGCAAAACTGTTTACTTAGGACTGGGGGGGGGGGGGGGGGGGGGTAATCTGTCTTCCGGTATTTAGTAAAGGTACTGAATGTTGTTAGGAATTATTTAAACTTTGCAAATACAATGTTGCCACCCAGTGGTGAGTTCACAAACAAAACTTTGCTCATTAGGTTTACCTGCAAGTCCATTTCAGCACTCTAAAATGTGGCACTATATATTTTGAAAAAAATTTAGAGAAGCCTCACCTGAGTGTGACCCTTAAAATCATTCCCATTCTTCCAATTTGGATACACTGATATTGAATGTTTATGCTTAATGCAAAATAAAAACAAGTAGCTCAATTGTGCTACTAAAATCATAATTGATGAAGGCCCCTTTCACACGAGGCGGACTCCGTTTCTACGGAGCCTGCCTCGGTCCGCCGGCTCAGCGGGAGATCAGTCCATTGATCTTCACTGAGCCGGCGGATGACAGGTCCCTCTCTGCTCACTGAGCGGGGAGGGGCTTGTCAGGCGCCGCTGCCGCCTATGGAGGGATCGGATGAAAACGGACAGCGTGTCCGTTTTCATCAGATCTCACCCGATCCGATCTGATCCGCCAGCGACTGACCTGGACGTAGAGCCATCAGCTTTTAGCGGATCGGACCGGGTCGGATGTCAGCGGACATGTCTCCGCTGACATCCGTCGCTCCATAGGCTTACATGGAGCGCCCGTTCAGGTCCGCCGTCAAAACTGACAGGCGGACCTGTACGGTCCGATCGTGTGAAAGGGGCCTAAAAGATTAAATTGGTTCCTTATGGTGTGATTTACACAAGAATCTATGTATCTAAATCCAAATGTCTTTTTTTTTTTTTTAAAAGGTGTAAGGAAGGCTTTAAACCTCTCTTAAAGTGGTTCTAAAGGCAGAATGCATTCTATGCATTAAGATAAAAAACCTTTAGCGTGCAGCAGCCCCCTCAGACCCCCTAATACTTACCTGAGCCCCATCGCGATCCAGCAATGTTGTACGAGAGCCTCGGCTGCCAGGGACTCTCCCTCCTAATTGGCTGAGGCACAGCTGTTGTTAATCAAAGTCACTGAGCCAATGAGTAGAGAGGGGGCGGAGCCGAGCTGCGGCTCCATGGCTGAATGGACACACAGAGCAGCAGATGGGCTTGGGTCATAGCAAGCTGCTTGCTGTGGGGGCAGGAGGGAGGGGCCAGGAGCACCGGCGAGGGACCCAAGAAGAGGAGGATCTAGGCTGCTCTGTGCAAAACTACTGCACAGAGCAGATAAGTATAAAGTGTTTGGTATTTTTAAACAATAAAAAAAAGGACTCTAATATCACTTTAACCGCTTCCTGACCAGCCGCCGCAGTTATGCCCCGTACACACGGTCGGATTTTCCGATGGAAAATGTCCGATCGGAGCGTGTTGTCGGAAATTCCGACCGTGTGTGGGCTCCATCGGACATTTTCCATCGGATTTTCCGACACACAAAGTTGGAGAGCAGGAGATAAAATTTTCCGACAACAAAATCCGTTGTCGGAAATTCCGATCGTGTGTACAGAAATCCGACGGACAAAGTGCCACGCATGCTCAGAATAAAGAAAGAGATGAAAGCTATTGGCCACTGCCCCGTTTATAGTCCCGGCGTACGTGTTGTACGTCACCGCATTCAGAACGATCGGATTTTCCGACAACTTTGTGTGACCGTGTGTATGCAAGACAAGTTTGAGCCAACATCCGTCGGAAAAAATCCATGGATTTTGTTGTCGGAATGTCCGAACAAAGTCCGACTGTGTGTACGCCCTATTATACTGCGGCAGGTTGGCTCCCCTGTGTAAGCCGTCGTAGCTGTACGTCGGCTCGCGGGGTCGGGAGAGCAGGCGCGCACAGCGGGGGTGCGGATGCTCATGGCCGACGGTCACGATGACCGCCACTCATTCTCCATTGTCTGTGTGGACCCCAAGGGCCTCTCCACAGCCTGAGAACATCAGGAAGTGGAGGAGAGCATTGGCTGCTGGAGAGCGAGATGAAAGGTAAATAATTCACCTTACTCATCAAACTCTAGTCATAATGAGCAGGTGAAAGAGGTAATAAGTGTCATGCCGCACATCAATCACACATCAGTCACAATGCCCATCATTCAATCAAACTCCACTGTTTAAGAGAAACTTTGTATTAAAGGATTATAGTGGCTACCATTGTCAACTTCTTCAGAAAATGCTTGTTGCCTAACTGCTACAGTATCTCTGGCTTCATACTTCCCAAGTCACTGGTCCAGCACAAGTAACACCAACAACACATCTGAAAAATAGTAAATTATTCGCGTTTGGATCACACAAAAAAATATATGTAATATGATTAGCAGAGAGCAGAATTTGTTAATCACATATTAACAAATATTATCTCAATATGCAGCGCTAAAAAATGTCCAATTCTTATGTCCATAAAACACAAATATATCCAAAGAGATAGAGGAGGATCCCATCACTGGCTTTAGTGCAAAGATGATGATTCTAAACAGCACCTCTTTTTGCTTACCAGATCATGTTGACCCTCAGATTATAAAGCAGTCAACTGCGCCTTTATGGGTCACACTCTGATCCCAATTAGGTTTAGGCCACTCCATCCACAGCAAACCTTCAGCTCAAAAAGAATCACCAGGAACTGCCAGAGGACCAACCATACAGTATATCACTTGCTATATCTCAAGGCATGTAGAGATACACCTCGCAAAAGCATAAATAAATCCCCATTGTGTAGCAATTTACTAAAAAATCTATTTAAAAAGTAATACACTCTGATTAAAACAAACAAAAAGAGCTTTAGAGCCCATTCACACAGGGGCAACACGACTTCCAGCGCCACTTTGGGAGGCAACTTGGACACGACTTTAGTATGAATCACAGTGCGACTTGGGGTGACTTCAGCCCGACTTGGGATGACTTACAACACGACTTGAAGTCGCCACCAAGACAGGGAACTTTACAAGTGGCCAATCAGAGCTCATCAGCTCTTGTGACATCATTCTTGTTCCTGTTTTCTTCCTTGTTCCCTGTTGTTCTTTGTTCTGTGTCTGTATTCCTTTCTGTTTCCTGTAAGCTTCCTGTAAAGTTGCCTCACTATGAACGGTGATCCGACTTGGAGCCGACTTCCATTGAAATCAATGGGTACAAGTCGCCTAGAAGTTGGATTGAAGTAGTACAGGAACCTTTTCTGAAGTCAGAGTGACTTCAGTAGTGTGCATTAAGATGGCTCTCATTCACTTACATTAATTTTATCATGTCGCGCGACTTGGGGCGACTTCAAGTCGGATCCAAAGTCGCCCCTGTGTGAATGGGCTTATACTCATCCAGCAAAATGGCCATGGCATCAGGCGTGATGGTATCACACACATATGCTGTACTCACACTATACGCCGCGGCCATTTTGTTGGATAAATAAAGCGCTGTTTGTTTTAATAAGGGTGTAATACTTGTTAAATAAACAGTTTTTTAGTAAATTACTACACTGTGGAGATTTATGGACATCTTTGGTAGGTGTCAGGGTAATAAGTAGTTTGTAAGGCAGAGTTCAGTAGTTTATAAGGCAGAGAACTTACCAACTATTACTACTACTAAACTCTGCCTTACAAACTACTGAACTCTGTTACAAATTATTTAACTTTGCCTTACCAACTACTGAACTCTGAATGCAGAGTTCAGTAGTTGGTAAGGCAGAGTTCAGAATTTTGTAGTTTGTAAGGTAGAGTTCATTAGTTGGTAATGCAGATTTCAGAATTCAGTAGTTTGTGATACAGAGAAATAAAAAGCCTTACAAACTACTGAATTTTAAATGCTGAGTTTACAGATCAGTAGCTACCACTACTTAAATCCAGTTCAATAAAAAGAATATTACACATCCACAATTCAAAATACAAGCAAAATGTGTAAAAATGTGCAACAGAGCAATGTTATCACCCAGTAAGATGTAAGTAAAAAAAAGGTGCCAGAAACTCTACCAGGTTAAAAGCAATTGTGCCTTACTACTTTTTTTATAAAGTTTTTTATACAGTACAAACATATAACACAAGGAACGGAGCAGGCAACATACCTACTCCGCCAAATGGCCATGCAGGGCCAATAACTGCGAACTAACATAGTTCAACTACCCAGAAACAACAATTTCTCGCCCCCTTCCTCCCACACCCCAAACTTTGACCATCAGCTCAAGTCCAAGAAGTTAAAAGCAATAACACCCAGAAATTTTACAAAGTGTTACCATGTCATGCATCAGGTAGGGTGCTTAACACTAGCTGAGGAGATAGATAGGTAAGCACATATTCAGGAATTTGCCATGAGATCCCATGATTATCCACCCCGTGTCATCCAATATTGGGGACTATATCACCCAACTATGCATATGTATTTAACCAACAGTTGAAGAAGAGTCAAGTCATGCCTGCCATACTTTATAGAATTTTTTTGTGCAACCCCTTGCCCTATAAGTTGCTCTATAAGATGAATCACAGAGTTTATCAGCCCCTTCCAATATGACAGAGTAGGAGCACCTGGCTTTTTCCAGTGCAGTAGGAAAGCTTTCCTACCATAAAATAACCCAATATTTAGCAAGGTACGATGTGCCAGAGAAGGAACCACCTCCTCTACCAAGCCAAGAAGAGAAACCCTAGGTGACATAGGGATTGGAATACTGAGAACCTCTGAGATACAGGAGGTGATCCCAGACCAGAAACTCTGGATCTGTGAACAACTCCAAAAGACATGTTCCGCATTGGCTGGGGAGAATGAACATCTCCAACATTCACCATTAGAGGAGGGGTAAATGCGTGCCCACCTAGCCAGTGTATAATAAATTTGATGTAGGAATTTAAACTGGATCAGAGTGTCCCTGGCAGACACCAAGTGCTTAAAGGGGTGATCCCACATATCATCCCAATCTTCCCCCTAGATACCTTATTTCTCTCTCTCACCGTTCCTGGCATCTGGATACGGCTGGAGGTATTTTTTTAAATAGAGATTTATACGTTGCTGATAATGGTTTATTTAAGTCCTCATCTGACAAAAGATCTTCGAGGGCTGAAGGGAGATACTCCACCTTTCAGCTACAGAACTGCGCCTGAAGTGCTTGGCGTAGCTGCAGATAGCGAAAGGAGTACGAGTTAGGTAAGTTATGTCTTGCCTTTAATTAATCGAAAGTTATGAGATTTGAATTCATTCACAGGGGGGCCGAGGGTGTAACTCCAACATAACTAGGAGATACCAGGGTTGTGGTAACTTCCCAAGCTTTGATAGTCACTTTCATTGACTCAGTCAGAGGTAGGCTGTATTTTGGGCCCCTATACAATGCCAGCCGTAGACTCTCATAGGACCCCAACTGTGACAGAGTCCCCGTCATCTGCCAACAACCAACGCCTAGCAAAAACCATCTGACCAGCCAGGTAGTATTTTAGCCATTCTGGGAGCACCAACCTCCCTGCCCCCAGGGTTCCTGTAGTACTTTGATGCCTATAAGAGGTGACTGGGGGGACCTTAGAAATGACCCAATGATACTGTTCAGTTCTTGAAAATATGCTCTGGGAATTAACAGTAGGGAATGACGTAAGAAGTATAGAATTACTGGCAAATCTTAATTTTGAGAAGATTGTGATGCCCTAGTAAGGATAAGGGCAATCGCTTTCATACCTGAGTTCTTTAAATGAGCTGTGCTATCAGCGGAAGAAAGTTTAGGGACATGAAATCTTTAATGTTGGCCGTAATTTTAACACCCAAATAAGTTATAGAGTAAACCCACCACAGTGGAAGGCTACTATCTGCTAGTTTCTTTGCTTCAGGACCCAACGATAGGCGTACAGTGCAAGACATTCTTGAATATTCCCCACTCTAATTGCTCCTACCTCTTCAGACCGCCGAAGTGCTCTTGCTATGGGCTCCATCATTAAAGCAAAAAGGGGGAAAAAAGGGGAGAGAGGGCAACCTTGCCTAGTGCCCCTACCTATAGCAAATAAATTAGAGACGGAGAATCCAAGCAAAATTGCCGTCCAAGGGTCACTATACAGCAAAGTGATCTAACGTCGGAAATTAGGACCAAAACCTATATTCTCCAACACCTTATGCATATATTGCCAGTCGACAGAATCAAAAGCTATTTTGATATCTATGGAGACAATAACTTTAGCTGTGGAGTCTGGGGTATCTAGCTGCAATTGCGTGAACAACCTCCTCAAATTTGTGTCTGTCGACATCCCAGGTATGAAACTTGTCTGGTCAATGTCCACCAAGGACGGGATGACCTTGGCCAAATGGGATGCCAATACTTTAGTGATGATCTTTAGATCCATATTGAGCAATGCTATAGGACAATAGGAAGAACATTTCTGTGGGTCTTTACCCGGTTTCAAGAGAAGAACCATATAGGCCTCCATCATTGAAGTCGGAAGGGCCCGGTGATCCAAGCAGTGAGCGAAAAGCATATTTAGTCTAGGGGCTAACTGTTTCATGTACAATTTGTAGAATTCCGCCGGGAATCTGTTCAGACCTGGAGTCTTCTGGGATGGAAAAGCTAACATGGCCGCTTCAATTTCCAATACTGAAATACTATCATCCAGGAGATCAATATCAGAATCTGACAGTCTAAGAAGGGAAAGCCCATTCAGCAACTCGTCCAAATCATGAGGGTCATATGAGGGGATAGGAGAATATAAGGTAGAGTAATAGAGCACAAATTCCTCCAAAATACTGGCCGGGTCTGTAACCAGTGTCCCACCTGCATTTTTGATAACAGGTATGCTGACACGAGTTTTTTGGTCTGCCACCAAGTTGGCCAAGAGTTTGCCAATCTTGTCACCTTTAGCAAAGATATACTCCGTCCACCGCCCAGACTCAATATGAGCAAGATTTGTAAAATGCAGTGACAAGGAAGCCGCATCTCCAGCAGGGATACATAAGTAGCATCTGATGGGGAGTCGGCATGCACCCTCGCACTCTCTCTTTTCTTAGCCAGGAGAAGCTCACCCTCTTGATTGTGTTCCTTCCTGGCTGCTTTAATTGCAGAGATACACTCTCCCCTCGCCACAGCCTTGAAAGCATCCCACACCAATGGTGGCTTGGCTGAGTCCGCATTGGTTGACCAGTATGTTCAATGGAGGATTGTACTTGGGAGGCCATCTGATCTTTCTGCAACCAGCCTGGCGACAGCTTCCAGCCTCCCCTCCTCCCCCTGGTTGGGAGAGTCAGGGTGACAGAGATTGGGTTGTGATCAGATGTCCCCCCAGCCAAATATTCTGAATCATGCAAATACATTAGCAAGGGAGTATTGCCAAATGTCAAATCAATTCTAGCTGAGGATTTATGCGTGGCAGATAAATGAGAATATGACGTGACATTCGGATGCTTCCAACGCCATAGTTCAGTCAGACCTGACATGTATACCCAGGAGCAGAGGTCTATCGAGGCTGGCCTACTGGCATTGGATGAGTCCAATACAAGGTCTAAAATGGCATTAAAATCCCCCATGAATAACATGGGTAGATGGTCATAAGGTGCCAGTGTAACCATCAAGTCATACAGCAATTGTGCTTGGAAAGGAGTGGGTAAGTATATGTTTACAAACAAATTTTATGGTAATAGATGTCCAGTATCACAGCCACATATCGACTCCCCTGACCCATAAACACCTGGTGGACCATACATGGGACAGCCTTGCTGACCAAAATGGAAACCCCGCTAGCATACGTGGAATAAGTAATTAGAGTGAAATGCCTTTTGAATCCATGGTCTGTGTAGGGACAGAATTTTACTCCCCTCCAGGTGGGTCTCTTGCAGGTGGACGACATGTGGCTTAACATGTTTAACCACTTCCCGCCCGCCCTATGGCGGATTGACGTCCGGGAAGTGGTTCTGTTATCCTGACTGGGCGTCATATGACGTCCAGCAGGATAACATGCCGCAGCGCGCCCCCGGGGGCGCGCATCGCGGCGATCGGTGGAGCGGTGTGTCAGTCTGACACACCGCTACACCGATCTTGGTAAAGAGCCTCACGGCTGATCACGCTGTCAATAGGAAGAGCCGTTGATCAGCTCTTCCTCACTCGCGTCTGTCGGCGGCTCTCCTGGCAGGGGGGGTCTGCACTGATTGTTTATCAGCGCAGCCCCCCCTCAGATTACCACACTGGACCACCAGGGATCGCCACTAGGACCACCAGGGAAGGGGCAACATGTGGATGGCCAGGTATGTACCCCATGGCCATCCACATGTGCCCAGTGTGCCAAATCTGTGCCAATCAGTGCCCACAAATGGTCACTGATTGGCACCATCATGTTGCAGTGATGCCCAGCAATGCACCCTTAGGGGCATCACTGCAAACAAGCAGTGCCATCAGTGCCACCCATCAGTGTCCATTCATGCCACCTGTCAGTGCCCATCCGTGCCCATCTGTGCCAACTATCAGTGCCACCCATAAGTAACCATCAATGCCACCTACGAGTGCCCATCAATGCCACCTATGAGTGCTCATCAGTGCCGCCTATAAGTGCCCATCTGTGCCACCTATGAGTGCCCATCAGTGCCGCATACCAGTGCCACCTATCAGTGCCCATCAGTGCCACCTATCAGTGCCCATCATCAGTGCCCGTCAGTGCCACCTCATCAGTGCCACCTCATCGGTGCCCATCAGTGCCGCCGTATCAGTGCCCGTCAGTGCAGCCATATCAGTGCCCGTCATTGAAGAAGAAAACGTACTTATTTACAAAAAGTTTTAACAGAAACAAAGAAAAACTTTTTTTTTTAAAAATCTTCGGTCTTTTTTTATTTGTTGCGCAAAAAATAAAAACCGCAGAGGTGATCAAATACCACCAAAAGAAAGCTCTATTTGTGGGAACAAAATGATAAAAATGTAGTTTGGGTACAGTGTAGCATGACCGCGCAATTGTCATTCAAATTGCGACAGCACTGAAAGGTGAAAATTGGGCTGGGCGGGAAGGTGTCTAAGTGCCTGGTATTGAAGTGGTTAAGATACTGGAACACTGCCGCCCTCTTAAATTTGTTATTTAAACCCCTCACATTCCAAGATACTACCTTAAGCCTGCTATCCATTGAAAAAAACTTAAAGTGTAAGGAAACAGTGACATGCTAGTGACCAAGAAATAGGATAATAATTCTCACAGAAAGACATGCATTTCCTAGCTATGATTGGCGCAACATTCATTTAGAGATCATGGAGCTGATCAGTAAAACCCTGCTGTTATACTAGAAACTATTAAACTAAAAAAACATCCAAAAATCATTCAGTATGCAGCTTGATCCCAGAAACTAAAAAACCTGGAAGGATCCAACTCTTGGCGTCGAAAGTTCGGCAGTTCTAGATGAAAACTGGCATCTCCAACACGAGACTCCTTGCCAAACAAAGGGATCAAGCCGTGCAACTTTCTAACTGCAGGGCAAATGTGTATAACATAGCAAAAAGGAATGCAAAGAGACTTATGCCCTGTACACACAATAGAATTTTCCGATGGAAAATGTGTGATAGGACCTTGTTGTCGGAAATTCTGACCGTGTGTAGGCTCCATCACACATTTTCCATAGGAATTTCCAACACACAAAGTTTGAGAGCTTGCTATAAAATTTTCCGACAACAAAATCCGTTGTCGGAAATTCCGATCGTGTGTACACAAATCCGATGCACAAAGTGCCACACATGCGCAGAATAAATTAAGAGACGAAAGCTATTGGCTACTGCCCCGTTTATAGTCCCGACGTACGTGTTTTACGTCACCGCAATCAGATTTTCCAAAAATCCGAACTTCCAGGGCAAAAAGCACATGTAGAGAGCACCATTCCGGCGCCTTCAGTAGGAGGAGAATTCAAAAACTAGTAGAGAAATCAGCAGGTGTCGTGGAAAGAAAACATACTCAGAAAGACATCATGGGTTATTATTTAGCCAGTCACAGGCTTCTTGCGGGGTATCAAAAAATGTAAGTGTACCCTTCCTTGTACTGCACCCAAAGTCGGCTAGGGTAGAGCACTGTATTTTAATTCTTTTGATCTGAGCCTCCTCCTGACATCCGTGAAGGAGCAACGTTTTCTCTGTGTCTCAGCAGAGAAATCAGGGAATAGCATGATGTGTGCATTTTGAAACTTCAAATCCTGATGCTTTCTTGCTTCAGCTAGCAGCATGTCATGGTCTCTGTAATTGAGAAACCTGACCAGGAAAGGCCACGGTGGGGAGCCTGAGGGCCTCGCTCCTGTGGGAACTCTGTGCACTCTCTCTACAACATATGTGGGTGGGAGATCTCCAAAGAGAGCAGAGTTTTAAAGAACTTTTCAGCAAATGTGGTTGTTGCGGCCCCCTCAGCCCCTTCTGGCAACCCCACCACCTGCACGTTGTTCTTTCCTCTGTCTGTCCTCAGCATCATCCGCTCTATGTTGGATTGATCTTATCATATCTCTGAGCTTGGCTAGTTGGGAGCCTTGGGTGTGGGAGCCATCCTCCACCTCAGAAATGTGATCCTCCTCCGTGGTAAGTCTACCTCTGATGTTATCCAGATCATGTCTGATGAGGTTGCATCCGAAGGCCAGATAATCAATGTGGCCATGAGCTGAGATTTTGCCACTGCAATGGCTTTCGGATCAGTTTGGTAATGGCCTCAGCATCCACCTCAACCTCCGGTGATAGCGGCGGGGAGAACCCCGATTTTTGGGCCACACTGCTCACCGGCTTCTCCATCCTCGTGTTCTGCAGCCTGGCGCTGGACACAGGAACCAAGATGGCATGGGCGGAGCTAGTAGCCATGCTGTGCTGGGAATGGAGCTGCCGCTGATCCAACGGAGGTTGTGAAAGCGGCTCTTTAAGCTTTTTGGACGCTGAGGATGGCATCCCCTTGTCTCCGCTAGTGTAGTAGGGCTTAAGATCCGGATAAAAGTCGGTTAGATAAGCCTAAAACAGGGAAATTTCCAGGAGGATAGCAGGAGCTCTGAGAAGACACGTCCTACCCCGAACACATCCGGTCAACCCCCCCCCCCGCCCTACTACTTATGCCTGCACCACACAATACCTTATACCTCCAAGAGCTCAGAGGAGTTCATTTCTTCCATGCCTTTGTCTTGGTCAATGTATCTGAAGATTCCCTGCTGTGTTCCTGTTAAAGACTTGCCTGGCTGACGTCCCTTCTGGTTCCTGATCCTGTTTGCTGTCTCTGACTACGCTGATCTCTGGCTTCCTGATTTACTGGCTTGCACTGCCTACCTGCTTTGATTACCGAACTCTGGCTATGTTTTGACTACGTTTACTCTTTGCACCATTTTTACCACTATATTAAAAGGTGTGATTTTTACTGCATTTTCTGTCTCCGTCTGATTCATGGTTCCTGACACTCTGTACACATCCCTGCAAAAGAGTGGTACCCTGAGTTCCCAGAAAGCACCTGTGCAATGATCCCAGTAAGCTGTATGGGGCCTAGCAACTCATGACATCATAGGTTGGCAGAACGCAGGCGATCGGCCCACACAGCGTACTGTAGTTGTGCAGCTCTGATGCTAGTTTTTAAAAGCACCAGGCCAGCATTGCTGTGAAAAAAAAAAGAAAAAACTGAGCCGGCATGGGAACATGTTTACTGCAATTGGCTGCTTAGTTGGGGCAGTTTTTTATACCGTGGCACCAAGAGGACTTTTCACAGTAACCTGGTTGAGAAACGCTGATATATACCATAGTTTGTAGACTGTCAATTTCACACAAACTAAAAAACATACTCCTATTTGTTTTTATTTATTTTTAATTACCAAAAGTTATATAAAATTAATTAATTTGGATACAGTGATGCATGACTGAGTAATTGTTAGTCACCATATCACAGTGTTGAAAACTAAAAACGCCTGGATAGGAAGGGGGTTTACCATGCTTGGCTTTTCGTGGTTAAAGCTGAACTCCAGAAATTCAGCCACTGTGTCTGGCATACTATGAGTTAAAGCAAATCTTCACCCTCAGATTTAGGTTCCCTCCTCTCCACAAGCAGTAAACTTTGTTTTAGTTTTTTTTGGTTTATTTACTTTATTTCTGTGAAAACACTTCTGTCCCCACCCCCCATGCATGTCACTTGTCTAGGAGAATGACATGCACTGTGCTCCCTCTACCTCCTGGGATATGAGACAGGCATAGTCCTTTATTGATAAAGGAGGAGGGGGTGGGTCTAGTGGAGTATCATCCAGTGGCCCGCTGACTGAATATGGAAAGCCAGCACCCTCCCGATGATGTCACACAAATTGATGGCGGCGTAGGACCGAGCGGTGGCAGAAGAGAAGAGGATTCTGCAGGACAATGCTGGGCGGGTAAGTATCTGAAATAGCCAAAACCCGCAAGTAATTACTATGTGGGTTATAGGCCACCTTTAGGTGATGGATACTAGCACACCCTAAGACAGGAAGTCCACTCCCTATATAACCCCTCCCATTACTGGGAGTACCTTAGTTTTTGTAGCAAAGCAATATATACGTGTATTAAAAAAGGGGAGGCACCTCTGTGTCCCATGATGTACTCCAAGAAAAGGATTTTACAGGTAAGCTGTTATAAAAATCCTATTTTCTTTATCGTACATCACGGGACACAGAGCCATAGTAATTACTATGTAGGATGTCCCAGAGCAATGCCAACTGAGGGGAGGGAGACACAACAAGTAGAGCACCATGAGACCAGAGGATTTATACTGCTGCCTGCAGCACACTGCGCCCAAAGGCGATATCCTCATGCCTTTTTACATCAACCTGATAGAATCTGGTGAATGTATGGACAGAAGACCAAGTTGCGGCCTTGCAGATTTGAGCCATGGAGGCTTGGTGATGCACTGCCCACGAAGCACTAACAGCCCTGGTGGAGTGCGCTTTGATTTGAGAGGGTGGAATCTTTCTCATCAAACCATAGGCTTGAACAATTACTTGCCGAATCCATTTAGAAATAGTAGATTTTGATGCTGCCTGTCCTTTTTAAGGACCTTCAGGCAACACAAACAAAGCCTCCGTTTTTCGAATCTGAGCATTCGCCTTCAAGTAGACTTTGACTGCTCTCACCTCATCAAGAGAATGTAATGACTTTTCTTCCGTAGAACCAGATTCTGGAAAAAACGAAGGTAGAACAATATCCTGGTTTAAATGAAAACCTGACACTACCTTCAGTAGAAAGTTAGGATGAGGACACAATACTACTCTATCCTTGTGAATAATTAAATAAGGCTCTTTACAAGAAAGAGCAGCCAACTCTGACACCCTTCTTGCAGAAGATATGGCTACCAGAAAAACTAGTTTCCTTGTCAAAAGGACCAAGGCAATATGACGTATCATTTCAAAAGGTTGTTTCAGTAATGCCAACAGAACTTAATTCAAATCCAAAAGGTTCAGGGGTGACCTAACCGGTGGATTAAGCTGCGTTACCCCCTGTATAAAGCTACGGACCAAAGAATGTGAAGCAAGTGGTCGTTGAAACAATACCGATAAGGCCGAGACCTGGTCTTTGATAGTACTCAAGGCCAGCCTCATTTCTAACCCCACCCGCAGAAAGTCAAGGATTCTACCTATGACATACTTTCTGGGATGCCAACCCTTGGATTCACACCAGGAAACATATGCTTTCCAGACTCTAAAATATATGATTCTAGAGGCCAGCTTTGTTGCAATCAAGGTAGATACCACTGAACCTGACAGCCCACTCTTCTTCAGAATGTGGGTATCAATAGCCAAACCGTTAAATTTAGCTTTTGTAAGGTAGGATGGAATACCGAGACTTGTGAGAGTAGGTCTGGACGTGGTGGTAGGGTCCATGAATCCCCTACCGCCATCCTTATGATCTCTGCATACCAAGATCTTTTGGGCCACAAGAATCACCAACTTCCCTTCCTGCTTGTTCCTGCGAAGAAGTCGTGGAAGCAGCAGAATAGGAGGGAATGCATAAATCAGTGAGAACTGATTCCACGGGACCACCAAGGCATCTGTTCCGCATGCTAGTGGATCCCTTGTTCTTGACACAAAGTTGTCGATCTTCTTGTTGAACCTGGACACAAACAGATCTACGTCTGGGATCCCCCATCTTCGGCATATTGCCAGGAATATCTCGGGGTGAAGGGACCATTCTCCCTGGAACAACTGCTGGCGACTCAAATAGTCCGCCTCCCAATTTTATATCCCTGGAATGAAGACTGCCGATAGGCAAGTTACATTGTTTTCTGCCCAAGTTAGGATATGATTCACCTCTCTCTGGGCCGCACGACTTCTTGTGCCCCCTTGGTGACTGATATAAGCCACGGCTGTGGCATTGTCGGATTGGATCCTGAAAGGACAATTCTGTAACCTGAATGTCCAGGACCTCAGGGCTAAGCACGCTCTAGAATGTTGATGGGCAAGGCCATTTCTGACTTGGACCATTTCCCTTGGACAGTTGCCTCCCCCAGGGCTGCTCCCCAACCCGAAAGGCTGGCATCTGTTGTTACCACCTTCCAGGTAACTGGAAGGAAGGACTTTCCCTTTTGCAGATTCTTGGTTATCAACCACCAACTGAGACTCTGGCGCACCTCTGGAGACAGATACATTGGGAAATCTAGAGCTTGGACTTTCTTGTTCCAAGCTAATAGGATACTGTTTTGCAGCAGCTTCGAATGAAACTGAGCATAAGGAACGGCCTCGAATAAAGCCACCATCTTTCCCAACAACCTCATGCAAAGCCAAATAGAAGGATTCTTTTTTGCTTTGACCACCTGAATCAGTTCCTTTATGGCGCTGATCTTTGCCTGGGGCAAGAATAGCTTTTTCTGGGCTGCAACTATGATCAGACCTAAGTATTTTAATCTCCTTGACAGTTTTAAGGAGGATTTCTCTAGGTTGAGAATCCAACCTAGTTATTTCAGGTAGTCGACTGTGGTGACCATACTTTGGTCTAAGCGGGCTACTGACTGGTCTATCGAGAGCAGATTGTCTAGATAAGCTATAATCGTTATACCTTGGGCTCTTAATCTGGCTAGAGGAGGGGCCAGAACCTTTGTAAAAACTTGAGGTGCAGTAGCTAGACCGAAAAGCAGTGCTACAAACTGAAAATTAAGATTTTCTACCTCGAAACATAGATATTTCTTGTGAGCGGGGAAATTCGGCACATGGAGGTATGCATCCTTGATGTCGATTGACACCAGAAGTTCTCCTCCTTGTAGGATGGAGTCTACTGATCGGATTGACTCCATGCGAAAAGAGCAGATATTCAGGAACCAGTTTAGATAGTTGAGATCTAGAATGGGTCTGACATTTCCATTTGGTTTTGGCACCGTGAAAAGGTTTGAAAAAAACCCCAATCCCTGCTCTTGCATGGGGACCACCGAGATCACTTTTTGAGACAAAAGACGGTCCAATGCTTGAAAGAGAGACTTCTTTTTCTTTGGATCCTTGGGAACGTTTGATCTGAGAAAACGAGGAGACGTGGCCTCTCGGAACTCTAGCTTGTACCCTAGAGCTATTGAGGAAGTCACCCATTTGTCCCAACACTCTTCCTGCAAGACCCCTGAGAACTGCAGAAGTCTTCCCCCACTCGAGCGAGCGGGGGCGCCGACTCAGAAAGGAGGCTTTAGTATTTTGTTTTGTAGGTTTCCTCCCCCAGGACTTCTTTTGTCCCTGGGGTTGACCCTGAGGTTTACCTCTTGAACCTGACAGCGGAGGCCGTCGTGACTGCCTGGAGGCTGATGCCCCTGGCAGTGGAGAAGGAGCTTGTTTAAATGAAATACGTTTACTCCTTTTCCTAACTGGCAAAAGGGTACTTTTCCCACTAGAAATTTTTTGTATGTATTTATCCAAATCATCCCCAGTCGTTCACTGCGGAAAGGGAAACTAGCCAGGAGCTTTTTGCAAGGCGCTTCAGCTGACCAATTTTTCAACCATAGTATTCTACGCATATGTAGCCTAACCGTAAGGCGCGAGGCCTGAAGAATAGAATCTCTCATAGCATCTATTGCAAAACATAAGGTACCTGGTAGCTCGGCTAAATCCTGGGCCTGCTGATCAAGGATAACCTTGAGCACCTGTTTAAACTGGTCTTTCAAGGATTGACATACACCAATAGCTGCCACCGCAGGTTGAGTCACTGAACCTGCCAGAAAAAATTAGTTTTTTAACAGGAATTCCAATTTTTTATCCGTTGGAGCATTTGAGCATTGTCTACCGGACAAGTCAAACTTTTATTCACAGAGGATATAGCAGCGTCAATTGCTGGTATCTCCCAATTTCTAGTGAATTTTTCCTCCATAGGATAAAGTGTTGAAAACCTTTTGGGAGGAAAAAAAATGCTTATCTGGGTGATCCCACTCAGAATACATAAGCTGTTCCAGCAATGAATGGACAGGAAAGGCATGCACAGCTTGAGGAGGCTTTAGCAAACCCAAACAAGAAGTGGGCTTATCAACCGACTCAGTTAAGGGTAGCATAAAAGAGAAGCGGTACCAACTCAGTAAGAGATTGCACCATCAATCTCTTAGATTGTGAAACTGAAGGAGGTCCTTCCACATTTGACCCCTCAAAAGAGGAGTCATCAGCCTCTTCATGGTCCCCTGTGGGAAATTCGTCTTCTCCCGCCCCCAGTTCCTCTGTTTTAGGGTCCCGGGTAGTGGAAGGGGACCTGTCGCGTTTTGTCGCACTCTGGGAAGATGCGATTAAAGCCGCTAACCTTTCCTCCAATCATATAATGTCTGAGGAAAAAACCTCTAGTAATATAGACAGGGGCTGCAGTGTTGGAAACAGTTACAACATTTGACGGCCCCGATGGCTTACTCTGACCACCCACCTCAGATCTCTCAGGGGAGGATGCCATGGTAGAGAGGAGACTAAGCTCCTTAGAGCTTGAGGGAGACACTTTTGAGCCCTTTTTGGGGTGTTTCTACCTCCCCTTCTGACCATAGCCTGATGCACAAATGCAGAGGTACTACCAGAAGAAATTGCACCCACTGCTTAAGCAAATAGTCCAGCAACTGCCGCTGCTATCAATGCTCAGCCTGATGCTTCAGTAAATGTGCCAAGGGAATGCCTGTGTCACCACTTACATGCCCACTACTGCTCTTGTGTCCCTCCGTCAGCTGCTGTCAGCAAAATGGAGCTTTTTAACCACTTAAGGACCGAGCCTCTTTCAGAGATTTGTTGTTAAATGAAATTTAAAAAATTGTCACTTTTATTCCTATTACAAGGAATGTAAACATTCAAGGAATGTACACATTCCTTGTAATAGAAAAAAGCATGACAGGACCTCTTAAATGTGAGATCTGGGGTCAAAAAGACCTCAGATCTCATATTTAGACTAAAATGCAATAATAAAAAAAAAAAATGTAATTAAAAAAAATGGCCCTTAAAGAGCTGTGGGTGGAAGTGACGTTTTGACGTCGCTTCCGCCCAGCAATTGTATGGAGACCGGTGGGGGCCATCTTCCCCTCACACGTCTCCATACCTGACAGGAGAACAGACGCGATCGCCTCCGCCGCTGCCGACGGCTCCGGTGAGCGGCGGAGGGCACCGGATCGTGGCGGGAGGCCCCTCTCCCGCCACCGATAGAAGCGATCTCGTGGTGAATCCGCCGCAGAGACCACTTTTATCTTGTAGCATACTACCAGCTGAAGAAGAGGATCCCGGGGTTATGGCAGCTAGCTGCTGCCATAACAATGATATCCTCCTTCAAACGACGGCGGGCGGTCCCTAAGTGGTTAAATGTACTCCTGCGCTGGGCGTTGCCGCACGCTAACGCTGCGCCAAGCCAGGCCCCCTTTGTCGTCCCACCGCACCCCCCTTCCTCTTTTCAAAAAGAGCGTTTTCCCACGCGAGCGCGGGCTTCCGATCCGACGGGTTCGGCGTGTGTGTGTGTGGGGGCGGTGAGGAGGAGAGCTGTGACAAACCACCGTGCAGGGGCGGTGGAGAAAGAAGCGGCATCCCCCGATCGTTCTGGCTACCCCCTACCTATCCAGGGAGAGGAGGAGCACTTCTGCCCAGATGGGGGGTGTTTTTTTGAAAGAAATCCCCCTCAACATCTTACCGAAGGCCTGGGACTGCTAACCAGAGGAAAGTCTGCAGCTTCTGCTGACACAGAGCGATCTAAGGAAAGCATGACAAGGTACGTGCTCTATACAGCCCCCAGTGGTGACTTTAGGCATGACAATGTTTACTTTTTAAAGGACACAATCCATAAGAAAACTTTAAATTCCTTAGGAATCTCCATTTAACTTATCCCGCCGCATGGATTCTGTGGTAAAACCGACAGACCCAACCTTCACCCCTCATGGTGGGCTCTGTTAAAAAACCTTTAAGGACCGGGGCCCCTTTTTATCAGGGGATCCACACCCCTGGATCCGTAAAGCACCCTGCCAGGAAAACTTTATGGCTGAAAAAACCAAAGCACTGGATCCAGGGGTCCAGCTCTCTAAAAAGAGAAGCGTTACGGGCTAAACCTCATTTCTTTCTCTGCCACGAGGCCCGGGTACCATTCAATCTGGTCTGAAAAGACACTTAGAATGGATCCGGTTGCATAGCTTGCCCCAGCAAAGGATTATTCCAGTGGAGCTCATCACAGCATATCTTTACTCGTGACCAACACCTAAGACACTGGCGAAAAAACTGAGGTACTCCCAGTAGTGGGAGGGGTTATATAGGGAGTGGACTTCCTGTCTTAGGGTGTGCCAGTGTCCATCACCTAATGGTGGCCTATAACCCACATAGTAATTACTATGGCTCTGTGTCCTGTGATGTACAATAAAAAAATGGGGGGAGGGTGAAGATCTGCTTTAAGTCCAACGAGGTGCACACCACTTTGTGGACTTATCCCTTTTATTTACAACTGACAGTTTTACAGAGCTCTGGGAGTACAGCGATTGCTATACTCCTGGCACTCTGACAGGAGAGGCGCTGTGTTCTTAGCAGCTCTGCCTGCCCCTCCCCTCTGCTGCCCATTCACAGAAGCCTGTGTAATTTGGAAATGGGTTTAGATATTCCAAAAAAAACAAACACAAGAGGGCGCCTCCATCTAGGTGTAGAAATATATTAAAAAAGCATAAAAGACAATAAAAATGCACCCACTAGATAACTTCCTATCAAACCATAGGATTCCTATCCTACCAAGTTTCCTATGATTTGATAAAGGGACCCTCCTGTTTGCCCTGAAACACTTCCCTTCCACTTGCTGTCATCACCCAACCAAGAGAGGTGCTGTTTGGAGCCGCAGCCATCTTTCCACTCCTGGAAGCGGCTGATGCTTACGTTTCAGCCTGAAGTCTGACAGCTGCACTTCCATCAATAACTCTGCTTCAACTAGCCACATGCGTGCTGAGCTCTGCAGCCTCATGGTGATCCTATAGAGGTCTTCAGTGCCTTGCAAAAGCATTCACCCCCCATTTTTCGTGTTTTGTTGCCTCACAACCTGAAATTAACATGAATTATTTGAGGATTTGCATCATTTAATTTACAGAACATGCCCAGAACTTTGAAGATTTTTTTTTTATTAGTGAACAACAAATAGGACAAAATAACAGAAAAAGTCAATGTGCATAACTATTCACCCCCCCTAAAGTCAATACTTTGTAGAGCCACCTTTTGCGGTTATCACAGCTCCAAGTTGCTTTGGATAAGTCTCTACGAGCTTGCCACATCTTACCACTGGGATTTTTGCGCATTCCTCCTTGCAAAACTGCTCCAGCTCCTTCAAGTTGGATGGTTTGCGCTTGTGAACATTAATCTTTAAGTCTGACAACAGATTTTCTATTGGATTGAGGTCTCGGCTTTGACTAGGCCATTCCAACTCATTTACATGTTTTCCCTTAAACCACTCAAGTATTGGTGTAGCAGTGTGTTTGGGGTCATTGTCCCGCTGAAAGGTGAACCTCTGTCCTAGCCTCAAATCACACACAGAGTGGTACAGGTTTTGCTCAAGAATATCCCTGTATTTAGCACCATCCATCTTTCCCTCAACTCTGAACAGTTTCCCAGTTCAGACTGCTGAAAAATATCCCCACAGCATGATGCTGCCACCACCATGTTTCGCTGTGGATGTGGATGGTGTTCTTTGGATGATGTGATGTGTTGGGTTTGTGCCAGACATAGCGTTTTCTTTGATGGCCAAAAAGTTCAATGGTAGTCTCATCAGACCAGAGCATCTTCCTCCATACATTTTGGGAGTCTCCCACATGCCTTTTCGCAAACTCAAAACGTGCCATTTTGTTTTTTGCTGAAAGTAATGGCTTTCTTCTGGCCACTCTGCCATAAAGCCCAATGGAGCGTACGGCTTATTGTCGTCTCATGTACAGATACTCCAGTCTCTGCTGTGGAACTCTGCAGCTCCTCCAGGGTTACCTTAGGTCTCTGTGCTGCCTCTCTGATTAATGCCATCCTTGCCCGGTCCGTGAGTTTTGGTGTGCGACCGTCTCTTGGCAGGTTTGCTGTTGTGCCATGTTCTTTCCATTTGGTTATGATAGATTTGATGGAGCTCCTAGGGATCATCAAAGATTTGGATATTTTTTTTAAACCTAACCCTGACTTGTACTTCTCAACAACATTGTCCCTTACTTGTTTGGAGAGTTCCTTGGTCTTCATGGCAGTGTTTGGTTAGTGGTGCCTCTTGCTTAAATGTTGCAGCCTCTGGGACCTCGGCTAGGTCCGCTCACAGTCACGCCCAGTCCCTGTGTCCATCATAGGGCGGGACTGGGCGTGATTGTGAGCGGAGCTAGCTGAACCTAGCCGAGTACACTCGGCTATCTGTATATGGGTGGCGCTCGCTCCGCTCACAGTCACGCCCATCCCGGGCGGGACTACGAATGGAGCCGAAAGTGGCCGAAGAGACGCCGCAAGTCACGGCTATGTATTTCGGCGATGGCGGTGCCATTTTCAAGCTCGGCCGCCGATCGCTCCGCTCACGGTCAGGGGTGGGTCGGCGTATAACACGCACCCGCGATTTTCCCCTGATTTTAAGGGGGAAAAAGTGCATGTTATACGCCGATAAATACGGTATATATACAGTGGGGCAAAAAAGTATTTAGTCAGCCACCAATTGTGCAAGTTCTCCCATTTAAAAAGATGAGAGAGGCCTGGAATTGTCATCATAGGTATACCTCAACTATGAGAGACAAAATGTGGAAACAAATCCAGACAATCACATTGTCTGATTTTTGAAAGAATTTATTTGCAAATTATGGTGGAAAATAAGTATTTGGTCAATATCAAAAGTTCATCTCAATACTTTGTTATATATCTTTTGTTGACAAGGACAGAGGTCAAACATTTTCTTTAAGTCTTCACAAGGTTGTCACACACTGTTGCTGGTATGTTGACCTATTCCTCCATCCATCTCCTCTAGAGCAGTGATGTTTTGGGGCTGTCGCTGGGCAACACGGACTTTCAACTCCCTCCAAAGGTTTTCTATGGGGTTGAGATTTGGAGACTGGCTAGGCCACTCCAGGACCTTGAAATGCTTCTTACAAAGCCACTCCTTCATTGCCCGGGCGGTGTGTTTGGGATCATTGTCATGCTGAAAGACCCAGACACGTTTCATCTTCAATGCCCTTGCTGATG
Source organism: Lithobates clamitans (assembly GCA_037952925.1). NCBI lineage: Eukaryota > Metazoa > Chordata > Amphibia > Anura > Ranidae > Lithobates > Lithobates clamitans. The sequence continues at coordinate 198,358 of JBBGZY010000503.1, read as the reverse complement.
GGAGGAGGTTTGCACTCAAAATCTCACAATACATGGCCCCATTCATTCTTTCATGTACACGGATCAGTCGTCCTTTTCCCTTTTCAGAGAAACAGCCCCAAAGCATGATGTTGCCACCCCCATGCTTCACAGTAGGTATGGTGTTCTTTGGTTGCAACTCAGCATTCTCTCTCCTCCAAACACAACGAGTTGTGTTTCTACCAAACAGTTCTACTTTGGTTTCATCTGACCATAAGACATTCTCCCAATCCTCTTCTGGATCATCCAAATGCTCTCTAGCAAACCTCAGACGGGCCCGGACATGTACTGGCTTAAGCAGGGGGACACGTCTGGCACTGCAGGATCTGAGTCCCTGGTGGCGTAGTGTGTTACTGATGGTAGCCTTTGTTACGTTGGTCCCAGCTCTCTGCAGGTCATTCACTAGGTCCCCCTGTATGGTTCTGGGATTTTTGCTCACCGTTCTTGTGATCATTTTGACCCCACGGGGTGAGATCTTGCGTGGAGCCCCAGATCGAGGGAGATTATCAGTGGTCTTGTATGTCTTCCATTTTCTAATTATTGCTTCCACAGTTGATTTCTTCACATCAAGCTGATTGCCTATTGCAGATTCAGTCTTCCCAGCCTGGTGCAGGTCTACAATTTTGTTTCTGGTGTCCTTCGACAACTCTTTGGTCTTCACCATAGTGGAGTTTGGAGTGTGACTGTTTGAGGTTGTGGACAGGTGTCTTTTATACTGATAACAAGTTCTGGCTCTCACAGGTCTTTGAGAGCCAGAAATCTTGCTTGTTTGTAGGTGACCAAATATTTATTTTCCACCATAATTTGCAAATAAATTCTTTCAAAAATCAGACAATGTGATTGTCTGGATTTGTTTCCACATTTTGTCTCTCATAGTTGAGGTATACCTATGATGAGAATTACAGGCCTCTCTCATCTTTTTAAGTGGGAGAACTTACACAAATGGTGGCTGACTAAATACTTTTTTTCCCCCACTGTATATATATACTGTATATACATCTTCAGAGGGGAAGGGTGATATCTAGGTAATTGCTGCATACTCTTTTCCATACTCTACCAATCGATCAGGGAGCCTGGTACTGCTTCCGCTAGTTGTGCTGAGGAGAGGAAAGGGCCCCCCTAGCCCCCTGCTTATGCGTAAATGTAAGCCCCCCCACGCATATAAAGAGATAAGTCCACCAGGTGGCTTGCACCTTTAGTTAAATGTTACACTCATATTTAGGGTGTAACATGTAACATAATTACCTACTGCCACCCTGACCTAATCCCCCATTGTGACAGCAGGCAGGGGATCCTCTCTCCGTATCCACTGTCACCATTTAAAAACAGTGCAGCAGTGCGGGGCTTCGCCCACACAACCTCATCATTCTTTCACAGAATTCTGTGAATGAATGAACTACAACTACCATCTTCCAATGCAGCTGATGGCTTGTAGTTCTCATTGAGCGTCCTCATAAATAAGTAATCTTCCTGGACTATCAGAGGTATGGGCAGAGTGTGTACCGACATTCTGCAGGATCCTGGCACTGCATCCGTGATCTACTGATCGTAGTTGCAATGCTTTATAAGCTCCTAAGAAAAAAAATGAACATACACTTTTTTTTACCTAAAAAAAAAAGGAGCATTTAATTATTTTTTTAAAAGTGAACGTAGCCTTTAACTCCTAGTAACCCAGCATATTTTACTAAGTAGCTGAATTTCTGGAGTTCAGTTTTCAAGTGGTTCTAAAGCCTTAAGTATTTTACCTAAGTAAAAAACCTTCCGTGGTACAAGAATCCCCCCTCCCCCCAGACCACTGCTATACTTATCTATGCCCAATCTCGATCCAGCACTGTACCTGAGAGCAGTGTCTCTCTCCTCATAGGACAAATAGGCAGCAGCAGAAGCCATTGCTGCTGCCAATTAAATTCTGTGATGAGGGAGCGGGGTTGCTGGGCCGATCCACCCTGTCTGTGTATATGGACACAGAGAGGGTGGTTTGGGAGCAAGCCTGCATGAGTGCCCAATGAAAGGCAGCTTCCTATGGGGGCACGTGCCGAATAGGAGGAGCAGGGAGAGTCAGCAGGGGACCCCAGAAGAGGAGGTTCAGGGCTGCTTTGTGCAATACCATTGAACAGATCAGGTAAATATAACGTTTTTTATTTTACTTAACTGTTTCCCACCCGCCGTATAGTAAAATGATGGACAGGCAGGAGCACTCTCGTTCTAGGAGGACGCCCTCCCATTCTCGGCGTGCAATCCTTGGTGCACCGTATCCCTGGGACACAGTTCATCACTGATCACGGCAAAGAACCTATGACGTAGGCTCTTTACCATGTGATCAGCAGTGTCCGATCACAGTGTAAACAGGACATGCCGGTTATTGGCATTCCTCTCCTCGTGCTGACAGCGCATGAGAACAGGACAGCCGGTAAACGGAGTTCCTCAGTGGGGACATCTGCACTGACAATCAGGGCACTGATCATCAGTGTCCCGATTATCAGTGCAGCCCCAACAGTGCCTACCAGTGCTGCCAATCAGTGACACCTATGAGTGTCCATAAGTGCTGCCTATCAGTGCTGCCAATTAGTGCCACCTATCAGTGGAGAAACATTACTTATTTACAAAATATTATAACAGAAACTAAGAAAAGTTTTTTTTTTTTGGTCTTTTTTTCTTTTGGCAAAAATAAAAAACCCAGTGGTGATTAAATACCACTAAAAGAAAGCTTGATCTGTTTAAAAAAATAATATGTAGTTTGGGTAGAATGTTGCATGACCGCACAATTGTCATTCAAAGTACGACAGCGCTGAAAGCCGAAAATTGGCCCGTGCAGAAAGAGGGTGAAAGTGCCCTGTAGGCAAGTGGTTAAAAAAAGCTTTATTATTATTACGTTAAACACTCACTTTACAGTTCTATTCGTGGCTTTATAAATGCAGCCAAAACATGTTGCAATGGGAAGAGCTCATGCTTATAATCTAGATAACTATGCCCCTTACAAAAAGATATTTTTAAATAACCAAGTAAAACAAGCCCATAAACTTGCAGCAGCAGCAGTCACGTCTCCAAGCTTTACTCCTTCTCCCTCAGGCTCACCTTTACTTCCGTTTTAGCGCCCTCTTCTGTTCACAGTGAATATCCTCAACGTGGCTGAAAAGCGGAAGTGACGTGTAAACCTGCAGACGGCGCAGTTGAGGTGACGGAAGGTGTGTGGTTTTCGGGTTGAGGTTTGCTGCTGCCTAGAGAGAAACCGCCGCAAAGATGTCCATCGAGATCGAGTCGTCCGAGTGAGTAAATTGGGGCGGTGTGATGGATTCTCCGATCACGTCGTGTGTGTGTGTGTGTGTTCGGGGAGGACCCATCTGCTTCATGACTGGGGCTGGAATCGGCTCTGTTTAGGATCCTCTCGTGTGTGGTGTGTGCTTGGACGGTTGTCTGGGAATGGTTAGAGATCAAGCACATAAAAAAAAAAACCTTTTTCTGATATTCTGGTGAAAATCATGACATTTTATTGGAATGTCGCCATCTTTTTGAGTAATAAGGAAAGGCAAAATAAAGCTGTACTCCAGGGAAAGATAAAGGTGCTCCTTTATTATGGGGCTGCCCCCTGGTGGTTTATGTCTAGAGGGCCTGAAAAAGCAGTCACACTTCATCCTCCACTCTCCGCACTCTAAGGCTAGGTTCACGTCAGTGCAATTCTACACGACACCTTTGTGTGGACACAGCGTATAGGCCGCAGTGCCTGCCGTTTCCTGCAGACCGCAGTTCACGAATCGCGTACAGGTACGTGATTTTGCGCAGCCAGGCCGCCCTGCCGCAGTATATGTGAGGTGGGTGGTCCGGAAGCGGTTAAAGCCCCGCGTTTTGTGTGCGATTTACATGCTCCCACACTAATGTAAACCTAGCCTTAGGGCTAGTTTACACTAGAGCGGCCCTCTGAAGAGTAATCTGTTCAGATCACTCTTAGCATTTGATAGGCATTGTATTATTATTATTATTATTATACAGGATTTAAGATAGCGGCAACAGTTTACGCAGCGCCTTATAGTATAAAAAGGAGACAATACAGTTATAATACAAGAGGATTAGGAGGGCCCTGCTCAGAAGAGCTTACAATCTAATAGGGTGGGGCAGGTGGTACAAAAGGTTGTAACTGTGGGGAATGAGCTGATGGAAGTGGTAAAAGATTATTTAGAGACGTTATAGGTTTTCAGGGATCGCCTGAAGGTAGCAAGAGTAGGGGATAGCCGGACAGGTGGAGGTAGCGAGTTCCAGAGGATGGGAGAGGCTCTGGAGAAATCCTGGAGACGAGCATGAGAGGAGGAGACGAGAGAGCTTGAGAGTATGAGGTCTTGAGAAGAGCGGAGAGGACGATTTGGGTGATATTTGGAGACAAGATTGGTGATGTAGCTCGGGGCAGAGTTGTGAATGGCTTTGTATTGCCTCTTCACCTCCTGCTTTAAAGCGGGACTCAACCTATCGATTTAACAGTTTTTAAAAAATGTTACCTTCCCAGCATACCGGGATTACTAACTGTCACATTTGCTTGTGCTCTCAATCAAACGTCTGCACCTCCCCATCTTGGCTCTCACTGTACTGTTACACAGGCACGCTGTATACAAAATTACACTGATGTAAACAGCAGGGCGGGAGGTACAGCCGATCTACACTGAAATACCTCATTGGTCGAGGCCGGGAGTGCTTGCAGGACCCGTGCTGCATACTGCCAGGGGTATGCATCACAGGTTTTACAACCCGACATTACTTTGGCAGAGAGACTGTCCCTGTGGCAAGTTTGATGACTCTAGCTGCGGGCCGGTAAAAACGGCCGTATGTGGCCCACGGGCCGTACTTTGGGGTCCCCTGATCTAAACCATTCCATTGTAGGTCTGGCTGTATGTTTAGGGTCATTGTCCTGGTGGAAGGTGAACCTCCACCCCAGTCTCAAGTCTTTTGCAGACTCTAAAAGGGCTTTCTTCTAAGATTGCCCTGTATTTGGCTTCACCCATCAACTCTGATCAGCTTCCCTGTCCATGCTGGGGAAAAACATCCCCACAACATGATGCTGCCACCACCACCATGTTTCACGGTGGGGATGGTGTGTTCGGGGTGATGTACAGTGTTAGTTTTCTGATACACATAGCGTTTTGCTTTTAGGCCAAAAAGTAAAATTTTGATCTCATCTGACCAGAGCACCTTCTTCCACGTGTTTGCTGTGTCCCCCACATGGCTTCTCGCAAACTGGACTTCGTATGGCTTTCTTTGGGGCTGGGTTCACACTAGTGCGAATTGGATGCGGGTTTCCCTGCATCCAATTCGCATGTCAGGGGACTGTGACCAGCTCTCAATGGAGTCGGTTCATACAGCTGTGGGATGGCTGCAGAGCAGTTTGCAGAAGAGTCCTGTGTGTCTTCTGGTCCCTTTCAGCCAAAATTCCGGGCCTGATTCATCCCTGAAATGGAGAACGGGACTCACCAGATCCCTGCTGTGAGCCACTCTGCACAGCAGTGTGAACCCAGCCTCAACAATGGCTTACTTCTTGCCACTCTTCCATAAAGGCCAGATTTGTGGAGTGCACAGCTAATAGTTGTCCTGCGTCCTGAGCTGTGGATCTCTGCAGCTCCTCCAGTTACCATGGGACTCTTGGCTGCTTCTCTGATGGGGGCTTTAAACTTTGAATCCTAGTGCTGCAAGGCAGAAGTGCTAACCCCCTAGGCCACTGTACCGCCCTCATCTTTCTTCTGTAGACAGAGGCAGGGATGTGGGCAAGGTGGAAGCTGGAACCGGTGATGCCCCCACTTGCTATGGGGGTACTGGTGCTTGCTCACTCCTGAGCCCCACTCTATGCATCCATAAGACACATAGAGCCGTGTCTCCACTCCCCCCCCCTCTTTTCATTGGCTGTGATCGGTGCTGTGTCCCAGCCAATGAGGAGAGAGAGACCCAGGACAGCCTGTGCACATGGCTGGATCGAGATGGGGCTCAGGTAAGTAATAGGGGGGGGGGGGTCTGGGGGGCTGCTACACACAGGTTTTTTATCATAAAGGTAAAATTCCTTTAGCCTTTACAACCACTTTAAGTAAAAATGTTGCTTTGCACTTCATCAGCAGAGCACAGATTCAATTTCATCAGGCACATTTAACTGAATAGGATATGCACCAAATTCAGGTATCCTGTTTAATGCATTTGTCAGAAAATTGCTGTTCATGTTTTTTTGTTTTTTTTCTTCTTGTCACCTTGCATAATGCATGAACAGATGTTTGTTACTGCATGCACATAGTTGTGAAAGGGCCCTTTGCACATTTTCTCACATGTGGGTTATGCTTTATTTTTTCAAAGTGCATCTGTTTTTTACCTTATGCTATTCTCAAATAGAGTTTTTGGGTTACTGTCTGTTGAAGCGTCCCCTACTCTTTCTAACAGGGTAAAGAGAACATTAAAGTGTTTGTTAAAAAATGGAGATCCTGGTCTCTTAAAGCTGATTTAACAGCACAGTGCTTGTGCTATGTAATCTGCCCCCCTCTAAACTGTAAAAAAAAAAAAAAAAAAAAACCTGGCTGATCCTGAGACTTCCTGTGTCCCCCTTTCTGCGCTGACTGCGAAAATCAGGGCTGCTGAGCCCTGACCACCGTGGTCAGTGTACGTGCCTTCGTCATAAGTAGCCCTGCTTTCCTCTGTCTCCCCCCTCACCCCCTCCTCCCTGCCTGTCAGCTCTGTGTGTCTGTCTGCGCCCCCATCCCCGCCGCTATTAGTAAAAATAAGTTTAGAATTGTATAGTATAAAAGAATTTCCGCGCTCACAGACTAGAAAAAGGTTTGCAGCCTCCCCTTACACACCCCCAGAGGGGTGAGATATAGTAACAAGAGCTTATAGATAGGGGCGAGTGGCGCTACCTGTATTGGATACCTGGTTGGATGTGTGCTCGTATATAAATATATAAGGTGGGTGTGTGCCCAGTGGGGTTAATATCCCGTGCTGCTGTGTGCAAGACCAGTGCCTCCTAGTTGTAGGATATAAATGGCTACCCTTCCACCCAAATGTGAATTAATCCAGTAAATTATATAACTAAATAAATCAATCAATCAGTAAGCATTCCCTCTAGTGCGTGAAGAGGAATAAATAAATATATAAATTTCTAAATGCAAATCTTCCTTCTCATAATTATACCTGTGCATTAATAACATTGATCTGAAAATGCATCTTGACACCCAATAATTCATGCAACCCCCCGTGCTCTCACCCGTATGACTGAGCAGGTGGAGGGTGTAATCAAAATACAGTACTCCCACATTAAAAAAGTGCAATACTAGTGAAAGAATGAAAAAAAATGTGAAAAATTGAAACCTATAAAAAATAAAAATAAAAATTATCAAAAATAAAAATTATCATATATGAAAAAGTCCCAAATAACAAAGTTCCAACATAGATGAAATTGCATGAAGTTCCACCATGAATAGGATTCCTGTAGATAGTGACTTTTGTGATAACACCAATTTTGTATCCAGTGACTTGCGGTGCTCCCCCTCAAGGATCCCCACTCACCGGCTCCCTACACCCCTGCAGGGGTAATAGGCATGTAGTATCAGGCCGTGGATGACATCTGGGATTCCAGTAGAGTTGTCCCCGGGGGTTCCCCTCCAGATGTGGTATCTCCTTAAGTGATCCTGGTTGTCCTCATAAGAGACAGGGCTCCCGTAGTGTGATACCGTAAAATAATTTTATTTAAAAAGCTAGTTAAACCAGCACAAAACGAATAAAAAATATATGAAAAGTTCCAAACTCCTGCTACAGGAGCCTGGCAATCACACTGCGTAAAGAGATCAAGCCCGGAGAGGAGCTCGTGGATGTGTTCCCTCAGCTGAGCGGCATGCGCCTCAGCTGCGCTCCAAGCTCCCTCTGACTGCCGTGTGTGACGTAAGTACGTAGCCCCGGCTTACGCGTTTCGTCATCGACGTTATCAAAGCGCCTATCTATAAGCTCATGTTAAGTTTAGAATTGGTCACTGCCAGCCCCTGTATTGTAGTTGGGCATAGCGCACTATAATTCGTTTTATAAAAACGAGGCTTGTAAATACCAATTTAGCACGATCTTCAGGCCGGTCATGTGACTCTCAGCTGGTTTGCAGGGCTACTGCAGGAAGGGCTGAGCGGCCATGTGATCTCCCCGGCTGACATCAGAGGGAGATCTTTGCCCCTCCTGCAGATATATCGGAGGTATACAGCGGCCGCGAGTCACGTGACCAGCCTGAAGATGACCCTAAATCCTTATTTAAGGGCCTAGTTTAAAAAAAAAAAAAAAAGACTTATACAGTGTGCTATGCCAGGCTCTAATAGAGGGGCTGGCACAGCTTTTACACTTTTGGGTTCACAAACACTTTAAACTGATGGAGGTTCTAACCTTAATCTCCACTGTATACAAAATGAAATTTTTGACTGAAGATCTACTTTGGACTAAAATGTGTTAAGGACGGTTTAACAAACAAAATTGCTTTGTCTCCTCAGCGTCATACGTCTTATCATGCAATACCTAAAAGAAAATAATTTGCATCGTGCGCTGGCTACATTGCAAGAGGAAACAACAGTGTCTTTAAACACCGTGGACAGTATTGAGAGTTTTGTGGCAGACATTAACAGTGGGCACTGGGATACAGTTCTGCAAGCCATACAGTCACTTAAGCTGCCAGACAAGACACTCATAGATCTATACGAACAGGTAAGGTTTTAGTGAATTAATGTCTCCGTTGCCCTCCAATGCACCTTTTTTAAGAACAGATCTTAGGTTACACTAGCCGTGGAATGACAGCTCTGCCCTGAAAGCAACGTATTACACAGGGATCATTAGTGGCAGGAGGGATCAGGGAATGGATATTCCACGAGTTTCTCCTGCTTTCACTGTGGAAGCAGTTTCCTGTGGCTCTAGAGCCCTTTGCCGACTGTTGAAGCTGGCACCAAGCCCACAGCTTTTGCTGCATTTAAGAATAATATACAAAGATCAACCAGGCGTTGGCTTCAACCTGCTTTTGGCTGAACATTTGTATATTATTCTTAGACATTGTTTGACCAATACCCTCTCTATTGGCAGTGGTTTTTGATTCCTTTAACCCATTCAGTTATATACCTCATACTGCCTGTGGGTTTAAGTGTACTTCAGATTTTTAACCAGTATCTGATCTTTACATTTATTTTCCAATACCCGTGAGCTTGATTTAACCACATTAAACATTTAACCTTTCTGTCTATAGATGTACCTTTTAGAAGACAAAAGGTCTAAGTAATTTTATCAAGGCTCACATTTTGTTTTTTTTTAATCTTTTTGTTCTGTATTAAATCTAGTTTAGCTGGTAGGGGCAAAGTGGGCTATATTTTTTTTTTTTTTGTCTGTCACACAGGGAGTGCGTTGCTTTTATTGTGTCTGCCAGCTCAAACTTGCTTTCTGAGAAGGAGCAGTGAGCTAGAGCAAATATGGTGTGGCATTGGGGGGATTTAAATCAAGTGCTAGGCGCATTTACAATGAGTTGTGCCAGTCCAAAACTGTATTTTAGTGTGTGGGGTGGGCCACTTTTATTAAATAAAGGAAAAGTTCACAAGCACAGTAGTTTCCCAAGCAGGGGTTTCTTCCACACCATAATCCAAACAATAAAAATGCCCAGCCACCTTGTTTGCTTGTTGGCAGCACTGCTGCTTTTCTTACAGGTTTCCCTTGACTGTGTTGTCCAGCTATCCTGGATCACTTGGCTCTCTTACCCTTTAGGCTCAGGGCCTTGCTGCATGGTCCACTTCTGGCCCATGGATTTGGGTTCTCCTTGCACCCTGATAAGAGCCGACCTGACTCCTGGAACTGAGACCTCGTGTTTTCTGGCTGGGGCACTTCTGACCCCTCGGTGAGACCCTCTGTCTTGTGGCTTCTGGCTGGGGCACCTTTGGCTCCTGGGTGAAACCCCTTTGTCTCGTGACGTCTGGCTGGGGCCCCCTGGGTGAAACCTTCTGTCTCTCACACTGGGAGTGGTCTCCAAACTGGAAGCTCTAAGTATATAACGACCTTGCACGCCTGTATTCAGACAGATTGCAGGTGTCTAGCAAAACCCAGACACCGGATTGAAAGTTCAGATTCAGAACTACAGAATCCGGAGAAAGCCAAATACACAGCTTTCTCCACTCAGAAATTTTTCACATGTGTACTTCCATTTTGAAATATGAATGCAGAGGAGCCCCTCAGAAATATCAGAATTTTGGGTGTTTAGTTGAACTAAAAGCTGGTGGCTATGGGCTTTGGGATATATCGTTGTTCTCTTTTCTTAGTTTGCATAGAGGTGCTCCCTTGAGGAACCGGAATAGAACGTGATATATATCGATATGTGATATGTTGACTCTGTTAATGCAAACTTATGTAATTAAAAAATATATACATTTTTACATGTTTTTTTTATTTTTATATATATTTTTGTTTAACATCTTACTGATGTATGTGATATCTTACTTTTTTTTCGTTTGTCACAATTTCCAGGTTGTATTGGAATTGATTGAACTCCGTGAATTGGGAGCTGCTAGATCTCTCCTGAGGCAAACTGACCCCATGATCATGTTAAAACAGACCCAGCCTGAAAGATACATTCACTTGGAAAACCTCTTGGCTAGATCATATTTTGACCCACGTGAGGTAGGTTTGATCAAAAGTAGGTTGACTTTTATATAGGTATATTTTAAGAATTGTACAACTGACATATAAGAGCCCCTTGTAACCAATCGGATTTCTGTGTTGTCATTTTTAACCACTTGACCTCTGGAAGATTTCACCCCCTTCATGACCAGGGCATAATTTATCTCTATGCTACTTTAACTGGTAATTGCGCGGTCACGCAACGCTGTACCCAAACAAAATTTATATTATTTTTTTTTCCACAGAAAAAGAGCTTTCTTTTGGTGATATTTCATTTTGTTACGATAGATATAAAAAAAAATTTATATCTCATATACACACACAGACTTCTCTTAAGGACTCCTCAAAATTACATTTCAGTTCTGGATAGATGCTAGGCAAATGAGTCAACCAACCAACTCTTTATTTTTTTTTTAAGGTTTTTTCCACCAAATGTTTCATGTGAGCGGCGCAAGAGGTGTTGTTTTTTTTTTTTTTTTTAATTTTATTTCTTATCATCCGCCTACAGCTGTTTAAACATGAACATACAGGAGGCTTTATAAAATTTGGAGGTAGAGCAGGAAAGTGCACATGGCACCTATGAGGCAAAGTGGGGTTATCTCTGAGATGTTACCATCCAGGTGTAACGGGCCATAAACACCTATCTCAAATAACAGGTGGACTGTACCTTTTTAAAATGATCGCTGTAAAAGAACAAGATATCTACAAAGTAGTAAGACTTTTGCTTAAAACTACTGTAAAAATATTAAATACGTTAAAATTTAAACTTGCAGACCACACGCAATGTACTGCGGATGGTCGGCCCACACAGGTGGTACCCGCATGTCGCTGCCTACTTGCAGGTTTAATCGTCAAAACTTGGAGATCCATTAGTAAAAGCGGCACACATTTAACACCTTGATCGCCCTAGATGTTAGTCCCTTCCCAGCTACTGTCACTAATACAGTGACAGTGTATAATACTATCACTGTATTAGTGTCACTGGTGATGTCAGTTGGTTAGTCCCCCCCCAGAATCGCATCAGTTAGTGTCAGATTTCCCGCTGCACTATTGCAGTTCCATTATAAGTCGCTGATCACCGCCAGAAGTAGTATATAAAAATAAAAAAATTGTATATGTATGTATGTATATGTGTATATATGTGTGTATATATATATATATATATATATATATATATATATATATATATATATATATATATATATATATATATATATTATATAATGTGTATATAATGTGTATATATATTATATATATCATAGTTTATCAGGCACTATAAACTTTCACACAAACCAAGCAATATAATACACTTATTTGGATTTTTTTTAATCAAACATGTAGTAGAATACATTTTGGCCAACATTCATAAACAATTTTTATTGGATGTGTTTTATAACAGACAGTAAAAAAAAATTGTGTGCGTTTTTCCAAGAATCATACTTACCTAGATGGATGCAGCATCAGACCGATGCTGCATCTGTCCCCCGCTTACTCGAAGACTGAGAACCGAGTGATCAAAGACCACTGATCGCTTAAAGGACAACTAAACCTTCGTTAAAAAAAAATAACAATCGTGTCATACTTACCTTTTCTGTGCAGTTGGTTTTTGCAGAGTGGCCCGATCCTCCTCTTCTGAGGTCCCTCAGCGGCGATGCTGGCTCCTCCTCTTCTTGAGTGCCCCATTGGAGAAGCGCTCTCCCTCGGGGCACTCGTGCGGGGGCGCTTCCGAGTCCTGTTGCTGTGTCTATTGACACAGATATCAGGTCTCAGCTCCCGCGTCATTGGATTTGATTGACGGCAGCGGGAGACCATGACTGTGCTGCTATTGATCTATCCAGTTAGGACCTGAGTAATGTAAACATCCCTTTTAATAGAAAAAAAAGCATGACAGAACTTTTTAAATGTGAGCTCTGGGGACAGAGACCTCAGATCTCATATTTACACTAAAATGTCATTTAAAAAAAAAAAGCATTGGGCGAAAGTGACGTTTGATGTCGCTTCTGTCCTCCAATGCTGTGGAGCTGAGCGGGGGCCATCATTCCCTCACTTGGCATCCAGGCAGTGAGGGTAGCGGACGTGATCGTCTGCCGCTACTGACGGCTCTGGTAAGCGGCGAAGGCAACCAGAGTGTGGCGGGAGGAGGCCCTCTTCCACCACCCATTAAAAGTGATCTTGCGGCGAATCCGCTGCAGAGACCACTTTTATCTGAAAGAGAAACGCAAGGCGTTCCTGAAAATACAGGGGTTATGGCAGCTAGCAAAGTACCGACGTACAGTTATGACGATTTGCGTGAAGTGGTTAAAATCGGGTCTCCCATCTTTCCAGACAAGGATGTGTGGTGTCAGAACTGTGTAAATCTCATGACTGGGTGGACACAAATGCATATCCTTTGGCAGGTAAAACAGCTCTCATTGGTTGGCTTGAGTCATGTTAGAAGAAATATAAACTCTTATATGACTAATGGTTAGTGCCTAAAATAACAAGTAAATTGAATATTTTTGTGTGCTTCCCAAAGGCTTATCCTGATGGCAGCAGCAAAGAAAAGAGAAGAGCAGCAATAGCTCAGGCCCTTGCTGGAGAAGTGAGTGTAGTGCCTCCATCACGTCTCATGGCGCTCCTGGGACAGGTAATAACATAATATTGATGCCAACAAATAATCATATGTTTTTTTTTTTCCATTTCAAACTTTATCAATCAAATACATACTTGGGGAAAATTAAGAATGCGAGCCTGCATTCACATGAATCTATGGTGTTGTAAATCTATTGTATTCTTAGTTGTCATTTAGATCTGTAGGGACGACATATATATTCTCTCTCTCTTTTCTGTTGTAATTTTGGTTAAGAATAATTGTTGTTCTCTATAGTAAGAGTGAATATTGGTCTTTGATTTCACCGCCTTCATTACCTTCTCAGGCATTAAAATGGCAGCAGCATCAGGGACTTCTGCCCCCAGGAATGACCATTGATTTGTTTAGAGGTAAAGCAGCTGTGAAAGATGTAGAGGAGGAGAAGTTCCCCACTCAGCTCAGCAGGCATATTAAGGTAATGCTGGCCAGGCTTTTTGTTTTGTTTGTCATTCGTAAATTCTGGTGCCTTCATGTCCTTTTGAGTACCTATGAAGTACCCTTACACCTGCAAAATAGAGATTGGCAGTAGATCATACACGTGTATATATATAATGTAATTTCTCATCAAATGTATGTGTAATATAAAGATTCGCTTCTGGGGTGTGTAATTTTTTTTATTTTTTTTTCATTATTTTTTTTTTTATTATTTATTACTTTTAGTTTGATAACACTGTTTAATTTTGTGTTTTTACAGTTTGGTCAGAAATCACACGTGGAATGTGCTCGCTTTTCACCCGATGGTCAGTATTTGGTTACCGGATCTGTAGATGGGTTTATCGAGGTGTGGAACTTTACTACAGGAAAGATCAGAAAGGCAAGTGCTATTACAGATTTCTTTTTCAAAGAGTACAGTGGTATAGATTCTGGATTGACAGCTTCATAGTTTGTCGCACCCTTCGTCACTGTCAGTTTTATTGAACACCTTGGTTGAAAATGTTAACAAAATATAACTTGTCTACAGAATACTGCTAGTACCAGTGTTCATTTTCACGTCAAATTTCAATTTAGTTTTAGTCATTGTCTTTCGCCTTAAATGCCATTTAGTTTTTGTCATATTTTAGTCTTCTGATGTGTTTTAGTCAACGAAAATCTCCAGTTCATTTTAGTAGACTAAAATCTAATGGGTTTAGTTAAATTGTTATGCATTATTTAAGCATTTCTCTAGAATTGGCAAACTCATATACTCCTGGAGTTTAAATCTAATAACATGTTACTTATGGTATTAAGGCTCGAACATGCACTACAGACACAGATTTAGCCGTTGTAAGATAGAACGTCTTTATAAATAAAACCAGGTTTCGTTACAAGAATATTGCTTAGTTATCAAAATAAACAATCACTTGAATCTAAGAAAATGAAATCACAGATATAACCATTTTCATTTCTGTAGAATTAAAAATAAAAGCTCTTTGCTTTCGTTGAGGAACATGGTAAACTGTTGGGTATACACCCTGCCACTTGGAGGTTGGATTGGTCCCTTCTGCACAGCCCCGATTTATCATGGTGTTCTAAGTAGATAGGGTGTCCTTTAGCTGATACTATTTCAAGACTGTAGATGTTGTGTGGACAAGGCGTCCTCAGCCTTCTTTGGCCCAAAGGTCTTGCAAGTGGCAGTGTGATCAGTTGGAGCTAACATGGCTAATAATTGCCTGTAAAGTGTGAAGTATTTCCCCCAATGTATGGGAGGGGGAAAAAATCTTTACTCACTGTAAAAAGTGTTTTTCCTTAGGCCCCTTTCACACTTGTGCGACTTTTACTTTGGACATCAGTCGCATGAGAAGTCGTACCCAATGATAACTATTCACATCTGTGCGACTTCAAGTTGCACTGACTTCAAAGTAGTCCCAGTACTACTTTGATGCGAGTTGAGGCCCCCACCACCGTCTTCCGCCGCTCTCCGGTCCCACCGGGAGGTCCAAGCAACCAGCTTGCACGTCTGCCGGCTGGCTGAAGACCCGAACAAAGAGGATGCTTCATTCAGGTCTCTAATCTAGTAACCCGGAAGCGATGTCATGACATTATAGACCCCCCCCCCCCAATTCCTCCATAAAGAGTACCTGTCACTGCCTATTACTGTCACAAGGGATGTTTACATGTGATAAAAAAATGTAAAATGACAGTGTGTAAAAAAATAAACAATAACGGTTTCCCCTCATTAAGTGAAAACAAACTATTAATCAATGTGAATCTGTGAAAAAATATAGAGCTGACTTCTCAAATAAGATAATCAGAACCAAAGTTCATGCAGAAGTGATGAACCAGTGCCTTACAAATAGATCAGTACCTCATAAATAATCACTGTAAGTGAAATAAATAAATATATTACTATTAATGGTAACTAATATAGTAAAGTGGCCCTTAAACGTGAGCTAGCGTATATAAATATTAAAGTGCCAAATAGTGCAAAAAAAATAA
This sequence comes from Lithobates clamitans, assembly GCA_037952925.1. Taxonomy (NCBI): domain Eukaryota; kingdom Metazoa; phylum Chordata; class Amphibia; order Anura; family Ranidae; genus Lithobates; species Lithobates clamitans. Next base: position 182,661 of record JBBGZY010000503.1, on the reverse strand, counting down.
AAAAATTCATAAGTTCAGCAAAAATGTGCAATATTTGATAAATAACCAGATGAAAATTTCAATCGTACCATAAAATAATAATATAAAGTAATTACAAAAATATTAATTAATTATAATAGGGCAGCCAATCCCACCACAGAGATGCTGTCCCAAACGGTGACAATAGTGCAAATGAAGTCCATAAAAAGTGCAGTAGTGGTGGGTGTTTTCCACAGCAAAGTCTTTAAACACAGTGCAAAAACAATGTGCAGTGACTGGTGATTTTTTCTTCTATGCACGTTTTAGTGCATCTCCCAGGTGTTTTCCCCAGCCTCTCACCTCCAGAAGCGGCCCCCAAAGGGCCAAGTAGAGCGGGTGGATAATAACTAGGAGAGGATGTGTTCCCTGCAGCGTGTCTTTAAGCATCAAATGAGTCTGGGATAAAGGGAGTCCCTTTGATAAAGTCACGTGCTGTGACGCAACACGTCAGGGTAGGAGGAGTCAGGTGCCGACGCTTCTCGGGGACGGCCGAACCCGGAAGCTTTGCTCACATCTACCGTTTGCTGCATATTTTAATGTAAGTTACTATGTTTTTTTCCAAATAAATGTGGTTTTAAATACTACACCATGAGACCTCTCCTCTGTTCTTGATTATATTGCTGGGACCGCTGAGAGCACTGGGAGCTGTGGATGAGAGACAGACTCATTTGATGCTTAAAGACACGCTGCAGGGAACACATCCTCTCCTAGTTATTATCCACCCGCTCTACTTGGCCCTTTGGGGGCCGCTTCTGGAGGTGAGAGGCTGGGGAAAACACCTGGGAGATGCACTAAAACGTGCATAGAAGAAAAAATCACCAGTCACTGCACATTGTTTTTGCACTGTGTTTAAAGACTTTGCTGTGGAAAACACCCACCACTACTGCACTTTTTATTGACTTCATTTGCACTATTGTCACCGTTTGGGACAGCATCTCTGTGGTGGGATTGGCTGCCCTATTATAATTAATTAATATTTTTGTAATTACTTTATATTATTATTTTATGGTACGATTGAAATTTTCATCTGGTTATTTATCAAATATTGCACATTTTTGCTGAACTTATGAATTTTTTTTTTTTTTTTGCACTATTTGGCACTTTAATATTATTTATATACGCTAGCTCACGTTTAAGGGCCACTTTACTATATTAGTTACCATTAATAGTAATATATTTATTTATTTCACTTACAGTGATTATTTATGAGGTACTGATCTATTTGTAAGGCACTGGTTCATCACTTCTGCATGAACTTTGGTTCTGATTATCTTATTTGAGAAGTCAGCTCTATATTTTTTCACAGATTCACATTGATTAATAGTTTGTTTTCACTTAATGAGGGGAAACCGTTATTGTTTATTAAGCATTGTTAGTATATTTTATAGATTTTTATTTTTCCCATACTGTAAAATTGTACCTCCACCAATTTTTTTTATCCACTTGTGTATGGTAACATTTATTGGGTACTTTCTCCAGGACATATACTGTAGAAGGTGGGGTTTTGATCTGCCCATTACATTTTATACTGATTGATGGAATAGCGCCACATATCTTTTATTTAATTGATTTTTGGGGAACAGAGTGGACCTGTCTATGTTGGCGGCTCTCCATCGGGTGGTTTACCGTCAGTTTCAAGATTTTCTTGCCTACATTGTGGTTTTGCGCACTAGTTCTCATTTATTTAGTGTAAAAAAATAAATGTACAAAATATCGGCAAAAAAAATCGGCTATCAGCAGGAGAGGTGGCCGAAATATCCGTATCGGCACCAAAAAAACGGTCTCAGTCGATCCCTAGGCCTAAATTAGTTTGTTTGGAGTCACAGGCCCAGCGCATATCAAGTCCTGGGTTTTCAAGCCATAGGCTTATTGTTTTTATGGCTACGTGAAATTACATTTTGAATTCTAGCTACTCCTGGGGTCAACTTATGCCCTGTAGGAGGGTCTAAGAGCGCTGCTTCTTAAAGTCTAACCACATACTGTGTTCCCCAACAAACTACTAATGGAAGGGATTCTATGGTGAGTACACAAATCCTTATTTTAAAAGAATGATGTTTTACACAAGCAAGAGTGTGATCGGACCCCTAGGACTCGGAATAAACTAGGTATAATAAGTGGGGCAGTTTCAGATCTGCTACTCCATAGGTAGTCAGGTGGTACTTCTAGTGGATCTTTAGGCCAGATTAAAGAAGGGCGAACATGTAGGAATTGTAATGCAGAAGAGATATGCTTTGTCTCTTCTGCATTAGTTACTTTCCTGTCTTTCCGCCCCTGTACAATGAGCCTCACTGTACAGATTCAGTAATGCCAAATCTAAATGAACTCCCATGCATGCGCAGGAGTGACGTCCTCCTCGCTTGGCCAATGACAGCGGCCGGTGATTGAGACCCAGAAGCTGGCCCCCCCAAAGGTGTCAGTGGCCGGGTTGGGAGCTTGGGCAAGCCGAGGTGAGAATATTTCTGCTTTTAAGTCTAACAAACGTTGGAAAAACCTGAATATCAAATGTGTCAGTGGACAACTTACTGAATTCCTGGTCTTGAATATAGGTTAGAATTCTTAAAATGTGTTTTGTTTTTTTAGGATTTGAAATACCAGGCTCAAGATAACTTCATGATGATGGATGACGCTGTATTGTGCATGTGTTTTAGCAGGGATACTGAAATGCTGGCTACAGGAGCACAGGATGGAAAAATCAAGGTAAAGTTATAATCCGCTGCAAAGTAAGTGGTCAGTTCATAACAGAGGGTGGATTTTGCTACTCGGTCAGTTCTGTACTGGGAAGAGTTTACTATGCACAGTGTCTGCATTTTACCAGTAATTCATGAAAGGCAAGCCACGATGTGGAGCCTGCAGAGTAGTGTCCATTGAGTGTTTTCTGCTTCCCAATGCAGAGAATGCTCTATGGTTGGAGTAGAGCCTGTCGCATAATTGACAGGCCATGTATCCAAACTCTTTAACCTTCTGACTTTTTTCCCTTATTTTCCATTTGTTTTTATTAGGCTTTACTTATAGGAAATTTGTAAAGCACTGCACAGGTCTTTTATAAATGCTTGCATTGGTGGAATGTGTGTAGCAGCTGTATGGCTGCAATAAGACCATACTGCTTCTTTAGAACATGGCCCTTGGTGTTTTAGAACATGTCAAGATTTTGCCTGAAAAACTTTTTTTTTTTTTTTTTTTGTAACTCTACTACAGGTGTGGAAGATTCAGAGTGGGCAGTGTTTAAGGAGATTTGAACGTGCGCACAGTAAGGGTGTGACATGCCTTAGCTTCTCTAAAGACAGCAGTCAGATCCTCAGTGCTTCTTTTGACCAAACTATCAGGTAACATACAGTTTTTTTCTGTTTGCTGTCTCTTATTGTTTTGGTCCAAAAAAGGTTTTATTTTAAAGTAATATCTTTGCAAAAATCCTGTTTAACCACTTGCGGACGGGCAGCCCTCACAGGCAGTGATGTACCCGTACGTCGCTGCCTACTTCCAGGTTTAGCCCCCCTGCCGGTACGCTCAGCGATTGCACACAGTAGGAGTCTGTCATCAAGTCCTGGCCAATGATTCACAGCCGTGGCCTGCTGATCAGCTGTGTGCAATCACAGCCCTGTGTTGACAATCAACACAGAGCTCTCTACAGAGGAAGCAATCTGTCAGTTTGTTATCAGGGAAGTCAAGGCCATAGACTGTTCGAATCTGGGCCCGTTCAGCAGGAACTGGCCGATTATTTGAACTGTGTGTGGGCAGGCTGAATGTATCAAGTTCATCGATCAACTTGGGCGCAACCAGAATGCTTGGTTTACCTGTGATTATTGCTAGCAACTGCTACAGCTGCTAGCAATAATCACTGTCTTCTCATGGTGGGCATGGATTCCCGCATCAACACTATTAATGGTGGAATGGAGAAATTTGCTCCATGTATGGCTGGCCTAAGGGACCTGTTAGTAAAAAGTAGAACGCTGTACATACATTACACCTAATTAGTCACACATTTAGTCCCTTGATCGCCCTAGATGTTAACCCCTTCTCAGCCAGTGTCATTACTACAATGACGGTGTATAATATTATCACTGTATTGACCATTTCTGGAATGCCTCACTGTAAATGTACGTCATTACTTTGACGTTAAATACTGGGGTTATGGCAGCAGCTAGCTGCCATTACCCCAGTATTTTTGTAAACGGCAGGCGATCCGGCCTCCCATTTAAAAGATGTCCCAGCAGCGGGTTCGCCACGGGATCACTATTATAGGTGGTGGGAGAGGTGCCACCCCACTGCTGTGCGTTTGTTTCCCCAATTCCCGGGCCGTCGGTAAAGGGGGAAACCATCCGAGCAACGTCAAATTTCACTTCCGTCCTCCGGCCTTAAAGGGGCCCCCCCCCCCCTTTTTTTTTCTTTTTTTTTTTTTTTTTTTTGTTCGTGTGTGTGTAACCGTGAAATTACTTTTTTTATTTTTTGCTTTCAAGTGTAAATATGATCTCACATTAACAAGGCCCTGTGCTGCTTATTTCTATTACAAGGGGTGTTTACTTTCCTTGTAATAGGAATATCCATAATCAAAAAAAAATGGTTTAAAGAGACAGTGTAAAATAGGAAAAATTTTGTTTAAAGCGCCCCCTCCCTCCGAGCTCTTGCGCAGAAGCAAGCGCATACGCTAGTCGCGCCCACATATGTAAACGTGTTCAAACCACACATGTGAGGTACCTCCATGAACATTTAGAACGAGAGCAATAATTCTAGCAAAAGACCTCTGTAACTCTAAACGTAACCTGTAAAAAAAAAAAAAAATGTAAGCGTCGCCTATGGAGATTTTGTAAGTACCCGTAGTTTTGTCACTATTCCACGAGCATGTGCAATTTTAAAGCATGATATGTTAGGTATCTATATAATCGGCGTAACATCATCTTTCACATTCTACAAAAAAAATGGGTTAACTTTACTGTTGTCTTATTTTTTTAATTAAAATGTGTATTTTTTCCAAGCACATTGCTCTTGTAAGACCGTTGTGCAAATATATGGTGTGACAAAGTATTGCAACGATCTCCATTTTATTGTCTAGTGTCTCTGCTAAAAAAAAAATTTATATATATTCATATATATATTCACAAAAGTGAGTACACCCCTCACATTTATGTAAATATTTTATTATATCTTTGCTACAATGTAAAGTAGTGAGTGTACAGCTTGTATAACAGTGTAAATTTGCTGTCCCCTCAAAATAACTCAACACACAACCATTAATGTCTAAACCGCTGGCAACAAAAGTGAGTACACCCCTAAGTGAAAATGTCCAAATTGGGCCCAAAGTGTCAATATTTTGTGTGACCACCATTATTTTTCAGCACTGCCTTAACCCTCTTGTGCATGAAGTTCACCAGAGCTTCACAAGTTGCCACTGGAGTCCTCTTCTACTCCTCCATGACGACATCACGGAGCTGTTGGATGTTTAAGACCTTGCGCTCCTCCACCTTCCGTTTGAGGATGCTCCACAGATGCTCAATAGGGTTTAGATCTGGAGACATGCTTGACCAGTCCATCACTATTACCCTCAGCTTCTTTAGCAAGGCAGTGGTCATCTTGGAGGTGTGTTTGGGGTCGTTATCATGTTGGCCCAGTCTCCAAAGGGAAGAATCATGCTCTGCTTCAGTATGTCACAGTACATGTTGGCATTCATGGTTTCCTCAATGAACTGTAGCTCCCCAGTTCCGACAGCACTCATGCAGCCCCAGACCATGACACTCCCACCACCATGCTTGACTGTAGACAAGACACACTTGTCTTTGTACTCCTCGCCTGGTTGCCGCCACACACGCGATTGACACCATCTGAACCAAATACGTTTATCTTGGTCTCATCAGACCACAGGACATGGTTCAAGTAATCCATGTCCTTAGTCTGCTTGTCTTCAGCAAACTGTTTGCAGGCATTCTTGTGCATCATCTTTAGAAGAGGCTTCCTTCTGGGACGACAGCCATGCAGACCAATTTGATGCAGTGTGCGGCTTATGGTCTGAGGACTGACAGGCTGAACCCCCACCCCTTCAACCTCTGCAGCAATGCTGGCAGCACTCATACGTCTATTTACCAAAGACAACCTCTGGATATGACGCTGAGCATGTGCACTCAACTTCTTTGGTCGGCCATGGCAAGGCCTGTTCTGAGTGGAACCTAACCTGTTAAACCGCTGCATGGTCTTGGCCACCATGCTGCAGCTCAGTTTCAGGGTCTTGGCAATCTTCTTATGGCCTAGGCCACCTTTTATATAGAGCAACAATTCTTTTTTTCAAATCCTCAGAGTTCTTTGCCATGAGGTGCCATGTTGAACCTCCAGTGACCAGTATGAGAGAGTGAGAGCGATGACGCCAAATTTAACACACCTGCTCTCCATTTACACCTGAGACCTTGTAACACTAAAGAGTCACATGACACCTGGGAGGGAAAATGGGTAATTGGGCCCAATTTGGCCATTTTCACTTAGGGGTGTACTCACTTCTGTTGCCAGCAGTTTAGACATTAATGGCTGTGTGTTGAGTTATTTTGAGGGGACAGCAAATTTACACTGTTATACAAGCTGTACACTCACTACTTTACATTGTAGCAAAGTGTCATTTCTTCAGTGTTGTCACATGAAAAGATAATAAAATATTTACAAAAATGTGAGGGGTGTACTCACTTTTGTGAGATACTGTATATATAATGTTTGGGGATTCCAAGTAATTTTCTAGCAAAAAATAAAAATTTTAGCTTGTAAACAAATGTCAGAAATAGGCTTGGTCCTTAAGTTGTTAATGTCTCTAGTGATGTCAGTGGCAGTTAGTCAGTTCCCCCCAGTGTCAGTTTGTGTCGGATTGTATGGCACACTCTCTGTCCCATTAGAAGGTGCTGATCACCGCCATTAGTAGTATAAAACTATATAAATTCCAGTTTATAGCCCATAGTTTGTAGGGGCTATAACCTTCATGCAAACCAATCAATATACTTATTGGGATTTTTTTTTAAATTGAAGACCTGTAGCAGAATACGTCTTGGCCTGCCTGCATATTATTATTATTATTGTTGTTGGTTTATGTTTTATAGCAGAAAGTAAGTGTGTGTGTGTATGTATATGTGTGTATATATAGATATAGATATAATATGTATCTTTATAAAAAATTTCGTTTGGGTACAGCTTTGCGTGACCGTGCAATTACCAGTTAAAAAGTAGCACTGTGCTGAATTGCAATAAATGTCCTGAACTTTCCGGAGGTCAAGTGGTAAACCTTCTTCCTTATTTTCTTTTTTTTTTTTGTGTAAATTATAAGGCTCTGTTCATATCTGAGTGATTTGAAATAGTGGCAGATCGCGGAACGCTCATGCGATCCCCGACACTTCCAATGGCACCCCGATCACTGTAAAATCGCTCAAACAGAAGCTCTTGTACTTTTGGGCGACAGGTGTCCCGCTGTTCTGTTTGCGGGATTGCTGCCCGAATCGCGGCGAAATAGTGCCGTGATCAGGGTGCCTTTGCAAGTGATGGGGATCGCACGGGCGTGCTATGATTTGCCGCTTTTTCAAATCGCGGACGGAATCGTGGCGATTTGGAATGCCAAGACGTGAATGGAGCCTTAGGCCCCTTTCACACGATCAGCCTGCTCGGATCTGGCTGTCCTGTTTTTGTCCTCTGACACCCGCATGACATCTGATCTGACAAGATCCGCTCAAAACAGATGAATGGTGATACGTTTGCCATCAGTGTGCTAAGATGGACCTGTGAGAGCCCCGCTGGTTCTCTATGGGGAGATTGGATGAAAACGGATTATAACAGGCTGTCCGTTTTTATCCAATCTCCCCATAGAGAACCAGCGGGGCTCTCACAGGTCCGTCTTAGCACAGTTAGTGGAGATGGCCTAAAGGAGAAGGCCTTGTGCAAACGGTTTTACAAAGGGGACACTACATATGAAAAGTGAGGGAGATGGTGGCTGGTGCAGACAGGACTTGGTAGGGAATGGCTATGATAAAGAGTGAAAAGGTCAGACAGTGCGAGTCTGAGAAGAGAATTCCACACAATGACAAAGCTTGACCCTAGGTTCACACTTCTGCATTTGCGCGGGTTTGCTGTGCCTATGTTTCCGCAAAAAAAGACATTTTCTAAAACGTCACCGCAAGGAAATTTCACAATCTTTTTGGTTGCGGCAACAGATGCAATTCCCACAGCCACATGCATAGGTGTGAGCCAAGATTGGGATTTGAGCGAGTAGAGTTACTACTAGTAGTAGAACTTGGTAGCTACTACTATTGGTGGTAGTAGTAGTTACCACTAGTAGTAGTGGTGGTAGTTACTATGTGTAGTAGAGTAATAGTAGTTACTACTCCCAGACTAGTAGTGGTTACTACTTGTAATGATACTTCTAGTAGTGGAAAGTACCAGTAACCACTACTAGTAGAAGTTAGTAGTAGTAGTAGTAACTACTACTACCAGTAGAAGTTAATAGTTACTACTACTAGTTAGTAGTGGTTACTGGTAACTACTTCTACTAGTAACTAGATATAAAAGTAGTATTAGTTACTACTACCACTAGTAGCTACTATTAGTTACTAATAGTGGTAGTTGCTACTAGTAGAGTAATAGTAGTTACTACCAGACTAGTAGTGGTTGTAACAATTAATAGTACTTCTAGTAGTAGAAGTTTGTTGCTAGTAGTAGGTACTATTCATAGCAGTAAAAGGGAAAAGACCACCGCGCTATATATATGCAGAAAATTAACACAATCTAGAAAATATTTGAATTAATACGTGACAAACAAATAAATTGAATAGCAGAAGCAGCCGCTAAAGGTGAGATACACACACTAAAGACATTCGATAAAAAGGAGCAGCGCTGTGAATGTTAAAGGCTTAAAATTGAGCCAATATAAGTATAAGTGAACAAATGTGATACATTGAGTAAATATTTAGGATAAATATTAAAAAATAAAGTTCATAGTCAAATCATATAAATTTTGATAACAGTCCTAATCTGTGATCAAAATCCAAATAGGTGAGGTAAGGTGAAGAACCAGAGGCAGGGGTCCCCGTCTAAGGCAGGAATGTAGGTAAAGAGTGGGTAAATCCTTCAACGCACCACTGTGATATAAGTAAAAATGCGCGCTTACCAACCGGCACGCATAGGAAAGCTTGCAACCTTAACCCGGTCGAGGCCTTTCATGGGATGGAGACACCAATATACCACTTCATAAACCGTACGGTAGGCCCGCTGTCCACCACGTACAGACAATCCCTAGATTGTGGGGATACTATACTCCTAGCTAGGAGTTATTCTCAAGACACATCTTTCCTCCTCCAGACATGTGACAAGGGGATAGAGACGGAGGGAGAACGGCAGCCTTCCCTCACTGTACAGCTCTCTATTGCCACCTGCAGGCTGGAGGGAGGAGTAATCAGAATCCTCTCTCCAGCTTTCTGTACTCCTCTCCTGTCTCTGTATCGGAGCTGAGCGCGAGGAGTATAGTATCCCCACAATCTAGGGATTGTCTGTACGTGGTGGACAGCGGGCCTACCGTATGGTTTATGAAGTGGTATATTGGTGTCTCCATCCCATGAAAGGCCCCGACCGGGTTAAGGTCGCAAGCTTTCCTATGCTTGCCGGTTGGTAAGCGCGCATTTTTACTTATATCACAGTGGTGCGGTGAACGATTTACCCACTCCTTACCTACATTCATAGCAGTAGTTGGCTAGTAGTTACTACTAGTTAGTATTAGTAGTTACTAGTAACAACTACTAGTAGAAGTTAGTAGTGGTAGTAGTTACTACTACTAGTTGGTTGTATTAGTACTAGCATTATGTAATACTAGAAGTAACTACTAGCTTACTACTAAATTCTAGTAACTACAACTACTTTATTACTATTGGTAGTAGAGTAATAGTAGTAGTAGTAGTAGTAGTACGCTTATAGTAGTAGTCTAAGTTACTAGTAGTAGTTACTACTGGTAGTAATTACTAGTAACCATAGGTTAGAAGTAGAAGTTTCTACTACTAGTTTAAGTTATGAGTAGTAGTTGTTACTGGTAGTAGCTACTATTAGTAGTTACTACTGGTAATAGTTTCTACTAGTATAAATTAGTAGTTACTAGTAGAAGAGTGGTAGAAGTTACTACTAGTAGTAGAAGTTACTACTAACTGCTAGTACCATTAGTTTGTAGTGGTTACTGGTAGTGGTTTTAATAGTTAATAGTAGTAGTACTTGCTGCTAGTCCAAGAGTAGTAGTAGTTTAGTAGCAGTGGTAGTAGTTCATTGTAGTTACTACTGGTGATAGTAGTTGTAGTTACAACTAGTAGTAGAAGTAGTAGTTACTTCTATTAGTAGACAGTAGAAGTAGTAGGAGTTACTACTAGAGGTAGTGATGGTTAATTGTAGTGGTAGTAGTTACCAGTAATAGTTACTACTAGTAGTGGTAGTAGTTGTTTCAAGTAGTAGTAGTTGTTACTACTTGTTGTGGAGCTTTTACGTCCATTCCTGTCCCTGTGGCAGCAGTACAAGATATGAGGTGTGCTTATTAATGGTACTGGAGGAACCTGACACATTCTAAGATACAAGTAAGCTTGCACAAGGCCTCTTTTACACGGACGGCTGTCCTGCCGCTGTTAAAAGCATGTTTTGTTACTTTGAAATTCCAAGACTCCAGACACAGCGATCACTTGCAGTTGTACATTGTATTTAGCTGCGTTTTACATGCGGTGGAACATTCTTGCCATTTCTGATGTCCTTCCTGTTTTTCATTCCTCGTTGCTGCTGCTATCCGCAGGAGAAATAGTACACTGCGATTACCTGTGATTGTGAGCAGATAGCTGCAATAAATCTTTCCTGGACGCAGACAAATTTATTTTTTCTGCCTGCACAAAACCCCATGTAACGAAACTGTTGCTTAACGCAGTGTGTGAATGGGGTCATAGGAAAGCATTGTGTGCGTTTAGCTGCAGTAGATAACTTCATCTATCCGCCAGTGTGAAAGTGTGCCTAATTCTTCCAGTCTAAGACTAGCCATAGATGATGCGATTTTGGTTGCAGGAAAGAAACATCCAGTGTTGATGGGGGAATCCCTCCCACAGCGCTATTGTGTTCTGCCAGCGGGAAGCCAAAACACCATGAGTACTGCTAGCGGCAGATTGTATCTAAACTCTCAATTGATATGATTTTGCTGTTTTAATTTTACAATGTGACTCATCTGTATGGTAATAAGTTACAATGCTCTTTCTAAATCCTTCTTTTATGTAGAATCCATGGCTTGAAATCTGGCAAAACACTTAAGGAATTCCGAGGACATTCCTCGTTTGTGAATGAGGCCACATTCACACAGGATGGTCACTATATCATCAGTGCATCATCGGATGGCACAGTAAAGGTATGGACAATATCGTGCTACAAATCCTAAAATGAGATTTCTCCCTTTTCTCCTTTTTCCTGAGAGAGAAAAGAAAGTTGGGTGCTTATTGAATCAGAATTGGCCATTAAAACATACCTTATGAAATCAAGAGGTGCCATTGTCATTGTGGTTACATAGTAGGTGAGGTTGAAAAAAGACACAAGTCCATCAAGTCCAACCTATGTGTGATTATATGTCAGTATTACATTGTATATCCCTGTATGTTGCGGTCATTCAGCTGCTTATCTAATAGTTTCTTGAAGCTATCAATGCTCCCCGCTGAGACCACCCCCTGTGGAAGGGAATTCCACATCCTTGCCGCTCTTACAGTAAAGAACCCTCTACATAGTTTAAGGTTAAACCTCTTTTCTTCTAATTTTAGTGAATGGTCACGTGTGTTATTAAACTCCCTTCCGCTGAAAAGTTTTATCCCTATTGTGGGGTCACCAGTACGGTATTTGTATATTTGAAATCATATCCCCTCTCAAGCGTCTCTTCTCCAGAGAGTTCAGTGCTCGCAACCTTTCCTCATAACTAAGATCCTCCAGATCCTTTATTAGCTTAGTTGCTCTTTGTACTCGCTCCATTTCCAGTACATCCTTCCTGAGGACTGGTGCCCAGAACTGGACAGCATACTCTAGGTGAGGCCGGACCAGAGTCTTGTAGAGCGGGAGAATTATCGTTTTGTCTCTGGAGTTGATCCCCTTTTAATGCATGCCAATATTCTGTTTGCTTTGTTAGCAGCAGCTTGGCATTGCATGCCATTGCTGAGCCTATCATCTACTAGGACCCCCAGGTCCTTTTCCATCCTAGATTCCCCCAGAGGATCTCCCCCCAGTGTATAGATTGCATTCATATTTTTGCCACCCAAATGCATTATTTTACATTTTCTACATTAAACCTCATTTGCCATGTAGTCGCCCACCCCATTAATTTGTTCAGATCTTCTTGCAAGGTTTCCACATCCTGCGGAGAAGTTATTGTCCTACTTGGCATAATAACATAATGCATAGGAAATTGAAGCTATACCAATACTCACTGCAAGCCATCAGATATTGTTGAATGGAGGAGGTGTTCTTTCCGATGAAATGTTATATGAGACATAAGTTCTGTAATGTGCTTGGAGAGAATACGGTGTCGTCTGGACAGTACAGGCCACGATGTGTTAGATATGAAGTGTGTGCACATATTTGTTGTGCAGTCTGGTTTCAGTAACCTCCAAGAAAGTTCAGGGAACCTTTTTATGAGTGGCCTGCCCAGGAGTTGGGAAGTGCATACTCCATCCCTGAATGAGACCTGGAGTATGAAAGGTAAAATCTGTAATGATGGGTTCCCGCTACGGTTGGCTGAAAAATGTATTCAAATAGGTTGCCAGCTTGTAGAAGCAGGAATTTTCTCTCCCTGTTTTTTTTGTTTCTTTGTGTTGATATAAACTAACTGAACCTATGTATTGACCTGTACTACCTACCCACATTATATGTATTTTTGTACAGAACCACAGTAGAAACTGCTTTAAAATACAGTGGGGAAAATAATTATTTGATCCCCTTTCCCACTTACAAAGAAATGAAGGCTCTATAATTTTTATCATAGGTGTATTTTAAATGATAGAGACAGAATATCAACCAAAAATCCAGAAAAAACACGATACAAATGTTATCAAGTGAGTAAAAGAAGTATTTGACCCCCTACCAACCAGCAATAATTCTGGCTCCCACAAACTGGCTACAGTATGTGGGTACACAGATTAGTATTGTCAATTTAAGAAGGTGCTCCTAACGACAACTCGTTATGTGTATAAAAGACACCTGTCCACAGAATTTTTCTTTCTTCAAACCTCACCGTCATGGGCAAGACCAAAGAAGAAGCACAATAAGGTCATGGAGTGGCCTAGTCAGTCTCCAGACCTTAATTCTATAGAAAATGTATGGAGGGAGCTAAAACTTCAAATTGCCAAGAGACAGCCAAGAAACCTTAAAGATTTAGACCCCTTTCACACCAAAGGCGTTTTTCAGGCGCTAAAGGGCTAAGAATAGCACCTGTAAAACTCCTCCCCTGCAGCCCCAGTGTGGGAGCCTGAGTGCTTTCACACTGGAGCGGAGCACTTGCAGGACGCTGGAAAAAGTCCTGCAAGCAGCATCTTTGGAGTGGTCTAGGAGAGCTGTATACACCGCTTCTTCACCGCCCCTGCCCATAGAAATGAATGGGCACCGCTGCCAAAGCGCTTCCGCAGCGGCGCTTTTCAGGCGAATTTAACCCTTTCTAGCAGCCGAAAAGTGAAGGTAAAGCGCTGCTAAAACTAGCGGCGCTTTACCGCTAACACTGCCGCGCTGTGAGTGTGAAAGGGGTCTTGGAGAAGATCTGTAAAAGAGTGGATCAAAATCCCTTCTGAGATGTGTGCAAACCTGGTCAGTAACTACAAGAAATGTCTTACCTCTGTGCTTGCCAACAAGGGTTTCTCCACCAAGTACTAAGTCTTGTTTTGCTTGGGGATCAAATACTTATTTTACTCACTGAACTGCAACTCAATTTATAACATTTGTGTTGCGTTTTTTCTGGATTTTTGGTCGATATTCTGTCTCTATCATTTTAACTACTTCCGGACCACCCGCCATCATTATACATTGGTACTTTGATGTTGAATACCGTTGTTATGGCAACAATTAGCTGCCATTACCCTGGTATTTTTAAAAACGGCAGGCGGTCTGCTTTCAGATAAAAAATGGTCTCTGCAGCAGATTCGTCACAAGATCACTTTTATCAGCGGCGGGAGAGGTACCCCCTCCCGCAGTGTCCCGAGTTCAATCTGCTGTTGTCCCCTCAGAGGCATGAAGTTGAGTGAGGGAATGATGGCCCCTACTATACTCCATACCATTGGATGACGGAAGCAATGTCAAAGATCACTCCTGCCCAAGGGTCTTTAAAGAGGACTTTTTTTTTTTTTTTTTTTTTTATTGCATTTAAGTGTTAATGTGAGATCTGAGGTTTTTTTTGACCCCAGATCTCACATATAAGAGGTCCTGTCATATTTTTTTTTTTCTATTACAAAGGATGTTTACATTCCTTATAATAGGAATAAAAGTGATCCAAAAATGTTTTTCTTTTTTTAAGGAACATTGTAAAAATAAGTCGAATAAGAAAAAAACCCCAAAAACTTAAAGCGCAGAAGCGAACGCATACCTAAGTCACGCTCACATATGTAAACGGTGTACAAACCACAAATGTGAGGTACCACCTTGATCGCTGGAGCGAGAGCAATAATTCTAGCATGAAGACCTCCTCTGTAACCTGAAACTGGTAACCTGTAGAAATGTTTAAACTTCGCCTATGGAAATTTTTAAGTGTTTGTCGCCATTCCACGAGCAGGCGCAATTTTGAAGCGTGACATGGGTATCAGTTAACTCGGCGTAACATTATCTTTCACAATATCAAAAAATTGGGCTAACTTTAATGTTTTCCTATTTAATTCAAAAAAGTATTTTTTTTTTAAATGCATTTGTAAGACTGCAGCGCAAACAGTGTGACAAAGTATTGCAACAACTGCCATTTTATTCTCTAGGTTGTCTGGGGAAAATATATATATATATATATATATATATATATATATATATATATATATATATATATATATATATATATATATATATATATATATATAGTTCCAAGTAAATTTTCTAGCAAAAAAAAAAAAATGATTTTAACTTGCAAACACCAAGTGTAAAAAAAATAGGCCTAGTCCTTAAGTGGTTAAAATACACCTATGATAAAAAAAAATTATAGAGCCTTCATTTCTTTGGAAGTGGGCAAACTTACAAAATCTGCAGTTTTCCCCACTTATGGGCAGGGGGTTTATCAACATATGGAAGCCCCCTTTAACCACTTTAAAGTGATACTTAAGTCTCATTTTGAAAAATGTAACAATAACAAATATGTTATACTTACCTGCTCTGTGCAGTGGTTTTTCTTATTATGGGGGCAGCTGAACCGCTGCTCGGCATGTCGATTCAGACATTAAGTCGAGGTTCAGCCTCTGTTTCCTCATTGGCTCACTGACTTTGACTGACAGCAGTGGGAGCCAATGGTGCCCCGCTACTGTCTCGGCCAATGAGGAGGGAGAGTCCCGGGCAGCCGCTACTCTTGTGCAGCATCGCTGGATCGAGACGGGCTCAGTTAAGTATTTGAGGGGCTGCTGCACACTGAAGGTTTTTTTATTTTAATGCACAAAGATGAAAAAAACTTCTGATGTTAGAAACCCTTTAATACCGGGCCATAGCTTTAAAGACAGCTACTGCGTGGCTCTTCGGACACAGCTGATCGCGGTAAAGCGCCAATCACAGCTGGCCTTTACTATGTGATCAGCTGTGATTGGACACAGCTAATCACATGTAAACAGACTTGCCGGTTATCTGCAGTCTTTTCCTCACGCTGTGCCTAAGCAGCAAACCTGACAGATTGTTTACACTGATTATCAGTGCAGCCTTACCAGTGCCCATCAGTGCAGCCTCATAAGCGCACATCAGTGAAGAAGAAAAATCAGTCATTTGCAAAATTTTATAACCGTAACTAAGAAAACACAAATCCCCCCCACCCGGTTTTGTTTTAGCAAAAAATTAAAACCCCAGTGGTGATTAAATACCATCAAGAGAAGCTGCCTTTTTTTCACTTTCTTATATAAAAAATGTGGAAAAAAAAAAATACCACAAAGAGAAAGCTTCATAAAAATGATACTCCATGTGGGTACAGTGTTGCATGACAAATGTCATTCAGGCTCGGTTGAACACTGCGCATCGCGGCCAACTCGCAGGCAGTTCACACTGCCAAAAGCAAACTGCTAGGAGTGTCAATAGAGAGTTAATGACACCCCCAAATCAGTTTGCATATCGCAGTGCTAACTGTCAGTGCAGACAGGAATTGGATCGCATAGGTGTGAACACCCATGCGATCCGATTCTGGTGTGGACCAAAAAAGGGTCCTGTGCGAGTTTGGTCCGAATGCGATGTGAATTCAGCCATACAATCTGTATGGCTGAGTTTGCATTGCACGACATCCAATGTGAACTGCAGTGCAGTGCGAATCACATCCAGTGTTGGACATCGCACCAGTGTGAACCATGCCTCAAAGTGCGACAGCGCTGAAAACTGAAAATTGGCCTGGGCAGGAAGGGGTGAAAGTGCCTGGTATTGAAGTGGTTAACATAAGAGGGCTACCCGATATCCTCTTTCTCCACACTGTGTGAACGAGTAAGAGGTAATGCTATTCATAATTAGACATAATCAATTATAACACTTGTTCGTTTTTTTTTTTTAAACAAAGATGTGGAACATGAAGACAACCGAGTGTGTCAATACTTTTAAGTCACTTGGAAGCACTGCGGGAACAGACATCACAGTCAACAGTGTCATTCTCTTGCCGAAAAATCCAGAGCACTTTGTCGTGTGCAATCGCTCAAACACAGTTGTGATTATGAATATGCAAGGACAAGTAAGTGGCATGTGTAAATGTCATCACACGTTACTGTAGTATGTAAGATCATAAGCCTGATCAATTTATTTGGTGACAAAATGTAACATTTATGATTGCTCTGCAAAGGATGGCGGCGATGATTCACCAATGGCAAGCAATCCTATTTAGGAATTCATAATTATTATATATCTGTTTAACTGGTTAAGGACCGGAAGGATTTGCCCCCTTAATGACCATGCCTTTTTTTTTTTTTGCAATACAGCACTGTGTCGCTTTAACTGACAATTGCGCGGTCATGCGACATTGTACCCAAACAAAATTTTATATCCTTTCTCCCCCCCCCCCCCAAATAGACCTTTCTTTTGGTGGTATTTGATCACCTCCTGATTTTTTTTTTTTTGTATTCCCCAACCCCCCCCCCCCCCCCCCCGCTATAAACAAGAAAGTCGGACAATTTTGAAAAAGATTTTTTACTTTTTGCTATAATCCAAAAAAATGTAAAAAAAAAAAAAAACAAATTTCTTCAGTTTAGGCCAGTATGTATTCTACATATTTTTAGTAAAAAAAAAAAATCGCAATAAGCATATATTGATTGGTTTTCTTTTTTGCTAGTAATGACGGTTATCAGCAATTTTTAGAGGGATTGCGACATTGCAGCGGACAGATCAGACACTTTTTTTTTTTGGGACCAGTGACATTTATACAGCGATCAGTGCTAAAAATAGCCATTGATTACTGTATAAATGTCACTGGCAGGGAAGGGGTTAACACTAGGGTGCGATGAAGGAGTTAAGTGTTCCCTAGGGAGGCGTTTCTAACTGGCGGGGGAGTGTAATGACTGGAGGAGAGAGATTGCTGTTCCTTATCACTAGGATCAGCAGATCTGTCTCTCCTCCCCTGACAGAACGGGAATCTGTCTGTTTACAGATCCCCATTCTGTCTCTCTCGGGAGGGATCGTGGGTGGCCGGCGGACATTGTGGCCGCGGGCCACGTGCATCGGCTGCCTGCACCCCCTAGAGCTCTTAAGGCGTCCGACATACAATGATGGCGATTCGCCCTGGAGAGCCAACCTGCCGCAGTGCAACTGCGGTGGCTGGTCTTAAAGTGGTTAAACAATGAGAGATTATTGGTTTCTAAAGTGTACACTCTAGCAGTGTTTGCCAACCTTTCAGGTCTCTCAGACCACTAAAATTTTGAATTCTGCGGACCACTAACAAATTCTAACACACAATTCTCCGGTTCTCTGATTGAATTGATTGGGTCTATCTCCTCACCTAAGACCATAAAAAAAATAATGTTATGGCAGATGGATTCTGGAATTGTTTGTTAAATGTAATGGCGTGCCCATCATAGGATTGTAAAACAGTCATCGCACTACAAAATGCCCAATACTTTGGGACAACTGATAATCCTAATAGTTTTTTTTTTTTTTACCACTCAGCAGTATAAGTAATCATTGGCATCATTCAGTCAGCTATAATAGAAAGCTAAAATATTGTGAGTGAAGCTTGCCTTCGAATAGGCCTGTTAGTGAGAAAAAAAAATCCAGTAATCGTTTGCATGAGGCAAACTGCTGCCTTCAGTCAAATATGTTGGCATATCTGTTACTGTACCTGCAGCTGTCGGTAGCATGGACCTTTTCATCATTAGTAGCATATAGTATTTTTAAACCAGGATGATATTTACATAATGAGGAAATGTGAAAGGTACTGCTTATAAAGAGGCTAGTGTAGTGTTAATTACTCCCACATTTTTTTTCCAATATTTAGTTGCAAAGTTCCAATGCACTTCTGACAGATAGTCCCTTGTGTGCTAGGTTCCTATACTCATACTAACAATAGAAGCCCATAGGAGATTTCTGATAGATGGGGGTAATTTAAAGTTTAAAACTTCCCAATGAACAGTACTCTGCAAGTGAAGACCCATTGGGTAGTGGGCACAGAAATTACACACTATGTTTACCTCGTTAGGGTTGACACCACATCCCTTTAAAACTGAGCACACATTTATTACACAGTTTCTGTGGCTGATATGTGTTCGGGTTTAAAGGGATGAGGTGGCAAACCTATGCCTCATAGTGGATATACAGTGCTCAGCATAAATGCGTGCAACCCAACAGAGTTGTCAGAAAACCTTTACTTTCCTTTCAAAATCAACATTTTCTATGGGACACTATACTACAAAATACTCCCACAAATTCAGGCCATTGATTGCAACCAAGATTTGTTAATTTGCACACACAAAGTATTCAAGACCATGTTGCAAACATTTACACCACAAAATCCTCAATAACAAGAATTCAACTACAGGTGAGTCTATTTATTAAACAGGTGTCCAGGAAGACAGTTGCTTATAAAAGGGCATTACTTAACGAAAACCCCTTCCCATTTCATGTCAGCAATGGCACCACACAGAAGAGAATGCCACAAGGCCTGAGACGGAAAATAATGCCACAAGGCCTGAGACAGAAAATGATTTCTTTGCACAAGAAAAAGCAAAGCTTTACTTATCAGTCAGAATACTGTAGCAGAAGTGACAAAAATTTAACAAAGATGGAACTGCAACCATCTCAGACGTCCAGGCCGTCCACTGAAGTTTCCACCTCGACAGGAGCGTCTTCTGATGACAAGGGTTGAAGAAAATCTCCATGCCAGTTCACTGCAGTTAGCTAAAAAAAATTAGAAAGCCAAACTGGGGTGATTGTTTCCCGTGACACAATACGGAGTACACTGCAGAGGAATGGCATGCATGGTTGTTGTCCACAAAGGAAGCCTCTTGTGCACAAAAAAAGCCAGCCAAGAATTTGCCAGGGCTCATGCTGAAAAAGACTACTGGGACTCTGTACTCTGGAGTGATGAGACCAAGATGAATGTTTTTGGAACTGATGGCTTCAAACTGTATGGCATCGCAAAGGTGAGGCGTACAAAGAAAAATGCATAGTGCCTACAGTGAAACATGGTGGTGGCAGTGTCCTTCTTGTGGGGGCTGCATGAGTGCTACTGGAGGGGAGCTACTTTTGATTGATGGTATCATGAATTCACAGATGTACTGCTCTATATTGAAAGGGAAGATTCTACCATGACTTCGTGCCCTTGATCATTGCGCACTTTTCCAACATGACAATGATCCAAAACACACATCTAAGGCCACTGTTGCATTTCTGAAGAACATGGTGAAAGTGATTCAGTGGCCAAGTATGTCTCCTGATCTGAACCCAATCGAACACCTATGGGGAATTCTGAAGAGACAAGTCTTGAATCTCTCTCCATCCAGCATCTAGGCTCTAAAAGAGTTTCTTGAAGAATGGAAAAATATAGATGCAATATGTCGCCAACTTGTTCATTTCATGCCTAGAAGATTTGGTGCTGTCCTTACAAATCCTAGAGGTCATACAAAATACTAGATGTAGTAGTTTTTGTTGTGGCATGTATTCATTTTTTTCATCAACTAATTTGAGTAAAACTGAAGATTTTGTAATCTAAGTTGTATTATTAACCTTGCTTTCATGTAATTAGCTAAACAAATGTTCTATAAAACTTAGTTTTTTGTTAAAATTTTGGAAATTGTTCTTGTGTTCATTGAGATATTGATAAAAATCTTACTTTTCCAAAGGGGTGTACTCATTTATGCTGAGCACTGTATTTCACCAGTTCTGATAAATATTTGCTTGGTGTATCCTCTTTGCTAAGAATCTATTTTGCCCATGTTCCATCAGATTGTTAGAAGCTTCAGCTCTGGTAAAAGAGAAGGTGGTGACTTTGTGTGCTGTACGCTATCGCCCAGAGGAGAGTGGATCTACTGTGTCGGAGAGGATTTTGTGCTATACTGTTTTAGTACAGTAACTGGCAAGCTGGAAAGAACCTTGACTGTGAGTATAGACTTGATTGGTTGATATGCTATAATTATCTGTAAGCAATAGGTCATTACTTCAGTGGCCTGTTACTGTAGATGACCACAAAAGGCAGAGGTGCTAACCCTTTCCCACACTATGCAAAACAAAGTTTTTGTTGGAGTTTTTGGAGGTCAATTTAGCTTTTTGACACATATGCCTTTTGTAAGAATGTAATATTACTTTTGCAGTTGCACGTTATTTTATGCTTATGCTACGTCATCCTTTTGCTGTGTCATAACCCTCTGGTGCCAGTATGCTACATTTGGACTGCCTGCAGTTAGCCATAATTATAATAAAAAAAAAATCTATATATGTATACAAGACAATCATATGTACACTCTGAGCCAGACATTTCTGTAGTAATTCTTTCTTTTGTTGGAGATCTGAAACACCCAGCTTTTAATGCAGAGGAGGAATTCCTAACCATACCCACTTTAGGCTCGTTGTCTGTCATAAAGCTGAATGTAGAAATGGTGGTGCCTTTATTTTATTTTTATTTTTTATTGCTGTCTCACACCCATCTAGGAGGTGTTAATTTTAAAGAAGTGCTAGAATTATTGCTCTTGAATGTTCATGGCGATACCTCTCCATTTACATATGCAGGCATGACTATGCGTTTCCTTCTGCATGTGAGCACAAGGGGACGGGAGCACTTTTAAAAAGTAAAAATGTGTTTATTTTATTTTTACACTTTCCCTTTTTAATTTTTTATTTCTGATCACTTTTATACCTATTACAAGGAATTTAAACATCCCTTGTAATAGAAATACGGTATAACAGGTCCTCTTTACGGAAAGATCTGGGGTCTATAAGTCCCCACATCTCTCAATGCTGGAAAGCCTGAGAGGGAAAAAAAATCAATTTCAGGCTTTCCAGCCAAAAAAAAAAGGTTTAAAACTTGTTTACATCTGCCAAAGCTGGAAGTCGCTTCTGGCCTCTGAGGGTCATAGAGATGGCCAGGGACCATCTGGTCCACGGCCAGCTCTATGGCAAACTGCCTCCGGCAGATTTATTCTCCGGCTCCCCGATTGCACTGGAGAGACCCTACCGCCTCCATCTGCAAAAGCAATCAAGCAGCTAAACAGCCGCTAAGATGGCTTTTACATGTGAGGAAATCGCCAGCTGAAAAAGATATCTGTAGCTGCAGGCATCATTCAGATATCTCCATTCAAGGTCCAGGAAGTCATATGACGTCCTATGGGTGGGAAGTGGAATACAGGAACTGTTTTCTAATAGCATATTTTATAAACAAAAAAAAATGCATGGAGTATGCTTTTTGAAAGCACTGGTTTTGTTTATAACTACATGTAATGTTGTTCTGCCTTTTATTATTTCAGGTCCATGAGAAGGATGTCATAGGAATTGCACATCATCCTCATCAGAATTTGATTGGCACTTATAGTGAGGATGGACTTCTGAAACTCTGGAAACCTTAATACAGAAGAATACCTTTTCTTTAATAACAGACTGTTTAGGCTGTGCCAGTATGGTTTTTAAAACCTGTAATTATATTTTGTGTTCGCCTATACAAAGAATGTGTTTGCTTTATTTGATATGTCTTTATATGGATCTGTTGGCTTATTTTCAATGTGGCATAATGCAAAATGTTTAGGATTCATGCTGATGATCTTTTTTTGAGTTGAGTTGGGACATTATGTGAAATTTTGTACATTTTAACCTTACTTTTGTGCTACATTTTCCAACTCAATAAACTGTTTTTTTTTTTTTCAAATGAAAAGTCTCTTGCGTGTCTAATTGCTAACTATGGCATCCCACAGTCTTTCTAACTTCTCTTCCTCCTAACTTGGGTCAGCGGTGCATTTTAAACACATCAGTTGTACATTAACATATCGCTTCTAAGGCCCCTTTCATACGGGCACCTCCTTGAAGCAGAATCTGCTTGCTCAGAGCAAGCGAATGACAGGTCTGTGTCCGTTTCACTATGCAGAGCCGACACAGACACAATTCCACTTTCCTCTTGAGGAAATCAATCCGATCCGCCAGACAGATGGGGAATAGGACCACCATCTGTTTTTTTGCGGATTGGATGGCGGCGGGTGTCAGCGGACATATGGGTACTGACGTCTGCAGCTCCATAGAAGAGACTGGAGGGTTCGATCAGGTCAGTCTGAAAAACTGACAGGCTGACCTGATCCCCCGTGTGAAAAGGGGCCTAAGCATCTAAAAAAAAAAAAAAACTGTTTATAGGCTTACAATTCTCACTAGTAAGAGTGAACAAGCCAATTTGACTAAAGTTGCATATATACAACATCCATCAAGTTCAATTAGAAGACCAAAAATAAATTTGGGGGGGGGGGGGATTGGATACCCCATGGATCAACCTTCTGCAAAGTTATATTTCTGCTTTTTTTTATTAAATAGCAGTCCTTAAGCTCAGATTAAGTGACTTTTGCCTAAACGAAGATTATCGTAAAATATGGAACTTCGCGGAACATTAGGTGTCCTGAAGAAGATCTCCATTTTACAATTAATGTATGGTGGCGCCATTCACCAATTCACCTTGCTGTGTGCACTTGTGCGCAGTCATGTTGGAACAGGAAGGGGCCATCCCCAAACTGTTTCCACAAAGTTGGGAGCATGAAATTGTCAAAAATGTCTTGGTATACTGATGCCTTAAGAGTTCCCTTCACTGGAATTAAGGGGCCAAGCCCAACCCCTGAAAAAGAACCCCAAACCATAATCCCTGCTGCCACCAAATGATTTGTACCACTGCACAAAGAAAGGTCAATAAAAGACTCGGATGAGTGAGTTTGGAATAGAGGAGCTTGACTAGCTTACGCAGAGTCCTGACCTCAACCAAATAGAACACCTTTGGGATGAATTAGAGCTGAGACTGCGAGCCAGGCCTTCTCCACATCAGTTCCTGACCTCACAAATGCACTTCTGGAAGAATGCTTAAACATTCCCACAGACGCATTTTCTAAACCTTGTGGACAGCCTTACCAGATGAGTTGGTATAGCTACAAAGGGTGGGCCAACTCAATATTGAACCCTACGGACTAAGATGCCTTTTAAAGTTCATGTGCATGTAAAGGCAGGCGCCCCATTACTTTTGACAATTGTCAGTGTGTGTGTATGTGTGTGTATGTATATATATATATATATATATATATATATATATATATATATATATATATATATATATATATATGTATATGTATGTGTATGTGTGTGTGTGTGTGTGTGTGTGTATATGTATATATATATATATATATATATATATATATATATATATATATATATATATATATATATATATATATATATGTGTGTGTGTGTATATTTATACTCATAAGTTAACAATTTATGATTTCTTGGCCATTTTTCAGAGAATATGAATGATAACACACAAACATTTTTCACTCATTGTTAATGTTCGGCTGAAGCCATTTATTATGAATCAACCCTGTTTACTCTTTTTTTTAAATCCATAATGGCAACAGAAACCTACCCAAATGACCCTGATCCAAAAGTTTAAATACCCTGAATGAATGAATGAATGAATGATTTATAAAGCGCTGCAAATGCGAACTGAATCGCCTCAAGGCGCTGGATGCATTCTCTGATGTCAGCTTCTCAGAAAAGGAAGGTCTTTAGTTTTTTTCTGAAGGCCTGGTGGTTTTCTTCCATGCGGATGTTGGTAGGAAGAGAGTTCCATAGTTGAGGTCCTTGGACTGCGAATCTTCGTTCTCCCTTTGCTTTGTAGCGGTATTTGGGAATGGTAAGGAGGTTTTGGTTAGCTGATCGAAGACTGCGATTCGGTGTGTAGTGTTTTATTTTCTCGCGGAGATATGGTGGGGCGTTTCCTTGTACGCATTTGTGGGTGATGCAGAGGGTCTTGAATGTGATCCGTTTCTTCACGGTTAGCCAGTGTAGGCTCTTTAGGGAGGGGGAGATGGATTCCCAGGGTTTTTTTCCTGTTAACAGTCTTGCCGCCGTGTTTTGGATGAGTTGTAAGCGCGCAAGCTGATATTGGGGTAGTCCTACGTAGAGCGAATTTGCGTAGTCGAGTCGGGAATTGATGATTGTTCCCACAACTGCCGCTTTGTCCTCTTCTGGGATGAAGGGGATTAGTCTGCGTAGTTGGCGGAGGAGATGGTGGGATCCGCTCACCACTGATCCTATTTGTGCATCCATTGTCATTCCTGAGTCAAAAATGACTCCAAGACTCTTGACTTTGGTGCTTGGGGAGATGGTCTGTCCAAGGATGGTGGGAGGTGTCCATGTAGTCTTTATTTTGGAATTTTTGTTAGCTTGAAGGAGAAGTAGTTCTGTTTTTGATCCATTGAGTTTGAGGGAGCTAATGGTCATCCAGTCGTCTATTAAGGAGAGGCATTTCTGTAATTGCTGATGAGGGTCTTTTTGTCCGTTGATACGAAGGTAGAGTTGGGTGTCGTCAGCGTATGAATGGAAACAAAGATCGGTTTTCCTGATGATATTGAGAAGTGGGCGGATGTAAATGTTGAATAGTACTGGTGACAAGGGTGATCCTTGAGGGACTCCGCAGGAGACTGCCCGGGTTTCCGAGGTGAATGTACCTAGTTTCACTGTCTGGGAGCGATTCTCTAGGAATGATGTAAACCATTTTAGAGCAGAACCTGTAGCTCCTACTACTTCAGCGAGGCGGGCGAGTAAAGTATTGTGGTCTACTGTATCGAAAGCTGCGCTGAGGTCTAACAGTACCAGGAGACTCTGTTCTCCGTCGTCTGCTGCTTCAAGGGCATCATCCCATATCTTCAGAAGTGCTGTTTCTGTGCCATGGCCTGGGCGGAAGCCTGATTGCAGAGGGTCCAGGAGTTGGTGTGTGTCCAGGTGGCGTTGTAGCTGTTGTACTACTGCTTTCTCCATAATCTTGGAGATGGTGTTGAGGCTTGTTATTGGTCTGCGGCAGTTAGGGTCTTTAGGGTCGAGATTGGCTTTCTTTAGGAGAGGTTTGACGATGCCTTGCTTGAGGGAGGTTGGCACAGTCCCTTCTTTGAATGATTGATTTATGAGCTGTGTTAGGATAGGAGCCAAGATGTCGGAACATTCTTTAAGCAGTTTAGTGGGGATGATGTCGTTCGGTGATGTGCTTTCTCGAAGGCTTCTGATGATGTTTTTGGTTGTGTCTATGGTGATTGGGGACAGAAT
The DNA here is from genome assembly GCA_037952925.1 of Lithobates clamitans. Taxonomy (NCBI): domain Eukaryota; kingdom Metazoa; phylum Chordata; class Amphibia; order Anura; family Ranidae; genus Lithobates; species Lithobates clamitans. Next base: position 156,750 of record JBBGZY010000503.1, on the reverse strand, counting down.
GAAATTCGGTGGTTGAGTGATGTTAGTGTCGATATCCTCTTTTTGATTCGGTTCAGTGAGGATGATCGTTGTTTTCTGATGGATTGATTTCCGAATGTTGTCGATTTTGTCGATGAAGAAATCTGATAACTCATTGCAGAATTCTTGAGTATCGTTTCCTGGGGGCTCTAAGCAGGTCGGGTTCATAGACTGAGCCACTATTTTGAACAGTTCCCGCGGACGGTTTAAGGCGGATGAGATGGTGTCTGAGAAATGTTCTTTTTTGGCTTTGAAGATTGCCTTGTGGTATTTCCCCGTGAGTGCTTTGTAGTTAGCATGGTTTTCCTTGGTAGGATTTCTTCTCCATGCTCTTTCCCTGGTGATTTTGGCTTGATAACATACACACAAGTTGACACAAAGGGGTTTGAATAGCTTTTAAACGTAACCAGCCACACCTGTGATCTGTTTGCTTGTAATTTAGTGTGTGCGTGTGTATAAAAGGTTAAGGAGTTTCTGGACTCCTGACAGACCCTTGCATTTTTCATCTAGTGCTGCACTGACGTTTTTGAATTCTGAGTTCTAGGGGAAAGCAAAAGAATTGTCAAAGGATCTGCGGGAAAGGGTAGTTGAACTGTATAAAACAGGAAAGGGATATAAAAAGATATCCAAGGAATTGAGAATGCCATTCAGCAGTGTTCCAATTCTAATCAAGAAATGGAAAATGAGGGGTTCTGTTGAAACCAAACCACTGTCAGGTAGACCAACTAAAATTTCAGCCACAACTGCCAGAAAAATTGTTTGGGATGCAAAGAAAAACACACAAATAACTTCAGGTAAAATACAGGACTCTCTGAAAACATGTGGTGTGTCTGTTTCAAGATGCACAATAAGGAGGCACTTGAAAGATGGGCTGTATGGTCGAGTCGCCAGAAGAAAGCCATCACTACGCAATTGCCACAAAGTATCCCACTTACAATACGCCAAACAGCACAGAGATGAGCCTCAAACCTTCTGGCACAAAGTCATTTGGAGTGATGAGACCACAATTTAGCTTTTTGGCCACAACCATAAACACTACATTTGGAGAGGAGTCAACGAGGCCTATGAGGAAAGGTATGGAGGTAGATCGCTTATGTTTTGGGGATGTGTGAGCTACAAATTCACAGGAAATTCGGTCAAAATTGTTGGCAAGATAAATGCAGCATGTTATCAAAAAATACTGGAGGAACATTTGCATTCATCAGCCAGGAAGCTGCGCATGGGACGTACTTGGACATTCCAACATGACAATGGTCCAAAACACAAGGCCAAGTCGACCTGTCATTGGCTACAGCAGAATAAAGTGAAGGTTCTGGAGTGGCCATCTCAGTCTCCTGACCTCAATATCATTGAGCCACTCTGGGGAGATCTCAAACGTGCAGTTCATGCAAGACAGCTCAAGAATTTACAGGAACTGCCAAGAGGAATGGGCAGCTTTTACCATCTGAGAAGATAAAGAGCCTTATCCACAAAAGACTTCAAGCTGTCATTGATGTTAAAGGGGGCAATACACGATATTAAGAACTGGGGTATATAAACTTTTAATCAGGGTCATTTGGGTAGTTTCTGTTACCAATATGATTTAAAAAGAGTAAACACAGTTGACTGATAATAAATGGCTTCAGCCAAGCACTAACCATGAGTGAAAGAAAAGTTTTTGTGTTATCATTCATATTCTTTGAAAAATGGCCAAGAAATCATAAATTCTGCCAGGGTATGTAAACTTATGAGCACATGTGTGTGTGTATATATATATATATATATATATATATATATATATATATATATATTCACAAAAGTGAGTACACCCCTCACATTTTTGTAAATATTTTATTATATCTTTTCAACACTGAAGAAATTACACTTTGTATAACCGTGTAAATTTGCTGTCTCCTCAAAATAACGCAACACACAGCCATTAATGTCTAAACAGCTGCCAACAAAAGTGAGTACACCCCTAGGTGAAAATGTCCAAGTTGGGCCCAAATAGCCATTTTCCCTCCCTGTTGTCATGTGACTCATTAGTGTTACAAGGTCTCAGGTGTGTTAAATTTGGTCTTATCGCTCTCACTCTGTCTACTGGTCACTGGAAGTTCAACCTGGCACCTCATGGCAAAGAACTCTGAAGATCTGAAAAAAAAAAAAAAGAATTGTTGCCCTACATAAAGATGGCCTAGGCCAGTGATGGCGAACCTTGGCACTCCAGATGTTTTGGAACTACATTTCCCATGGTGCTCAATTACACTGCAGCGTGCATGAGCATCATGGGAAATGTAATTCCAAAACATCTGGGGTGCCGAGGTTCGCCATCACTGGCCTAGGCTATAAGAAGTTTGCCAAGACCCTGAAACTGAGCTGCAGCACGGTGGCCAAGACCATACAGTGGTTTAGCAGAACAGGTTCCATTCAGAACAGGCCTCGCCCTGGTCGACCAAAGAAGTTGAGTGCACGTGCTTAGTGTTGTATGAGTGCTGCAAAGGTTGAAGGGGTGGGGGGTCGGCCTGTCAGTGTTCAGACCATACACCGCACACTGCATCATATAGGTCTGCATGGCTATCATCCCAAAAGGAAGCCTCCTCTAAAGATGATGCAAAGAAAGCCTGCAAACCATTTTCTGAAGACAAGCAGACTAAGGACATGGGTTACTGGAACCATGTCCTGTGGTCTGATGAGGCCAAGATAAACTTATTTGGTTCAGATGATATCAAGCATGTGTGTGGCATCAACCAGGTGAGGAGTACAAAGACAAGTGTGTCTTGCCTACAGTCAAGCATGGTGGTGGTGGGAGTGTCATTGTCTGGGGCTGCATGAGTGCTGCCGACACTGGGGAGCTACAGTTCATTGAGGTAACCATGAATGCCAACATGTACTGTGGCATACTGAAGCAGATAAATATCAATCAGCGCAATTACAATCATATAACTTCAAGCTGCTGAACACTCGGGTCAAATTATTAAATCCCACAAAGTAATCATATAAATAAGAACAGTACAGTGCCAAATCTAAAAATAAACAACAAATCACAAGCACCAGTGATAGGTGTCCATATAAAGTGCTGATGTTGAACAATCATAAAGGTGACTTCGTGAAGAACCTCCACTGCTGGTAAAATTAGCAGCTCACCTCCCAAAGTGGACCCCTGTAGGAATAGGGTCACAGGCCCTTCCCCAAATGGGGTGAGTAATGCTGTAGAATCACCAGAATAGGCTAATAGGAGAAACAAATCCTCTGCACGTTCCAAATCCCTCCAAGCACAAAAGGACAAACTCTCTGGTGTCACGATTAAGCATGAAATAAAGAGTGTATATAGTGCTCTCTGCTAGAATGGGTATTTATTGCGCATAAAAAGAGAATATGTTTGTATACTTGGCAATGGGTTGAAAGTTTTATTCTCTTTTTATACGCAATAAATATCCATTCTGGCAGAGAGCACTATATACTCTTTTTTTTCATGCTTAATCGCGACACCGGAGAGTTTGTGCTTGGAGGCATTGTGTGCCCTAAAATAAACTTAAGTTTTCTTTTAGGTTTCCAGTGCGGAAACTGACTGCATGGTGTGAACTAGAGCCATTGGAAAACACTGTGCATACATTTTTTATGCAGAAAAAAAGAGCACGGAACTGCATCTGGTGCGAACTGGCCCTTACTGAGATTTTGCATTTTATAAACTGTTGTGCTAATCTCATGTGACAAAAATTTGGAACTACCCCAAATGTATTCTCTAGGTGGTGCCCATTTTCAGAAAATAGATAATGGTTGGAGGTTTTAAGTAATCTTCAGGATTAAAATAATTTTTTTAATCATGTAAACCAAAAACTTCGGTGGATGTAAACTGATCAGTTTTTTCCTTGAAAAATGTGACTGAACTGATGAAACAAACGGAAGGCCTGTGTGAAAGGGGCCTAATTCAATTCAAAAACTAAAACTCGTATACAGTAAAACCTTGGATTGCGAGCATAATTAGTTCCGGAAACATGCTTGTAATCCAATGCACTTGCATATCAAAGCAAATTTCCCCATAAGAAATAATGGAAACTCAGATGATTCGTTCCACAACCATTTATTCAGAAGCCCTTCAGTTTATAGTCCATATAAAAAGAATATAGCAATGTGATAGGTTGTGTAACCATAAAATGTCCATCCACAAATGGCAGCCTCCACAAGGGGATTAGAAGCAAAGTCCAGCTACAAAGTATAAAAGAGAATAGAGGCACCTCTAAAGCCGCATACACACGATCTGATTTTCCAACGGGAAATGTGTGATGACAGGTTGTTGGCAGAAAATCTGACCGTTTGTATGCTCTATTGGACAATTGTTTTTAGATTTTCCGCGGACAAATGTTGGATGGCAGGCTTTAAAAATTTCCGTGGACAAATGTCTGTTGTCGGATTTTCCGAGCGTGTGCACACAAATCCGTCGGACAAAAGTCCAAAGTACAAACACGCATGCTCGGAAGCAAGGAAGAGCCAGAAGCAGTCAGTCTTGTAAAATTAGCGTTCGTAATGGAGAAATCACATTCGTGTTGCGGAAAATTATGAAATCTAGAAATGCAGCGCACATTCTCTTCTTTGTAATGGGATAATAATGAAGCTGCTTTGCTGGTGATACTGACGGAGTTCTGCCAAACGTATTTAAAAATGTTTTTTTTTATAGTGATATCAAGAAGAATTTATTTTATTTTTTTGGGGGGGGGGGGGGGTCAAGTTACCCCAACACCATTATCCCGTAATTTTTCAGATCAAAGATAAGTTTCCCTTGTTAATTGTACATTGTGTTTTTTAAATGTACCTGCCTACTCCCAAACTGTCATTTTAAGTAAAACACATAGCCAAGTATTTTTCAAATTTTTTTTTTATTTAGTAGGGATCACAAGAACGTCTTATAAAAATCAAGAGGAAGGCAGCCATGGAGAAAAACTGTTGGAATTGGTGAAGCCTTTGTACCCCAGAGCAGACCTCAATTCTGTGAAGAGCAAAATTGGAAACCTGAGGAGTACATTTAAAGGGAGCACAAGAATGTCCTTGACTCTGAGAGATCGGGAGCAGTAGCAGATGACTGGTATGTCCCCAGGCTGTGGTATTACGCGGTTGCGGTTTTTGACAGACCAGACCGAACCCAGGCCATCACTGTCAACACTCCCTTCCACATCGGCCATTTTTTTTCTTGTGCATTATATTCCAAAAATAAAATAAAGTAGACATGTTCTCTGCCATCCAAATCAAAATTCAATAACTTAACCAAAAAGTGCATTCTCTGCATACAAAAAAAAAAAATTCTAACAACTAAGCTCATAATTTAAAAAAAATCATAATTAAAAAAAAAAAAGCAAATTAAAAATTGTATGGATGAAAATCCCCAGCCCAGTAGGCTTGCTGGGTGTCTTGGGGCTGGAACTGCCATTGTCCGGCATGCTGCTGTGGTGGCTGTGGAGGTGGTGGAGGTGGGGCATGCAAATCAGAGATATGGGCTTTTGATGTAATTTCTCCCCTCCCCCCCTTGTTGAGGATTAGTTCCTCGCACATCCTCCTTTACTCCACATTCATATCTCTCAACTTATTCGCTGTTACACAGCCAAATGCCTCAGCTGCATCTGGGGCCATACTGATGGCCATTGTTGCGTGGCTAAGGAAGGCAGCTGTGGCCTCGTCCAGGTTCCTGACCATCTCTCTTCTGCATGCGACACACACGGCGGAACATTCGGGAGTGACAGCATGGTGGATTCCGGGAATTTGAGGTAGGCCCGCGGTGGTGGAGCTTATAGGAGGCACAAAGCCACCCCCATGAGTAAGGATGAGATGGTGCGCATCTTTGAGAAGCACGACTACGACTGCAAGCTGCGCAACTATGAAAGGCCCAACAGCCAAAAGGACCTCATTTTGGAGAAAGTCATCGCCGGGAGAATTTTCGGTGCAACGAACGAAGGACCAAATCCGAAAGCGATGGTCTGATCTAAAGCAGCGCGAGCAAGAACAGATGGTGTCCATCCATCACATAATCAAAAAAAGTAAGCAATATTTGTATCTAACCAATATGTATATGTGTAAATTAGCTGTCTGTATATGTGCTTTCTCCAAGTAAGCCTTGAAAAATCGAGTTAATGTTTTCTCTAATCTTTGTCTGAATTTGTTTTTTAAAGATGAAATGAAATATAAAGCAGATATGAAAATTCCTTTTTGGGGGGGATTTTGCCGTTGATTTATTTTTTAACCACTTCTCTCCCGGCCTATAGCAAAATGATGGCCTGGCGGTGGTTGCATTATCCTGACTGGGCGTCATATGACGTCTAGCAGGATAACAGCCACCGCACGCCTGTGGGGGCGTGCATCGCGGTGATCGGTGGTGCGTCGGAGGCTCTTTACCATGTGACCAGCCGTGTCCAATCACAGCTGATCACGATGTAAACAGGAAGAGCAGTTGATCAGCTTTTCCTCACTCGCGTTTGACAGACGCAAGTAGAGGAGAACCGATCAGCTGCTCTCCTGACGGGGGGGGGTCTGTGCTGATTGTTTATCAGCGCAGCCCCCCCCCTTCGGATCCCACCCAGGACCACCATCATGCCGCCCAGGACCACCAGGATGGCCATCCACACTGGACCACCAGGTATGCCCCCCCAGACCACCAGGGAAATGCAAATCTGTGCCAAGGCAGCTGCCAATCAATGCCCAGGCAGCTGCCAATCAGTGCCCACTCACAATGCCTACCACTGCCAGTGCTACCAGGGAAGCCTATCAGTGCCGCGTATCAGTGCCCATCAGTGCCATGTATCAATGCCCATCAGTGCCCATCTTTGCAGCCTTTCAGTGCCCATCATTGTCGCCTATCAGTATCCACCAGTGCCACCCATGAGTGTCCATCAGTGCTGCCTATCAATGCCCATCAGTGCTGCATATCAGTGCCGCCTACCAGTGCCCATCGTTGGTGCCCGTCAGTGCCCGCTCATTGGTGCCACCTCATTGGTGCCGCCTTATCAGTGCCCATCAGTGAAGGAGAAAACTTACTTATTTACAAAATTTTATAACAGAAACAAAAGCAAAACTTTTATTTTTTTCAAAATTTTCGGTCTTTTTTTATTTGTTTAGCAAAAAATAAAAACCACAGAGGTGATCAAATACCACCAAAAGAAAGCTCTATTTGTGGGAACAAAATGATAAAAATTCTGTTTCTGTAGCATGACCGCGCAATTATTTAAACAGCGACAGTGCAGAAAGCTGAAAATTGGCTTGGGCAGGAAAGGGGTAAGTGCCTGGTAGTGAAGTGGTTAAACTATTTTTTTTCTGTTCTTTCAACAGGGAGGCGCAAAATAATGAGGCTACAGACAAGCCACCAGAGGGGACGATGGGAAGCTACCCTCACTCGGGCCCCAACAGGGGAGACAACAAGGCCATCTTCCCCCCAAAATCGTAAGTGCCAACTTCAAACATGCTCATTTAGCCACCAACAGGGGTGATTCTAGGTGGGCCAAACGCCATGGGCTTAGTGCAGAACTTAAGGGGTAAAGAACACTTTCTGGTTGCTGCCTGGCTCATCAGTGCCCATTAATGCAGCCTTGCCAGTGTAGACATGGGTAGAGGAGAGGCCCGGGGATCACAGTCACACAGAGTCACGCCTGCTAGAATGATCCTCATATATCCCCTATCCCATAGGAGACAAGAGGGGTGGGGGGCAACTGCAAGAGTTTTTCAATGTTGGCACTTGTCCAGTGTTTGCCCTCTGTAAAGTTACATCACCTTTCCTTTTAGATGCATTTTTAAGGGAAAAAAAAACAGTGCAGCATGGTGTAGTCCACTAGTCATGAGCAAACACTGTCCCCAGTGCAAGATTGGTCAACTAATGCAGCAAAATGGATGCTAGGAACCGATGTGACTTGGGGTGGAATAATTAACGGTGTATTGTTTCTTTTTGGAGGAAAGTGAGTGTGTTCAGCTGAACCAGGTTGCTGGTTTTGAGGCGTGGGATCTGACACCTGGACCCAGCATAGACATTTGTTGATGTAACATTCCCTGACGCAAGTCAGACAGAGGGCCAAAGAGACCCAGAAGTGGAAGAAACTATTTGTGAGCCTCTTGTTTGCGCAAGTAAGTATTCTTTGAATCTGGCTTTAAATGTGTCTACATGTCAAGTGTTTAGATGTCCAAACCAAACACCCACTCCACACATTAGCAAAGTATGTAGTGCGTTAACATTAGCATGGAGAAGGAAGAGGTGGAAGGAGCCAGCAGTGTTGCTAGGTACCCGAGTTTTCTAGACACAGGTACCAGGGCCAAGATTACATAGTAGTTGCAGCGTGTACATTCCTAGTAGTGTAGGTGTCCGAAGGGCAAGCAGGTTGCAAGCAACAATAGATTGGGTAGGTAAGTATTTACACAATTTGACTAGTAACTTGACCATATTTCACTATGTAGGGCCTCAGCCACATGACCATCATTCCCTTAATACTTTTTTCTCTTCTTACAAGGTCACGAACTTCCAAGATGCACAACTGGCCGAATGAGTGCAGATATGATACAGTGTTTAAATGATCTTGAGCAAATAAAGGAAGCTGCCACTGCTTTACAGAGAAGAATACATGATTATGTCGATATGCTTGCCAAATTTTAAGTTCATCTGGCCTGAAGTTTTCTTCCACTTGTTGGCTCCTGTTTGCAATTTTCATATTTCATGTTTTTATGACTTTTAAGCCCTGGTTCACATTGATGCTACTTGGAAATCGCGCTCCTTCACTTGAAGGTGCGCGATTTCCAAGTAGCAAGGTCATTGCAATTTCAGGTGCTACTTGATAGACATTTGTGTGGCTTCATGCGTGCCCCTGGAAGACGCAATTTTTTTGCGAAACACAGCGTAGGGCTGAGCGGTGTCATCGCGTCACCTCCCTCTGTCGTTGTCACTCCAGCAGGACGGGCGGCCTGTGAACATCCGGCCGGTGTCACAGACTGTCTTTCATCAGAGGACGAATTGCCTTTTTTTGTGAGCGAATACTATACTTTTTAAATAAATATCATTTGATTTTACACTATGGGAGCCTTCTTCTGTTTCCCCCACATGATGTTATTACTCCGTTGAGGGTTGAGCCTTGTTTTTCCCTGTGGATCCATCCGCACCACAGCTTCTGAGGTTCTATTCTGGTTTCCATTCTGATTCCCGGGTTGTCCGAAGCAGCAGGACTTTAAAGCCCATTTAGACCCTCTGTAACGGGGGGGTCATGGGGTTACGGTAAGCAGCCAGGCACTTCATCTATGGTGGTGGACCCCCACATCTGGGATTTCATACATTTGGACAATTTTTGCATAATTACAGCACTTTTGGGGTGTTCTTGTATATGGACTTCCTTTCTTATACACTTTTTCCAAATCAAGTTATTTTGTCCACATTATACATTGCAGTCCTTCACGTTTATGTTTAGGTTTATGCACTAATAATTTGATTTACCATTGGATATCTTTACATTTACCTAAGGGGAGGTTGGATCAATTTTTCAACCTGGTATTTGGTTTTGTCACATTATATTATATGTTTATATAATGTTTACTTTTGTTCATAATTAGGTTGGGAATATTTTTCAGTCATACACGTGTTAGTTTTTTGTTTTTAAGCGCGAGTCAATAATTTTCTTATTCTTTTTCTTCATGCCCAGATGTCTATTGAAGTCACACCTGAAATCGGCAAAAGGAGTGCACAAACTACTTTTGCAAATTGATGCGGCGCCGCTAATTCAGGGTTGCACCGATTGAAACAGTGCCATTGCCTCCAATAGGCTGCGACTTGTCATGCGATTTTATCTCTCAAATCGCATGCCAAATCGCTTCAATGTGAACCAAGGCTTTAGTGTCCGAGGTCAGTGTTTGTCCACTCCACTTCTCTAGGTGCACCACCAGGTCCTGTTTTCTGTATTTTCCTCAGTATAAAATCTACTATGTGAATTACTAACCTTGAAAATGACATCATCACCTGTGACAAAAGCAAAAAATATAGAAAATATAACCTGGGAATGCATCTGGAGAAGGAGAGTTGGGAAACACTGCCCTAAGTAATGTTAATTGTAATCTTTATGTTTTTTTATGAATCGCAAAGCCAAAATTTGAAGATGCCCATAAATGGTGACAAAATATTCTTATTTCCCTCATGATCCTATGCCTAAAATGTGTGTCTTTCCTTACATCTAGTTTGCTAAAGCCACAAAACACACAGTGGGTCAACATGTGCTAGCTCCCATCATGGGGTATCAATGGACCCATTTTGGGGATGCAACCCCTTCCTCTTACCTACTTTAGTTATGAGGAAGGGGTTGCACCCCCAAAACGCTTCCATTTATACCCTGTGATGGGAGATAGCACATGTTGACACACTGTGTGTTTTGGGGCTTTAGAAACTAATCTGTTTGTACCAACACACATTTTAGGCAGGGGATCATAAGGGAAATTTAACAGTTATGCCTCTTCCTGGACGTGGCTTCAAATTTTGGCTTTTAGAGGGGTGAGATCACTCCATCTGAAGAAGGCAACATCAACACAGTATTGTGATACTAATGTCTCATATATGGCCTTCCCTTTACCAAACTCAAACTTTGTAAGTTCCTGAGTTGGGGATGTGTATCTTATGTTTTCAAACATGCCTGTTTAGCCCCAAAAAAGGCAAAATAATGTCAAACATACATGTTTATACACCAAGATGTTGGTTTGTTATAAAACCTTAAAACGCACATGTGAATGTGCTTTGAGTAAAATGTTTTTTACTAAACAATGTGTGGCTTATTATCTCAATGCTCAATACCAGTGTATTTGTTAAGTTGGTGTAGTTACAGTGACAATATGCTCTAAAATGTGTCAAAACTCAGGCAATTTTATGGCCTCAAAGAAATTAAAGGAGTTGAAAAAGCATAATGTTTTTAAACTTAATGCATTATATACATTAAGAACAAAAACATGGTGTGTGTGTATAGTAGACCCACAGCACAACATAATAGCTGAAGAAGAGATTGTCACCTCATGTAGCAAATAAGGTATGTTTGCACTATTGTCTAAAATGGACAAAAAAAGGCCATTTGACAACTTATTTTACAGATAAGAAACAGAGACAACAGTAGTTCAAATGAAATAGTATTTTATGAAAAAAATAAAATTAAGATTATGGATCAGCTACATTTTGCTGCCAAGACACTGCCCCTCTACCCACAAAATAGTCCATATATTTTTGGTGGATGTCTCAGGAATTTTGGGAGGGCAACCCAGCACGGGAAGGTTCGAGAGCCGTCATGTTGCCCCCTACGGGTGAGCTGCAGCCTCTTCAGCTGGGCCTGACACTGCGGGGTCTACATCAGCTGGCAGTGAGGAAAGGTAGCTGCTAGCATTCCTCCATAAAAAATTGTGGAGGATGCAACAGCACAAAACAACAAGAGCCTGAAGCAACTTGAGAGGATGCCAAAGGCGTTTTCAACCACCCTTCTGGCACGAGAGAGCCTGTAGTTGAAGATTCTCTGTTCTGGGGTGAGGTTCCTCATAAGAAAGGGCTTCATAACATTTTAACATAACAAGGTTTTAGGAAAGTTAGGGGCTTTGAGGCCGTAAAATGGCCCCGGGGACTTTTAGACGGTGCTGAAGTCAATAAGGTGAGAAGTATAAGATAAAACACATCTTTTATTTAGTACTCTTTAAAAGAACAGACATTTAGTCAGAAAGTGACATTTGGGCAATAAATTTACAAAGCAAATACAAAAAGTTTTTGGCATGAATACAGAGATTAATACCACTCTCTCAACATGTTTCGCTTTCCTAAGCTTCTTCAGGAGATGTATTGTGGTATTATAATCAACTATAAAGATAGAAAAAAATATATAAATAAAGATTACATGTCTGCTAATGAATTTCAAGTTCATGAATTTGTATTGGTTTAATCATAACAGAGAACAAAAAATATATACATAAAAGATATCAGACAAAATTAATATAAATAAACATGAGTATATAGCGCATAATATTGGAGAAAAAAAAAAAAAAAAAAAACATCATCTATAACATCACAGACTGCTTTGCGATCTTACCCGTAGAGAAAAAACTATATATTGAAAAGTAAATTTGTGCTTGACTGGTGTTGCTCTTCAGTCTGAAAACTCAATAAGAAGGCATGCAGAGAGGCATAAAAATTTTTTTTTTTTAAATTGATGAATGAATGAGATTCTCTAAAAAAGAGAAGGAAATTGAATACAAGAATATTAGTATTGTTAGTATAAAGAAGCTTCAAAAATATCTATAATTAAATTGGCTAATATAAATGCTGAATATAAGGGTGAAAAAATCATCAGAAGATGAAAATATAATAATGTACCTTTAATAGAATCAATTCATAAATAATTCCAAGTTACATCCGAAGGATGGTGAGAAGCCAGATTGCTGTATATGTAAATCAATGGTACTTATACTGCAGCAGGACGGCAGTGGGAAATGGGCAGCATATAGGACCAGACTGCCGACCAATAGCTAGTCGGCGAATGAACCTAGGAGTACGCCTGCAGCCTGCCACAGAGGAAACCTAGAGATATAAATAAAAGGTAGGCTAAGCTTAAATTCCTGAGTTTGAGTCACATAAAGAAAAAAAGGGGGTTTCTAATGAAAAATAAGGGAGAGATCAAGACAACTTACTATTGATAGTTAGCACCGATCATGACAGCACTTACGTAGGTAACGTCCATCTGCCCAGCATGTTCACCAAATAAGAATGACAGAGACTGGCGGGAGATTCCCCGCTTTTTAAACCTCTCCAGCGTGACGGCGTCTGACTCGCCGTCACGCTGCGGACTGAGAAGAGACAACTGCGCATGCGCCCGTATCCCGGCTTCTGAATGAAAGGAGGAAACGTCAGCCACGTCAGACATGCATGACTGACCCGTGGCCATTTTGGAATATCCAGTGCCAGAAGTAGTAAACTAAGGAAGCCACTGTGGCTCAATATTAATCATAGGAATAAGGACATTGGCGGCATCAGATATATGTGTCTAATCCGCGGTCATCTTTGGAAATCCAATGTTATAAATGTAACACCACGGAAAACCGTGGGGCAGGAGGCATATTAGGAGAGAAACGAAGGGGAGGAAAACAGCAGCACTAGTTGTCAGTTAAAGGGCAACACAGCAACAGGACATTGATCAAGACCTGAGATGCTGAGTGCCCCGGGTGTCCGTGCAGGCCAAAAAGAAATGAGAAAAGCAGACCAAAGAGCAACTAAAAAACAAGTCCTATCGCACAAAAAAAATTTTTTGAAAATAAAAAACATAACCATACAAATGGAGAAAGTTATCTAATAGCTTCATAAATATTAAAATATGAATACCAAAAAATATTATTAAATCAGTTGTATATAGCAGATCGAATGTATATAGAGAAAAGAAAAAAAAAAAATTAATTAGAGAAAAGGTTTGAAACTCAAAACATCGTTCAGGCCTGGATGTTTCAAAGCATTTAGAGTAAAAATCCACTTAGTCTCGCGTTGTAATAAGGTCTTATCATAATCTCCCCCTCTTTCATTAGGGGGGGCATACTCCAGGGCATAAAAGTGCATTTTACTGTCATCGAACTGATGGCATAGACCCATGTGTCGGCTTATAGGGGTTTCCATCTTTTTCTTATTGACTAGGGAGACATGGTCTCTAATTCGATGGAAAAAGGGGCGTCAGCAGGAAATTCACTCCTGCGCGCTACTAGCTCACATCCCCTGCCACTTATCAACAATGTTCCTTACGGACATTATTTAAGATTGAGGAGAAATTGTAGTGATAATGTCCACTTCGAATCCGAGGCCAGGGCACTGAGAGAACGTCTCAAGGCACGTGGCTACAGTAATAAATGCCTAAAGCGAGCCTACGCTAGGGCCAAAAAAAGTAACCGCAGCCAACTAATTCATGGGTGTTCTAAACCAAAATCAGACCCAGGCTTAAGAGTTATTACCACATTCTCTGGGCAACATCAACAAGTGCGTGATTTGCTACAAAAGCACTGGTACTTGTTGATGGGAGATCCAAAGGTGTCCAAACATCTAAAAGATCATCCAGAGATCACCTACCGACGATCCCGGTCAATCAGGGACCACATTGTCCACAGTCATCATGCCCCACTGCCTGCAACCACTACAAAAAACAAGGGTACTAAACCCTGCCACAAATGTGACTTTTGCAGGTACATTTATGCATCTCGCAATATCATTCTCCCAAATGGACAATTATACAATCCTAACTTCATTGCCACATGCCAATCCATCGGCGTGGTTTATATAATGTTATGTGAATGTAATGCATTTTACATAGGGAAAACCAAACGCCCCTTTTTCCATCGAATTAGAGACCATGTCTCCCTAGTCAATAAGAAAAAGATGGAAACCCCTATAAGCCGACACATGGGTCTATGCCATCAGTTCGATGACAGTAAAATGCACTTTTATGCCCTGGAGTATGCCCCCCCTAATGAAAGAGGGGGAGATTATGATAAGACCTTATTACAACGCGAGACTAAGTGGATTTTTACTCTAAATGCTTTGAAACATCCAGGCCTGAACGATGTTTTGAGTTTCAAACCTTTTCTCTAATTAATTTTTTTTTTTTTCTTTTCTCTATATACATTCGATCTGCTATATACAACTGATTTAATAATATTTTTTGGTATTCATATTTTAATATTTATGAAGCTATTAGATAACTTTCTCCATTTGTATGGTTATGTTTTTTATTTTCAAAAATTTTTTTTTGTGCGATAGGACTTGTTTTTTAGTTGCTCTTTGGTCTGCTTTTCTCATTTCTTTTTGGCCTGCACGGACACCCGGGGCACTCAGCATCTCAGGTCTTGATCAATGTCCTGTTGCTGTGTTGCCCTTTAACTGACAACTAGTGCTGCTGTTTTCCTCCCCTTCGTTTCTCTCCTAATATGCCTCCTGCCCCACGGTTTTCCGTGGTGTTACATTTATAACATTGGATTTCCAAAGATGACCGCGGATTAGACACATATATCTGATGCCGCCAATGTCCTTATTCCTATGATTAATATTGAGCCACAGTGGCTTCCTTAGTTTACTACTTCTGGCACTGGATATTCCAAAATGGCCGCGGGTCAGTCATGCATGTCTGACGCGGCTGACGTTTCCTTTCATTCAGAAGCCGGGATACGGGCGCATGCGCAGTTGTCTCTTCTCAGTCCGCAGCGTGACGGCGAGTCAGACGCCGTCACGCTGGAGAGGTTTAAAAAGCGGGGAATCTCCCGCCAGTCTCTGTCATTCTTATTTGGTGAACATGCTGGGCAGATGGACGTTACCTACATGAGTGCTGTCATGATCGGTGCTAACTATCAATAGTAAGTTGATCTCTCCCTTATTTTTCATTAGAAACCCCCTTTTTTTCTTTATGTGACTCAAACTCAGGAATTTAAGCTTAGCCTACCTTTTATTTATATCTCTAGGTTTCCTCTGTGGCAGGCTGCAGGCGTACTCCTAGGTTCATTCGCCGACTAGCTATTGGTCGGCAGTCTGGTCCTATATGCTGCCCATTTCCCACTGCCGTCCTGCTGCAGTATAAGTACCATTGATTTACATATACAGCAATCTGGCTTCTCACCATCCTTCGGATGTAACTTGGAATTATTTATGAATTGATTCTATTAAAGGTACATTATTATATTTTCATCTTCTGATGATTTTTTCACCCTTATATTCAGCATTTATATTAGCCAATTTAATTATAGATATTTTTGAAGCTTCTTTATACTAACAATACTAATATTCTTGTATTCAATTTCCTTCTCTTTTTTAGAGAATCTCATTCATTCATCAATTTAAAAAAAAAAAAATTTTATGCCTCTCTGCATGCCTTCTTATTGAGTTTTCAGACTGAAGAGCAACACCAGTCAAGCACAAATTTACTTTTCAATATATAGTTTTTTCTCTACGGGTAAGATCGCAAAGCAGTCTGTGATGTTATAGATGATGTTTTTTTTTTTTTTCTCCAATATTATGCGCTATATACTCATGTTTATTTATATTAATTTTGTCTGATATCTTTTATGTATATATTTTTTGTTCTCTGTTATGATTAAACCAATACAAATTCATGAACTTGAAATTCATTAGCAGACATGTAATCTTTATTTATATATTTTTTTCTATCTTTATAGTTGATTATAATACCACAATACATCTCCTGAAGAAGCTTAGGAAAGCGAAACATGTTGAGAGAGTGGTATTAATCTCTGTATTCATGCCAAAAACTTTTTGTATTTGCTTTGTAAATTTATTGCCCAAATGTCACTTTCTGACTAAATGTCTGTTCTTTTAAAGAGTACTAAATAAAAGATGTGTTTTATCTTATACTTCTCACCTTATTGACTTCAGCACCGTCTAAAAGTCCCCGGGGCCATTTTACGGCCTCAAAGCCCCTATCTTTCCTAAAACCTAATTTTTGGGACGTGGTGCTTTTGACCCTTTTCCTCTTTTCCAACTCGTTTAATTTTAACATAACAAATTGAGGCCCTCAACATTGTCCTGAGCAGGTGGCAAATTTAAGGTGCCATTCTGGAGCCGATGGTAGAACTCCGTCTGCATTATGACACCTCCATCTGATTTGCAGCCATTCTTCCCAACATCCAAAAAAAGGAACTCATACGTTGCAGAAACAACAGCTAGCAGCACTATGCTGCAAAGCCCTTGTAATTGTAGTAATATGAGCCCGAGTTGGGTGGTGGGACAATCCTCACATGTTTCCCATCAATAGCACCACCACAGTTGGGAAAATTCCACTGATGCTGAAACTGGCCTGCAACATCCTGCCATTGCTGGGGGTTGGAAGGAAACTGTGGAGTCAAAAAATAAAGAAGAAATTACTACTTCTGCACATAACTTTGCAAGCAGATTTGACAAAAACATTCTTGGCCAACATAAGCATAAAACTGAAAAGAGTATTTAAAGACAAAAGTGTAAGGTCAACTTATCAGAGTCATCACCCCCTCTGGTGGCCCATTCAAAAAATGTTATGGTGTGGGGAGGTAATGGGTAGATGTTTTGTACAGGTAACCCTCTCCACTTCCATGAGAGCTGAAAGCATAAATAATGTGTGATACTTTGGCCAGCCCCTCCTTACACTATTGGCAGCCCAGTGGACAGGTAAGAAGTGTCTAAATCTATAATCTAAAAATATGGATACACACTGTCCAAATTAAAGCACATTTTGGCATTCATAAATTACCTATCAAGATAATATGAGCCAAAAACTCTATACGTTACAATTTGAAGGTAATCAGGCAGGCCCTTGCACTACATGCTTTGGTGAATTCATCCAGAAATATGACCACAAAAAAGGTATAGTGTGTATGGGTCAGCAGATAGAGTATTGGTATTGGTTGACTTAGCATTTGGGGGGGGTGGGGGGATTCCAAATGAGTTTGTGCCCCCCAAAAAATGGCCTCTTGCACTCTGCCTGAATTTGAGCACAATAACATTTGGACACATTTTTAGGGGGTGTTTAGGGTAAGCACAAAAATACATTGTTAAGTTACTAGGCTAGGTGTGTATGGGCCCAGGATAGCATGTTGGGGAGGTTAGTGAAGGAAAATATGCATTAAGGACAAAAAAGGAGCATTAAAAGCTTACAGCATGCTTGAGGACAAAGAGGACATTCACAGCATATTACAATAATGGTAATTATGGAATCAAGAAATGAATACAATACATTAGCAAACATTAAATACATAGAATGTGATGTTAAAGGCTAAAACTTACCCAAATATAGTCCTTCTGCAGGACTTGAATAATGGCAGAACAGGTCTCTGGAATAATGAGTCCCAGAGCCTGGAGGAAGATCCCAGTCGTAAACTTGAGGTCCTGGAGACTTCTCCCCGTCACCAAGTACCGCAAGGTGGCTATGAGCCTTTGCTCAGGAGTAATGGCAAGCCGCATGCATGTGTCCTGCTTCTTAATATAGGGGGTCAGCAATGCCAACAGACGGTGAAAGCAGGGGTCCGTCATCCAGAGATAATTCCTAAAATCATTAGGATTATTCTCCTGGAGCTCCTGCAGCAAAGGCATATGAGAGAATTGATCACAATTAAGCAACCAATTCTTGGTCCAAGAACAACTCCTCCTGTTCCTGGACTGGACTTGGGTCAAAGCAATAACTCCAAGGCCAATGATAGCACGATCTCTCCGACAAGAACGCAACATGGCTAGTTGACGAACGACCGTTCAGAAACAAACTGACAAGCACGAACTGAAAAGCATGAATCGACACTCACCAAACTTCTACTAACATGAAATTAGCAGAAGGAGCCCCAAGGGTGGTGCATGACAAATGAACTTCCACTTTATCGGCATGTAGTACATCTAGTACGTCACTACGTTCGGGATTGTTGGCCGACAATTGTGTGCCGTTTGTATGAGAGACAAGTTTGGGGCCAAACCAGTCTGCGGTTTTGTCGGCGGAAAATCCGTTTGTGTGAACGAGGCTTAAGTGTAGCAATATAGTTACATTTAATCAAGGTACAACATTTAGCAACTCACATGGTTGATTAACCACTTGCCGACCGCTGCACGCCGATATATGTCGGCACAATGGCAGCGGTGGGCAAATGGGTGTACCTGTACATCTCCTTTAATTTGTGGGGCTAGTGGGCGCGCTCGCACCCACCACGTACAGCGTGACCGTGCCCGCAGACTCGATATCCGCTGGTGTCCCGCAATCGTGTTACGGAGTGGAAGAACAGGGCATTTCCCTGTTCTGCCTAGTGACATGACAGGGATCTACTGCTGAAGATGTGCAATCCTAAAAACTCAAAAAAAGCACATAGGAGTGCCAGCATGCGCTCAAATAAACTAATGAGCTCAAAACAGTGCAAATATGCAATTTGTGAATGTGTAGTCCATGAAGTGCAAAAAAACATGCGAACAATCAAATCAAACAAACAATAAATTCCTCCACAGGATGTGTTTATAGAATGAAAAGAAGAAGAAATTGTAGGCACTGACATCCAAATAAAACGGTTCTCAGTGTATTTAAAACCATCCGCAGCTCATTCCAGCCTGCTGGTGCGCAGTGACGTCAAGATCTGTAACTCCGCCCGACGTGTTTCCCCATACAAGGCTTCAACTGGGAAAGGATTTTTTAAGAATAAATACTTTTTAAATTGGAGTACTGCACCATGAAGCCTCTTCTTTTTATCACACATCCTGTGGAGGAATCTATGCTATTAGAAGGCTCTGAGAGGAGTGTTTTAAGCAGAGTAAAGACTGCTACAGGAGGAGGTATCCTGCTGTTGGAGAAGCCGGCGGATACTACGCCCGTGGCCAAATGATCCTTCCTGTGTGTGCCTATCCGTTGTTTTTACTTTGTTTGATGAACAGAAAAAACTATTGTCTTTCTGAGAAGTTCGTCCCGATTGTTCGCATGTTTTTTTGCACTTCATGGACTACACATTCACAAATTGCATATTTGCACTGTTTTGAGCTCATTAGTTTATTTGAGCGCATGCTGGCACTCCTGTGTGCTTTTTTTGAGTTTTTGGGATTGCGCATCTTTATTGGATACACACGTTTATGGACTGAATATTTAGGTTTTTTAGATGCAGCACCTTCTTTTCCTGTCACATCATGGCAGCATACACGTTGGGTTGTGACTCCGCCCCCACAACCTGATAGGACCACATAGCTATAAATTAATGAGTAGACACCCGTCCCAGTATTCTCTTATTTTTCCTCACCTGTCAGGACGCAACGGATCAGCACCCCCTTACCACTTTGCCCCAACCAGGTTCTAGCCTCTTCTAGCCTCTCCTGGGTGGAAGTCCTTCTTGTACGGCCTCTAAACGAGCTAAATGGAAGGAGCCCCACTCTGGTGGTCTCAGGGGCACTCTCTCTTCTCACTCTGCTGTCTGACCACGATATAAGCCTTAAACAGGCTTCATGTGCAGCAGCCCACATAAAGCCTTAAACAGGCTTGCTGGAGGAAGGGCCAGGGAATCTTCGGTTTGGCCTCATGAAATAAGCCTTAAACAGGCTTAGTTGTGTGCAGCGGTCTCCCCCTCCCCTTTCTTTTCCCCGTCCTACCAGTTGTTTCTGCCTGTCTGCTGGGCTCTGTTGTCCTCCATGCCCTCCGTGAGTGCCGAGTGTCCTCGGCGTTCTCACGCATGCGCGGTGCGTCGCTCCTATGCCTTTTCCAGCTTCCAAGATGGCGCCGAGTGTCCCGCGGCGCTACTGCACATGCCCGAGCGTCCAACGCTGATGGCAGTGATTTTAAAAGCCCAGCATCAGCTCTGATTGCTGCTGCTGGATGACTGCACTGAGACAGTTCGTTTCTCCCTGTAAGACGCTCTACAAAGGTATGCGGCTGCCCTTTATTCAGCTATTAGCCTAGGAACCTTGCTCCCTCTGCATATCTCTTCTTGTTTTATCTGCAGGTTTCCAGTCCACTTCCTCACCATGGAGACCGCTGCCCAAGTAGACCACCGCCAGCCTAATAGGTAAGGGGGGGGAAGACAAGGGTAAGTAGTGAAGATCGAAAAACAGAGCACTACTAATGCTACTTAAATTGGTCAGCCCTACCAGGTCCTCAAGAACGTCTGCTTCAAGACAAAGAGAGTCCTCGCACAGGAGAAGTCGCTCCAGACACAGACGGAGCCGTTCCTACCATAGGAGAAGCCGCTCGAGAGGAAGACGCAGAAGAAGCCGCTCTAGGTCGCATTCTAGACATGGTCGATCCCGCCATAGAAGGTCGTCTTCATGCAGACCTTGTTCCCCCGCACGCCATTCCCCTCCTGCCGGGAACGCATGCTGGATTTGCGGCGCGGCGGCTCTCCCGGATAAATTGGCCTGCCAAAAATGCCTGGAGGAGGCCACAAGAGAAAGAGCCTCGGAGACCAGAGATTCCGCTGGGGCCTTAGCCCCCCCAGGCCTCGATACCAGACGTAGATTTCCCCACCACTACCTCTCCAGCCTGGGCCAGCACGTCAAGGGAGCAAGACTCTCTGTCTGATAATGAGGGTCTGGAGGTATCGGCCGGATTCGATTTTTCTCTGATAGTACCGTTTGTCAAATGGGTTAAAGAGGTGAAAGGATGGGAGGAACCCCAGGAAGTTCATCCGACGCAAAGGAAATATTTTCCTAATCTTAAAAAGGATCCAGAAGCTTTCCTGTTCATAGACGAACTGGAGGACCTAATTAAAGAAGAATGGCAAAGGCCAGAGAAAAAGTCTAGTCTGAATAACAGACTTCTAAAACTATACCCACTCAAGGAGCCTAAAGTGAACCCTCTGGTGTCTCCTCCGGTAGTAGACACATCCTTGATGCGCCTAGCCAGGCATGTTACCCTCCCGTTAGAAGACGCGGTAACATTCAGGGATGTGCTCGACAGGAAGATCGACACAGATCTCAAGCGGGCTTACCTGTCGGCAGGAGGGGCCTGCAGGCCTGCAATAGCACTCGCAGCAGTAGGAAGAGCCATCTCGAATTGGTCTACAAGCACAGAGAAGCTTGTATTGGAGGGTGCAGACCAAGAAAAAATAGTGAAAGCATTGCAAGAGCTAAGCTTGGCAGGTGACTTTGTGGCAGAGGCTTCGGTCGATACCATCAGGTCTGCGTCAAAATCTATGCTGGCCTCAGTAACGGCCAGAAGAGCACTATGGCTGAAACCCTGGACGGCAGACCCAGCCTCCAAGTCTAATTGGTGCCGTATCCCGTTCGACGGAGAAAATCTCTTCGGAAAACAAAATTGGACACAGCCATCTCCAAGGTAACTGGTGGCAAGTCTGGGCTCATCCCCTCGGACAGGAGGCCCAAGCAGCAGAGACCTCCTCCCTTTAAGCGAAACCTCCCAGAGAGGTATAGGGACGCCAAAGCGTACAGACCAGGGAAGGAGTACCGAAGGAGCTGGAAGAACCCTCAATCCTCCTTTGTGAAATTCCAGAAGCCTAAGACTCCTGCTTCCAGTGACCAGAAGCCTTTTTGAAGGTGCGCCCTTCCGGCCAGCGGTAGTGGAAGCAAGACTCTCCAGTTTCAAGCTGGTCTGGGCGGAGACCATAAGGGATACCTGGACTCTGGCCACTGTCAGTTTCGGCCACAGGTGGTCCTTCAAAAACCGACCTCCAAGGGATCAATTCTGTCCAACCCGTATTCCTCCATCTCGGGAAAAAAGGTTGTCTCTACTGAACTACATTCAGGATCTTCTCCAAAAACGAGCAATAGTAGAGGTCCCGCCAGCACAACGGGGCAGGGGATTCTATTCTCCACTATTCCTCGTCAAGAAGTCAGGGGACTTTCGACCGGTTCTAGACCTAAAGAACCTCAACAAGTTCATCAGTGTGGAGTCATTCAGGATGGAAAGCTTGCAGTCTATCCTCCAGGCCATAACTGGCCAAACTGGATGCTCTCCATAGATCTCCAGGACGCCTACCTGCACATTCCAATCCACGTGGCATTCCAGAAATTCCTGCGATTCTCGGTGGGTCAGGGGCACTTCCAGTTTCATAGCCTTCCTTTCGGGATCTCAACAGCCCCCAGAATGTTCACAAAGGTCTTACTACCCGCAATAGCTTATTTGAGGGAGAAAGGTCTAAGGGTCCACCATTACCTGGACGACATCCTCCTCCTCTCAAGCAGCCAGGAATCACTCGTGCAGCATCGCGAGATCCTAGTTTCCACCTTAATGAATCTGGGATGGATAATAAACTGGCAAAAGAGCAACATCCAACCTACCCAAAGGATGGTCTTCCTGGGGGCCGAACTAGACACCCGAGCAAATACAGTGGAACTGCCAGGGGAGAAGCTGTCCCTACTAATTCAGAAGGTAAAGGATGCTATTCCGGCACCATGCCTACCAGCCAGAGCATACCTCATCCTCCTGGGTTCACTATCAGCAACCATTCCAATGGTCAGATGGACACAATGGAACACCAGACCCCTGCAAGCCTCCTTCTTGCGCCAGTGGGACGGCTGGTCTATGTCCCAATTGATTCACATCTCGGAGGAAGCCAGTCTATCTCTACAGTGGTTGACACACCCCGACAACCTCAGGAGATGCAAGCAGATAGTCATCCCCCACCAGGGGGTGGTAACTTCGGATGCCAGTCTGGAGGGATGGGGGGAACATTACCTACACTATGCGGCTCAGGGCCGCTGGCACTTCAAAACCAAGGATGTAGTCTCAAACGTTCTAGAGATGAAGGCAGCCTTCCAAGCCCTCTTGGCATTCAGCTCACTTCTGAGAGGAAAACAAGTTCTCATTCAGATGGACAACCGAGTGGCTGTAGCCTACATCAACAGGCAGGGGGGTACCAGAAGCATCTCCATGATGCAGGAGGTCGGTCCGGTGATGCGGTGGGCCCAACTGAACCTGCGGGATCTGAGGGCGGCCTATATTCCGGGCGTTCAGAACCTTCTGGCAGGTTCTCTCAGCAGAACATTCGTTTCCAACAACGAGTGGTGTCTAAGCCCCCAAGCATTTTCCCTCATATGCCAGACATGGGGTCATCCGGATATAGACCTCGCAGCAACACCAGCGAACAGGAAATGTCAGAGGTTTCTGTCAAGGAACCCCTTCCCCTCAGTGGAGGGAACGGATTGTCTCCAGCACTCCTGGAACTTTCACCTAGGCTACATTTTCCCACCAACCCCTCTTATAGCCAAGTTCCTTCTGAGGCTCAAACATTCAACGGCACTAGTACTGGCTGTGATTCCCTTCTGGCCACGGAGGCCTTGGTTCACCACCCTCCTGCAGCTGAACACAGCGGATCCACTTCCACTCCCGGTGACAACTAATCTACTAACCCAAGGCCAGCTGCTCCATCCGAATCCGGAGAAATTACACCTAACGGCCTGGAGATTGAAAGGTCTAGGTTCCTAGACCAAGGCTGCTCTCAAAAGGTAGTCGATACCCTGCTCCAGGCTAGGAAATTCTCCACAAATAACACCTACGGAAGAATCTGGGGAAAGTTCTCTTCCTTTGCCCAGGAACAAGGTTGGGATCCTTCTTCCCCATCAGCAGTGCAAGTGCTCGAGTTCCTCCAGTCAGGTCTGGACAAAGGCCTTAGGTCCAGCACCCTAAAGGTCCAAGTTTCTGCCATCTCCGCTTTGACAGGAGTTAAATGGGCACTTAATCTTCTGGTAGTCCAATTTCAAAGAGCCTGTCTGAAGCTAAGGCCCCCTAGAAAGCCTTCATTCCCGACATGGGATCTATCAACCGTCCTAGAGGTCTTATCCGGAGAGCCATTCTTCCCACTTGAAGACATCTCCCTTTGGGACCTGACACTAAAAGTATCATTTCTAATTCCCATCACATCGGCGAAGAGGGTCTCAGAAATGCAAGCCTTGCTAATCAAGGAACCGTCAGTATCTGATGGTTTACCCAGACAGACTAACCCTGAAGCCTTCAGATAGATTTATCCCAAAAGTCTCCTCTTCATTCCACTTTAACCAGGAGATTGACCTCCCGGCTTTAGTCACGGATCAGGGCGTTCCCCATCCTCTGGATGTCAAGGGCAACATTCTGCAATACCTCTCTATAACCAAGCCATTCAGGAAATGCGAGAACCTTCTAGTCATCCCACATGAATTCAGGAAAGGACAGGCAGCTTCTGCCTGTACCATCGCCTCATGGCTCGTGAAAACTATCAAGAAAGCCTACTCCTTAAGCACCTTGCAGATTCCAGAAGACAAGAGCACATTCCACCAGGGAAATGGCTACTTCATGGGCAGCTTACTGTAAAGTCTCAGCGGAAACTTAGCAGCAGTTGAATTCGGGAGGGCCGTTATACAGGCCAACTCTTCTGTTTCTTGTCAATAAATTTACTTTGAATTCCCACCCAGTTTGGCGAGTTACTCCCCAACGTGTATGCTGCCATGATGCGACAGGAAAATGGAAAATTGTATACTCACCTTTCCGTAATTTTCCTTTCCTGTTGCATCTTCATGGCAGCATACAATCACCCACCCTTCTGAGGTGACATATGTGTATATATATACAGAGAATACTGGGATGGGTGTCTACTCATTAATTTATAGCTATGTGGTCCTATCAGGTTGTGGGGGCGGAGTCACAACCCAACGTGTATGCTGCCATGCAGATGCGACAGGAAAGGAAAATTACAGAAAGGTGAGTATACAATTTTCCGTTTTCTGTACACATGTATTTTATTTAATTATATATACAGTCAGGTCCATAAATATTGGGACATTGACACAATTCTAATCTTTTTGGCTCTATACACCACCACAATGGATTTGAAATGAAATGAACAAGATGTGCTTTAACTGCAGACTTTCAGCCTTAATTTGAGGGTATTTACATCCAAATCAGGTAAACTGTGTAGGAATTACAACAGTTTGTATATGTGCCTCCCACTTTTTAAGCTGTTCCATGGCCAGGTGTGTGTTATTTCATCATTATCCCATTTACAAGGAGCAGATAAAAGGTCCACAGTTCATTTCAAGTGTGCTATTTGCATTTGGAATCTGTTGCTGTCAACTCTTAAAATGAGATCCAAAGAACTGTCACTATCAGTGAAGCAAGCCATCATTAGGCTGAAAAAACAAAACAAACCCATCAGAGAGATAGCAAAAACATTAGGTGTGGCCAACTAAACTGTTTGGAACATCCTTAAAAAGAAAGAATGCACTGTGGGCTTAGCAACACCAAAAGACCCAGAAGACCACGGAAAACAACTGTGGCGGATGACTGAAGAATTCTTTCCCTGGGGAAGAAAACACCTTTCACAACAGTTGGCTAGATCAAGAACACTCTGCAGGAGGTAGCTGTAGGTGTGTCAAAGTCAACAATCAAGAGAAGACTTCACCAGAGTGAATACAGAGGGTTCACCACAAGATATAAACCATTGGTGTGCCTCAAAAACAGGGAGGCCAGATTAGAGTTTGCCAAACAACATCTAAAAAAGCCTTCACAGTTCTGGAACAACATCCTATGGACAGATGAGACCAAGATCATCTTATACCAGAGTGATGGGAAGAGAAGAGTATGGAGAAGGAAAGGAACTGCTTATGATCCAAAGCATACCACCTCATCAAATAAGCAAACAATTGAATCACGTTAATATAATCTTAAAATAAATAAATAGTCTCAATCCAAATGAAGCAATCTATATACTCCAGACTGAATTGCTAGAATGCATAGAGTCAACTGCGTATAATAGGTTACAGAATGTAAACCTCTGTGATCACTATTGGTGTAATCTATAATAACCAAGTTGGATGCACAAAATAAGCCAAAAAAAGGAAGTCTCTGTGTAGGTGATAAAAAATTATTAATTAATATTATCTTCCACCCATGCAAAACCAAGAGAAACAGCAATCAAGTCCACAAAGGAAGGTCTTCCACTGTTGTGTAGCGTGAAAATTGTGATCCACCACCAATGTAGAAGGGGTTACTCCTTACCAGACATGATCCCCCATTACAGAGGATCAAGGAAGGCATATCGACTGTGATGGTAAGTGTATCTCCCATGTAGGACTGCCGCTATATCTCGAGTCGTAACATCAGATGGATCGGCGTGTCCACCGCGCATGCGCCCGGCAAAAAACACCACATCAGTGAAGCATTGTGGTGGTAGTGTCATGGTGCGGGCATGTATGGCTGCCAATGGAACTGGTTCTCTTGTATTTATTGATGATGTGACTGCTGACAAAAGCAGCAGGAAGAATTCTGCAGTGTTTCGGGCAATATTATCTGCTCATATTCAGCAAAATGCTTCAGAACTCATTGGACGGCGCTTCACAGTGCAGATGGACAATAACCCGAAGCATACTGCGAAAGTAACCAAAGAGTTTTTTAAGGGAAAGAAGTGGAATGTTATGCAATGGCTAAGTCAATCACCTGACCTGAATCTGATTGAGCATGCATTTCACTTGCTGAAGACAAAACTGAAGGGAAAATGCCCCAAGAACAAGCAGGAACTGAAGACAGTTGCAGTAGAGGCCTGCCAGAGCATCACCAGGGATGAAACCCAGTGTCTGGTGATGTCTATGCGTTCCAGACTTCAGGCTGTAACTGACTGCAAAGGATTTGCAACCAAGTATTAAAAAGTGAAAGTTTGACGGATGATTGTTAATCTGTACTTTTGGTCCCTTAAAAAGTGGGAGGCACATATACAAACTGTTGTAATTCCTACACCGTTCACCTGATTTGGATGTAAATACCCTCAAATTAAAGCTGAAAGTCTGCAGTTATAGCACATCTTGTTTGTTTCATTTCAAATCTATTGTGGGGGTGTATAGAGCCAAAAAGATTAGAATTGTGTCAATGTCCCAATATTTATGGACCTGACTGTATATGTATATATATATATATACACAGTTATGTTTGTTTATTGGGTTTAGCGCAGATATCCTGCTATACATATCTTTAGGGATCTACTGCACCCTGTCATCGGGAGCAGTGATCGCTGTCATGTCAGTGGTAGGCCATCCCCCCCACAGTGATAATCACTCCCTAAGACACACTTAACTCCTTGATCGCCCCCTAGTGTTTAACCCCTTCCCTGCCAGTGTCATTTACACAGTAATCAGTGCATTTTTATAGCACTGATCACTGTATAAATGACAATGGTCCCAAAATAGTGTCAAAAGTGGCCGATATGTCCGCCATAATGTCGCAGTCACGATAAAAATCACAGATCGCCGCCATTACTACTGAAAAAAAAAAAATAATAGTAAAAATGCCATAGATCTATCCCCTATTTTGTAGACGCTATAACTTTTGCGCAAACCAATCAATATACGTTTATTGCGATTTTTTTTTACCAAAAATATGTAGAATACATATCGGCCTAAACTGAGGAAAAAAATAGTTTTTTTTATATATATTTTTTGGGGATATTTATTATAGCAAAAAGTAAAAAATATTGCTTTTTTTTCAAAATTGTTGCTCTTATTTTGTTTATAACGCAAAAAATAAAAACCGCAGAGGTGATCGAATACCACCAAAAGAAAACTCTATTTGTGGGAAAAAAAGGACATCAATTTTGTTTTGGTGTAATGTCGCATGGCCGCGCAATTGTCAGTTAAAGTGACGCAGTGCCCAATCGCAAAAAGTGCTCCGGTCAGGAAGGGAGTAAAATCTTCCGAGGCTGAAGGGGTTAAAAAAGGCACATCTAAGTATGCAAGCACCTGGGGTAAAGCTGTCCACATAGACTATCATCCACACTGCCGGCTCTTACCGCTTTCAGTCTGCAATCGTGACCAGGAAGACTACCCTGCAGTAGAGCGATTTAAAAGCGAGGCTTTATGCGCTCGTGGAGTGCAGCGTGAAAGGGATGATGTCGATGGTGGTGCAGGGGATGGTCTATGTGAAACAGCTTTTCCCCCTGGATGGCTATATACTTAATCATCAACCATGTGACTTGCTAAATGTTGTACCTTCAATAAATGTAACCATATTGCTACACAGAGGCGTTCTGTTTTATACTTAGTTGTGACATGACGCTACTTGTATATAAAGACATTGCTTGTATTGCAAAATGCACTCAAACCAAGTTACTTTTAAACTAAGGTTTACTGTATTTTATATAGATGTGTTACACACAGAGTGATATATTTCAAGCATTTTTTTCTTTTAATTTTGATGATTATGACTTACAGCTAGTGAAAAACCCCATATTCAGTATCTCAGAAACTTTGAATACTACATAAGACCAATAAAAAAAAAGGATTTTTAATACAGAAATGTAGGCTTACTGAAAACGATGTCCATGTACAGTATAGTATGCACTATACCAATACTTGGTTGGGGTTCCTTTTACATGAATTACTGCATCAATGCAGCATGGCATGGAGGCGATCAGCCTGTGGCACTACTGAGGTTTTATGGAAGCCCAGGTTGCTTTAATAGCGGCCTTCAGCTGGTCTGCATTGTTGGGTCTGGTGTCTCTCATCTTCCTCTTGACAATACCCCACAGATTCTCTATGGGGTTTAGGTCAAGTGAGTTTGCTGGCCAATGAAGCCCAGTGATTCCATGATCATTAAGGCTGGGTTCACACTACTGCGAATTGGATGAGAATTTCCTTCGCATCCAATTGGCACAGCAGGAGATTGTGACCAGCTCTCTATGGAGCCAAAAATTCGGGCTTAAATCAGACCTGAAACGGTGAATGAGGATGCACCGGACACCTGCTGTGAGCAGCTGCATGCTTATATGTGAACCCAGTATAAACCAGGTATTTGTACTTTTGATAGTGAGGGCAGTAGGGTTGGTCCCGATGTTTGAGTCGAACGTACATTCAACTTGAACATCATGTGTTCACTGAACACTCTAACAATAGGGGCATTTGACGGGCTGTTTGCCCGCTGAGTGCCCCATAATGCACTGTGCTCTCACAGTGCATTGGTTTCTGATTGGCCAAAGCATGTGTCTGACCTGTATGCTTTGGCCAATCACAGTACAATGTACTGCGAGAGCCATGATTGGCCAAAGGCAGGGTGCCTTTGGCCAATCATGGCTCAGGTGCCAAGTCCATGCCGCCACCCTATAAAAGGCTGCTTACACACGGCAGCCTTGTGTAGTGCGTTAGTGGAGATTAGGCAGGGTAGTTAGTGGATGGTGTGTTCAGTCAGTTTAGTGCAATGTAGTGTTGTGAATAACAGTGTAGTGGTGCCACTGAAGTGTTGGTGCAACAACACTTCTGCGTCACCACTGATCCCATTATAATTTTTTTCATTAATAATGTATTTTTTTTTTTTTTGCAGCATCAGGTTCTGTTGCTGCATTATTAGTACTCTGCCTCCTGTATAGCAAGTGTATTGCTTTCTTTTTTTTTTGGCACAGCAGCACTAATAATATTTAGGGCATAATCGCTGTCTTCTGCTTTGCAGGTGTTGCTTTTTCTGCGTCAACAGTGGTTCCCTTTTTTAATATTTTTTTGCTTTTTTTTTTAATCGCAGCAGCAAAAAAAATGTGTCCATTAATTTGCATTTCCTTCTGAGTCGCAGGTGGTTTTCCTTCTGCATCACCACTGTTTTTTTTTTGGCCTTCCTCATTTTTTTTACATTTATTTTATTTTTTGCAGCAGCAGCAATAAAAATAAATTCTCCACAATTGCTGCACACTTGTTTTCTTTATTAAAAAAAGAAATAAAAATAAAAATAAAACTTAATAAAATGGTTTATAGTGCACCAAGCACAAAAATATTGCACCCAAGCACCATATTCCTATCCCACACTATAATAAAAAGTTAACAAAATCCCCAACACGTCCGATAGGCCAACAAGGAGAGGTAGATGCTCACAGGCCACTAAAAGGACACTTTTGTGGACACAGAGGGCAAGCAGCCTCTGTGTCCACAGTGAAAAGTGGTGGTCGCGGATGTGGTGCATCCTCTTTTTTTCCGGTGCTGCCCGTGTTATTGAGCGACAACATGCACCCTATTGCATCACACCATAGAGCTCCACAGGTGCGGGGCGCTGCTGACTCCATGCTGACTTTCAAAAGTTTGTTAGTGTGGACTTTTTTCAACACGTGTAGCAGACCGCAGCATTGCCGTTTGCAATCTGTCTGAAGCGGATCAAGCGTGGCCAGAACACCAGCATTGCCATTTGCAATCTGTCTGAAGCGGCTCAAGCGTGGCCAGAACACCAGCCACTTGGGCACCACATGCTTGACAAGACATATGACAACCTACCATGCAGTCCGTTGGCAAGACTCACATCATAAAAAAATGCAGACTTTTCCTTGCTCCTCATCTGGGATCTCTACCCCTACTATACCTCAAAAACCTCCACTAAGAGGGATGATGGTAAAGCAATGGGTGCCACAGTTACTTGCACTCAATCTGCTAGCAGTACACCACCTGTTAATTTTACCAGGCATATTTCGCTACCCCAGTTGCTGAACCGTAAAAAAAACAAAAAAACATACTGTCCCAGCCATCCACATGTTCAGAGTCTAAATGCTAGCACTACAACTGCTGCATTTTCATCTGGTAGACTCTGCCCCCTTTCGTGAATTTGTGGAATGTGCTGTACCAGTGGCAGGTTCCAAAAATAAATTTTCACGTAAGGCCATTCCAGCTCTGTACCATCATGTGGAAGGCAATGTTTTGGCCTCGTTGGATAGGGCAGTCAGCAGCAAGGTTCACATGCTTACACGTGGTCCAGCAGGCATGGTCACATTTGATTCATGGCACACTGGGTTATTCTGCTGGCATCTGGGAAGGATGCAGGACAGGGTTCAGTGCTGGAGCTTGTTCCACCACCACGCCTCCAAAAAGCTGATGGTGATTTTTCCACATCTGTCTGCTCCACCCTCTATGGCCTCTTGTGCTGAATTGTCCTCTGAACCAGCAGTGCTCCCTAAGCATTTAAGGGGCTACGCAAGCAGTCAGTCTAAAAGATGCCATGCAGTGCTTCAGTTGGTCTGTCTAGGGGACAGGAGCTACACCGGGGTGGAGTTTCTGGAGGGACAGGCTCAGAGGTGGTTGACGCCATGGCAGCTTGAGCCAGGAATGGTTGTATGCGACAATGGCACCAACCTTCTCTCCGCCCTCTGACAGGGACACTTGACACATGTTCCATGATTGGCACATGTCCTGAATTTGGAGGTGCAGCATTTCTTGAACAGGTACCCAGGCTTACAAGATCTTCTGAGGCAGCCCAGAAAAGTCTGTGGCCATTTCTGGCTGTCATACAATGCCAGTGTTCGGCTGGCTGACATTCAATGGGAATTCAACCTTCCCACAAACCGCCTCAATTGCGACATGCCCACCAGGTGCAACTCAACATTGGCAATGCTGCAGCGGCTGCACACGCAGCAGAGGGCCATCTATGAGTACCTGTGTGAGCATGGCACAATGACAGGCTCAGGGTAGCTTGACTTCGCCATGCCAGTGGCTGCTGATACAGGATGCATGCACTGCCCTGTCACCATCTGAGGAGGCCACAAAGATGGTGAGCTGCGACATGCATGCATCAGTGACACTGTCCCTCTAGTCTTCCTGCTGGAGCACACGCTTTGTGGAAACATGGACAGGGCACTTGAGGCAGAACAGAGGGAGCAAGAGGACTTCCTTTGCTCTCAAGGCCCCCTTCATGCAGATACCTTTCCTGCAGAGCCGTAAAAACAGAGGAAGATTGTGGCAGCATGGATTGTAAAGGATAACATACAGCAGTCTTTAAGGGATGGTTTTCAGTCCCCAGAAACCCTAGGAGTTGTATGTGGCTATGAGGAAGTAGTTCCTGACAATGTCAACTTTATTGACCCAGAGGACTTAGAATCTCATGCCTCCTCAAACTTACGCTGCTGGGCTCCCCGATTCTGCAAAGCCTGCGAAAGGACCGGAGGATTCGTAGTATTAAGGAGAGGGATCACTACTACAGGATGAAACATCTTGAGGATGCCTTAAAGAAAAATTTGCGTAACACCTTTCCAGACACTGGGAGGTTACCATTTCCTGAACAACGTGTTTCTGAGGCTTCGTCCGCACAAAGGAAAAGCGGTGGAGAAGGCAGCCAGCTGACCGATGCCTTTAAACCAGTGGTTCTCAATTCCTGTCCTTAGGACCCGCTAACAGACCAGGTTTGCAAGATAATGGAAATACATCACAGGTAATATAATTTGCTGCTAAGTGATTGCAGTATTCTAGTCTGCATCTCCCCAATTTAATACTTAAAATCTGGCCTGTTAATGGGTCCTGAGGACTGGAGTTGAGAACCACTTCTTTAAACAATTCTTCAGCCCTCAGCGACCAGGGCTGTTAAGTTTAAGCAACCATCGGCAGCATCTGAATCATATGGTACAGGATTATCTAGAGGAAAGAGCAGGAAAAAAATTGGGCTAACTCTACTGTTGTCTTATTTTTTTATTCAAAAAAGGGAATTTTTTCCAAAAAAAGCACGCTTATAAGACCGCTGCGCAAATACAGTGTGAAAAAAAGTATTGCAATGACCGCCATTTTATTCTCTAGGGTGTTAGAAAAAAAACAATATATAATGTTTGGGGTTCTAAGTAATTTTCTAGCAAAAAAAACTGTTTTAAACATGTAAACACCTAAATTCCAAAACGAGGCTGATCCTTAAGTGGTTAAGGCTTCCCTGCTGAGAGTTGAATTTAAAAATTAAAAAAAAAAAATCCATACCAGACCCTTATCCGAGGCATGCAGCCTGGCAGGCCAGGTAAGAGGGGTGTTTAGACAAGCAAGTGCCCCCCTCCTGAACCATACCAGGCCGCTTACCCCTACCAACTCACCAAAAAAAAAAAAGTGTCCAAAAAGACAAGAGGCAATTTTTGACAAATTCTTTGTTAAAAATAGGATTAAGGAGCCCTATTTGGTGGCGTGTAAACATCGGGTTTGTTGTTTTGTTTTTCCGCTCCAGGAGTGCGTTGGGTGTCATGATTGACAATGGATCTACATCATGGGACATTGTTTTTTTTAACAATGGGCCATAGCCAATTGACAACTACAGTGTGGTCGAATAACTCTGGGAGGGCCTACTATGACGTCCTCCCAGAATCGCGGGAGTGTCTGTGATCATCGGGTTCTCGGAACCCGGCCCATCACCGATCGGGGTAAAGGGCCAGTCCCAGCGGCCCTTTACCACATGATCGCTCCATCCAATGATGGAGCGATTACGGTCAACAAACTGCCTCCATGTCCGGTTCTCTCCGCAGAGGAGGGAGAAGCTGCAGCGTGAGGTTTCTTTTTCCTATTTAAAGTGCCCCATTCATGCCACAGCAATGCTGTACAGTGCCCCCATTAGTGCACATGTGTTCCCCATCAGTGCCACCCTATCAGTGGATCCTCACCAGTGCCCGTCAGTGCCATACAAAATGCATAGAAAAATGCATTCATTTTCCTTCACCCTTTTCCAAAACTTGTGAATGAATGAATGACTTGTATGTTCCTATGCAAACTGAATGTAAAGGTCAGCGGCCATTTACCGTGATGCGCCGGGTCCTCTGAAGCCGGTGGTCACAGATGTTCCCAGGTGCGCGCCCCAGGGGGTGCGCGAGAGCGGGTTTCTGGGAGGATGTCAATGTACGCCCTCCCAGAGTTATCCGACTGCGCTGCAGCCGTCATTCAGCTATAGCGTGGTCGGCAAGCGGTTAAATACCACCAAAAGAAAGCTATATTTGTGTGAAAAAATGGGTACAGTGTTGCATGACGGAATAATTGGCAAAGTGTGAGAACACTGAAAGCTGAAAATTGGCCGGGTTAGGAAGGGTGTTTAAGTGCCCAGTGGGAAAGTAGTTAATAAAGGATTTGTCAAAAACTGCCGGTCTTTATTTTCTTGGTGAATTGGTCGGAATCTGGGGGCCCCCTTGTTAAAGAGGGCTTCCAGATTCCGATAAGCCCCCCCACCCACCGAGCAAAGGTTGTGGAGAAGAGGCCCTTGTCCTCATTAAAATGGGGACAAGGTGCTTTGTGGGGCCATGCGGCCTGATATGATTCAGGATGGGGGGCGCTTACTCCCCCCCCCTTTTCTGGCCTGCCAAGCTGCATGCTCAGATAACGGCCTGGTATGCATGGGATTGGGAGGGGGGAGGGGAGGGAACCTCACGCTGTATTTTTTTTTTATCTGTATTCCCGGGTGCCTCATTTTTTCCTTTAGAAATGTCAGTTTTGCTGCAGCAGACTAAGGGGACCCTCACGATATTTAATAGAATTTTTCATCTTTATTGTTTCACTTTAAGCATCATTAAAACCACTGCTCCTTTAAAAACAATTGTTTTAGAATTTTATTTTTTTGCATTGATAAGTTTCCTAGGGCAGTACCCAGGTCCCCATACCCTTTTTATGGCAATAACTTGCATATCAGCCTATAAAATTAGGACTTTTGCTTTTTCATGTTCGTGTCCCATAGACTTTAATAGAGTTTGCACGTTCAGTAGAACTTTTTCCCTGTTCGAGATGCGGTGCGAACTGAACAGGGGGGTGTTTGGCTCATCACTAGTGGGCAGGTGTGCCAAGTCCTAAGGTGCTGTCAAGGAATATGAGACACAAGACCCAACAACGCAGATGAGCTGAAGGCCACCATCAAAGCAACATGGGCTTCCATAACACCGCAGCAGTGCCACAGGCTGATCACCTCCATTCCATGTTGCATTGATGCAGTAATTCCTGCAAAAGGAGCCAACCAAGTATTGGTATGGTGTATACTATACCGTACATACATACTTTTCAGTTTCTGTATTCAAAATCCTTTTTTTTATTGGTTTTCTGTAAAATTCAAATTTTCTGAGATACTGAATTTTGGGTTTTCACTAGCTGTAAGCCATAATCATCAAAATTAAAAAAGAAAAAAAAAGGAAATGCTTGCAATATATCACAATGTGTGTAACGCATCTATATTTTATATATATGTGTGTGTATATGTATATATAAAAAATAAATGAACACATCGAGAAGGTGTTTCAGTCTTTAGCAAAAATTCATTAGACGCAAGTCCAGGTTTGTAACATATCCAACATCAAAGTCCTTGCCCTCTATAGCTCTTGTAGGCATCAGTCTTTCTGTCCACCATGAAGCCACTTTCTCCGGCCTTCCTATGGATCAAATCAGACAGACTGTTTAGTGGGAAACAGCAGATTATCTGTGCCTTTCAATAATACATAAACAGTAGACCCTGGCCCTTCAGCTACAATTTCTCCTCTCTTGCCTGGATCTCTGACAAACGCTTTGCCACCTGCCTGAACCCACTTCTGAGCCTCACAAAGAACAGAGGGAGGAGAGGAAATATATAATATTTCCCAGAGGATCATTGCTGTTTATTTTGGAAGGTTTGATGTTTTGCAGCCGCACTAAACACTCTTGTTGATAAGTGTCCACTAACCAGTTAGAATAAGAAACCACTGTCCTGAAGCTCATCTGCCAATGCAAATATAACTTCAAACCTTCCTACCAGATTCCTAGATAAGCTTCCGTTTTTTCTATGTCACTTTTGGTTTTTATGTCATAGAAAGTAGTAACGTTGTACCCGTTAAGCCTTGTTCTCTCAGGAATCCAATGTAGATACTAAACTCTGCACCCCAGCTGTGGAATCTGTGCCACAGCCCCCACCATCCTCTTATATGGTGGACTTTTGGCTATTGGCCTAGAATTTAACAGAACTGCATGCGTAAGGACCCAATCCCACTCACTTAGTTTATCTGTGGGTGTAAGCTTGCATATCTGGTCGTTCAAAAGCCAGTTGTATCTTTCAATCAAAGCAGTGGTCTGTGGATGGTATGGGATCTGGCACAACCAATACACTCCAGAATCTTTGGCCTACTGTTGATCATGTGAAGTGTGAGCCATTACTTGTTTGGGACAGCCATAAGCAACAAGTTTTTGAAGCAGTTGAAGCTTGATCTGCATGTTTGCAAAGATGAACAAGCAAAAGTCCTGAATAGGTGTCCACCGCAGTGCAACAGTTTTTGTTTCCCTGGGGCATAGGAGTGATTAGGTCAATCTGCCAAATAGCTGCAGGCCTCTCATACCTCTTAATCCATTTGCTAGAGTACTATTGCAATGGCCAATGTTGCACTTCTCCACACACTGTGCAATTAGTTACCTATTACAGTCTTTAATATGTCAACAGATATGGGCACTCCTCTCTGCTGTGCCCATGCATACGTTGCTTTCTGCCCAAAATGTCCAGATTGCTTGTGGGCATAGTTCAATTGGCAAAATTGCATTCACTCTGGCGATTTTGTGTTCCAGTTATAGTTCTGAAGGTCTGGGACCAGGGGCACATGTGCATTAACATGCCCCACTTATGGTGCGGGAGTGAGATTCTTTCTAGATGTAGTCTCAAACTTTCTTCCTTCCACAAACCAGCTATCCAAGATTAATCCAGTCATTGGAATTCCACATTCCCCAGGAGCTTCCCAATGATGCACATACCGCAAAATGCATTGAGGCAGCACTGTCACCACCACTAACATCACTTCTGGGCGTTTGGAATGCACACTGGCTCCATACAAAGGGTGATGCTGGATGATCTTGAGGTAGTTTGTGTTAGTGCTCACCAAGCACCTTTTAAATACAAGTAACTATTTATTTTAGCCCCCCCTATTTGAATAAAAATACTGCATCGTGATCGAAATAATTTTTTCTTGGGCTTGTGGATTACTATACGGTGAGAGAGTATTCTAGCTGGAGCGTGATCCAAAAATCTTCATATGAGCATTTAAAGAGTGATTTAGGATTTAGAACTTCTGCTTTTCCAGTTCCTCCCCCCTCCGGTGTCACATTGGCACCTTTCGGGGGTAGGGGGGCAGATACCTAATACAGGTATTTTGCTCCCACTTCTGAGCATAGATACCCGAGCCACCCACAGGTATCTAAGCCACTTTGCGTCCCCCACCGCTGTATTTTGGCACACAGGTCCCAGAAAACAGCAGGGACCAGTGGGATAGCTCAGCGCGAGTCACGCATGCACAGTAGGGAACCAGGAAGCGAAGCCACAAGGCTTCACTTCCTGATTCCCTTACCGAGGATGGCGGCAGCCGAGGGATAGATTGGTGCCGACATCGCGGGCGCCCTGGACAGGTAAGTGTCCATATTTTAAAAGTCAGCAGCTGCAGTAGTTGTAGCTGCTGACAAAAAAAAAACAACAAAAAACCACAAAACACAAAAAAAACCCCAACACGGCGGAACTCCACTTTAAATGGAAGGGAGGTATTTCATGTCACCTAAACTGCTTGCCGACCAGCCGCCATCATGCTCCCGCGAACTGTCGTAGCTGTACGTTGGCCCTTTAACCACTTGCCTACAGGGCACTTACTCCCCTTCCTGCCCAAGCCATTTTCTACCTTTCAGAGCTGTCGCACTTTGAATGACAACTGCGCAGTCATACAACACTGTACCCAAACAAATTTTTTATCATTTTCTTCACACAAACAGAGCTTTCTTTTGGTGGTATTTAATCACTGCTGGGTTTTTTTTTTTTTGTAAAAAAAATTTTACTGTTTACTTTTTTCTGTCAGTAAATTTTGTAACTAAGTAATTTTTCTCCTTCACTGATGTGCACTGATAAGGCGGCACTTATGCACTGAGCAGTGATGGGCAGCACTGACTGGCATCGCTAATGGGCACTGATAGCTGGTATTGGTGGGCACTGAGTTGTGACACTACATTGTAATCAGGGCACTGATGATCAGTGCCCCGATTACATTCCTAGATGTCCCCCTGTGTGGAGATACCGCTGATAGTGTGAGGCGATTACATGGTTAAAAAGCCACGGACCCGGCTCTTTACAGAGATTGGGGTCGCACTGTGTCCTAGCAGCACAGCACGGCAACGATCGCCGTGCTGTGTGCCCCTGCGAGAGTGGCCGTTCTGGGACGCCGTCATCCCAGAACGAGAGCCGCACAAATGACGGCAAGCAGTTAAGCGGGGATAACAGGTGCGTGCGTGCTGCACTGCGGGGGTGCCGATGCGTGTGGCCAGCGATTGCAATGACTGCCAGCCACGAGAGCCGAAACAGGGACGTACGTGTGTGTAAACACACAAATCTCTGTTCAGTGAGGAGAGACAGATCGAGTGTTCCTACTAGCTAGGAATAACGATTTGTCATCTCCTCTAGTCAGTCCCATCCCCCTACAGTTAGAACACAGTTAACCCCTTCCCTGACAGTGACATTTACACAGTAATCAGTGCATTTTTATAGCATTGATCAATGTATAAATGTCAATGGTCCCAAAACGTGTGAAGTGTCCGATCTGTCCGCCATAATGTCACAGTCCCGATAAAAATCGCTGATCACCGCCATTACTAGTAAAAACAATAAATTAAATAAAAATGCCATAAATCTTTCTCCTATTTTGTAGACGCTATAACTTTTGAGCAAACCAATCAATATACACTTACTGCGATTATTACCAAAAATCCGTAGAAGAATACATATCGGCCTAAACTGAGGGGGAAAAAAATAGCTTTTTCTTAAAAAAAATGGATATTATAGCAAAAAGTACAAAATATTTTTCAAAATTGTCGCTCTTTTTTGTTTATAGCGCAAAAAATATAAACCAATTGTCAGTCAGTAAAGCGACGCAGTGCCGTATCGCAAAAGATGGCCTGGTGATCGAGCAGCCAAATCTTACGGGACTTTTTGATCACTTTTATTCCTATTACAAGGAATGTAAACATCCCTTGTAATAAGGAATATGGCATGATCAGTCCTCTTTACAGTGAGATATCACTATGATCATTCTTATGGTGTAGGGAATCGCCGGCTGAAAAAGCCGATATCTGAATGATGCCTGTAGCTGCATTCAGATAACCCCACACATAGCCCAGGACATCATATGACGGCCAGCCGTTGGCAAGTGTTTAATAGAGCCACCCACATTTGTTTCTTAGAGATACAGTAACTAGCTAGGTTCTCTTGTTTTGGTCCCTTCTGGCTCCACCAAATTGCTTTAAAAAGGTAGCGACGTCAAGAGTTTTGCAAGTTTTATCAATGGACTCCCAGCAAGGACAATAAAAAGAAACCCTGAAAATTAAGTGGCATATAATTAAAACAGTTTAAAGCGCAGAGCAGATGCAAAAGGGTTCCATATCTGAACCCTACCACTCTGGAAACCAAGTCAATCCAGTCATACATGCCATCTCACAAAACCTGACAATACCTATTGTACTCCACGAGAAGGTATGGTCCAGGTCACTAGGATTAACATAGACTACCCCATCTGTCATGAGGTCTGAGTAGAACAGTGAAAAATTCACAGAAAACCCTACAGTGCATGGCCTGAAGCAATTGTGGTTCATGGGTTAACACTCCCATAGCCACTGCTGCATTGTCTGACAAAACACTGTCTGCCCCTTCATCCCACAAATATAGGAGCCAACTCAATAGGTTACATGGACTAATGATTTTATGGTTGTGCCAGCTCATGGAGTTCAGTTTGTTTGAGCTCTCTTACTTCTTCAAATTCTACATCTCTGAGGTTGCGGGAATGCACCTCCCCATTTGCCATATCCTCTCTATCATGTTGCCTTTGCCTAGTAATAGGTTTGGAACACCCTTCTAAGCTAAAATCTACAAAATGATCTGAGACTTTATCACCCCAATTATTCAAGGGAGAAGCATACTTTGAAAATTCCTTAGCAACAGGCTCCAACTCATTTTCTCTGGCGTAATATTTTCACACACCCTTCTGGACAGCAGAAACCTTTGTAGCATTGTTTTTCCTGAACAGCTTTTTTACTTAGCTCAAGCAACAGAACACGCCACAGAAAAAAAATGTCTGCTTTAGTTGTACTTTAGCACAAATCCCCAACAC
The DNA here is from genome assembly GCA_037952925.1 of Lithobates clamitans. Taxonomy (NCBI): domain Eukaryota; kingdom Metazoa; phylum Chordata; class Amphibia; order Anura; family Ranidae; genus Lithobates; species Lithobates clamitans. Next base: position 116,517 of record JBBGZY010000503.1, on the reverse strand, counting down.
GAGCTCCCAATTGTTTTTCGCTTTGTACCTTTTAAGGTTCTTGCGTTAGAAGCGAGGAAGCCTAAACCTCTGTTGTCTATTAATGTGCTTTTAATAAACAAAAATGCTGTACATAAAAACTATTACAGTTATAGGAATACAGTATAATACTGACAAATATAAATACACTAAAAATGCAACTTACTTCCTAGTGAATAACCATGAACTATGGTCTGTATACAATGGAAAGTTGCAAAAAAAAAAGTTAGTTGCTTAGATCAGGTTATATAGGAGCTTCATGATCTCGGTAGGCAACGAGGCCCCAAGTGTACTACTCTACAAGCAGTTGCAGAAAAACGGGGAAAAAAAAAATCATCCTGGGAAGTCTCTTCTTGATATTACATCATTAGAGTCCCCCTGTCAGCTCAACCTGCCAACCTTTTATTTGTAAAGTTTGGGGTAGACAATCCACAGTGGCATATTAATTTTTCTAACTCTTTTACACTGATGTCATATTGGTGAAACATTTTCCAATTCAACCTCTAGCTGGCACTGTTGTATCATATGCCCAGGGTCATATGTCAAAAGGTCACACTATGTGTCATGGTGTAAAAAAACCCAAAAACAAACCAAACAATTCTTATTTTATGCTCAGTGTAAAAGTGTGTAAACAGAGTAGCACCAACTAAACATCAGAATATTGGTCAGAAAATTATAATACACACGTCCTTGCCTTCCCGCGGGCGGGGGGTCCGATCGGACCCCCCAGGTGCCTGCGGCGGTCGGATTCTCGTCAGGGGCGATCAAAGGTGAGGGGGAGGCCACTCGGTCGTGGCTCCCCCCTCGCGATCGCTCCTGGCGTATGAAATGCTTCCTCGGCTTCTGTATAGTAAAGTGATGTCATCGCTCCTCGGCACGGTATTTTCTGTTCCGGTGCCGAGGAGAGAAGACAAATCCGAGTGAGTGCACAAACACTACACACACAGTAGAACATGCCAGGCACAAATTACACCCCCCCATCACACTGACACCAAGCAGTTTTTTTTTTTTCTGATTACTGCATTGGTGTCAGTTTGTGACAGTTAGTGTGGTAGAGCAGTTAGTGTTAGCCCCCTTTAGGTCTAGGGTACCCCCCTAACCCCCCTAATAAAGTTTTAACCCCTTGATCACCCCCCGTCACCAGTGTCACTAAGCCATTTATTTTTTTGATCGCTGTATTAGTGTCACTGGTGACGCTAGTTAGGGAGATAAATATTTAGGTTCGCCGTCAGTGTTTTATAGCGACACTGACCCCCATATACTATCTAATAAATGTTTTAACCCCTTGATTGCCCCCTAGTTAACCCTTTCACCAGTGATCACTGTATAACTGTTACGGAAGACGCTGGTTAGTTAGTAGATTTTTTATAATGTCAGGGCACCTGCCGTTTATTACCGAATAAAGGTTTAGCCCCTTGATCGCACGACGGTGATATAACTTAGGTTTTTGGGTCAGATAGGGTCTGCGTCGCCCCAGGCAGTGTCAGGTTAGCGCCAGTACCGCTAACACCCACGCATGTAGCATACACCTCCCTTAGTGGTATAGTATCTGAATGGATCAATATTTGATCCGATCAGATCTATACTAGCGTCCCCAGCAGTTTAGGGTTCCCAAAAATGCAGTGTTAGCGGGATCAGCCCAGATACCTGCTAGCACCTGCGTTTTGCCCCTCCGCCCGGCCCAGCCCAGCCCACCCAAGTGCAGTATCGATCGATCACTGTCACTTACAAAACACTAAACGCATAACTGCAGATTTCGCATAGTCAGGCCTGATCCCTGCGATCGCTAACAGTTTTTTTGGTAGCGTTTTGGTGAGTACACCCCGGTCGTAGTCAAACCAGCACTGCAGTAACACTTGGTGACGTGGCGAGTCCCATAAGTGCAGTTCAAGCTGGTGAGGTGGCAAGCACAAGTAGTGTCCCGCTGCCACCAAGAAGAAGACAAACACAGGCCCGTCGTGCCCATAATGCCCTTCCTGCTGCATTCGCCAATCCTAATTGGGAACCCACCACTTCTGCAGCACCCGTACTTCCCCCATTCACATCCCCAACCAAATGCAGTCGGCTGCATGAGAGGCATTTTCTTTATGTCCTCCCGAGTACCCCTACCCAACGAACCCCCCCAAAAAAGATGTCGTGTCTGCAGCAAGCGTGGATATAGGCGTGACACCCACTATTATTGTCCCTCCTGTCCTGACAATCCTGGTCTTTGCATTGGTGAATGTTTTGAACGCTACCATACACTAGTTGAGTATTAGCGTAGGGTACAGCATTGCACAGACTAGGCACACTTTCACAGGGTCTCCCAAGATGCCATCCCATTTTGAGAGACCCGAACCTGGAACCGGTTACAGTTGCAAAAGTTACAGTTACAAAAAAAAGACTAAAAAAAACCCCCCAAAAATATATAAAAAAAAAAAATAGTTGTCGTTTTATTGTTCTCTCTCTCTCTCTCTATTCTCTCTCTATTGTTCTGCTCTTTTTTACTGTATTCTATTCTGCAATGTTTTATTGTTATTATGTTTTATCATGTTTGCTTTTCAGGTATGCAATTTTTTATACTTTACCGTTTACTGTGTTTTATTGTTAACCATTTTTTTGTCTTCAGGTACGCCATTCAGCTGCAGCACGGATTTATTTATCTTGACAGCAACAGCGTTTGCTCCCACGATATATAAAGCCGTGACTCCAGCGGGGGTGATATATGCCGAAGCATGGGGGCAGCAGGGGCGGAGGAGCGATTTGCTCCTACCTTTTGCGGGAGGATGCCCCCATGCTTCGGCATATATAAACGGTTCATATATGCCCATCATTAGAAGTGGGTGGATGAAGGGAGGTATTCTAATGGTGGGCATATCCACCGATCAATCTCTTTTTTTTGTTCAGCCCACAGGCTGCATGAAAAAAAAAAAACATTACAATATATGCCCAACAAGGACCAGCAACGTACTGGTATGTTGCTGGACTTTGAGTGGTTATACCAGAATGATTCCTGCAGGTTTAGGTATCATCTTGGTATCATTCTTTTCAGCCAGCGGTCGGCTTTCATGTAAAAGCAATCCTAGCGGCTAATTAGCCTCTAGACTGCTTTTACAAGCAGTGGGAGGGAATGCCCCCCCCCCACCATCTACCATGTTTTTCTCTGGCTCTCCTGTCCCAACAGGGAACCTGAGAATGCAGCCGGTGATTCAACCAGCTGACCATAGAGCTGATCAGAGACCAGAGTGGCTCCAAACATCTCTATGGCCTAGGAAACCGGAAGCTACGAGCATTTCATGACTTAGATTTCGTCGGATGTAAACAGCGCCATTGGGTGGTCAGATGCTTTGAGGGCAGAGGAGAGATCTAGGGTCTAATAGACCCCAATTTTTTCAAAAAAGAGTACCTGTCACTACCTATTGCTATCATAGGGGATATTTACATTCCCTGAGATAACAATAAAAATGATTAAAAAAAAAAATGAAAGGAACAGTTTAAAAATAAGATAAAAAAGCAATTAAAAAAAAAAAAAAAAGCACCCCTGTCCCCCCTGCTCTCGAAGAAGGCGAACGCAAGCGTCGGTCTGGCGTCAAATGTAAAGAGCAATTGCACCATGCATGTGAGGTATCACCGCGAAGGTCAGATCGAGGGCAGTCATTTTAGCAGTAGACCTCCTCTGTAAATCTAAAGTGGTAACCTGTAAAGGTTTTTAAAAATGTATTTAGTTTATCGCAATTTTAAAGCATGTCATGTTTGGTATCCATGTACTCGGCCTAAGATCGTCTTTTCTATTTCATCAAACATTTGGGCAATATAGTGTGTTTTAGTGCATTAAAATTGAAAAAAGTGTGTTTTTCCCCCAAAAAATGCTTTTGAAAAATCGCTGCGCAAATACCGTATGAAAAAAAAATGAAACACCCACCATTTTAATCTGTTCGCTTCAAAAAAATATATAATGTTTGGTGGTTCAAAGTACTTTTCCAGCAAAAAAAAAATAATTTTTTCATGTAAACAAAAAGTGTCAGAAAGGGCTTTGTCTTCAAGTAGTTAGAAGAGTGATAAACTTAAAAGACCTAGACAGGATGGTGGGACTTTGACTGAGGCGCGAGGTGTGTAGAGCCAGGCGCCTCCATCCCCGATAATTTGAGCAAAGGACAAAAAAGGGTGGGACTTTGAGTGAAACATGCACTCCAGGAGACAACACCACCACCATGAATATGGCAGGTACCCAAAAATAGAGCAGAACCAAGTAAGTTAAGTAAGAGCATCACATGACATCAATTGGCATAAAATGATTTAATAATGTAAGATTGTAAAAAAGGGTACACATTATAACATGGTCCATATTGATACTATAAACAACCTAGATCTAAGAAAGCCGAGTCTTACATCATACATAAAATGTATCATAAATACAGAAATAATTTTATATTGTAAACATTGTATGTTGTAAACATTGTAGAAAGCAGTTTCATAGATAGCAGGTCTCAATAACAATCTGTATTCTTAGTTGGTAAGAATTATATCCAATTTAAATGTAAAGTAGGAATAAAGATAAAAGCTGATGCAATTATAGACAACGGGGGGGCCAAGTAATGGCTCATAATCCCATAGTAGAACAACTTAATTGGTTCATGCCATAAGTAATGTAGATAGCCAAGTTCACTGAGGTGTATCTCCATGGTAAATGATTATAGTCATCGTTGATTGGTATGGTCCAATTGGTATGTATATAGTAGTAGAGTAATATGGTATAAACGTAGGGGCATCTATTGGCTCAACGCGTTTCGTGGCGAACGCCACTCTTCAGGAGCAAGTATGAGGTAGGTGTCTAAGAGTATGAAAAAACACATCCATATTAGAAAGTATCTAAAATAGTGAATATTGTATATTCAATCTGTGTAGATATGGAGGAGAGGAGGAGAGAGGAGAAGCGGGGGGGTAGAGCCCGGTTCTATATGCTACTTACAGGTACTCCTATGAGGTTGGGAATAGGCGTGGGAGGCTGGGGGCCAACCGGCGGAACATCAGCCTGTTGGGAGCTTTTATCTTTATTCCTACTTTACATTTAAATTGGATATAATTCTTACCAACTAAGAATACAGATTGTTATTGAGACCTGCTATCTATGAAACTGCTTTCTACAATGTTTACAATATACAATGTTTACAATATAAAATTATTTCTGTATTTATGATACATTTTATGTATGATGTAAGACTCGGCTTTCTTAGATCTAGGTTGTTTATAGTATCAATATGGACCATGTTATAATGTGTACCTTTTTTACAATCTTACATTATTAAATCATTTTATGCCAATTGATGTCATGTGATGCTCTTACTTAACTTACTTGGTTCTGCTCTATTTTTGGGTACCTGCCATATTCATGGTGGTGGTGTTGTCTCCTGGAGTGCATGTTTCACTCAAAGTCCCACCCTTTTTTGTCCTTTGCTCAAATTATCGGGGATGGAGGCGCCTGGCTCTACACACCTCGCGCCTCAGTCAAAGTCCCACCATCCTGTCTAGGTCTTTTAAGTTTATCGTATTCATTAGGGATGGAAACATGCACCCCTTACCTTTTTACATTATTTAAATATTGGTATTGTCCATTATTTTTATTTTAGGTGCCTCTTCCATATTTAAGCATCTACTAATTTCTACACTGTGTACCTTGTTTTCTTTCTTTGGTGTCAGTCTGGAGGAGTCTATTTTACTATGCTACTGCTCCTCACTATTATTCCTATTGCGTGTGCTTAGCCACGCTGTCCCTCCGTGTTGCTACTGTGTTGGGCTGGGAGGTGGGCTGGTCTGGCCCTGCCGGCCGCTTGGCCTATCCTTGGGAGCTGCGATGCGCTCCTGGGGTCCTCCCCTTTTTCCCCCTCTCCTCACTCTGAGTGACGCGGAGGATCGGGTGCACGCCCAACTGCGCATCGACGTCACGCTTCCGGCGCCGACGCGCACTGCGTCACTCCTTGTGACGTCGGCGCGCCGCCGCTGTCGATCCCATCTGGCATCCTACACGAGATGATGACCGTCAGACAGTGGGCAGCTGATGCTGCTCAGCTGTTTGACGCCATCGCCTCCTATTGGCTGCCAGCGTGCCGTTGGTGGACACCCATGACCACATTGGAGTTATATACTCCTTCCGATTCATTCCCAGCCCCCACATGCTGGTCATCCCCATGGTTTGCATGCACTCCCGGTTCACACGGCTCACATCTCTCCCAGGTAACTTTCTGGTTTTTTCACCATCCCTTGTTCTTCCTTTCCTCTCCTTTTTCCCCCCTTTGGTGTTCCTTCTTCCCACAACTTTTCACTGTTCCCACTCTCTGCTATTTTTCCTTGCTTCTTGAGCAACACTTGCACCAACACACTTTTTATCACCACTCACATTAATTACTTCCCCACATATATTTACGTTTTTACCATCACTCACACCAATCACTATCCTATATATACACATACATTCATACTCACTACATATCCCTTTGTTCATAGATGGCTATCACTTGGCATCACACCTACCTCCGCATCCATGGGGTTTCCTCTTTGGGAATTGCTGTTTATACTCGGACCTCCATCTGTGTGCTCTGGGCCAGTCCACCTCAGCTCCCAACAGGCTGATGTTCCGCCGGTTGGCCCCCAGCCTCCCACGCCTATTCCCAACCTCATAGGAGTACCTGTAAGTAGCATATAGAACCGGGCTCTACCCCCCCGCTTCTCCTCTCTCCTCCTCTCCTCCATATCTACACAGATTGAATATACAATATTCACTATTTTAGATACTTTCTAATATGGATGTGTTTTTTCATACTCTTAGACACCTACCTCATACTTGCTCCTGAAGAGTGGCGTTCGCCACGAAACGCGTTGAGCCAATAGATGCCCCTACGTTTATACCATATTACTCTACTACTATATACATACCAATTGGACCATACCAATCAACGATGACTATAATCATTTACCATGGAGATACACCTCAGTGAACTTGGCTATCTACATTACTTATGGCATGAACCAATTAAGTTGTTCTACTATGGGATTATGAGCCATTACTTGGCCCCCCCGTTGTCTATAATTGCATCAGCTTTTATCTTTATTCCTACTTTACATTTAAATTGGATATAATTCTTACCAACTAAGAATACAGATTGTTATTGAGACCTGCTATCTATGAAACTGCTTTCTACAATGTTTACAATATACAATGTTTACAATATAAAATTATTTCTGTATTTATGATACATTTTATGTATGATGTAAGACTCGGCTTTCTTAGATCTAGGTTGTTTATAGTATCAATATGGACCATGTTATAATGTGTACCTTTTTTACAATCTTACATTATTAAATCATTTTATGCCAATTGATGTCATGTGATGCTCTTACTTAACTTACTTGGTTCTGCTCTATTTTTGGGTACCTGCCATATTCATGGTGGTGGTGTTGTCTCCTGGAGTGCATGTTTCACTCAAAGTCCCACCCTTTTTTGTCCTTTGCTCAAATTATCGGGGATGGAGGCGCCTGGCTCTACACACCTCGCGCCTCAGTCAAAGTCCCACCATCCTGTCTAGGTCTTTTAAGTTTATCGTATTCATTAGGGATGGAAACATGCACCCCTTACCTTTTTACATTATTTAAATATTGGTATTGTCCATTATTTTTATTTTAGGTGCCTCTTCCATATTTAAGCATCTACTAATTTCTACACTGTGTACCTTGTTTTCTTTCTTTGGTGTCAGTCTGGAGGAGTCTATTTTACTATGCTACTGCTCCTCACTATTATTCCTATTGCGTGTGCTTAGCCACGCTGTCCCTCCGTGTTGCTACTGTGTTGGGCTGGGAGGTGGGCTGGTCTGGCCCTGCCGGCCGCTTGGCCTATCCTTGGGAGCTGCGATGCGCTCCTGGGGTCCTCCCCTTTTTCCCCCTCTCCTCACTCTGAGTGACGCGGAGGATCGGGTGCACGCCCAACTGCGCATCGACGTCACGCTTCCGGCGCCGACGCGCACTGCGTCACTCCTTGTGACGTCGGCGCGCCGCCGCTGTCGATCCCATCTGGCATCCTACACGAGATGATGACCGTCAGACAGTGGGCAGCTGATGCTGCTCAGCTGTTTGACGCCATCGCCTCCTATTGGCTGCCAGCGTGCCGTTGGTGGACACCCATGACCACATTGGAGTTATATACTCCTTCCGATTCATTCCCAGCCCCCACATGCTGGTCATCCCCATGGTTTGCATGCACTCCCGGTTCACACGGCTCACATCTCTCCCAGGTAACTTTCTGGTTTTTTCACCATCCCTTGTTCTTCCTTTCCTCTCCTTTTTCCCCCCTTTGGTGTTCCTTCTTCCCACAACTTTTCACTGTTCCCACTCTCTGCTATTTTTCCTTGCTTCTTGAGCAACACTTGCACCAACACACTTTTTATCACCACTCACATTAATTACTTCCCCACATATATTTACGTTTTTACCATCACTCACACCAATCACTATCCTATATATACACATACATTCATACTCACTACATATCCCTTTGTTCATAGATGGCTATCACTTGGCATCACACCTACCTCCGCATCCATGGGGTTTCCTCTTTGGGAATTGCTGTTTATACTCGGACCTCCATCTGTGTGCTCTGGGCCAGTCCACCTCAGCTCCCAACAGGCTGATGTTCCGCCGGTTGGCCCCCAGCCTCCCACGCCTATTCCCAACCTCATAGGAGTACCTGTAAGTAGCATATAGAACCGGGCTCTACCCCCCCGCTTCTCCTCTCTCCTCCTCTCCTCCATATCTACACAGATTGAATATACAATATTCACTATTTTAGATACTTTCTAATATGGATGTGTTTTTTCATACTCTTAGACACCTACCTCATACTTGCTCCTGAAGAGTGGCGTTCGCCACGAAACGCGTTGAGCCAATAGATGCCCCTACGTTTATACCATATTACTCTACTACTATATACATACCAATTGGACCATACCAATCAACGATGACTATAATCATTTACCATGGAGATACACCTCAGTGAACTTGGCTATCTACATTACTTATGGCATGAACCAATTAAGTTGTTCTACTATGGGATTATGAGCCATTACTTGGCCCCCCCGTTGTCTATAATTGCATCAGCTTTTATCTTTATTCCTACTTTACATTTAAATTGGATATAATTCTTACCAACTAAGAATACAGATTGTTATTGAGACCTGCTATCTATGAAACTGCTTTCTACAATGTTTACAATATACAATGTTTACAATATAAAATTATTTCTGTATTTATGATACATTTTATGTATGATGTAAGACTCGGCTTTCTTAGATCTAGGTTGTTTATAGTATCAATATGGACCATGTTATAATGTGTACCTTTTTTACAATCTTACATTATTAAATCATTTTATGCCAATTGATGTCATGTGATGCTCTTACTTAACTTACTTGGTTCTGCTCTATTTTTGGGTACCTGCCATATTCATGGTGGTGGTGTTGTCTCCTGGAGTGCATGTTTCACTCAAAGTCCCACCCTTTTTTGTCCTTTGCTCTAGTTAGAAGAGTGGGTGATGTGTGACATAAGCTTCTAAATGTTATGCATAAAATGCCAGGACAGTTCAAACCCCCCCCCTATTGGAAAGAGAAAAATATCCTGGACGGCCGCACACCATAGAAGACATCTTTATTGATATGAAGAAATAAAATCCAAATGCAGTCACCTCATGTACAGGGAAGAACAGGAAAGATAGCTAACATGTTTCACGCCCCATCATGGCGCTTATTCATAGCTCATAGCCCCCCCCCAAATGACCCCATTTTGGAAAGTAGACACCCCAAGCTATTTCCTGAGAGGCATGTTGAGTCCATGGAATATTTTATATTGTGACACAAGTTGCGGGAAAAAGACACATTTTTTTTTTTTTGCACAAAGTTGTCACTAAATTATATATTGCTCAAACATGCCATGGGAATATGTGACATTACACCCCAAAATACATTCTGCTGCTTCTCCTACGGGGATACCACATGTTTAGGACTTTTTGGGAGCATAGCCGCGTACCGGACCCCGAAAACCAAGCACCGCCTTCAGGCTTTCTAAGGGCGTAAATTTTTGATTTCACTCTTCACTGCCTATCACAGTTTCGGAGGCCATGGAATGCCCAGGTGGCACAAACCCCCCCCCCCAATGACCCTATTTTGGAAAGTAGACACCCCAAGCAATTTGCTGAGAGGTATAGTGAGTATTTTGCAGACCTCACTTTTTGTCACAAAGTTTTGAAAATTGAAAAAAGAAAAAATATTTTTTTTTTCTTGTCTTTCTTCATTTTCAAAAACAAATGAGAGCTGCAAAATACTCACCATGCCTCTCAGCAAATAGCTTGGGGTGTCTACTTTCCAAAATGGGGTCATTTGGGGGGGGAGGGGGTTGTGCCATCTGGGCATTCCATGGCCTCCGAAACTGTGATAGGCAGTGAAGAGTGAAATCAAAAATTTACACCCTTAGAAATCCTGAAGGCGGTGATTGGTTTTCCCTGTAATCAGGAAAAGCAGCTGAATGTATTTTGGGGTGCAATTCAACATATGCCCATGGCCCGTGTGAGCAATATATCATTTAGTGACAACTTTTGTAAATTTTTTTTTTTGTCATTATTCAACCACTTGGGACAAAAAAAAATTAATATTCAGTGGGCTCAACATGCCTCTCAGCAAATTCCTTGGGGCGTCTACTTTCCAAAATGGGGTCATTTGCGGGGGTTTTGTACTGCCCTGCCATTTTAGCACCTCAAGAAATGACATAGGCAGTCATAAATTAAAGGCTGTGTAAATTCCAGAAAATGTACCCTAGTTTGTAGGCGCTATAACTTTTGCGCAAACCAATAAATATACACTTATTGACATTTTTTTTACCAAAGACATGTGGCCGAATAAATTTTGGCCTAAATGTATGACTAAAATTGAGTTTATTGGATTTTTTTTATAAAAAAAAGTAGAAAATATTTTTTTTTCAAAATTTTCGGTCTTTTTCCATTTATAGCGCAAAAAATAAAAACAGCAGAGGTGATCAAATACCATCAAAAGAAAGCTCTATTTGTGGGAAGAAAAGGACGCAAATTTCGTTTGGGTACAGCATTGCATGACCGCGCAATTAGCAGTTAAAGCGACGCAGTGCCAAATTGTAAAGGACTCTGGTCAGGAAGGGGGTAAATCCTTCCGGGGCTGAAGTGGTAAAAAAAAAAAAAAAAAAAAAAAAAAAAGACAAAATGGTACGGTTTGTACTGAAATAAAAAAATGTGTAAAATGTGACAATTAATTAATAATAATCGTTTGGTGGTCACTAATGCCATTAGTCTGCCAAGCTAAATAGGCAAGTTGGAAGCTTTGGTGCACAAGAACTGATTACGGAATCTTCTTCACATGACTGGGCAATTAATATTCCTGGCTATGCTCACTTTTTGGAAAGACAGGGTAAAACAGAGGGGGGGTGGTGTCTGTCTCTATGCGAGAAGTGATCTCAAGGCAAGTGTGAAAGAGGGCCTAGTTGGAGTGCGAGGAGGCTGAAGCATTATGGGTGTGCACACTACTGAAGGTTATCAATGAAGTCTGTTTTAGACCTCCCAGGGGTAATAAGGAGGTGGAAATTCAGCTCCTTGCAGAAAAGGCTGGGACAGTGATAATTTGGGATTTTAACTACCCAGAAACTGACAGGAGTAATGGCATTGCTGGGAGAGTTAAAGGGCAAAAAATTATAAGACAAGTTTCAGGTCCAGGTTTTTGAGGCCTCGACTACGAATGACGCTCTGCTGGACCTGGTCATCTCGAACCATGCAGAGCTTATTACCAATATTCATATAAAAGAACATCTGGGTAGCAGTGACCATAACTTGGATTTAATTTAATGTTAGCTGTAAGCAAACACAAAAGTGTTTATTTCGGCAACTTTAGGAGAGTAAATCTTCCAAGGATGAGGGCTGCTCTCCAAGACTTAGATTGGGAGGAAATATTGACAGCGATGAAAACAAATGTGAATTCTTAAAAAAAAGAAGCTGAATGGGAAAAGAAGTTTTAAAAAAAAATATATATATATAAATTAAGGAACATTATCCTCGTTTAAATGTTACAAAGAATATATCAGAATATGTAAACAGGAAATCAAGGACGCAAAAATTAAATGGACAGATTGCAAAAGATAGGACAAACCCCCAAAATTCTTCAAATATAAATATATTAATAGTAAAAAAAAGGTCAGTAAGGTCTGAGCATGAGGATTGAGCATTGTAGGCCCTTTACAAAATAAGATGCCTGAGGACAAAGAAGGCAAATTTATTAAATACTTTTTTCAGCAGTATATACAAAGGAACGTGGGGGGGCTCATGTCCATAATGGGGATGGTAATGACACAGCTCCAAAGTGATATGGTCCAGATATATTTAGACGGAATAAGGCTAGGTTTACACCTAAGACGGATGCAGCTGACAGCAGGGGTCGGATGCGTCCCTGTTCTCCATTTTAGGGACAAATCTGGCCTGAATTCGGAGCTGAAAATGTAGCCAAACGACACAGGATCAGATCAATTCACTCCACAGCTGCCCCAGACTACATAGATGCGTTCTTGCTGGGAAAAAAAACCTTAGTTAGACTTACCGGTGACGGTATTTCTACGAGCCTTTCAGGACAGCACCTTGGAGAGAGCGTAGCTCCACCTCTTAGACAGGAAACACTGCGTGACAACGCCCCTTTAAAAAGCAGCTGCTTCCACCATGCCATCAGTTGTTACCGAGAAATCCTCCGACATGCTGGAAAATATAATCAGACAATTACCAGGTCCTATAATTATACTTTACATATGATAACCAAGGGAGGGAAGTAGGCTGCTGTCCTGAAAGGCTCGTAGAAATACCGTCACCGGTAAGTCTAACTAAGGTTTTCTCCCTTCGCCTTTCAGGACAGCACCTTGGAGAGGATAACCGAGAAACTTACTTCAGGGTGGGACTACTGCCTGCAAAACCTTCCTACCAAATGATTGGTCCGAGGCTGATAGTAGATCCAAGCGGTAGTGCCTTATGAAGGTCGAAAAACTGGACCATGTGGCAGCCTTGCAGATTTGCTCAGGAGATGCCCCAGCCCTTTCTGCCCATGATGCCGCCACTGCTCGAGTAGAATGAGGTAATACCCCTTCCGGAGGTTCCAGACCCAAAGATATGTATGCCTCTTTGATGGCCTGCTTTAACCATCTTCCAAGGGTGCTTTTGGAAGCTTTACCTCCTTTGTGAGTACCTTCCATTAAAACAAAGAGTGAGGATGACTTTCTGATTTCCTTTGTTCTTTCCAGATATTTAAGCAGGCACCTCCTGACATCAAGGGTATGGAAAGCTTCTTCTCCTGCTCCCGAAGGTAAAGGACAAAAAGTAGGGAGAATGATTTCCTGTGTACGGTGAAAAACTGAAGCCACCTTTGGTAGAAATGCTGGATCCGTCCTTAAGACTACCCTATCCTGTAGACATCTCATGAAGGGCTCTTTAATTGAAAGGGCTTGTAACTCACTAATTCTACGTGCGGAAGTTACTGCTACCAATAAAATAGTCTTTAACGTCAAGAAACGTAATGATGCTTCTTCTATGGGTTCAAACGGTGCCATAGTTAGACCCTGAAGAACTAAAGATAAATCCCATTTGGGAAAACTAACAACAGGTCTAGGCTTTACTTTTGCCATTGCCCTAAAAAATCTGATTATTAAAGGTTCCCCTGACAGGGTTCTTTCCAAAAAAACTGATAAAGCAGCTACCTGCGTCTTGAGCGTACTTGCTGCTAACCCCTTCTCCAATCCCTCTTGAAGAAATTCCAAAACTGAAAATGTGGTACGAAAATCAAAGTTTTTACTGGAACACCAAGAATTATAGATCTTCCAGGCTTTAAAGTAAATGTCTCTCGTCACTTTTTTTCTACTTGCAAGAAGGGTAGAAATAAGCCTCTCTGATAAACCCTTCCGTCTTAAGATTTGTTCTTCAGAAACCAAGCTGTTAGTTTGAGGTAAGCTGGATCTGGATGGAGAATTCGGCCCTGACTCAACAGGTCTGTCCTGATTGGTAATCTCCAAGCAGGTTTCACTGAGGAGGTTCATCAAGGTTGAAAACCAGGGTCTTTTTGGCCAATAAGGAGCTATTAATATTAGCTCCGTGGACTCCAATCTGAATTTGGCTAACACCTTTGGTATCAGTTGGAACGGGGGAAAAGCGTAGGACAGATGGAAGTCCCATTTGTGAGCTAACGCATCTACTCCGAGAGCTTGATCCTGTCTCTGAAGAGAGAAGAAGACTGGTATTTTTGCATTTTCCTCTTTTGCAAAGAGGTCCACTTGGGGATGACCCCAACTCTTGGAAATCTTTTCGAATAATTCCTGATTGAGAGACCACTCTGCTTCCCTTATTTCTTTCCTGCTGAGGAGATCTGCTAAGGTGTTTTCCGTCCCCTTTAGATGGACTGCTGATAGAGAGGCCACATTGTTCTCTGCCCATCTTAGGATCTGATGCGCTAGACCCATTAGGGTTTTGCTTTTTGTGCCCCCTTGCTTTGTTAAATATAATACTGTCGTCATATTGTCTGACAATATTTGGACATGTTGATTCACTAGAAATTCCTGGAGGGAGAGGAGGCTTAAGTGAACAGCCTTTAACTCTCTCCAATTTGAAGATCTTCTTGCTTCTGGTTTGGTCCAAACTCCCTGAACCGTTTTTTCTTCCAGGTGAGCTCCCCATCCCCAGGCGCTGGCATCTGTAGTCAGCCTTCTGGTTACTGGAAAGACCCAAGGAAGCCCTTTTGAAACGTTTCCTAGGTTCCTCCACCACCAGAGAGACCTTTTTGCTCTTGCCCCCAAGTTGAATTTCTTCTCCAGAGGTTCCTGGTATGACCAATTCATCAGGATATCCGATTGCAGAGGACGGGAATGCAACCTGGCCCACTGTACCGAAGGAATTGCTGCTGTCAACAGTCCCAGAGCGGACATGGCTTGTCTTACAGAGATCTCTGCGTTGGATTGAAGTGTTATCAGGGTCAACTGCATCTTCTCTATTTTCTCCTGGGGTAGAAAAATTCTCTGTTCTATCGAGTCTATTTCGTACCCCAGAAACCTTACCCTTTGAGATGGAATTAAGTTTGACTTCTGAAGATTGAGAAGCCATCCCAAACCTCTTAAATGTGTTTGAACTGTCTGTAGGTTGACCTCTACTTGACCCCTTGAGTCTGCAAACAGTAGCAGATCGTCCAAATAGGGTACTATTGAAATCCCCTTCAGTCTCAGGGGCTCCAAAGATTCCGCCATCACTTTTGTGAATACCCTGGGAGAAGAGGAAAGACCGAAAGGCAGAGCCCGAAACTGCAGGTGCCAAATCTCCCCTCCCCCCAGATTGACTGCAAGACGCAGGAACCTTTGTGATGGGGGCGCTATTGGTATATGGAGATAGGCATCTCTCAAATCGATGGAAGCCATATGACATTTGGGGGTTAGCAAGTTCCTTACTGAGAAAATCGTATCCATCCTGAATTTTTTGTATTTTATGGATCGATTTAGAACCTTTAAATTGAGAATCAGGCGGAACTTTCCTGATGGCTTTTTGACCATAAAAATGTGGGAGTAAAACCCCTTCCCCTCTTGATCTTTCGGAACCTGGGAAATGACCTTCTGTTGCATCAGTTCCTGTAACAGAGACTTCATGGCCAGAGCCTTTTCCCGATCCTTTGGCAGGTTTGTGATGTAAAACCGACTTGGGGGGCTTTGTGAAAATTCCAATTGATAACCCTTTTTGATTAACCCCAGAACAAAAGGACTCTTTGTTGTTTTTTCCCAGATTGGTAAGAAGTCCTGTAGTCTCCCCCCTACTAGATGGTCATTGTTTTTTAGGGGTTTGTTCTGGGGTTCTAAAGAGTACCCCACCTCTACCTCTTCCTCTCTGAGAAGACCAGGGTCTCTTCTGTGTGTGGTCCTTTTCCTTATCGGTTTGTCGAAAAGGACGAAAATTTTTCCTCTGCTGTACCGTTTTCTTCTTCTGTGGGAAAGCTTTCTTCTTGTCTGCTGTCCTGTCAAGGACAGTCTCTAGTTCTGGCCCGAACATCAGGTCTCCTGAAAAGGGAATTCCGCACAGTTTTACTTTAGAAGCTGAATCCCCTGACCAGGTCTTTAGCCAGAGTGCTCTTCTTGCTGAGTTAACAAGCGCAGATGACCTGGCTGACATCCTGATAGATTCTGCAGAGGCATCTGCCATATATTTTACTGCCTTAAGCAGGGTAGGGAAGGACTCCAATAAGTCTTTTCTGGAGGTACCTGCCACAACATGATTTTTAAGTTGCTCTAACCAGCACTCCAGATTCCTAGCCACAACCGTAGCCGCCATTGCTGGCTTAAGATTAGCTAGAGATGAGTCCCAGGCTTTCTTCAGTAGCCCATCTGCCCTCTTATCCATAGCATCTTTGAGAATACCCATGTCCTCAAAAGCTAAATCAGTCTTCCTAGATACTTGAGAAAAGGCAGCGTCTATTTTTGGTTTTTTATTCCACAATAGTTCCTCATTCTCCTCAAAAGGAAACCTCCTTTTGAGGGTTTTAGAAAAAAACTGTCCTCTCTCTGGGTTCTTCCATTCCTTTTTAATAGTGTCTGTTAACACTTTATGCACAGGGAACACCCTGTGTTTAATTTCCTCCAGCCCCAGGTACATCTTGTCATGCACAGACAGCTGAGCCTTTTCTTCCTGGATCTCCAGGGTAGTATAAATTGCCTTGAGTAATTCATCCACCTCCTCAAGTGACAGCTTATATCTAGATGATCTTGACTCTTCTTCCACCTCCTCCTCCTCAGAATCAATGGTTGAGGGTGGAATGCTTTCCCTTTCCTCCTCCGACTCACTTTCCACCTGTCTGGAAGTGGACTGAGGGAAACTGGAGTGAGAACTCTGCTCTTGGCTGGAACTCTGGCCGTGCTTTACAAGGGAACGCACTGTCCCTAGGGCCTCTGCTAACTCCTTCCTCACAGAAGATAAGAGCTCTTTGCACTCTTGTGAGGATTCTTCTTTTACTAAATCCACAATGCAGGATTTGCACAGTGGTTTGGGCCAAGAGTCCCTTAAAGGATTTTTGCATGAGGGGCACTTTCTCCCTGTTCTCTCTGATTTGGCAGTAGCTTTCTGAAACAGAGAAACAAGAAAAACCCAGGTCCTTTAGAACTAAGGCTTCAGAGAAAAGTAGTACCTCCAGCCAACACCCTAAGTGCCCAGAGTCTCACTCCTTTGCTGAACTGCTAATGGAAACTGTTACCCCATAGCAGACAGCAGCAGGTTTTGAATAACCACATCAAAGATAAAACACCCAGTGATATAAAAGGAAAGAGGTGCCACCGCACCTCTCCTACCTGGGCCTGGCCGGGAACCTGGGCGCCTGCATCCGCCATTGCTGCTGACGATTCCGCTGTCTCCATAGTGCAATCCGCAGCTGCTGCACTGTGTACTAGGCTCCATGTGCCAAACAAAAGGAAGTCCCGGCCAGAGGACCCGCCCCTTCCTCCTGCGTTCCAGCAGCAGGAACCAATCGCTGCTACGCCCCGCCGGAAGTATCCGCCCACCGGAACTGACATCACCTGCTGTCCGGGATTCGGCGCCGCCATGCAGAGGCCTGGCATGGACGCTCTTACTGAGCACAACCGCGGCCCCCCGAACACCCCGGGTGGAAAACTTCCGGCAGACCATTACTCCTGTGAGCCGGAGAAGGAAGGGACACCGGAGCACCCTCCTCACGTAAGGGAAGGAGCTGGGTTGGTCTGAGTACCCAAACGTGGAGGTCCTGCCAAAACCCTCTCCTTGGAGAGAGCGCAGCCCCTCTGGTTCCCCAAGCAGTGCTTCCACCATGGCGGAGGAAACACTAAAACTGATGGCATGGTGGAAGCAGCTGCTTTTTAAAGGGGCGTTGTCACGCAGTGTTTCCTGTCTAAGAGGTGGAGCTACGCTCTCTCCAAGGTGCTGTCCTGAAAGGCGAAGGGAGAAAATAAATTTAAGCAACACAGCATGGATTCACGAAAGACAGAAGTTGTCAAATAAACCCGATTTCTTTTTATGAGGTGATGTGTAAAACCTTGGACAGAGGGGTGGCTGTGGACGTGGCATACTTGGATTTTGCAAAAGTGTTTGACACAGTTCCCAACACACGGCTCATGTGTAAGGTACAGTCTATAGGCTTGGAAATATCAGTTTGTAAATGGATAGAAAACTGGCTAAAAGACAGAATTCAGAGAGTAGTGGTTAATGATTCTTACTCTGAATGGTCTAAGGCAGAGGGGCCAAATCCAGCCTACCAGGCCATGTCATGTGGCCCACACAGCAGCCGCTACCTCCTGTTCTCACGGCTGACTATTAATTCCATGTCATGCCAGGTATCTTAGGCAACAAGCGTAAACATTTCCGGCACTAATATCTTCAGTCCCGCATGCTTTGTGTGAGTTGAGCGCATGCGCGGCTTTTTGGTCTCCGAGGCAACAAGGGTAAACATTTCCCCCTCTCCTCAGTCCCTCCAGTGGAGCCAGCTTTGTGAGCATGTGCGGTCGGTCCGGCATAACTTTCAGTGGGGGAGGTTCAGGACAGATCTGGTGTCTGTTTCTATTCCATGCATCGCTGATGGTGAGCTTTTGGGGATTTGCTTTATCAAATAGTGGCAATGGAGAGTGAGTGTTGTAAAAACCTTGTACAGCCTACACACGAATGCAGTTGCTTTTGAGCTGGGAGGGGGGGGGGTGGAGGCAGAGGTGGGTGAGAGGAGAGTGGTGGGAGAGATGTTGCCTGCTGTGCATAGCATACTCCTGAACTCTGCACATAGCACAACCCAGATACAAGAGGCCCTTTGAGGGCAACCATATTGCTGATGCGGCCCTCGCTGAAATTAAGTTTGACACCCCTGGTCTAAGGTTATCAGTGGTGTACCATTAAATTGGGAAACTAGGTGACAAATGGGGGGGGGGGGGGAAAAAAAAAAAAAAAAAAAAAAACGACTTCGTAGGCATAAGGGTATATATTTGCCACAAACCGGTATAATAAATTAATACATACCAAGAGGTTATGAGAAGAAATCATGTTGCTGACTAACTGAAGAGGCGTTAGTCTATTCAGTTAAAAACAAGGTAATATAAAAGTGTCATCCCTGACGTTGGTGAATACCCCAATATTACCAAAGCAGATGACCAAGCAAGTACTGTCCTGGTGGAAATGGTCCTGGGGGACAACACCAACTCAGGGTGCATCAGATCAGCTCAGAGATTATTCAATTTGCTTGACTAGTTTTGCACTAGGATGTGCTTCTTCGGGAGCTAATCATGTAATCTAATCTTTGTAGATAAGATATACAAAAAGGATCAAACAATAAGTGTTGTACTCTTCATAAATATAATGCAATATAAAGCATCAAAAAGTATACAAAAACACAACACACACTATAAACATTGAATGCCAATTGAAAAATCTTTTTACCTTTTGTAAAAAAACAGCACGGCTGGGCAGATGTCAAGACATGAGGGGCACACAAGTCATTCAGGGCAAATACAGGCATGCACCATAGGCGGCAATTACCAGAACCTAACAGGGGAATGATACTAAATGGGAATAATATAAAAGTAGGATGCACCTGAAAAGGTGCACAACTAGATGGAACAAATAGATCATATAGATTATATATGGTTTTTGATTTTTTTTCTTCTTTGATATCCATAGACAATTTTTAGGACGTGGCATAGTATACTTTATCGTCCACAGTAAGAGCCTGTGCTGGCACTACTTTTTAAACTAGGTGGCAAATTAGGTTTATTGTTGATTAATGTAAAAGTTTTGCACTTGGGAGCCAAGACTATTCATACATCATAAGGGACTCCATAGTCGAGAAGGATCTGGGGGTTTTGGTAGATCATAAACTTAAAGCGGAGGTTCACACAAAAATAGAACCTCCTCTTTTCTGAACCCCCAGTCTCCTGGGAAACACACAAATCCCAGGAGATAGATTCACTTCCTGATTCCCTCACCGAGAATGTCGGTGGCAGCAGCCGAGAGATTGATTGGCTCCGGCTGCCGACATTGCTGGACTCCAGGACAGGTAAGTGTCCGTTTATTAAAAGTCAGCAGCTGCAGTATTTGTAGCTGCTGGCTTTTAATATTTTTTTTTTGTAGGTGGACTCCCTCCAATAGCATGCAATGCCAAGCTGCAGTTTCCAAAGCGAGCAAAGTCCTTTCTTGTATTGATATAGACTCGAGAGAGAGAAACACACACATTCTTTTTCCCCCAGTACAAATTCGCAAGACCTTATCTGGATAGTGCAGTTCAGTTTTGGGCACCAGTTCTCGAGAAAGAATTTTGGGGAACTGGAGAAAGAGCAGAGAAGGGCAACCAAACTGATAAGAGGCATGGAGGAGCTCAGCTATGAGGAAAGATTAGAGGAACTGAATTTATTCTCTCCTGAGAGGAGGTTAAGGGGGGATATGATCAACATGTACAAATACATAAGGGGGTCCACATAGTAAACTCGGTGTTGAGTTATTCACTTTAAAGGTCATCACAGAGGACCAGGGGGGACCTCTTTACATCTAGAGGAAGAGAGATTTCTCCAAATACAGAAAGGTTTCTCCACAGTCGGAGCTGTGAAAATGTGGAAGACTCCCTCGACAGCTGGTTCTGGCCAGCTCAGTAGATTTTTTTGTTTTTTTTTAAAGCAAAGGATGGATTCTTTCCTAAATGTACACAATATAACCGGTACTAAAATTTAATGGTAAAGTTGATCCTAAGCATTTTTTCCATAAAGATTAAAAAGGTCCCTCACCTTCAGCCACTACACAAAACTGAAGACTCAAGATTGGGGTAGTGTTATAGTGGTGTGTGAATACTCTTGCCTGTGTCCTGTACTAAAAAAAAAAAATTTATTTTTATATATATATATATATATATATATATATATATATATATATATATATATATATATATATATATATATATATATATATATATATATATATACACACATACACACACATATATATATATATACACATACACATACATATACATACGATGAAAGTCGGCTGATTCCTGCCAAACCGACCAGTTTGATTATTTTCATTCCTTGTGCAAGTCCAGGGCACACCCCTAACTGTACAATATGATATTTTCTTCAATCTCCTTACTAAATCAGCACAAACTATTACATCTAAAGTTAATTTAAAGAGCAGGATATAATTTAAAAAAAAAAAGTGCAAACATGATTAACCACTTCAATACAGGGCACCCCCCCCCTCCGACCAATTCTCAGCGCTGTTGCATTTTGAATGACAAATGCGTGGTCATGCAGCACTGTACCCAAACAAAATGGTTACAATTTTATCCCCACAAATAGCTTTCTTTTGGTGGCATTTTATCACCTCTGGGTTTTTTTTTTTTTTTTGGAAGCAAAAAAAAAAAAAAAAAAAAGCTGAAAATTGAGAAGGAAAAAGCAAAACAAAAGGATTAGTGTTTTACAAAACGTAAATAGGTAAGTTTTCTCCTTCAATAATGGGCACTGAAACTGCACAGAGTGCCATCCCTGGTAGGCACCCTGGGGGGGCTGGACTGATAATGAATCAGCGCAGACCCCCATCGGGAGAGCCGCCGATCGGCTCTCTTCTACTCACGTCTGGCAGTGCGAGTGGCTGATAAACAGCTCTCCCTTTTTACACTGATTGGACAAAGCTGATCACGTGGTAAAGAGGTGCGGTGGTAAAGAGGTGCGGTGGTAAAGAGCCCAAGTTGATCGGAGATGGTGTGTCAGACTGACACCACACTTTGCCGTACGCGATAGCAGCTTACCCTGCTGGACGTCATGATGCCCAGTCAGGATAACTGAACCACTTCCCAGCCATCATTCTGCATACAGCGGACGGGAGATGGTTAAGCAGATTTTTTGTGATAGAAGTCCTAACAGTAAAACACAATGTTACAATTTTAATTTTATCAGGTAGACCTTTATTAAATACAGTGCAATATGACTATGTTCACACTCACTTGCAAGGGTGAAACTTCTGAAGCATATACATATTCTTCATCACCAAGTGTAAATGTTAGTGAACAAAAACCAGTAATGATAAATTAAGACTGTACAAGACAGGTAAATGAAGGCCATAAAAATGGACTGAACACATACATCAACTGAGAACTTGTCTATTTAAACTAAATCTAAACGGAGCATAAATTTTACTAAGATATTCAAAGTCCGCTGAAGCCATTGTAAAAGTACAAGTGAAAGTTAAATGACGTTGTCAACTAAAGTTTATAAGTTATTAATACACAAGGGTAGTTTGTATAACAAAAATGAACTTTTCTGTACGAAGCTATGGAAGTTTGAAACTTCTCAGAATCCTTTTTATTGATACACATTTGATCAGATATTAAAACATGAAGGTAAACTGAGTGTCCGCATTTAAAAAAAAAAATTGATTCAATAAATTTCACAACAGAAGCAGCCTAGAATTTACTGCTCCACAATGATTTCTAGGCATCTTCAAAACAAAAAGTAAATGCCGGCACCAAGTGGACCTCAAGCCAAAAGAATGCATTGCATTTTTTTTTCCCAGCATTAAGTTCCCTGGAGCATTAACACAAGTTACACTTGACCTAAGAAGTCTGGCACTGTACGCCACCTCTTGGGTGGCCATCATCATCGTCGTCATCACGATAAGCCTCGCCATTGTAATGTGAACGCCTCTGTTGAGATGGGTCAAAGTCCATGAGTTCAGCTTGCTCCATATCCTCACTCTCTTCAATGGCTTTTCTTGCAGGTAGGAGGCTTTCCAGCATGGGTAGCTTATCTGGTGAAATGAAGCCACTGGATGGAAAATTGACCTAGAAAAGTAAAAGCACAGTATTGTACATCTCACAGGTTTAGAGCCATTAAAAAGGGAACTTTCCATGGGTCTTAAAATAAATATAATCCACAAAAGTTTAGCACAGTCACATCAAATCGCTTATGCACAAGTTTGCTTATGTCTAAATGGGTCTATAATCATCACTCTTCAACATTTATAGGACTTGAGTACCAAAGCGGTCCATCCAGTGCACCCCCCCCATTTTAAAAATATTTGTCAAGTATAGATCTAAGTTTGCTCCAAACATGTTTAAATTGTTCAAATTCAACTTACTACCTACTAAAACTATTTTTGAAAAAAAAAAAAAAAAAAAAAAATAAATTTGAAAATGCTTAATGTTGAAAATAATGTCGCCCACCCCACCCCCAAACCTTATTCACGCTTTTAAACACTTGGTCCTAGTTCACACTGAACATGGCTTTGAAATCGTGCAACTTCATCTGAACTCGTACGATTTCAAAGCTACATTTCAGTCAAGACTTCAGAGGCGACTTGGTGCTGGATCATGCACAGATGTCTATTAAAGTTTCCAAAAGTAGTGCAGGAACTACTTTTAGAAATCGGTGTGGCATTGCACTGATTGGTAATGCGCCTGTTATCAGCAATAGGCTGCGATTTGATCTGTCAAATCGCGCTGATGTGAACGGGGGCTTAAAGTATATATGACCCCTTAACTTGCAAAAAAACCCACCCCGTTTAACCACTTCAATACTGGACACTTACGTCCTTCCTGTCCAGCCCACTTTTTTAAGCTTTCCGCACTGTCACTTTGAATGACAATTACAGTCATAAACACTGAACCCAAATGAAAAGGTTTAGCTTTCATTTGGTGGTAATCCATCATCACTGGGTTTATTTTTTGGAGAATAAAACGAGGAAGGACTGGAAAAAAGAAAAAAAAAGTGTTTTTTTCTTTATGAAGAGATTTGCAAAATGTAGTTAAAATATGTAAACCGATACGTCTTTGAGAAAAATAACCAAAATTACTGTGCATTATTATTTAGTCTGTAAGGAGGGATAGAGAAATGAGATACACATATACGTCCATATTTGGACACAGGCACAAATTTTCATACTTTTGGTTCTGTATTCCACTAGAATAAAATTAAAACAATTTAAAATGAATTTGATGTGCAGACTTTCAGCTTTAATTCAAGGGGAGAATTTTTTGATCCCCTGCAGATTTTGCAAGTTTGCCCACTTGAGAAATGAAGGGTCTATAATTTTTTTTTTTTTATCATAGGTGTATTTTAAATGAGACAGAAGATCAACCAAAAATCCTGAAAAACATAAAAAAAAGGCTATAAAGTTACAGTTCAGTGAGCAAAATAAGTAATTTGATCCCCAAACAAAACAGGATTTCGTACTTGGTGGGAAAAACACTTGTTGGCAAGCACAAAGGAAAAAGACATTTCTTGTAGTTGGTGACCAGGTTTGCACACCCCTCAGGTGGTATTTTGGACCAACTTTCTATATAGATCTTCTCTAAATCCTTAAAAAGTGGATGTAAGCACTTATACCCAGTGAAGTGAACAGCCTCAGATGATACAAATCTCCCAATATAAGTTTTACATGTATATCTGCTGCCTTCAGCTTTATATACTGTTTAGAAAGTGCACATGTTGAGATTTTCTCTTCCTGGTTAGCACTGCAGTAAAGCCTGGGTATACAGCCAAATCAGCTGATTCGAGGAAAGGCACACACCCCCTCTCATAGGTAGACTTCCAGCTCTGTTGAATAGTTCAGGGCTCTGCTAATCTATAGCACCCTCTCCAACACAAAACTCAGACTGCTTTTATCATATGTGACAGAACTTGTCAGGCTGATAACAGAAAAACTGAGCAAGAGACAGCTACAGGACATAGTGCTTTGAAGAAAGATAAAACACTGCAGATATGTGCCCAGCTCAAAATTTAATGAATCCATGTTAAAGGTTTCTTGGCAACTCAAAGTTTCAGCTCCCTCCATAAATATTCTATAGGATTAAGGTCTGGAGATTGACTAGGCCACTTGACCTTAATGTGCCTCTTCTTGAGCCACTTTGGTGCCTTGGCGGTATGTTTTGGGTTATTTTCATGCTGGAAGACCCATTGTCCGTGTTCTGGTTGAGGGAACAAGGTTCTCATCCAAAATTTTACAATCCATTGGCCCCTCAATGCTGCAAAGTCGGCCTGTACCTTTAGCAGAGAACCCATCCCAAAGCATCATGTTTCCACCTCCTTGCTTGACTGTAGGGATGGTGTTCTTAGGGTCATAGCCAGCATTTTTCTTCCTCAAAACATGGCAAGTCCAGTTAATGCCAGAAAGCTTAAATTTGGTCTCATCTGACCACAGCACTTTCTGCGCATGTCCCTTTTTGAGGGGGAAGAAAAATGCTGACTGACCCGAAGAACACCATCCCTACAGTCAAGCACAGAGATGGAAACATTATGCTTTGGGGCGGTTTCTCTGCTAAAAAGGTAGACTTTGCTGCATTGAGGGGGCCAAGTGTTGTAAAATCTTGGATGAGAACCACCTTCCCTCAGCCAGAACACTAAAAGGTAGGTCATGGATGGGTCTTTCAACATGACAGTGGCCTAGCCAGTCTCCAGACCTTAATCTTATAGAAAATGTATGGAGGGAGCTGAAATTGAGTTGCCAAGCGACAGCCAAGGAACCTTAAGGATTTAGAGAAGATTTATAAAGAGCAGAGCAAATCCCCTCCTGAGGAGGTATACAAACCTGGTCACTAACTACAAGAAACATCTTACCTCTGTGCTTGCCAACAAGGGTTGCTCCACCAAGTCATGTTTTGCTTGGGGATCAAATACTTTTACTCACTGAACTGCAACTCAATAATATTTGTATCATGTTTTTCTCCGAATTTTTGGTTGATATTCTGTTTATATCATTAAAAATACACCTATGACAAAATTAGAGACCCCCTCATTTTCTTTGCAAGTGGGCATACAAACAAAATCTGCAGGGGATCAAATACTACATTTCCCCACTGTACAGATACACACAGTGCCTTGAAAAAGTATTCATACCCCCTTGAAATTTTCCACATTTTGTCATGCTACAACCAAAAACAAAATGTATTTTATTGGGATTTTATGTGATAGACCAGGGATCTCCAAACTACGGCCCTCCAGCTGTTCCGGAACTACAAGTCCCATGAGGCTTTGTAAAACTGACATTCACAAGACATGACTAGGCATGATGGTAATTGTAGTTCCTGAACAACTGGAGTGCCATAGTTTGGAGACCCCTGTGATAGACCAACAAAGTGGCACATAATTGTGAAGTGGAAGGAAAATTTTAAAATTTTCTAGAGTGAAATTTTTGCCCATTCTTTGCAAAATAGCTCGAGCTCTGTCAGAGTAGATGGAGAGCATCTGAACAGCAATTTTCAAATTTTGCCAGATTTTCAATAGTCAGACCCTGGTTACCCCTTGGAAGCAAACCATTTAAGTTAAATCAGCGGTCTCAAAACTACAGCCCCCTTTGTTGCCTCTATCCGGCCCTTGGGACAACGTGCCTCCAACTAACCAATGATGCACGATTCCTCCCATAGATGCCAACCATGTGGCACTATTCCTCCTCCTAAAACCTACAATGGGGCACCATTCCCACCTTACAATCAATGATGGGGCAGTGTTTACTACCACTGATGCCAGGACATTTACTACTCACACTGGCCAGTCTGGGCTCCGCAAAGCCTGAAGGACAGTAAACCTGCCCTTTCATTAAAATGTTTGGAGACACCCGATTTAAAAACGGAACATCCTTAATCAACCTACCTGGAATTCAACTATAAGGCGACCCTTTTCGTATGGTCGGCGGAAGAGGGGCATTCCTTCATTTAGCACACATTTAACGTCTCCATGTTTGACTACTTGGCCTGCAAACCAGATACAAAAAATAAATGTTGTAATAATGTAATAAAGTCCATAATACTGTTAATTGTTAGTTTAAACAACCATTACGCTAATGCTCAGGACAAACTTACCAGGATGAGAAGTAATAATAATGGTCCTGTTGTCCAAAGTTACAATGGGTTTCTGAAATCCACACAGAGCCTCTACAAGCTCTATTTCCATGTGCATTAACAGATCTTCTCCTCGTCTACAATATAGAGCAAAATATAAAATGCAATAAACCGGAAAAAAAATAAAATAAATAAAAAAACACTGCACGATTCTGGCCAAAATGAGAATCACAATTTTCTTTTGCTTAGAATAAAGATCACAATTCTTGAGGGGCAACATCTTTCACATTATACAAATAAAAAAAAATTGGGCTAACTTTACCACTTTTCGTTTTTATTTTTTTTTAATTCATTAAAGTATTTTTTGTTTTCCAAAGACTGCTGCGCAAATACAGTGGGACATAAAATATTGCAACAACCGCCATTTTATTCTCTAGGGTCTCTGCTAAAAAAAAAAAAAAAAAAAAAAAGTATATATTATATAGATAAAATATTTGGGGGTTCTAAGTAATTTTCTAGCGGAAAATAATGATTTCAACTAGAAATCAACAAATGTCAGAAAAAGGTTTAGTGTTTAAACTTCATTTACACACAGGAGTATATTCCTTTGAAGTTCCCCCACTGAAGAATGTAGCAATACTTGGCAGACTGCCTTTTTTTCTTCTTTTGACAGCTGTGGCTTCAGAGCAGAGAATTCTCTGCATAGAAAGAATCATAGAAAGAATCAGGAAATATTGGGGGGGGGGGGGGGGGGGGGGGAACGCACACCTCACAAAACTAATTAAATGCTTGTATGATCGCTACAGAGCCGCAAAGAAAATCGTATTTAAACGTTGCATGAATCACAAAAATGCTACAATTCATCCGCAATGACAGAATCAGCTGAACTCACTGGTATACCAGTGAGTTCTGTCAATTCTGGATGCCGAATTTGTTGCATTTTTTGTGATTCACTTTTATAAAAATTGAAATACTACACTATATACACGATAGTTTTGCGGCTCTGTTTGAGGAACCATATACAGCATCCTGCCCAGATGGTCACCTCCTGATGGCGAGTGAAAGCTGCTAGTGATTGCCATAGAAAGCTTGGAGCAACAGTTACAGTCAGTCACTATTAAAGGTGGAAGACACCAAAGTATTAAAAAAGGCACAGATCACAGACTGAAATTTGATTGCTTTACTGGCTTACAGTGCCTTGAAAAAATATTCATTCCCCTTGACAAAATGTGGAAAATATATTACAACCAAAAAAAAATGTATTTTATTGGTCTATCACATAAAATCCCAACACAAAGTTGAACATAATTCCGATGTGGAAGGAAAATAAAATGTGAAAAGTGTGGCTTCCATTTGTATTCAGCGCCCCCCCCCCCCCCCCATTACAGCTGCAAGTCTTTGGGTCTAGACTTTGGGCGATTCGAACACATGAATATGCTTTGATCTAAACCAGGGATCTTCAAACTACGGCTCTCCAGCTATTGGGGAACTACATGTCCCATGAGGCATTGTAAACCTTTGACATTCACAGACATGACTATGAACAATGGGAATTTTAGTTCCTGAACAACTGGAGGGCCATAGTTTGGAGACCCCTGATCTAAACCATTCCATTGTAGCTCTGGCTGTATGTTTAGGGTAGTTGTCTTGCTGGAAGGTGAACCTCTACCAGTCTCAAGTCTTTAGCAGACTCTAAGAGGATTTCTTCTAAGATTGCCCTGTATTTGGCTCCATCCATCTTCCCATCAACTCTGACCAGCTTCCCTGTCCCTGCTTAAGAAAAGCATCCCAACAGGATGCCGCTGCCACCATCATATTTCACAGTGGGGATGGTTGGGGCTTGGCAGAACAGCTGTATTTATAGAGATTAAATTACACACGGGTGGACTCAATTAGGAGACTTCTGAAGGCAATTGGTTCCACTAGATTTCAGTTGGGGGTATCAGGGGGCTGAATACAAATGCACACCACACTTTTCAGATTTGTAAAAATTTTTTTTTCTTCTTTTAAACCATTTATCCTCTTCCTTCCACTTCACAATTAGGTGCCACTTTATGTTGGTCCATCACATAAAATCCCAATAAAATACATTTACGTTTTTGGTTGTAAAATGACAAAATGTGGAAAATGTCAAAGGTGAAAGAATACTTTTTCAAGGCACTTTTTTTTGTGTGTCCACAGAGGATTTATAACAGTTTAAAAGAGGAAGGAAAACCCTGGTGGGTTTTACTTCCCCTTTCCCTGCAAAGGTAAAGCATAATGGGCTACTATGCGTCACTTACCTGACACCAAAGCCCGCGATGTCTGTTGTCTCCACTAGCAGGGAGCGTCCATCTTCGCCCCTCTTCCTTCTGGCGTTGCAAAGTCCGGCGTCATGCGACGTCACTCCAGTGCATGTGCACGGGAGCCGCCAGTCAAGACATGACCCCTAATAGATGTGGCCTATCTAAAGTGCGCAAGGCTCTTTGCACACACTGTGCTGTCACAGTCCTTATATAGACAGAACCGGATATAAGAAATTTTGTCATATATATTTTTCACAGGATGCTGTGCATACAAACACAGTACCCATATACCCATTTTACTTTTATCTGTAATTTTATATTCCTATGAGTTGCACAGACACGACAGCACTTTAAGAGTTTATTTGCACAAGTTATATCAATACCAGGTGTGTATGAGGACTATTTGTATCGGCTCCCTGCACACATTGCACCGTCCCATCCCTTTCATAGGCCGAACGGGATATAGGACTTTTTTCACTCATACACAGTTTACAAATTCAATACAGGATACTGTGCATACAAACACAGTACCCATACACCCTTTATTTTAATTTTACTTTTTCGTAATTTAAACACTGCTACACAATCACATTACACTGGACCAGCGCAGCACTTTCTCTTTATGCGCTGTAGTCAATGGTGCTCGGGTCTTTCGTAAATATCTCCTAAACCGTGGAGGTTTAGGAAATATGTCAAGTACCTACAGGCAAGCCTTAATATAGGCTTACCTGTAGGTAAAAGTGGTTGTATAGGGTGTACAACCACTTTAAGGACTTATTTAATTGATATTTTGTTTGTATATGGTTTGCATGAGGCACTGCACCATTTGTTTTAGGATTTACACTAAGGGTTTGTATATTTACCTTGCTAGCTGCCTGCACCTCCAATTGCTGACTTGCTCTCATATTGACCCTAAATCATGTGCACTTTCCTCCTACCAAATACATGTCCCTTAGATTGGGCAGAATGTGTGGAAATAGGGAATGCAGGGAAGGTTTTGTCGTAGCAGAGGAAAGGATGCTACATACAGGTTACAAGCATTGCCCACTTCCTCCATGCATTTAGTAATCTTGTGTATATAATTAAGCCTGTGACCACTGCCAACATTCTTTTGTAAACTAGGAGGTTTTAAACAGAAGATAAAATACACAAATACAGGCTTATACTTTAGACATTTGTAAAGTAAAAAAAATCTCAGATACAGTTTAACAGTCCTTTACCTTGTAAATATGGCATTATCCTTCTGGTCAAGTACAATAATAATATCTCCTGGCTCCAGACCGGGTTCTTGGTCTCCTTCACCAGCAAATGTGATTTTTTGACCATCCTTCATACCTGCAGTAATAAACAGTACAGGATTTAACTTACAAGATGACACCAGCATAAAAGTTATACCTAACCTAAAAAACTTGTATATATCGTCACAACATAGTACATGTCTGATAATATAGGACTTTCACTCCCGCTAAAATTAAGCCAGCCATAGACAGATTCTTTCCTGCAACCAGAGTTGACAAAGGTATCCCTCCGACGGAGCCATTGTGTTCTCCCGGCAGGGAGCTATAATCGCATGTAGAGGTGCACCGACATTTTGGTACCAAAACTCAGTTTTGGCCAAGTGCATCCTGACGTTTTGGTACCAAGATTTCAGTGCACCTCTACATGCGATTATAACTCCCTGCCAGGAGAACACCTCCACGGGAGGGATATCCCCATCAACACTGACCGATAGGGGAATTCAAGTGGGTTTTGGGGGATATAGAGATAAATTGTATTATAAAAACTTACTTTAACCACTTCAATACTGGGCACTTATACACCTTCCTGCCCAGACCAAACTTCAGCTTTTAGTGCTGTCGCAGTTTGAATGACAATTGCGCAGTCATCCATCACTATACCCAAACTAAATTTCTATCATTTTGTTCCCACAAATAGAGCTTTCTTTTGGTGGTATTTGATCACCTCTGGTTTTTTATTTATTTATTTATTTTTTTTATTTAGCAAAAAAGGGAGGGGGAGAAGCTCCATTTGTGTGAAAAAAAAAAATATATAAAAAAAAGTAATTGGGTCCAGTGCTGCATGACTGCGCAATTCTCAAAGTGCGACATCGCTGAAACTTGGTCTGGGAAGGAAGGGGGTGAAAGTGCCCAGTATTGAAACATTTAAAAGTCACAAATCATCTCCACACCAGACTGGAGAAAAGCCTAAAAAGAATGGAACACTCTTGCCCTCAGGAGGGTAGGGATTACAGAATTGAAATACCTCAAGACTAAAACAAGGCATGTTGGGTGGCCTCATATCTGCACATATTACTACAGCAGGCGCAAGAGTTTAAAACAGTGGTGAGACTTAAGTGGTTAAAACCTGCACATCAGGCAAGGGAAGAAGCTGCAATGGAAGTACATGGCTGGGGGGGGGAGAACAAACAAAAAAAAAAAAACACACACACACACACACACACACACACACACACAGAGATTCACCAGGGCATCCACTACAAATGCCTGAAGATGCCTAGTTTGGGACACAAATTTGTCTACATGGTTGTAGAATCTGGATGCCAAGAGAGCCACATCTGGTGTCTGCCACTGCAGACAGACAATTTCTGCAAAACATATCCAGTTAAAAAGGGCCTGTCTCCTGGATTCATCTGCATTCTGGCTGCAGGGGGCCAGAATGTAAAGTTTGACCCAAGATCAGATCCACTGCTCCCCGAGCAGTGTGACTTGTCCCCATTTGACGGTTGGTGTATGCCACAGACAAGGCATTACATGACTGCATCCTGATGGGGTGACCCCAAAATGTAGACATGACCAGTGTATGAATTGAATGAATAGAATTGCCTAAAGTTCCAGGATGTTAACTGGCACCTTCTGCTTTAACTACCACTTTCCCTAAAATGATAGGTCCCCCAAAAAC
The DNA here is from genome assembly GCA_037952925.1 of Lithobates clamitans. NCBI lineage: Eukaryota > Metazoa > Chordata > Amphibia > Anura > Ranidae > Lithobates > Lithobates clamitans. The sequence goes on along the minus strand of JBBGZY010000503.1, from coordinate 84,431 downwards.
GTCTCCCTGGTTCAACAGGCAAGCATTCCCCGTATCCACCATTTCAGAGCTGTCCTGGCTTTATTAGGGGGTCAGACGTATTGGCTGATCCAGGGCAGATAGCAGCTTTCCCAGCACCTTCATGCAAGGCCAAATCGAGGGACTTTTCAATGACCTCAGGGACACCACCTGGGATCAAAAGGACAGGCACTTTTGCTATGAAAGCAGCACCTTTGTGGTGTCTAGGACTAAGTGCCAAGTACTCCAGATGTTGTGTTCCAATAATGCATAGGGTAATAGCTGAGCAGATCATTTTGGGGGTAAAACACCTTCTGGTGAGCCCAACCTGGCATAATCACTTCTTGCAATGTAGGATGCACTGAAAAAGGATTTAAGATTTTGTCTGTCAGGACTCAAAAAAAAAAAAAAAAAAAAAAAGAAAAAAAAAAAAAAAAAAAAAAAATCAGAAACCTCCGGAGAAGAGGATTCTGGAAGTGGTGGACATTGTGCACCATTGTCCTCTAGAAAGCCCAGGAACACAAAATCCCCTTTTGTGAGGACTCCAGATCCTCAGCAACTTAACATCTAGTTTTTAATTGAATGATCACAAAACAACAATTTAATTCATTTCTAATTTACTGCAGTTGAACTGCAGAGACATGAGGGGCGGTATGAAAAAACACAGCATGTCTGCATTTTTACAAAAAGCACTGCAACCCACCTCAAGGCAGGGTTGTAGTGTAATGTAAATTACCAGAGCTCAAAATGAAGTGGTGTGAACAAGCCTTGAAGCTACCACAAAATTTACATTAGAGGGTTTTAGTGTACAGCATAATTTTCTACAAACAAAGTGTCAGCAGGTTTACTACCGTTTTAAAGTGCAAGTTCACCTTTACCGAAAATCTGTAAGGTGAACACTGGAGACCCTTCCCATCGGCACCTGCTAACCTGGAGTCCGGCGATCTCCTGTTCTGACAGATTGCATAGCCGCTTTACCAGTCTAAAGATTTTAAATTCAAGCGGCACTCTCGCCTGCGGTGACAGGTTCTGATTGGTCAGTGCCACAAACGTGACAGCGTCAAACAATTAGAATGCTCCTATACATACCTCCTGACGTGGTAAGTTTAGAAGATTGAGTCGCTGGGGTTTTCTAAGCCCTGGACCTGTGAAGTGGCGACCCGATGTGACATTGCGGGTGATCGCCGGTCTCTGGGTCAGAGGGACTGGTGGGGATGAGAAGAGGGTCCCGTGCAAGTTCACCTTACAGTTTCTGTAAAGGTGAACTTACCCTTTAAAAAAAGTATTCTTAGGAATAGTTTGTGACCGCAATGTGTCACTGGAAGAAACTAAAATTTACTTTGACAGATAAAAAAAAAAAAAAAAAAAAAAAAAGCAGCAAATAGTACAATCTGCAGATATTCTCAAAAAAGCAGAGTCAAGCATCTGAACTGTTTTTGCAAAGGAAAGTTTGCACAATGGTGCATGGGCACATTGCTAAAATTGTCTGTCTCTTTCTAGCATTAGGCAAAAAAAAAAAAAAAAAAAAAAAAATAGTTCCTATAAAAAGCAGTTACACTTCTGGTAAGTTTGTAGTTTCTGTACGAGTAGTTCTCAAATCCACTAACCTTTGTCAATGTGAACTTCAAGAATCTTTTTCTCTCTGACAATTTTTCGCCCATTGCAACTCTTGCACCGGTCTTTTGGATTAATCCTTTCACCTTGTCCTTGGCACTCTGGGCATACAGACTGGATCTGCTGAACCATTCCAGGTCCTATTTGATGGATCCTGATCTGCATACCACTACCTCTGCAGTTAGGACAGCACTCCACAGCTCCTTTTCTGCCACCACGACCTAAATAAGAGCAAATAAAAAAATAAAATTAAAAAAAAAAACAAAAAACACACCACACAAACAAGATACACACTACAATGACAAGCAGAAAGACCATTTAGGAGGAGAAAAACGAAAAAAATGCTGGAGGATCAACTAGCTGGCTGAAATACACCCATGATTGTGCACAGCATTACATCTGCAATTAACAGAAGCTGACAGCAACAGCCAAAGTGGCTCTTCATTCTTTCAGCGCTTCCCCTACTCTCCACCCCTCCTATGCTTAAATAGCACTGTCTTTTTTGGGGTGTTTATTCACCAAAATGTTTTTTTATTAACATAAAATCTCTAGATCGAGCAGCCATACAACTTTACATTTTTGCTGCCAAACATTTTTCCAGGACTTAGTTGTCCCCTTGCTTTATTCCAGACAAACCTGATACATGCTGGCGATCTAAACATACATTTATGGGGTAAATATTGAATAGAAATTTGACAGTAGAAGTAACTATCACAGTTTCTCTCCATGTTTGAAACAGCTAATATATCGTTTGAAAATGATTCACTTGTAAATCTTAAAGCAGTGACAAGATTATGCCTTTTGAGTACTAATAGTATAAGGTCATATTCATGTAAAAAAAAAAAAAAAAAAAAAAAAAAAAAAAATTCTCATCTGCGATGGCAAGGTTGTTGCATTTTAACCATTTTATACCCACATACCTTCACATTTGTCACATATGGTATTCTTTTGCAGAGCCAATTTTCTTGTTGCCCCATTATATAGATCTTCCAGTGAGACGGATAGCTGGTGGACTACATTTTTACCTGGAAATAAAATAAAACCCCTTCAGTATACAACCCAACAGCAATTAATTAATTATTCATTTGCTACGGTTAAAGTGATTGTAAACCCATAAAAACAAAGAAAAACACAAAAACCCATACACCTGCAAGACAAAGGCATAATGAGCTAGTATGCATCGCATACTAGCCCATTATGAAATACTTACACCTTAGATCAACGTTCTTGCAGCGGTCCCCGTACACCGCTGTGACCGGTGACATGTCTCCCGGAGTTATTTCCAGGTTCGTGGGCTCCGGCGCTGTGACTGGCCGGAGCCATGATTGCGTCACTCCCGTGTGCATGGCGGTGACGTCACTCATGCACGCAGGAGCCGCCGGTCACGGCCCAGGCCCTTTAGAAATGGCACAATCAAGCCATTTCTTCAGTGCGTATGCGCCGATGACAGCGCAAGCGTATAGGGTAAATATCTCCTAAACCGTGCAGGTTTAGGAGATATTTACAATACCTACAGGTAAGCCTTATTATAGGCTTACCTGTAGGTGTAAGTGGTGTAACAGGATTTACAACCACTCTAAAAGTTCATGCACACCAATTACCTCTTCTTTCTCTCTGCATTCTTCCTCCTCCTCCAAAGAACATGTCAAAAATATCCATGGGTGAGCCAAATCCACTTCCTCCCATGCCTCCTTCTTTAATAGCCTGTTCTCCACCTTTATCATACAAGTCCCTTTTCTTCGCATCAGAAAGTACTTCATATGCTTGTGAAATCTGTTTGAACTGTTAAAAAAATAGATTATGTTCATAGTTCGATTACATGTGCCAACATTTCAACTTCTGGTGCAGTCAGCAAACGTAACACTATTCTGTCATATTAGTTTAGCAGCACCAAGGAAGCAAATAAGTACAATATTAGGGTTTGCAAAGGCCAAGTTCACCTTTTGAAAACAAAATGCACATATTTTTACAGGTAAAAAATATGCATTTATTCCTTAGGAACATGCAGAGCATTGCAGGTGCATCACAGGCGCAATGTCAGGCTCCTGCACACACTGCCTAGGGCTCTCTGGCCGTACCTCTAAGTGCAGACAGTTCCTGAACTGTTGGCAGTGTGAACGAATTACAGGCATACTGATCAGTGAGCCCTCATTCAAACTACAAATTCATCTGCTGAGGGGGGCAGACTGGACATGTAATTTTTCATACAGATTCCTGTGCCCCACGTGTTGGGAATAGAACCCCCCCCATCTGCGGTCACAGTGGAAAATTAGGGGTGTGACCTAGTAACATGTTACACCCTAAATACGGCTGCAACTTTAAGAGGGAAAAAAAAAAAAAAAAAAAAACTATCGCAGGCTGAAGACAAAGCATTTCCAAAGTTACTTGTGTTATTTTGAGCCATCAATTAGCAAGAAACTGTCCTGTTTTTCACTGTACCGCTTTAAGAAAAAAAATAAATAGAAAACCACTTATCACATATACTGTGATAGTACTGCATTAGGAAACTGAACAATGCATATATAGAGCAATAGAAAAGCGCTTCTGCTTCACATAAATTTACCTTTTCACCTTCATTGGGGTTTTTATCTGGGTGATACTTGAGCGCAAGTTTTCTGTAGGCTTTTTTCAGTTCATCTGGGGTAGCATTGGGTTTAACGCCCAATACATCATAGTATCCTGTTTCTAACACCATTTTTCAAAGTGCGAAGAAGCAACAGTTTCTTCAATGCAAACCTAAAAAAAATAAATAAAAAAAAAGTAGAAAAATTACAATATCTGACAAACTGCAATAAAGCATTTGTGAAGAAATACATGAATCCACACACAACACCAGAAATTTATTTTTCCATAGAATAAAAAAATAAAAGTAGCTTTACGTTTTTAATGAGCAATCAGACTGCACAGCCTCCCTTCCTCTTCCCCTTTGCATGGACAATATCTCAATTATCAGTGGACAGACAACCAAATCTCAATCTCAGCAATTATGTTTTTAAAGCAAGGTTCAAGCTTGGAGCCCCTATCAAGTAAAGCAGGGCTGGAGGCAGGGTGGCAAATATGCCCTCTATGGTCTGGAGCGATGTCTGATGTCACTTCTGACTCTCTGGCTTAAAAGGGAGAGATGGGGTCTTTTTGACCGTAGATCTCTCATTAAAAAAAAGGACCTGTCGTGCTTATTTCCATTACGAGGGTAGTAATGGGGGTGGGGGGGATGTATGTGATTCAAACCTATATGTGACAAAATGACATGAACTCTAACATAATAGATGTGAATGGATATTAAGCAATGTGCTAATATAGTGACTGCACTACACACAAATTACCAAATTGACGAAATTATGAAATACAGTCCAATTAGGTTTGTGATCCAATACACATATGAGAAGTTCCAGGCATTCCTGGGAACCTTGGAGTGAAAAAAATGGAAGCAAACACCACCACCGTGAAAGAGGGAGGAGGCTTACCAGATAATATTGACTTGGCGGGGCATATACCACCTAAGTCAACAAGGCTTGTTGGGTTCAAACCACCCAATGGGGGACAGCAGATCCTGGAACTCTGTCAGTTGATCAGCCCTAGACGGACATGAGATGTTAGCTGAAGGCTCCAGGAGTCTCGGGGAGCATGAAAACTTATTGTCACAGGAAGGGTATCATGTAATAGAAAAAGGGGGCTGACATGGCGCCATACCTGTCCCCCATTGTGTGGTTTGAACCCAACAAGCCTTGTTGACTTAGGTGGTATATGCCCCTCCAAGTCAATATTATCTGGTAAGCCTCCTCCCTCTCTCACGGTGGTGGTCCCACCACTTGGGAAATTTTATCAAAAGGGTCACGGCACAAGAAAGGTTGAGAACCATTGCTCAAGACCTTCAGAACCCTATTGTTGCAAAAACATACTGATGGCACTGGTTACAGAATTTCAAGGATCCTACCAATGCATTAAAGGGGTTGTAAAGGTATACATTTTTTCACCTTAATGCATTCTATGCATTAAGGTGAAAAAACTTTTGACAATACCGCCGCCCCCAGCCCCCCCGTTTTACTTACCTGACACCTCGAAACTCAGCCGCTCGCTCCCGACCTCCAGTTCGCCGCTCAGCCTGGTCACTGATTGGCTATAGTGGATGGATTGAAAGCAGCGCAGCCATTGGCTCGCGCTGCTGTCAATCACATCCAATGACGCGGCGCGCCGGGGGGCGGGGCCGAGTGATACAGCGAGCGGCTATAGCCGCCGGCTGTATCACGGGAGCGCGCCCGCAATAACTAACCACCATGCGAGGGAGCTCGCATTAAGGTGGTTAGTTCTTGCGGGGAGGAGCTGAAACAGCTGCCGAGGGACCCCAGAAGAGCAGGTTCGGGGCCACTCTGTGCAGAACGAGCTGCACAGTGAAGGTAACATGTTTGTTACTAAAAAAAAAAAAAAAAAAAAAAAAAAAAAAAATTACCTTTACAACCCCTTTAACACCTACATCATCACAGCCCCAGGAAAACAGCAAATAAAGTTTCCCAAAACTTCCCCGGTTTATTTCCTGAGTCTGAGTATGCATGCATAGCCCTCCCAAACTCTCTTGCCACACACAAAAAGTCTATGGCAAGAGGCCTGCTAAACCTCTTAGAAAGCCTTTATCAGCATGAAGGCTATACCTACACTGTCCAAAGTGGGGAGACATTGGTTAATCTTTGCAGAGTGATGGATCCCATGTGGTCAGTGTGCAGAGACGCCACAGGAGCAGCACCCAAAAAATAATGCCTTTCACTATATTTAGCACAGACTAGTGATTTTCAAAAACCTCAGCAGCCCTCCAGATAGATCCAAGCTGGACCAACATAAGCAAAATTCTTGGAGTACTACTTTAACCAGTTCCTGACCAGCCGCTGCAGATAAACTGCAGCAGGTTGGCTCCCCTGGGTGAGCCATCATAGCTGTACATTGGCTCTTTAACCACTTCAGCCCCGCTCACTGTATATATACGTCATTTTTTTGAAGATGGATATCTCGGTAACGGCAGCAGCTGCTGCCACAACCGAGATATCCATCTTTACAGTGAGCGATTCTGTAAACGATAATGGTGGTCTCAGCGGCGGGTTCGCCGCGAGATCACCGTTATCGGCGGCGGGAGAGGTGCCATCCCCCCCTCCCGCCGCTCTCCCGCACCCTCCGCCGCTTACCGGAGCCGTCGGTAACGGCGGAGGCGATCGGGTCCTGTCACTTCCTCGGTATGGAGATGAGTGAGGCCAAGATGGCGCCCACCCGTCTCCATACCATGTGACGGCCGGAGCGGCGTCATTACGATGGCTCCGCCCACTCTCTTAAAGGCACAAATTTTTTAAGTGTCATTTTTTTAAACGACTTTTATTTTTTTTTTTTATTTTTTTTGCATTTTAGTCTAAATATGAGATCTGAGGACTTTTTGACCCCAGATCTCATATTTAAGAGGACCTGTCATGCTTTTTTCTATTACAAGGGATGTTTACATTCCTTGTAATAGGAATAAAAGTGATCCAAATTTTTTTTTTTTTAAAAACAGTGAAAAAATAAATAAAATAAATAATAATAAAAAAAAAAAATTTTTTAAAGCGCCCTGTCCCGACGAGCCCGCGCGCAGAAGCGAACGCATACGTGAGTAGCGCCCGCATATGAAAACGGTGGTCAAACCACACATGTGAGGTATCGCCGCGACCGGTAGAGTGAGAGCAATAATTCTAGCCCTAGACCTCCTCTGTAACGAAAAACAGGCAATCTGTAGAATTTTTTAAACGTCGCCTATGGAGATTTTTAAGGGTAAAAGTTTGACGCTATTCCACGAGCGGGCGCAATTTTGAAGCGTGACATGTTGGGTATCATTTTACTTGGCGTAACATTATATTTCACAATATAAAAAAAAATTGGGCTAACTTTACTGTTGTCTTATTTTTTTTTTCAAAAAAGTGAATTTTTTCCAAAAAAAGTGCGCTTAGAAGACCGCTGCGCAAATACGGTGCAGAAAAAAGTATTGCAATGACCGGTATTGTATTCTCTAGGATGTTAGAAAAAAAACAATATATAATGTTTGGGGGTTCTAAGTAATTTTCTAGCAAAAAAACCTGTTTTAAACTTGTAAACACCTAAAATCCAAAACGAGGCTGGTCTTTAAGTGGTTAAGACGCTGTAGGAGGCACACCAGTGTGTCCCCAAAGCGAGTGCCTGACAGGAGCGATGACCGCCAGACACCCGAAAACTGGGATCTGTGTGTGTAAACACACAAATCCTGGTTCTGTCAGGGGAGAGGAGACAGATCGTGTGTTCATACCAAGTATGAACACCGATCGGTCTTCTCCCCTAGTCAATCCCATCACCCCCGCGGTTAGAACACACCTAGGGAACACAGTTAACCCCTTGATTGCCCCCTAGTGTTAACCCCCTTCCCTGCCAGTGACATTTATACAGTGAATCAGTGAATTTTTATAGCACCGATCGCTGTATAAATCTCACCGGTCCCAAAAATGTGTCAAAAGTGTCCGATTTGTCTGTCGCAATATCACAGATCGCAGCCATTACTAGTTAAAAAAAAAAAAAAAAAAAAAAGTCATAAATCCCCTATTTTGTAGACTCTAGCTTTTGCGCAAACCAATCAATGTACGCTTATTTCAATTTTTTTTACCAAAAATATGTAGAAAAAAAAAAAAAAATTAAATTTGGGATATTTATTATAGCAAAAAGCAAAAGATAGAGTTTTTCAAAATCATTGCTCTTGTTTATAGCGCAAAAAATAACCCAGAGGTGATCGTACACCACCAAAAGAAAGCTCTATTTGTGGGGGGGGGGGGGGGATTTTGTTTGGGTACAGCGTCACACAATTATCAGTTAAAGTGACGCAGCGCGGTATCGCAAAAAATGGCCTGGTCAGGAGGGGGGTAAATTCTTCTGGGGCTGAAGTGGTTAAGTAGCTCATCCATGGCCCCCACTGACGAATCCCCACTAGAGGACATAAGAGCTCGGTCCACCTAATTGCTTGCTGCACAGAGGCCACATATATATGGCCTTGGAAACAAGCCGTTATATTAGTATAATTGCTGCATTGTATTTTTTACAGCTAGTGATCAGCTTTCCAGTAAAAGTTATCCAAACAGCTTTACAGCCACCTGATGACTTGGATAGCACTCAGAGGGTGCCCTATGCGAGGGCATCTCCTGAGCACAGCCCTCTTCAGATCACCCCACAGATTTTCAATCAGATTCAGGTCTGGGCTCTGGCTGGGTCATTCCAAAACTTTAATCCTCTGGTGAAGCCATTCCTTTGTTGATTTGGATGTATGCTTTGGGTCATTGTCATGGTAAAAGATTAATGCTGGCCATACACTACACGAAAAATCAGCCGAAATTCGGTCATTTAGACCGTTCATTTTTCAGCCAGTTAATGGGCACAAAGGAACAAAAAAAAAAAAAATGTATTTATGTCCACTGAACGATTTATCAGTCATTACACGATGGCATCATTTGCGCTCATGGCCGAAAGTTCGTTTTTCGAAAATAGGTTCGGCCGATTTTTTGTATAGTGTATGGCCAACATTAGTTGTTCTTCATGTGCAGTCCACACATGCAAACTATTTTGAAAATGTTTAGGCGTTTAAAATAGCCTTGCAGGAGGTGGTAAATGTCTTTTTTTGCATGTGTGCGTTGTAATATTTTGTTCTGTTCTATGGTCTTATGGCTGCACCATCTTAAATGTATCTTTTAGGGTGTGCCCCCCAAATATCTTGTTTTTTTAGGGAATTTAATAAGACACGCGGCCATTCACTAAAATTAGAAAAGCGGTTTAACCTTAAATGATGTAGAAGGTTCCGTACTGTAAGAGCAGCAAGGATGTGGAATTCCCTTCCATAGTTTCAAAAAACTATTAGATAAGTACCTGAACAACCGCAACATACAGGGATATACAATGTAATACTGATATACAATCACACACATAGGTGGACTTGACGGTCTTTTTTCAACTTTGCCTACTATGTAACAGGGCACAGAGGACCAAGGTTTTCTTTGAGCCCCTGCAAAATGTATGAAAAGAAAAGAAAAAAAACAAAAAAAAAACCCCCACACATCTCTGCACCATGGTGTGAATGAGGCCTAAAGGTGAAGGCAAATCTAACCCCTCCTATCTTTTTCAGCCATGGAAACTGCCATCTTGGCTTCTGTTTGATTTGCAGTTGCCATGGTACCACATGTGATCAGTTATGACATCAGCCATTTGATTGACACCATGTGACATTTACATTCCTATCACTTTTTTTTTTTAAACCATTAAATCGATGGCTTTTGTTCTGCTTGAACTACACCTTTAAAAACAATTAGCAAAATCCCACAAGACAGTATTGTAATTTTGGTGTGTGCAACTCTAAGACCCCTTTCACACCGAGCCTCCTAGGGCGTCAGCGGTAAAGCAGCTTTATTAAGCGGTTTTAACCCCCTGCTGGCGGTCAAAAAGGGGTTAAATCCGCCCGCAAAACGCTGCTCCGGCGGTATCGCAGCCCCATTGATTTCAACGGGGCGCAGTGGTGAGTTCACCGCTCCAAAGAAGCTGCTGGCAGGACTTTTTGTGACGCCCTGCCAGCGCAGCGCCCCAGTGTGAAAGTCCTCGGGCTTTCACATTGGAGACGCTTTTTTCAGGCGCTATTTTTAGCGCTGTAGCGCCTGAAAAACGCCTGCAATATGAAAGGGGTCTTAGGACTGGATGACTCCACAAAAAGCCATGTGTGCTAGAGATCAGCCACTACTGTCATGTACATTACACAGCATAGACGGCCAGACGATGAATTCCGGCCTATAACGCTCTCTACTAGTGATCAGGGGTCTCTAGGTTGTCAGCAGTCCTCCGCCGCTGAGGATTGTGGGTGAGGAGCGAGCGGTCTATGGGTGAGGAGCGGCCCTATGAGCACACGCCGACCCTCTTCTATGGCAGCTCGCTATTCCCTCACTATAACAAAGGTGACCCGCCTCCAATAGGCCGCTATCCCCCCCCATTCACACACGGTATACTTCTTCTCACACACATGACAGCTTACCTTTGGTTCAACATTCCACATATAAATAGGAATCAGTGGAAGAGCGATATTGTGGAAACGTAGCAAAGGTCACACACCGAGACCGTTAGACACAGACAACCGCTTATAATAAATAACCTCCGTCCCTCCAATATTATTTAACGAGCGCCCTCTCGGACTACAATACTCACCGAGCGAGACTGCCGTCCCCGTGCCTTTCCTCTCACTAGCAGCTTCTGGAAAGATCGAACGCAAAAGCCGCATCCGGGAGCTTATGCAAAAGAGAAGGCGGGGCCGCCCAGGGCTGACGTTTTTATTCACCGGAACAGGTGTGCTTCTTACTTCGCGTGGAACGCAGCGTTGTGCGTGCCTGGCAGCGGCGTGACGTCGCTGTGAATTGTACGCTTTCACGTGGCTTGCAGCTTGGCTAATGCGGTAGCGGGTTGAGTAAAGCCCACGTCTTTATGTTATCAGCTGGGGCGCTACACATTGGGTAAGAGGCTACACGATATGGAATACAGGCACAAAGATATATATATATTATTCCCATGGTGCTGCGTGTTGTATGGAAGCGTTCTGTAGCTCCTGTACAATCATTCAGCAAGGTCTATTGCCACCTTTATTGCATACCTCCCAACTTATTGGGATGGCAATGAGGGACGCCTATTAGCAAAATTACATAGGCAAAGGACACACCTCCAGCCACGCCCCCTTACAGAAGAATTATACCAAAAAAACGATTAGTTAAAGTCGCAAGTGTTTTTATTTACCACCACTATTCCTTTATATGGCTCTTAAAATTTACAAATGCAGCAATTTAGAATTTGGATGAAAGGTTTAGCACTGGGAAACACTTTTTGAAAAATAAAAAGTGCATTTTATATATAACTGTATAGATCAGACCCAAATAAGGAGGAAAGAGGGACTTTGCTCAAAATCAGGGACAGTTGGGAGTTATGCTTCTTGGAAACTGTATTGGAAAATAACGTTTTAAACTTTTTTTTGTTTTGGATACACTGGGGAAGGAAGGATTAGAACACCTGTTGGGTTTTACTGCTATCCAGGGCTCCATTAGGGACATTTCCCCTCACTTCCTGTTCTGAGGGCAATGTTTTACTAGACAGGAAGTGAGGAAAAATCTGCAACAGTTAAAAAAAAAAAAAAAAAAGAACAGAGGTTTTAAGATTCTTCTGGCAGTGAGGTTTTTTTTTTTTTAGCTTACAGAAGTAGTAAAGTCCACTTTCTTGCCTACAGGTAATGATATAATAAATTCAGGGGTGCGCTGGGTTCAGGGATGCGTTGCGTGCAGTGTTCAGGAGTGTGTTATGCACAGAGTGCAGGGTTCAGCTTCCTCACTTCTCACCTACCCGGCCTGGCCCTAGGAGCTCCTGGCAGCAGTGCCGGGACAAGGCCATCCAGTGCCCAGGGCAAAAATACCAAACTTCACCCCCCCTTCCCTTAGGGTTAGGGTCAGGGCACCCAAAAAAATCTCTGCCATAAACCATTGCGCCCAGGGCAACCGTCCCTCCTGCCCTCTACCTGTCCCGGCCCTGCCTGGCAGTATAGGTGGCTCTGCATCTCTCTCTCATTTGCAGAGAGATCTTTGGTCAGCATCTGTCCATGGATTGGTTTTTAGAGGAGAAGTCCTTGACGCTAGTGTAAAAGAGACTTTAGAAATTTCTGCTCACTTCCTGTTCTAGGGATAACCTTTTAACCAGACAGCAAGTAGAGGAAAGCCAGATGTTCTAAACGTTCCCACTGTATCCAAAACTTAAAAAGGTTTGGGTATAGATACAAATTGGGGATCATGCACACAGGCGTACTATGCGCCACATTCAGATCTGTAACTGATATGAATCTGACTGCAGTTGTATTTCCTGCTGTGGGCCCATTCACACTGCTTTGTTTGGTAGCATTTAGCTGCATAAACTAGAATAATTCGAGTTCACATTCCGATTTTGACTGTATTTTATGCTGCACGCATGTAAACATTTGTGCTACTATTCACAAGTGTACAGCAGAAAGCCTTGTACATGCAGGGCGTACATTATCGCATGGCCATGAAGGGCCATGTTTACCTGCACAGGCTATGCAGCTCTATTGCTGTCAGTTGGGGTGCAGCAGCTGCACAGACACAGATGCTGCCCCCATTCTGACAGTCACGCGGATGCACATCCCTGATGCGTTCAGGGCCTAAATGGGACCCCATGTTCCACTGCTGCCTAGTAAATTCAGGGCCAACACCAATAACCTTGGCCTTTAGTCACGCTATATCATCACTGCAGATTACATGTTATTGATGTTCACATCTCCCCCCAAATGTGTCATCCACGTAGCTCAAGTGAAGAATGACTTCTGCCTTCAGTCATTTTGCTCTTGCATTATATTAGAAAAATAGACTTATGCTCTACTCAGTGTGTAGATTGCAAAATAAATAAAAAATGCAGCAAAGGTGAATATAAGTGCGGTGCAATTTTAAATGATGTAGTAAAGCTGCTAAGCTCCTGTAGTGTCACTAACACCAACAATACTAAATGTACATATTAATGGAGCAGCGCAAAATCACAAATAACACCAATAATCATACAGTCATAATGAAGGAATATATACAAAACATGGGAAAAAAATAATTTTCGTCTTTCAGGACAGCCTCCTTTGAGAGACCTCGGCTTCTCCCTTCTCAGGAAACACCGCCTCCACAAGAGCTTTAAGCCACTCATCCCCTCCAGCCCATCGGTTTCGGTGTTTCCTCCGGCGGGGAGACACCACTAGGAACCAGGGCCATTTCAGTTGGGGAGGCTGAGGCTGGTGTTGTCCTGGAAGGGAGAGACAGAGCTCTCTCACGCACGGCAGCTGGGCTGGGGAGGCAGTTACCCGAGTAGCGCTGTATCGCACCCTGACCTCTCTTGGGGGAAGGTGGGGGCAAGGGTGCTTGCTTTCGGCTGACTGGGGAAGGTGATGGTGAAAGTATCAGAGTCCCCCGCGCTCTGTGGCGGCCAGCGTGGAGCTCAAGGCTGGGCCGGATGGTGGGTGAGGTCAGTTCCAGTGAGGGCAGGCACTTCCGTTTGACCCGCGGCTTCTGGCTGTGGCGGGATGTAAAGCAAGCAGTGTGACGGCTGGTGTGGGCTCCATAGCAGCTGTAGTGACAGCAAGAGGAGCAGCTTGAGGCGGACCACGTTCCTATCTGGCCTGGAGGGATGTCGGAGACTGATGTTTCCCGATCTGCGCTGGGTGACGCCAACACCAGCCACTCTGGGGTAAGGAACCCTGGGGTGGTGTTCCCTTACCATTTTCATTTTCCCGTTAAGCTCCACAGGTGCACCCCCCTCTTTGGTGGTCAGAGGGCAGGAGATGTACTTCTGAGACCCTGGTGGTGGTCGGTCCTGGGGGGGGGGTACACTCCTGGTGGCGGTTTCTTTTTTTTTTTTTTCAAAATTATTTATTTATAGTAGAAAACCGGTTCACCGGGACATACAGCAATAGTGTGACTGTAATCAACAAAAACACATACATAGGCCTAGAAGCAGTGTATATCATATACAGATATTGATGAGAATTATAACATCTCTATTCTTTGTTTGGAGGGTTTGGCAGCATATTTCAGTGGTGATAGTGTATAGGTATTGCTACCATTTTCTCCCTGAACAAATTCCTAATGAATGGTATTAAGTGGTGGAACCTTCCATCTCATGTTTTCTATTAGTTCTATGTCTTTTAGTGTATTCTGCATGTGTCTTCAGAGCCACAATGTAATTTAATCCCGGCTCAAGCGGTCTCCCATTTATTTTAGGTTTATAAGAGAGAAAGCAGTATAGAAAAGGGGAGAAGAAGAGAAAGGGGAGAGGGAGTCTAGTTAGATGTAGAGTAGATTAATAGAGTGGAGAGAAGACAGACAAAGTGAGAGAGGGAGGGGGTGAAGGGGGAATGGGGGGGGGGGGGTATTATGCTTAGGGGGGGGAAAAAAGGGGGGGGGAGGGGGAATCGGATGGTGGTTCACCAATCTTTGTTTGTGACTGCGGTTATATATGAAAACAGAGTGTATTATATCCTCAGCTATCTAGAAGTGCCTGACCTTCGTCTGAGTACTTGAACATATTCCATAGTTGCCAGGTTTTGGTGTATCTTTCTTGTCTGTTTTGGCTGGTGAGGATTAGGTCCTCAAATTGATTAATTTCCTCCACCTTTTGTATCCAGAGTGCTATGGTTGGTGATTGGGTGGATTTCCATAGGATTGGTATGCAGGATTTCGCTGCATCTAGCAGGTGTCGTACCACTGATTTTTTGTAAACCTTTGCAGGGGTGTCATTGGCATGCAAGAGGAAGTATGCCGGGTCCTCTGGTACAACCCGGTCTGTGAATTTCTGTGTTATCTGGCGGACTTCTCTCCAGAAGCTCTGGATCCTGGGATAGGACCAGAAGATATGGAGGAGTGTGCCCTTTTCCTCTTGGCATCTCCAACAGACATCCGATGACGAGGGGTAGATTGCGTGAAGCAGTGCTGGGGTTCTATACCAATGAGTAAGGATTTTATAATTCGTTTCTTGAATTTTGGTGCATATGGAGGATTTGTGGGTGAATTGCAGGATGTGTTGTGTTTTGTTGGAGGAAAAGTGACATTTCAAATCTTTTTCCCATTTGGAGAGACCCTGTAATTTATAATCTCCTGTTGGAGTGATAAGCATGCTATATGTTATAGAGAGAGAGTGTAGTAAGGGGTCTATACCGGAGCATAACTCCTCCATGGGTGGGAGGGTTTGGTCAGTGACTGTGGGTGGTGGCATACTACCTAGATAGTGATGGAGCTGAAGCGAGCGCAAGAAGTCTAGGCGAAACTGTCCTTCAGGATCAGACAGCTCTGTGATATTCTTCCATCTACCTCCGCTGCTGAAGTGTGAAGCTTGGTATATTCCCGCTTCCCTTAGTTCTCGAAATCTCCCATCCTCCATCCCTGGTTTAAATGAAGGGTTCCCCAAAATGGGCTTGAGTGGTGAGTTACGGGCAAAGAGGGGGGACGTATCAATCAGTCGCGCACATATGCGTGCCGTGTTGCCTATTAATGGGTGGCGTTTGAGGTCTGTCGGGAGAGCATTATAACACCATGGGATCCTGTGTATAGGAGGTGCGCATTGTGCTTGTTCGAGTTGCGTCCATAGCTTTGTGGTGGTGTGTCGGCACCAGTCAATGAGCCTACACAGATGCGTAGCTCTATAATAGGACTGGAGTTCGGGCATTGCCAATCCTCCATATCGTTTAGGTAACGAGAGAGTCTTCCTGTTTAGACGTGGTCTTTTCCCGGCCCAAAGGAATTTGATAAATATTGATCGTGCCTGATTGAAGTAGTCTGCTGGTATGTGTATTGGGATGGTCTGTAGGAGGTAGAGGAATTTGGGTAGGATTGTCATTTTAAGGATGTTGCAACGTCCGAACCAGGAATGGAGCCCCCCTGTGTATTTATCTAGTATTTGTTTTACTTTTTTTAACAGAGGTGGGAAATTCAGTTTGAACAATTGGGAAAAGTTCGGGGGTATGTGTGTACCTAAATATTTTAGGGCTATAGTGGTCCACTTCAAGTGGAAGCTGTTTTGAAGCTGTGTGAGATGTGGTTGTGGAATTCCCAGTCCCATCGCTTCGGACTTACTGAAGTTAATTTTTAGATTAGCTAGTTGGCCATAGATGTGAAATTCTTTCATCAGGTTGGGGAGGGAGATGGTTGGGTTTGTGAGGGAGAACATCAAGTCGTCAGCGTATGCAGAGACTTTAAATTGTTTCTTATTTACTTCAACTCCTGTGATGTCTGGGTTTAGTCTAATGTGGCATAGGAAAGGTTCTAAGGATAGCGCGAAAAGTAATGGTGATAGGGGGCAACCTTGACGGGTTCCATTAGTAATTGGGAAAACTTCCGAGAGTACGCCATTCGCTCTCACTCTGGCCGAGGGATCTGAATAACTAGCAGAGATCCATTGCATCATTTTGTCTCCTAGTCCTATGTGTTTCAGCGTTGCAAACATAAACCTCCAACTGACCCGATCGAAAGCTTTTTCAGCGTCCGTACCTAGTAGAATGCATGGGGATTTGGTACTGTTAGCTAAATGGAGTAGGTTAAGGACCTTAATCGTGTTGTCCCTAGCTTCCCTGGTTGGGACAAAGCCCACTTGGTCTAGGTGGATCAGTGAGGGAAGGTGTTGTTGTAGCCTGTTGGAGATGATTTTTGTGAAGAGTTTTAAGTCCGTATTCAACAATGAGATCGGACGGTAGGAGCCGCATTGGCCCGGGTCTTTGCCCTCTTTGGGTATGACAGAAATCTGTGCCTGTAGTGTTGATCTATGAAATTTTCCCCCAGAGCCTAAATTGTTGTAGAGTCTAACCAGATGTTGGCCAAGGGAGGGGAGGAGGGTTTTGTAATAAGGAATTGTGAGTCCATCCGGGCCCGGAGCTTTACCCGATTTAGAATTTTTTAGAGCGGTCTGTAGTTCGCTCAGCGTGATGGGGTCCTCTAGTAAGGTTTTAACGTCGTCTGGGAGGGTGGGCATTAAGGAGGATGATATGTATTCTGTTGTTTTTTCAGGGGGGGTTTGTGTCTCTTTTAAATTGTATAAAGAAGAATAGAAGGAGCTAAACTCTTGTACAATATGTTGCGGTAGCGAGGCCTTACGGCCCGTCGGGGACAAAATGTGGGGTATATATGAAGCTATTTTCTGTTCTCGGAGTGATTGGGCTAACAGTCTCCCGCATTTGTTGCCAGATTCGTAATGTTTTCTTTTGCTGATTTGTATCGCCGCTTTCGCTTTAAAGCGTAGAAGGTCAGTGATCTGTGTACGGGTCGTGTCTATCTCTATTTCCAGTTGTTTGGTGGGCGTCTGTTTGTGACGTGCTTCTAGTGATTCTAATTTTCCAAGTAACGTGTTTAATTGAGCAGTTCTTAGTCGTTTGAGTCGTGCTCCATGTTTAATGAGTATCCCCCTGATAACGCTTTTATGTGCCTCCCACACTAATCCTGTGTCACAGTCAGGTGTGGAATTAGTGGTGAAATAGTGTCCTATTTCTCTGATTACGTCCGCTAGGACTTCTGGATCTTTCAGTAGCCCTTCGTTTAGTCTCCACGGTGGTTTTTGTGTCGACCTTACGTCTGGGAGAATGTAACGCAATGTGATCGGGGCATGGTCCGACCACGTGATTGGTCCTATAGTAGTCTCTTTAATCGCTTGTAAGTCTCTGTGGGGAATCAGGAAATAGTCGATTCTAGAGTATGTCTGGTGCGGTTTGGAAAAGAAAGTGTAATCTCTTTCCCCTGGGTGGAAAAGACGCCAAGCGTCGATCAGCTGTGAGTTATGTAACGTCGTTCCGATACGTTTACGTAAGTCTCGCGATGTCGAGGAAGTTCCAGTGGAAGTATCCTCTGTAGGGGTGAGGGGAACATTAAGGTCTCCTCCCAAAATCAAATGTCCGTCTGAGAATTGTGATAGTAGGTCCAGGTGTCGTTTTAGGAATCTGTCTTGTTGTGTATTGGGAGCGTATAGGTTAGCCAGGGTCACCTTTGTGTCTCCTATCTTCCCCTTTACGAAGAGGAATCTACCTTCCCCGTCGTTCTTTACTTCTGTAAGTGACCATGGTAATGTAGATGAGATTAGGATGGAGACTCCTCTGGATTTAGTCTCGGTGTATCTCGAATGGTATGTGACTGGGAAAAATTTGCTCTGTAATGTCGGTAAGGAGCCCTCCCTAAAGTGGGTCTCCTGTAAGAAAACTATTTCTGCTTTCATACGTCTCATGTCATTGGTTAGCATTCGTCTTTTTTCAGGTGTGTTTAGGCCCTTTACATTAAAGGAGATTACGTTTATGGAGGTCATGGTCGCGTGTGGTGGGTTTGTAGAAGGTTACAAACTGAATCCCAGAGGGGGGGGGGTAGGGGGGTTGAGGGGGGGGGGGGGAGTGGAGGGGGGGGGGTATTAGTCGTGGGTGGGTAGATAAGGTGAAAAGCAGGTCAGATAGGAGAAGGAAAATGAACGAACTCAAGAGAGAGTAGAGAGGAGAATAAAAAGGCTGTCACTAGATAGTGCAGCTTAGTGCGAGTACTAAATTAGCCAATCAGGCTATTACGCTCCCCAGAGAATATACTGGAATTGGAGCGTTGTCCTAAGTGGGACAGTGGATGGACAGGGCCGGGTAGAGAGCTCCCGTACCCTCCCCTCCACCCCCGGCTATCTGTAGTTTAAATGTGTAAACGTTCAGTGCCATTAGCAGTCACCTAATAAGCTATTAAGATGCAGTATTCAAGACACAATAATATTCTGAACAAAACCATCAGAAAGGCATGCTATAAACATAATAAAGCTAATTAAAAGAAAAATGTAATGAGGTAAAGAGGAGCTCTCATATCTGGAGCCCAACGAGTGCAAGTGCTTGAACATATTAACTTTAACAAGTGCAGTAACATATTGTCATGTTCCCCTCCCCGTCCAGCAGCCTGCAAGGATGTGTGAGCCATGTGGAATGCACTCAACATAAACTATCAAGTAACTGGTGCATCTATTCTGAAATTGGAACATTTATATATTGATCAAGACCTCCGGGTCATGAGTGATCAGTTCCTTATGGGGCAATGGTAAAGTGGTCGGATCCGTTCGTGACCAGAGAACTCATAACCGGCAGTCCTGTGGGGGATTCTCACTTACACTTCCAGTTCAGGCAGCAGGTCTAAAATGTCAGTTTGCTCCCTAGCGGTATGGCTAGTAGCAGGGTCTGATGCCTATAGTCGGAGTGTCTCAGTGTGTGAAGTCTCTGTCGCGGTATGAAATCCTTGGTGTTCCTATCCCCAATAATGAGGCGAGCAGTGGTAAGTGTCGGTGGGGATGTCTCCTCTTGCCGTCTCCTTGTCACTTAGCCTCCTATGGATTCACATTCTGCATGTGTCTGCTCAGTTAAACTAGAGGTGTTTCTGCGCGTTTTACAAACTTCCCTCTGCAAGTAGATGGGGGGGGGGGAGACCTGTGTCGGCGGACCATAGCAGACAGCTGCCTTGCCCCAATTCAAACAAATATTGGCGCGGCCAAGTTCCAGGGGTGGGGTGGGTATCGTTCAATATCATGTTAGTTGACTCCTCTTAGCCCTTCTGGGGATCCCCCAAGTCTCAGTTCCGTCCCCCAACGGGTCTAGCATGTTCCCGGAGACCAGAGAGGGGGGAGTGGGGGTAGGTTGGGCAATGGGGAGCAGTTACAGGGTTTAGGTACCTCTCCCACCCACCAAGTGACAGAGGTGACCACTTCAAAGTCTCCCATGTGTGAAGGCTCAGTTCCGTGCGGTCTGTTTGGGAAACGTAATGCTGGACAAGGAAGGGGTGGCCATCGGCCTACTCACGCGGTTCTCCCTCTGATGCCGTCCTGCGTCTCCTTCTATTCCTCTGGTGACGAGGGGGGAGGGGGCCATGCAGTCTCAGGGAGCCCGATCGGCCTTGTAAGCGCGGAAGGAACTGAAGCCAATCGGGTACCTGTATTGGTTCTGCCTCCATGAATCTGAACAGCGCTGGTAGGTCTGCGGTTGTGTGGAGGGAGAAAGACCCGGTGTCGCCTCGGAACGTAACCGACAGCGGGTAACCCCATCTGTAGGTCAGGCCTTTCTGCTTGGCCAGCTCCAGGAGTGGGCGGAGAAGTGCTCTACGTCTTAGCGTGGCCCTCGATAGGTCTGGCAGTATTCTGGCCTGTCTGCCTCTCACCTCCACATCTCCATGTTCCCAGGCACATCTGAGGATAGACTCCTTTTGAGTGTAGCGATGTAGTCTACAGATGACGTCACGCGGCCTACTCGGGTCTTCAGATCTGGGGCCTAGGGCTCTATGCACTCTATCTAGTTCGATGTTGATCTCAGGGGCCCCCAGCACGGTGCGGAATATCTCTGTAACAGTGTCCCCCAGGTTCTCCGTAGTCGTGTCTTCTGGGATCCCCCGGAGTCGCAGGTTGTTCCTGCGACTCCGGTCCTTGATGTCTTCCAAATGTAGCTGCAGGGCGATGGCAGATTCTCGGTGTAAGTCTCTCTCTCTTTCGAGCGCTGAGACTCTCCCCTCCAAAGAGGATACTGAAGCCTCACCTGTGGTCATGCGATCCGCCAGCGTAGCCACCTCTCCCCGCACCTCCTGCATATCCCTCCTGTGGGTCTCTTCCAACTTGAGGATAAGCGCCTCAATGTCGGTGCGTGTGGGGAGGGCCTGTAGTAGGGCTCGAATGTCCTGATCGAGCACGACGGGTTCAGGGGATCGGGGGGATGCCATTGCGCCTCTCGTAGGGTCTCCGGTAGTATCCAGGGAGCTGCTACTGGTGTCTAGCAGGCAGGATGCAGTTGGATGTCTGTTCTGTCTGGGGGCCTTCTGTTTCTCCCCGCGTGGCAGGCCTCGCGGCGTAGTTGCGGTGGCTCCCGGGGAAGTGCACTGTAGCCGCTGAAAATAGTGGCGGATCTCTCCTGGGCTCTTTCCGACGGGTGTACCCCGTGTAGATGCTCTTGTCCTGTGCCGTTTAGTCGGTAGCATGCCTCTGGCAAGATGTATTTAGCCGGGGTTTTCGGGACAGGCCGGGAGCTCCGAGAAAAAGCAGCTTCACACAGCCATGTCCAGGCCACGCCCTGGTGGCGGTTTCTACGTTGCGTTGGCAGATTCTGATGGCTGTGTCTGGGGGATCTTTTTTTGTTGTTAAAGAGCAAGTCCACAGAAAAGTCTAGGTCCCCACACAGCTCCAAGAGGAAGTGCCCATCATGTAGGACTACTATGGGGGATTCCTAGCCCAAGGTTCTGTGTAGGGAATGCATAGAAGGTTTAGTAAAGGAACATTCTGCAGAGAGAAGGTGGATCGTGAATCTACCAGAACCTCCCGATATAAGCTCTCCCTGGAGGAAGTGGAGGAGCTCTTGGGAGCCATCCTCACCACTCTGGAGATCCAGGAAGAGAAGAAGTCGCTGTTGCTCCATTACCAAATGTATAAAGGTCTTGGAGAAAAGAAGAGGAGGGTCTTTCCAGTCCATGAAGTCCTGGTGGAACCATCAAAAAAGAATGGCGAGACCCAGAGCGGAAGCCTTCTTTTCCAGGGCCCTTAAAACGTAGATTCCCCTTTGTGGACGATGAAACGGCAGTCTGGAATAAATCACCTAGGCTGGACACAGCTTTTTCTCAGGTGTCCAGAAAAACGAACCCGGCCTTTGAAGATATGGGGGTGTTAGCAGATCCCATTGACAAAAGAATGGACTCCCTCCTCAAGAAGACGTGGGATTTGTCCCTAGGATATTTTAAGCCTGCCATGGCAGTCACAGTGGTGGCTCGCAACATGGAGCACTGGCTGACGCACATAAAAGCACTTATTGAGGCTGGAACCACAAATGAAATGATTTTCTTCTTTTCCTATGCTTTTAAAGGGGGTAGTGTACATTGCAGATGCCTTTGCAGAGTCGGTTCACATGTCCGCTAGGTCCTCCGCCCTGGCCAATTCGGCCAGAAGAGCTCTCTGGCTAAAAACCTGGAAAGGGGACAATGCGTCCAAAGTAAAGCTTTGCGGAGTCCCCTTCATGGGGAATTTAATGTTTGGTCCAGATTTGGAGGCTGTCCTTGATTGGACAGCCGACAAAGAAAAGGCTTTTCCCCTAAAGAGGAAGTTGGGGGAACAGTCTAAGACGAAACCTCGCCCACAAAAGAAGTTTGGGTTTCCGAGGGCGGAGGCTCAGAAAAAAGGTTGGACCAACAAGGGAAGAGGGCGCGGGGGAGAGATTTTTCCCCAGTTGTCTTCCAGGACAGCCCTTGAGAGTCCCTCCCATCGACCCAGGAAACACATTGCCACAGTTCAAAAAGGCGGTCCCTCAGGTCCCTGGTCAGTCATTTGTGTTTCCTCCGTCGGAGGAACATGTTGCCAGGAACCAGGAGAAGGACTATATCTCTCAGGTGCTGCCTAAAGGGAGCGGAGCCGCACAGGGGGACCAGTCCTATCCAGCGGCCTCCAGGTTAGTCCTTACCTTCTTATTTTTTGGGGCTCGGGTATCGTCCAGCTGACAGGAGCAGACGCGTTGCCCCCCTCTTTCCAGTGCCAAGGTGTGCCCTGGGTGACCCAGGTTCCCCCCAGGAGCGGTGTAGATGGATTTTTCCATCCCAGCTCCTTGCTGTAATGGCGGTGGGGGTCGGAGACGCCGTTTGCGTCATTTCCGGCGCAACCGCGTCATTGATGTGTGCCGAGATTTCCGGTTCCGGGTCTCTAGAGTCACAAGGAGGAGGGGAAAGCCCACGCTGAGCCTACAGAATCCCGACCAGCGTCCAGCTATACCGGACTATCGGCAGGATCCGGAGCTCGAGAGGGTTACCATGGAGGCTAATCCCCAGGACACTCAGGTGGATGCAGGCACCAGCCAAACAAAGGTAGGCTGCTCTGGGCAAGCCCTTACTGTGTTTTTTTTTCTGGGGTTTTGTTGTAAGGCTGGGATTTGTAGTACCCCATGGTGGTGGATACCTCACAGTCCCGGGTATATGCAGAGGTGGTTACGGCACGGGTGTTTTTAATGAGGGTTAAAAGGTTTTCTGATGCTAAGATCTATTGTTTTGATGCTAAGATTTATTGTTTATTTCAGGCTAAGGAGGCCCCAAGGGAAGACAAGTCAGGTCGCAAAAAATGCCCTAATTGTGGAAATAAGTTGTCCTTAGGCTCTAACAAAGCCTTATGCAGATAGTGTATTGCAGGCCTACCTAAAACAGAGGCAGACTCTCCCTTGGCAAAATTCCTTGGCTCCTTTAAAGATGAGATGGAATCAACCTTTAAATCTCTCCGGGAGTTGATCGCAGATGTAAACACGTCTGCTTCCACCAGTAGAACAACTGCGATTCCCTCCTCACCATGCCTTACAACACCCAGCTCTGGGGAGCCCCGTACAGTCAGGGAGCATAGCCCCGCGTTAATTAGCCCTGAATCCTTTGACGTAGACTCAGACCAGGATGAGGATCAGGCTGTAGCTAACAAAGCAGCATAATACAAGCTGTCTCTTGAGGAAGTAGACGAGCTGTTGAGTACTATTTATGATACGCTGGAAATTGATGAGGAAGAAACTTAATTGACCAGACATGTTAAAATGTATGAGGCTCTGGGGAAAAAGAAAGCTAAGGTATTCCCTATACATAAAGTGCTTTCTGACCTTGTCTGCAAAGAAGTGGACCGAATCAGATAAAAAAGTCTTCATTCCTAATTCCCTAAAAGAAGATTCCCCTTTGATGAGAGCCCAGAGGCAGTCTGGAATAAAAATCCTAAACTAGACGCCCCTCTGTCCAAAGTCTCAAAACAGTCTGACCTTGCTTTTGAGGATATGGGGCATTTAAAGGACCCAATGGACAGGAGAACAGACGTAGTCTTAAAGAGGGCCTGGGATGCTTCTATGGCAGTCTTAAAACCAGCTCTAGCCACTTCTCGTGTGGCTAGGAATCTGGAGTTCTGGTTATCTCAACTAGAAGAACACCTAAAAGCAGGCACGCCTAGGGGGAGCGCTTGAAAACCTTCCCTATGCTTTTCAAGGCGACAAGTTTCATCTCTGACGCTTCTACTGATTCCGTAAAATTGACGGCTAAAACTGCGGCGCTTTCTGTCGCAGCCAGGAGGTCAGTATGGATGAAAACTTGGGGGGAGACACGGCATCCAAAACACGCCTGTGCAGTGTCCCTTTTACAGGAGACTTAGTCTTCGGGCCTGAATTAGATACCGTCTTAGAACGGCGGATAAAAAGAAAACCTTTCCCACTAAGAAGAAACATTTTCAGAGGAAATTTTTTCATCCCTCAAAGGAACCCTCCAAGTCAGAGAAGGAGTTCAAACCTAAAAAGCACTGGACAGGACAAAAAGGGAAAGGAAAAGGGGGCATACTTTTTAACCGCCCCAATCAAAACCCTAAACCCCAGTGACATCAGGGTCCCTGTGGGAGGAAGGTTAATTAATTTTCTCCCGCAGTGTGAAAAGATAACCTCAAACGAGTTTGTCTTAAACATTATAAAAAGAGGGTATGCACTGGAATTTCACAGCGATCCACCCTCAAAGTTTCTTGTGACAACTTCCAATACACTCAGAAAAGGCCAAGGCCTTACCTTTGCTAATAGGGGAAATGGTGGATCAAGAGGTATTGACACCAGTCCCTATTCAGAAACAGGGGGACGGTTTTTACTCGCACATCTTTGTGGTGAAAAAGCCATCAGGGAAGTTCAGAGTATGATATCATGAACCTCTGACCCTCTCCATCCGTTGCAAAAAATTTCGGATGGAGTCCATTTATTCAATACGAAATCTCCTCCAAAAAGAGGTGTTTATGGCTACCCTGGATTTAAAGTGGATGTAAACCCACTACCATCATTTGCAAGATATTAACATAGTTAATATCTATAATGATATACATGCCTCCTGCTTGTATCCGTTTGTTTTATTACTCACCCCCTCACCTGTAATTTGCCTCGCAATATCGCCGAATTGGTGGGCGTTTCTCATTCCCTTAGCTTGGTGGGCAGAGTCGTGACATCAGAGGACTCCTCCGCCCACCGCTACACTCCCCTGGCCATCCGGCGTTGCGAGGATGAGCTTTGTGCCAGGGAAGACTGAAGTGCTTGTGCAGGAGTGACAGAGCGCGTTCTGTGAAGAAGCAGAGCACGCTCATGTTACTCCTGCGCATGTGCAGAAGAAATCTTACTCCTCTGTCCCCCTCCGTGTCTTCCACATCCCCTGCTGTCTTCCTCCTCCTCCGCCCCCCCCCCTCGTTCCCCGCAGCCGGCTTCCCTCTCCTCTACAATCCTCTCCTCTACCGCGGGCTGCGAGGGGGGGGGGGCGCGCGCGGGGAATCTGTCAGGATGGAGAGAGGAGAAAGGGGCCGGTATATCAATTACCGGCCCCTTTTTTTTCTGAATGGGACACAGAGCGTTCGTTACCGATCGCTCTGTGTCCTGTGATAACTGAGCAGAGTAACCAGTGTGTTACTATGCTCAGTTTATGAATGGAGAAGAGTCTCTGTCTTCCCTGCATTCATCTTCAATGCAGAGAAAAGGACTGGGGTATCTGTATCCTCTGTCCATTTCTCTGTCTCAAATGGGAGATGTCAGGGGTTTCGGTTTAGACCCCTGACATGTCACCAAAGCCCCCAAAAGGGCTGAAATATATAAAGATATAAAAATAAAATTGTAAAAAAAAAAAGATAAAAAATGAAATTTGAAAATAAAAAACGACTGACACCACATTATAAATAGATAATTGCGCTAATATTAACTTACTAATACTGCACAGTGTACCACCAAATATGTGAATAATTGTGAGCATATATTGAACCATACAAAATAAATACAATTAATAATTTCCTTCTGTGTAATGATAGCAATAGAGCAAACTTTTGCCACAGGTAAAGAATATCACAATCCACTGCGTGCAAACATATATATATATATATATATATATATATATATATATTATATATCATATTTATCGGCGTATAACACGCACCCCAAGTTTAGGAGGGAATTTTAAGGAAAAAAACTTACATTTAAATGGCCATCAATGCAGCCTCATCAGTGTCCATCTGTAGTGTTGTCCCTGATTGCAGCCTTGTCCCCCATTGCAGCCTCGTCCCCCATTGCAGCCTTGTCCCCCACTGCAGCCTTGTCCCCCACTGCAGCCTTGTCCCCCACTGCAGCCTTGTCCCCCACTGCAGCCTTGTCCCCCACTGCAGCCTTGTCCCCCACTGCAGCCTTGTCCCCCACTGCAGCCTTGTCCCCCATTGCAGCCTTGTCCCCAATTGCAGCCTTGTCCCCCATTGCAGCCTTGTTAGTGTCCATCTGTAGTCTGTGCATCTTTGAAAATGGCGCCGCCGTTCTCGGCCGCTTTCGGCCGCTCTCGGCCGCTTTCGGCCATTCTCAGCGGCTCTCGGCCACTCTGGGACGCACTCGGCTTTCGGTGGCTCCCGCGGGACTGTGAGAGGCGCCGAGAATTGCCAAAAGCGGCCGAGAGCCGCCGAGAATGGCTGAAGGCGGGTGAGAGCCACCGAGAATGGCCGAAAGCGGCCGAGAACGGCGGCGCCATTTTCAAAGCAGCCGAGAAAAGCTAAAAGCCGCTGAGAGCGGCCGAAAAGCTTACAATCGGCGGGGGATCGGCGTATAACACGCACCCACGATTTTCCCCTGATTTTCAGGGGGAAAAATGCGTGTTATACGCCGATAAATACGGTATATAAAAATGTAATATAGCTGTGTCCAGCAGCAAAAACACCCCCCCCCCAATCAGACCAGTGGAGTGTCTGCAGCCAGGGCTGAGATTATGCTGAGGTGTGGAACATCCAATCCTGGTAGAGCAGCAGAAGAAAGGAGTGGGAGGGAATTAAAAAATAATGCATGTGTCTTAGGCTAGTGCACGAGATGTACATGACCTGTCACTCACAGCAAGGGGGAGTATTTGACATAGTTTTTCTCTCTTTGTCAAGATTTATCTCACTGAACAATAAAAGAGGATTGCTCAGAGATGGATTAACTCTGTGTGACAAGACTGGGCTCAAATGATAGGAAATCTTATACTCTACATTATGACAAAAAAAATTTCGGGTTTACATCCACTTTAAGGGACGCCTATCTACATATCCCAATAAGGAAGGAATGCCAGAAATTTCTTCAGATGGCGATTCAGATAGACACAAAAAATTATCATTTTCAGTGCAGAGCACTTCCATTCGGACTGGAATCTTTACCAAGGTTCTCGGGGAGGCAATAGTTCCGTTAAGACTTCAGTCTGTCTCGATCATTCCATATCTAGACGACTTGCTCCTCACGGCCCATTCGGAGAAACAACTTTGTCAGGACTTAGAGTTAACACAGCTCAGCCTGAGTCAATTGGGGTGGATAAGCAGTCTGGAAAAGTCGAAAACTACCCCAACACAGGAAATTCTGTACTTAGGGTACAAGATCCTTGCAGAGAATAGTCCTGCCGGAAGAAAAGATATTAAATCTATTGCAGAGAATGTCTTTTCTTCAAAGCAGCACCAAATGTACAGTAAGGGAGGTGATTTCGGTCTTAGGACTTATGACAGCAGCCATTCCGGCCGTACAATGGGCCAGGTTGCACCAAAGAGACCTTCAGAGGTTCTTGTTGGAAAAGTTAAGACAGGGATCTGGAAGAAGAGATTTCAATCTCCGCCAAAGTAAAACGTTCCCTCTGGTGGTGGAAGGACACAGAGAAATTAAACAAAGGGGTTCTCTGGATCTCTCCTATCACGTCCATACTAACTACGGATGCGAGCAGCTGGGGTTGGGGAGCTCATCTCAACTCAGGCTGGGCCTAGGGCAGGTGGCTGTCAGAGGAGAAACTTCTATCGTCCAATTGGAAGGAGCTAACAGCTGTCCTCAGAGCTCTACTAGCCTTTCAGAACACAATACAGGGTCACCATCTACAAGTCCGCTCAGACAATATGATGGCTGTAGCTTATATAAACAAGCAAGGAGGCACCAGAAGTCCTCGACTAATGTTGGTGGCCAGCCACATATTTCAATGGGCAGAATCCAATCTGGCATCCATCTCTGCAATACACCTGAAAGGGGAGCTGAACAACACTGCAGACTTCTTGAGTCGACAACGAGTTTCGAATCAAGAATAGTCTCTACACCCGGATGTGTTTGACTACATAGCAGCTTACTGGGGAAAACTAGTAGTGGAGAATGCAAAAGTTCCCAATTTTTGCTCGCTATACCCAGGAGATCAGCCCTTGGCAGTAGACGCCTTAGACTCCATGGACCTTCAGCTGGGCGTATGCGTTTTCTCCGCTTCACCTCATCCCGAGGGTTCTAGCGAAATTTCTAGCGGAAGAAACGTGTTTAATCTTACTTAGCACCATTTTGGCCCAAGAGACCATGGTTCCCAACGTTACTACGGTTGACAGACCAACCTCCTCTGAGACTTCCCTGCAGAGAAGACCTTCTGTCTCAGGGACCTCTCTTTCATCCGCAAGTAACCATGCTGAACCTCTCAGCGTGGTTACTGAGGAGGAAATATTGAGGAGCAAGGGCCTCACTGAAAGAGTGATTCAGACCTTGCTACAAAGTCGAAAACCTGTCACCCGAGCTAGACAGGAAAGTCTGGAGAAAATTTAACAGCTGGCTTAATAGCCGAGGTGAGGTAAACATGGATACAGCAAGTATCCTACAGTTTCTCCAAGAGGGGATAGACAAGGGACTAATGCCTAGTACTATTAAGGTTCAGATAGCTGCCTTAAGTGTATACTTAGAGAAAAGGCTACAGGAAGATTCTTTCATCGCTAGGTTCTGTAAGGCAATCTCCAGACGCAAACCAGTCATAATTAATATAGCTCCATCCTGGGATCTATCAACCGTTCTAAAGGCCTTTTTGGGGTCACCTTTTGATCTCAGAGGCCTCTCTAAGACTGATTACATTCAAGACAGTACTTCTTGTGGCAATCACTTCAGCCCGTAGGGTTAGTGAAATCCAAGCCCTCTCCATCAGAGAGCCATTCCTCCAGATTCTAGAGGACAGAGTCATCCTAAAGACGGACCCTGGGTTTTTAATAAAGGTGGCATCTAGTTTCCATAGGTCACAAGATATTGTCCTCCCTTCTTTCTGTCAGAATGCTTCAAATGAGAAAGAAAAACAATTTCATTTATTAGATGTGAGGAGGTGTATCCTAGAATATCTAAGGGTAACCAGTCCATTCAGAATTTCAAATTTACTTTTTGTTCTTTTTTTTCCGGACAACATAAGGGGCAAAAAGCACCATAGCTAGATGGATTAGGCTAGCTATAGCAGAGGAATATAAGACAATAAACAAAGATCCTCCTGGGGGTATTAAAGCCCACTCCACAAGGGCATTGTCGGAATCCTGGGCAGAAAGAGCTGGTGCCACCCCGGAGCAAATATGTAAAACAGCCACATGGTCAAGCTTCTCCACCTTTACAAGGCATTATCGACTAGACTTAATGTCCAGTCAGGATCAGGCTTTTGGGAGGAAAGTCCTCCAAGCCGTGGCCCCCCCTAATCTGGTGAGTACTTGGGGATCCTCTCAAAGGCTGTCCTGGAAGACAACTGGGGAAAACTGGAGTTAGACTTACCGGTAACTCCTTTTCCAGTGGTCTTCCAGGACAGCACAATCCCACCCTTTTTTGATTATATTGATGTACTAACGTTATTGCCTGTTATGGTTATATTTTTCAGTTCCATCCTTTGGTTCTTGGTAAATGACTGACCAGGGACCGCCTTTTTGAACTGTAGCAATGTGTTTCCTGGGTCAATAGGAGGGGCTCCATCTCTCAAGGGCTGTCCTCGAAAACCCCTGGAAAAGGAGTTACCAGTAAGTCTAATTCCAGTTTTCTCCCTCCTGAACAGCCCCGAAAGACCCAATGACGGGTCAACCCCCGGTGGGAGGAAGACTGGGGGCTTTTCTCCCATAGTGGGAGTCGGTCACCTCCACTCAATTCATCCTAGGAATTGTAAGGAGTGGGTACAGACTGGAATTTAAGACCACACACACACACACACACACACAGGCTTCTCGTTACAGACCTGCCAAGGTGTGCAAAGAAGGCGGCAGCACTGCTTTCTTCCCTGGAAGAACTGGAACAGCAGGAAGTAGTATCGTGGGTTCCACCAGGGGGGCAAGAGGAGCAGTTCCCTGTGGGCCCTGACGGAAACAATTTTCAAATGGGCCGAAGTCACAGTGTTGTCCCTCTCAGCGGTAAAAGGGGAGTTAAACCAGCTGGCAGACTTCCTCAGCAGGAGGACGCTGAGGGAGAGCAACTGGGTCCTGAGTCAGAACACTTACAGGATGATTACCCAAAATTGGGGGGTCCCACGTGTGGACCTTTTTCGCTTCAAGGGAGAATGCAAAAACTCCTCACTTCTTCTCTCTGAACCGGTGGGATGGGGCAATAGGGATGGGATGCGCTCTCTCAGAGCTGGTGTTTTACCAAGTGCTATGCCTTCCCCCCCTCCTGCACTGTTGCCCACAGTCTTGAGGAAATTCCAGACAGAGGACACAACCCTGATCCCAATAGCGCCACACTGGCCCAGGATGCCATGTTTTTCTGTCCTAAAAGATCTGGCGGTGGAACCTCCTTGGATATTGCCGGTCTGGGAAGACCTCCTTTCTCAAGGTCCAATCTACTGTCCCTAGGTGGAGAGGTGGAATCTTGCAGCCTGGCTACTGAGGAGGAAATGCTGAGGAATAAGGGGTTCTCCGAACGATTGGTGGCGAACCCTTCTAAGTTGTAGGGAAAAGGAGACGCGCGCTATCTAAAAGTCTGCAAAAAGTTCAATTCTTGGTGCGCAGAGAGCTCCTTTAGCGTTCACAGCCCAGTAGCAGTACTGGAGTTCCTGCAAAGTGGGGCAGACAAGGGGCTGGCTCTCAGCATTCTTAAGTGCCAGGTTTCTGCTCTAAGTGTTTTTTTTGTGTGTTTTTTTTGGAACAACAGCTAGCAGTGAACCCCTGGATATCCATGTTCTTTAACGCCTTAAGTAGGCAGAGACCAGTTAGCTCCTACCCCTTTCCCATGTGGGATCTCTTTCTGGTGCTGCAGGCTCTAACAGGGGAACCCTTTGAGCCTATAGAGTCTTGTGCAGTGAAATTGCTAACTCTCAAGACTCGATTAGGGCACCTTTTTTTCAAAATTTTCTGGATCGGGTAGTTTTTAAAACCGATCCGGCCTTTTTTGCCAAAAATGGCTTCCAAATTTCACAGGAGCCAGGAAATCTGTTTGCCTACTTTCTGTTCAAATCCTGTGAGGGAACAGGAGCATGTTTTTCACAGGCTAGACATTAGGAGATGCGTCCTAAGGTACTTGGGTAGTACAGAACAATTTAGAAAGTCTAATTCCTTTTTTGTTTCATTTTCAGGGGCTAGGAAGGGGTCCAAAGCCTCTAGGCGTACAATAGCCAGATGGCTGAAGTTAGCCATTAGTCAGGCATATATGGCAAAAGGGGTGGAGGTCCCGGAAGGTATCGGGGCTCATTCCACCAGGGCCATGGCAACATCACAGGCAGAGTGGGCTGGTGCTACACCCGAACAGATTTGTAGAGCTGCGACAGCTGGACTTATTATCTGCTCAGGACTAGGCCTTCCGGCATAAAGTCCTGCAAGCAGTAGTCCCACCCTTGGGTAAGTGCTTGCTTATCCTCTCAAAGGTGGCTGTCCTGAAAGACGAAAGGGGGAAAATCAGTTACTTACCGGTAACATCTTTTCCAAGAGTCTTTCAGGACAGCACTGGTACCCACCCAAATAATTCGCCACTAGGACATGAGAGCATCAGGAAAATGAAGGTTGGTATGATGTGTTCTTGTATCTCCCTAGACTGGCCAGAGGTTTTCGTGGAAAAACAAATGGGCTGGAGGGGATGAGTGGCTTAAAGCTTTTGTGGAGGCGGTGTTTCCTGAGAAGGGAGGAGCCGAGGTCTCTCAAAGGTGACTGTCCTGAAAGACTCTTGGAAAAGACGTTAACTGTAAGTAACTTAGATTTTTTTAAATAATAAAATTAAATCAAATAAAGAGTCCAGTGCAAAAAATGTGAATATCAATAGCAAAAATGTGCAGTCCTTATTCAATAAGATGGTGAGTGCTTCACGGAAAGATCCCAGTCTTGGCGATAATAAATTTGTGCTGAATCCCAAAATAGAGAGAAAACTCCACCACCATGTGCAATGACCGCTCACCTCAATGCCAAAGGTAAAGCGCATCAAACTTCCAAAGCAATCTCCATATGCTATCCTTCGTCATTGGTCTTCGCACATGTAACAAGGAAAAACAGCTCCTCATGGTGTAGTATAAGGCCTGGTTCACGACTCTGCATTTTGAGTTTTGCAGAAACACCCTACAGTCCATTTAATATGGTTTGCTATGGATGTAGTTCACATCTGTGGAAAGGGCCAGGGACTTTTTTCTAGTTTTTGGTTCCATAGACTTCAGTGGATCAAAAACGTGTGTATTGAAAAACGCAAAATGCACCTGGACTATGTTATATATAAATTTTTGAACGTCAAAGACCCCAAAATACCAACTTTTTACGCCTTACCAAAACTGCATAAATCTTTAGAGTCTCCGCCCAGCCACCCCATCGTGTCCGGGTGCCAATGCCTTACTGAAAATGCAAGTGCACTTGTTGATAAGTACCTTAGTCCGCACGTTACATCACTCCCTTCGTATGTCAAGGATACGATACATCTTCTCCGTATTCTTGAAGATCTACATTTGCCTCATAATGTATGGTTGGTTGCTCTTGATGTAGAGAGCCTCTATAATGCCATTCCCCATAACAATGGCATTGATGTGGTCACTAAACTATTACAAGAAAGAGGCCCCAAGTTTGAAGCATATGGTCAATTTGTCACCAACCTTTTACGGTTCATTCTAACACGAAACCACTTTATGTTTGGCTCTTCCCACTTCCTCCAGGTACAGGGTGAGGCTATGGGCACCAAATGTGCCCCATCCTACGCCAACCTGTACCTGGGGGGGTGGGAAAGAGAATTGTTTGCCAATCCTGACCTAACTCATCTTCTGTGCCACGTTGTATCCTGGCATAGATATATAGATGATGTGCTTTTCTTCTCGTCTGGCACTCTGGAACAATTGTCCCAATTTGTTGACTTTCAGGCTATCAACACCTATAATTTGAAATTTACTATGGAATGCAGTCAAACCAAAATTACATTTTTGGATTTGGAGATCCATTTAGACTGTAATGGAAAACTCTTCTCATCACTTTACTGAAAGGGAACACCCGGAAATACCATTCTCCACGTAGGTAGTGCCCATCCAAAACCATTATTGAACAGCATTCCCTATAGCCAGTATCTTCGTATTAAACAAAATTGTTCGCATGAAACCGATTTCTTCAAAGCCTCCTACGATCTGTTCCACAGACTCAAAAACAAAGGATACAGTCATACACTATTGAAGCGTGCCTTCAATAAGGTTAAAAAACTGGACAGGAAAAAAATGATTTTTTTCTACTAAAAATCGGGATACTTTTCAACCCGTTCGCCTCATTACCCAGTTTACACAACATCACAACCAAGTAAGAGAGTAATTCTTAACAAATTTTGGCCATTACTCACGGCCGATACCACCATCAAAAAATACATTAAATCTTACCCAGACATAACTTATCAACGATCATCATCATTGAGACCGTCTAATAGCTAGCCATCATTCCCATAAATCTGAACCTACCTTAACTGCCTTTGGCACGTTTCCGTGTGGAAACTGTGACGTATGCAAATTCATCTATGATTCCCGAGAAATTCTGCTCCCCAACGGCCATACCCACAAAATTAAACCTACAATCACGTGTCAAACCGTAGGAGTAGTCTATTTAGCCACCTGCTGTTGTGGATGCTATTATGTTGGAAAAACCAAACGTCCGTTCTGTATACGTATAGAGACCACATAAAACCACTCTATAAACATACTACATCCACCTCTATCAACAGACATGTGGCACTAGAACACAACTTTAATCCCCAGGTCATTGGATTCACCGCCCTTGAGCATGTTCCATTACATGCCAGGGGTGGTGACATTGATCAAAAACTACTCCAACTTGAGACCAAGTGGATACACACCCTGGAAGCTACCAGATTTCCAGGGTTAAATGAGTACATTAGCTTTAAATGGCTATTATGAGATCCTTGCTATTTATTTACATTTTTCTTCCCTCCCATCCGTCCCTCCCCACCTTAAAGTCACATCATGGATCCTTGGACCAATTCTTTTCCTTTAAACCAAAAGCCTGTACTTTATCTTTGTACTTATTATTTATCTATACTCACATTTTCAGGCTATTGCCAATTTAGTATATTGATCACCTTAAATGCATTTGTGCTATGTCTTTCAAACCCTGGTTTATTTAATGTTTATGTAGTTGTGTGGCTGTCAGACCTGTTCTATTGCGGGACTATGATAGGGACCTGGCCCCTGTTCACCCAAATGGTGTGTGGGTGACTTATGGTTCATTGTTCCCTGTGTACGCCTGGTCCTTCTTCCCACCTTGCTGGAATCTGCAATTGACCCTTACTCTCCCCCCCTCCCCTTGGGTTTCCTTTGCCCCCCCACGGTTCCCCCCGTATAGCCCCCCACATCTATCTCCGTTGGGTACCGGGGTGATGGGCTTGGCGGATCTCCGTTGTGGCTCATCGAGGTCCTCCATGCCACCTTGGCTGTATGGACACCCAAGGGCGGTGCTGTTCCTATCAGTATCCGCCCGCCCCCACCATTGCCACCTAGATGATCTTCGGATCACCTATACATCTTCTGGTAGACTGCGGCGCCGTCGTTCCGACCGGCTCCACAGTCTATTGTACATTCCGCTTCGTGTATCCTACATGCAGCATTAGACACTCCCGCAAAGCTCCCTGGACCTTGTAGGCCTACCGAGTCTTTGTCGGGCGCATGCGCAGTGGCGTCATTTGTCCGCTCACACACGTCCGGCAACGTCAGACGACCTACGTGTGTGGGGGGCATAAGGGGCCGGCTTCTCCGGCCATACCGTTGTCTGCGTCTCCAGGGCACCCACGTTTGTGCTGCTACACATAGTAAGCCTGCAACCCCTCCGCTACCCATCTGTCCTGGCTTTCTTACAATCCATGCTTCATATACTTAGATCCTTTTCATGTCTCTCTTGTAGTGCGGTTTTTCTGAGCTATTCACACCACCCTTACCAATGGAACATTTATAGCTTATAATACTCCAATATCACTATTGGATTTCTGGGTAAGTTCGTTTACTTCCCTGTATACATTATTGCATGCCCAAGTATAATATATTCTATGGAATTTTTCTACATCATCACTATAAAATACCCCTTTCCCTCATGGTTTCTACAATATCCTGCATGGATTTTTACTCTTTTCAAAGTTTTTCAATTTTTTCATTTTTCAGCTATCATCTAACCGTCATTCCTGTCGACATTAAGCCAGCATATTGGGTGCCCTGTCTCTCTCCCTTCTTTCCTTACAATTGCATACACTGTGAGTATTATTGAGGCTATGTTAGCCCGATTCTTTGTTTTTGGTTTGTATACCCAGATTACTTTTGGGGTCTATTTAAACCATTTAATTCACATCAAATCGTCTGCTATTTACCAGGTCCTCTTATCTGCCCCCTGCAGCCTCCTACTGTGCATTGAGGCCTTGAATTCGCTCTGGGATCCCTCACGCCCGCCCCCTGTGACCCGCTGGTAGGTATTGTACCATCCTATGTCATGAGGGCCCCTTTGGGTATCCGCTGGGTGGAGGGATGTGCCTGGGGGAGTGGAGGCTTGGGTGGCCATTCTCTCTAGTAATTATTTATGTGGGATGATCTGCGACCATGTCTGACAGCCCTACAACATATATCCTTATTATCTTCATTTGTGTCTTCAGTAATTGATGTTATTATATTATCTCTTTTCTGATTGCGATCTTTTATTGTAGAGTTCAAGATAGCTATACAGGTATAACCAACTGTCCCTGAGGAAGCCGTCTTAGGTGAAACATGTAGGACTTTAAATACCTGCTTACAAGACTGGCCACCACGCTATAGGCTGGGTTTTGTAAAACTGCTATACAGTTGGCTTTTAATATTTCCATTCTCTGTTTGTTCACACCCCGATATGTATTTTTGTACATTTTTTTTAATAGTATCATTTGTTAATAAAATATTACTATTTTATAATCCATGTATTTCAATTATTGGTTGGCACCGTGATAATCCCCTTATCTCTTCTTTACCAATACTACCAAATTCATTGGGATGAGGTGCCGTATTGTACCGAGGTCTATCCAGTCATTAAAACCCCTTTTTTTCATGCACCTGGACTATGCAAACTGCAACCTGCATAGTTGTGAACCAGGCCTAAAGCAGTCGTTTTATTTAAACAAATTTAGACTTACATTTAAAAACGTAGATGTACGAATAATCACACAAACATTTGGCCACACATCAGCGAGACACTGGAATAGGAGAACTTGTGGTTTTGGCCGTAACCGGAAGTGATGTCATCTGGCGTCTCACTGATGTGTGATCAGATGTTTTTGTGATTATTCGTACTGCTACATTTTTAAATGTAAGTCTACCTTTGTTTTAATAAAACTACTGCTTTATACTACACCATGAGGAGCCCTTTTTCCTTGTTTCATGACCAATGGCGGAGGATAGCATATGGAGATTGCTTTGGCAGTTTGATGCGCATTACCTTTGGCTTGAGGTGAGCAATCATTGCACATGGTGGTGGAGTTTTCTCCCTATTTTGGGATTCAGCACAAATGTATGATTGCGGACACTGGGATCTGTCTGTCAAGCACTCACCATCTTATTGAAGGACTGCACATTTATTGCTATTGATATTCCCATTTTTTTGCACTGGACTCTGATTTATTTTTATTATTTGAAAAATATTATTTTCCTATATGTTTTTAGTATATATTCCTTCATTATGATTGTATGATTATTGGTGTAATTGGTAATTTAGCGCTGCTCCATTTAATATGCACATTTTGCGCTTGAATTACCGCTGCATCAGTAGTGTGTAATCAGTAGCGGTGGCACAGAATGTATAATTCTCAGCTCTTACAGACATAAGCAGGTGTCCATAGAAGTTCAGATGCACTGTGGATACCTTTTACACAGGATCTTGCAGCCAGTAAATGAAAACGGCTCTGTGCACGAGGCATGCATTTACACAGTTTTTGGAACTCTTTTCAAATTCACCTGATATTTTTCCAGCATGCTGCATGCACTAAAGAGCTCATTTGTGACCTTACTGTGCAATGAAGGTCCGGTGAATGTTTTTACTTTTTTTTGCGCTGTGGACTAAGTAGGGAAAGCTGAAAACCTCTATCCGTTCTTTTTTTTTTTTTTTTTTTTTGTGGAAAGATCCAAAATTGATTTGACACCAAAACAAGAATAAAGGGCAAATCTTTCAATGGGGAGACCCTGAGGGACTGGTATAGCTTGCGGGGGAACCATATGTGTTTTTTGTTTTAAGTTTTTTTTACTGTTGGCTCTTTTGTTTACATCTTCCTGTCAGCAGGAAATCCCCACTGACAGCAGGGATGAGTCATGGTTGTTAGGACACCGGTGTTTGCTGACTACTTTACAACCAGCAGCCCTGAGCTAAACTGCCACATTTAACAGTGGTAAGAATACCACTAAATGTTTCAGCTCCCACTGCAACTGGTCTGCAGTAAAATAATGTGCAAATACATCAAAATAAAAAATAAACTCGTGGTATTTAACATGCCTTTTTTTGTGAATTGCACGTTCCTGAGGTAAATACTGCATGTGTTAGTTTAACGCAAATAATCGTGCAATATTTAACTCTTAGTGAATTGAGCCCAAAGGCAAGTGATGATATGAGCTGCATGGGGTGGAATCGGAATGCTATTAACCTCCTTAGAGATAGAATCTACTCAGGTCAACAGCATCCATCCATAACAGAAAAAAACAATTGCCAAAAAGAAGAAAAAAATACTTGCTCAAAAATGTTCTAAATGCTTAATATATGCTTTGTTGTTGTTGTTTTATTATTATTAATTTTATGTCAATGCTCAACATTAGAATTTTTTAACAGTGAAAATGTTGGAGTGCTGGCTAGTGGGTATGGAAAAGACCTGTAGTAGAATCAAACTACCACATGCTGTGCCAGTGGTTATTGGACGAGGACCGGAGACACAGATTGTGGACAAAAAATGTTCCAGACAGCAAGGTAACATGCTAACATTTTCAGAATAGTATGGCACTAAGATATACTGTAGAACAGGTTAAGCAGGCCATACACGTATAGTTTTTTTTTCCCTTCAGCCTGCATATTTTTTCAGCAAATCCACTATACAACATGGATGGACAAATCTTCCACTCACAAAATACCCCAGCAGTGCTTGCATCTAATTGGATGCAGTTTTTTTTTCTGCTGACAATTTTCCACCTGACTTTTTCAATCAATATTTGTCAGATGGAAAGGTGGCGATAGGGCTGATGGCAAATTTTGGCTGGTCCATCAAGAAAATTCCAACATTCTCACCATATACACCTAACTTTAGGAGAACACTGTTGCCCACTTGTAACTTCAAGTGAACTTGTATACTAAATAAGAGCAGCTTCAATGATAAAAAGCGAAGCACTGGAGCGGTCAGGCTTGAGCTCATTTAGAGACTAACATAATTAGAACCCTAAGTTTTAGGGCTACCAGGACATACTGCAAAAAAATTGGAGGTATGTGCAGCCCACTCTAGACCCAATATTACAATTCTAATATGATCACAGATTCGCTATAATATTAAAAAATTATCTTTCTTTTTTATAAGGCTAATTATAATAATTAGTGTCGCTAATCAGAACCGCTCTCTCTAAACTTTTTTGTTTTGGTGATCATGTTCACCGGTACAAACAGTGATGAATATTGCCAATGGGGACTCAGACTGCAATAAAAACTTTCTGAAAAAAAGTTCTGACCCTTCCCGCACCTATCCCCCCAAAAAACAAGCATGTAACAGATACCGTAATTCTTGCTCACCATCACTAAACCACCCCTTAAAACAAACCCTTAACCATTTTATTGCCCCGATGTCAAGCTTACATCAGTGGTGGCTTTTACATTGTGTGCTACCACCAGTACTAGGCATCTGCCACTTAACACAAATTTAATAATATTAAATTGTGTGTTTGAATGTGCACGTGGAGTTCTGTTGTCTAGTTTCTTGCACTTTCTTGTGAATGGTAAGCTGTATGAATGTGTTGCTTCTTTTCACAATGTTAAGTCTGAATGTGATTATAGCAAACTGTTCACTTGGCTCACTGGTATGGCTTTTATTATGTACAGAAAAAGTAAGGGCGCAATAAAGTTTGTAAAAATCCTTGAAGTGTATATAACTTGAGAACGATTAACTTTTTTCCTCAGTAAAACTTGATTTCCAGTTTTGTTGAGGAAACAGTCTCTTGCACCTTATCTATATAGCAATTCGTATCCTTGCTTACTTCTGTAGATCAGGGGCGGATCCAAATTGCCTGCAAAAAACGTTTTTTTCTTTGCGGGCAATTTATCAGGGCAGTGGCTGATGTTGGGGCTTCAATCATCACGACACCATGGTTGATATGTTGTCAGGATGATTGCAGCACATTATTTATATTACTATTACTACATTGTTATATAAAATGAAATAGTTCAACTCACCATAATGCAGAATCAGTGGGAGCCCCGAGTGTGTCACTTGCCATGTCACCTGCCACCAGATGCAGCGTGTTACTTACCACCAGATGCGGATTGTCACTTGCAACGTCGCCTGCCACCAGATGCGGATTGTTACTTGCCAAGTTACCTGCCACAAGTTGCGGATTGTCCCTTGCCATGTCACTTGCTACAAGTTGCGGATTGTCATTTGCCTGCCACCAGATGGGGATTGTCATTTGCCACTTCGCCTGCCACCAGATGCCGATTGTTACTTGCCAAGTCACCTGCCACACATTGCGGATTGTCCCTTGCCACGTCACTTGCCACCAGATGCGGATTGTTGCTTGCCATGTCACTTGCCACGTCACCTGCCAAAACTTGCGGATTGTCAATTGCTGTGTCACATGCCTGCTAAGGTGCGGATTGTCATTTGCTGTGTCCCAGAGTGAAGGCAGGCAGCAGAGAGATGATGTAATCTGATAAAAAAAACAAGGGGTTAATATGGCGCACTCTGGATGTGGCTGTATACAAATAGCTGACAAAAAAAGGGGGGGGAGACATGAACAGGTAAAGGGTAGTAGATATGGGTATATGGGTATTTCAGAACAAATCCATAATAAATATGTCCATGTAAGGATGATAAGTTGCTGAATATATAGAAGGCAGCCAGTCCATAGAAGAGGCTCTGGAACAAGACAAAAGGAAACAAGAACGGCGCCCTCTAAATGCAGCATGTTTTACAATAAGTTTAATATAAATGGATTAAAAACACTCACATGGAAGCAGTAAAATTCCAGCATGTAAGAATACAATGGTTCATCTGCATGGTCCCCGAATGGTATAAAGTTCACGAGCTGATCGAAGCGATCCTCAGTCCTGTAGCTGTCCGGTCGGTTGCTAGGCTTTGTTTTTATTATCACTCCCCCTAATCACTGTCGAATCCTCCCCCTTGCCTTTATGGTATAAGTTCCCTTAACCAAGATGGCCACCAGCAAAGTCTGAGGAAGGAGCACGCATGCTCTGAACGCGAAGCAACGCCCGCCAACCTGTTCCCGGATGTGATGCCATCGCGTCACCACGGAGCATTCACGATCTATGTCCCAGCCTCCTGGAAGCGCTGTGCACATGCAGTACGACCGGACAGCTACAGGACTGGATCGCTTCTATCAGCCCGTGAACTTTATACCATTCGAGGACCATGCGGATGAACCGTTGTATTCTTACATGCTGGAATTTTACTGCTCCCATGTGAGTGTTTTTAATCCATTTATATTAAACCTATTGTAAAACGTGCTGCATTTAGAGGGCGCCGTTCTTTTTTCCTTTTGAGATAATGTAATCTCTCTGCTGCCCGCGGCTGCACAGTGAGGGCGGAACTGCTTACCTGCAAACTGGTCTGTTCGGTTGCTAACCGCCGCCCGCTATTGCTCCGTTGCCCCCCCCCCCCTCTGGGTCCGCCCTTACTGTAGATTTTATTGTAGGTTTTGCAAGCAATTTCTGAGACACATTGCTAAGGGGGAACTTTGTTTCCACTGTAACCACCTAATCAGATTTTCAGTAAGAAAAGCTGCCACCCCAACATTCAAAAGCTGAAACGACTATAGCAGAGCGATGCCTAAAATCTGTCTTTATGCTCTGGGTGGACATCTAGTATAAGCAGTGATCAATCACATGAGCTAGGGATTGGAATTTTGGCATGTTACATAGCAAGGTTGAATAAAGACACCAGGCCAGCTTATACAGTTCAACCTGAGTGATGTTTGATATACATAATTTTATTGCCAGGGTTGTAAGGAAGAGAAGTGTGATTTCTTGGTAGTCTTAGAGGATCCTAGTCTTAAAATTTAGTATCCTAACGTATATGTTTTTTCCACTTTTTTTGCAGTGCAGCTGACATCAGATTGCAACAAAGGTTATGTGAAGGTCAAGCAGGTAATTCTTTGTGTACTTTTCTCCTGAGGCTGTAATTCTAAAAATGTATTTTACTTACTATAGTGCAGGGGTGTCCGAAGTTTTTTTCAAAGAGGGCCAGATTTGATGAAGTGAACATGTGTGAAGGCCAATCATTTTGTCTGACATTCTTCGAACCATTAAAATGAAATGCAAATTATCTAATACACTGCCCAACAAGAATTCTCTTGCATTTGTGGCTGTGTGTGGTGAAGAGTCTGAGGATAAGCTTGGGCGTGTTATTTGGATATTCCGTATTTATCGGCATATAACACGCACAGGCGTATAACGCGCACCTTCACTTTAAGAGATATGTTTCAGGAAAAAATTTAGATTTTAAATAAAGAACTGTGAAGCAAAATAAGGGTCAGTGCCCATCAATGCAGCCTAATCAGTGCATATCTACAGCCTCACCAGCGCCACGAGTGCAGCCTCACCAGCGCCACGAGTGCAGCCTCACCAGCGCCACGAGTGCAGCCTCACCAGTGCCACGACTGCAACCTCACCATTGCCACGACTGCAGCCTGATCTATACCCATCTGCAGCCTTGGAGGGGACAGGGAGGGGGTTACATACAGGAGAATCTCCTGTTTACTTGGTGGCCTCTTTAATACAAAGTCCCGCCTCCTATGATAGACATAACAGTCGTACAATGCCAGCCCAGGAGACAGGACTTCCTATTACAGAGGCCACCGAGTAGAGATTCTCCTGTATGTAATCGGTCGGCACTCATCCCACCCCCTCCGAGGCTGCCATAACTGAGCGATAAATACGGTATATACCTTTTGTGGCCTCTGGGATTCGTTGGGGGGCCACAAAAGATATAAATATCCAAATTACTAGTGGGGCCGTATTAAACTGGAACTCTGGCCGCAATTGGCCCATGGGCCGGACTTTGGACATGCCTGCTATAGTGTATCAGTTTCAGTTCTATGAAGTTCAAGAAACTATAAATCTATTATACTGCAGGCTAAATAACAAATTCTTATTATGTAATATGTGTTAGGTATATATGGTCTACATACAATTTTCAATTTAAGATAACAGTTTCAATTAAATAAGCATGGAAGTGTAATATATATATATATTTATAAAATATTATGTATGAAATGTTTGTGCTACTTTGCAACTTTTGCTCTCCATTCCTATAAGTGTAGATCCCCAGACAGACAAAAAGCATAATGATCTTTAATTTTTTTTTTAACCACTTAAGGACCAGAAGATTTCCCCCCCTTAATGACCAGGCCTTTTTTTGTGATACAGCACTACTTCGCTTTAACTGACAACTGTGCGGTCATGCGACACTGTACCTAAACAAAATTAACGTCCTTTTTTCCCACAAATAGAGCTTTCTTTTGGTGGTATTTGATCACCTCCGCGGTTTTTATTTTTTGCGCTATAAACAGAAAAAAAAGCTACAATTTTGAGAAAAAATATTATTTTTTACTTTTTGCTATAATAAATATCCAAAAAAATAAATAATTTCTTCCTCAGTTTAGGCCAATATGTATTCTTTTACATATTTGTGGTTAAAAAAAAAAAAAAAATCACGATAAGTGTATATTGATTGGTTTGCGCAAAATTATAGCATCTACAAAATAGGGGATATATTTATGGCATTTTTATTATTCTTATTTTTTTTTTTACTAGTAATGGCGGTGATCGATTTTTAGCGGGACTGTGACATTGTGGTGGACAGATCGCACACTTTTGACACTTTTTTGGGACCATTGACATTTTTACAGCGATCAGAGCTAAAAATAGCCATTGATTACTATATAAATGTCACTGGCAGGGAATGGGGTTAACACTAGGGGGCGATCAAGGGGTTAGATGTGTCCTAGGGAAGTGTTGCTAACTGTGGGGGGAGTGTACTGACAGGGAGTAGAGCGAGATCGCTGTTCCTGATCACTAGGAACAGCAGATCTCTCTACTTCCCTGACAGAACGGGATCTGTCTGTTTACATTGACAGATC
This sequence comes from Lithobates clamitans, assembly GCA_037952925.1. Taxonomy (NCBI): domain Eukaryota; kingdom Metazoa; phylum Chordata; class Amphibia; order Anura; family Ranidae; genus Lithobates; species Lithobates clamitans. The sequence goes on along the minus strand of JBBGZY010000503.1, from coordinate 40,713 downwards.
CCTGTTCTGGCTCTCTGAGGAGTGATCGCAGGTCGCCGGCGGATATCGGGGCCGCCGGCCACGCGCATCGGCGCCGGCAGTTACCACGCGTCCCCTATAGCTCTTAAAGCGGCCACAGTACAGCCAACCTGTCTCCGTATAACGACGGCGGCTGGTCGGCAACTAGTTAATATAATTGATCATGCTTGTTATACAATTGCTAGAAATAAAATGAAAATCTTAAGGGCTAAATTACACTATGTGCAGTGACTGGCGTTTTTCCACACTGGATAAATGCAAGTCACAGCAAGGGCACATAGAAAAGTGTTTGTTTTCTTTGTGCCCCTTCACACCACAATGCGAACAGGGTGCGTTGTGATGTGAATCGAGCACATAGCCGTGTTAAACTAAAAAAAAATTGTCCGATTTCCCCCATCTACACATTCGATGTGGGTGGGGGAATCCTGCTATGCCATTGTATTCTGACAATGGGGAGCCTTTAGAATACAGTGATCAGCACTGATCAGCACTGATCAATGGGTAAAAACCAATGGGTACAGAACAACCAACATGACCCTGTTTTTCAGGATTGTGCTTGCCATTACAGCAATTAGAACATTTCATGAGACACATTTCCAGAAGGGCCCTAATCTCCATCCAGAGTCTTGTGACTTAAAGCGTTTAACCCCCCCCCCCCCCCCAAAAAAATACAGATCCTGTTCCCTTAAAGCATGTTATACAGCACAGTGCTTGTCCTGTGTCATTTGGACCCCTGTATACCCTAAAATTCCTGGCTGATCCTGCCTAGCTATGCCCTCCCCTCTGCAATCAGACCACGATAATCATGGCTGCTGAGCCCCCGATACCATGGTCTGATTCCATCAGCTGCAGCCTGCTCTTCTGTGTCTGTCTCCTGTGTCCTTCTCCTCCCTCCCCTCTGCTCGTACAATGTGCCCACTACCCCCTCCCCCTCTGCTCCTGCTGCTCTACGTGCTCTCATATCTTCTATTACATCATCCCATCCTCTCTGCACCATTATCAGAAGTTTTCCTTGTGCCTGTGTTCTGTAAAAATACTGCACAATTCTACCTGTATGAGCTCCGCTCCCGCCGCTCAGCTGATTGTAGGCGGCTCGGTGCTCTGTGTCCCCTCTCTCCAGCTCCTCCCCGGCTGACGTCAGTGGGAGGGCTCGGCCCCGCCCCCTGAAGCATGAACCGGAGACAGAACAGGGGAGAGAAATCAGCTGAGCGCTCGGAGCGGAGCTCATACAGGTAGAATCGTGCAGGTTTTTTTACAGACACAGAAAAACTTCTGATAATTGTGCAGAGGATGGGCTGATGTAATAGAAGTAGGTTAACAACCACTTTAAAGCCTGGACAGTTGAAACTGCCTGTAAAAAGCACTTCACATGTATGCCTTTTCAAGGAGGATGTCTGTTTGGAGAGTCACTTGACCAAGTCATAAAAGATGTCACAGGAGGGAAGGTTTTACTATCACAGCAGAAGACTTGAACTTACCTGTGACGCTGTATCTTGCAGTACAGGACACAAGTCACCCTCTCTTCCATTCTGTGATCACTCTACATTGTTTGCTACAAAACTGAGGAATCTCAGACTGAGGTAGGGTTATTGGGGAGGTGCCCAGGGGTGCTCTCAAAAGCTTGCCGGTATCCAATTATATGAGCCTATAACCAAGTTTCTGAATACTTTGCTTGTGTCCTGTAATGTACTCCAAGATATGGAATTTACAAGCAAGTCAATATTCCTCTATTTTACAGGTACATTTTGAAAATGCCATCAGCCAGCAATTTTCTTACAGGGGGAGAAAGGATCCAAAAAGTTTCTTTGGATTCTAACACTCCTGAACCTATGTAGGTTGATGCTATTAAAAAGATCCACTAGGATCTACTTAGGAGAAAGCTAAGATGTTCAGAGAACTTATGTTGTCTATATTGTAGGGACTCTGGGCATTACACAGTTAAATATCCTATCAAAGTGAAAAGAGCAATTGTAACTGATGTTATAGTGCTTGAACAAATAAACTCCATTACCCAGTCTTTGATTCATGAAGCAAATAAAGTTTATTCTCTGCTATCCCACTTTGTCATCGCAATCAAACTTATCACCAAGGGCTGTGAAACACCTTGCTCTGCTACTCTACTTTACCCTCTACTTTATGGAAATAGAATTCACCCACAGCAATAATATTTAAATAAGAAATAAATCTGCCCCTATTGATTTGGCGTTCATAGTCACTTTTGTCATCAGGACCTGTTACCCATGAAACGGTTCCTCTGGTATCCCGATTTGAGACTGACCATTGTGAGCTGATTGTGACCCAAATTTGCTGTCATTCTGGGCATTCCTTGGTTTTCTACCCATAATCTCCCCATTCACTACGGGGGGCATGGACTATACATTTTATACCCCCCCCCCCCCCCCCCACTGCAAGGAACATTCTAGCAAACCTTGTTGAATGATTTCTCCATTCTCCAAATTACAATCTCCAAAAGGTCCACGCTGCTCACAGGTGAGCTGGCTCCAACAGCATGATCTCCTCACTGCAGGGTGCTCGCCCAGTCGTATCTGAAGCAATAATTAAAGGAAAATCCGGATGGCTACACACCAAACTGAGATCCAATTGCCTTTATTCACATAGAACCATGAAGGACATGAAGAGCACTATATGTACACATTCTTGGGAACCTGAGCAGAATGCTCATGCTCCCAGACTGACAAGAGTTCCACCAGAGGTTTCCTCACATACCTGGCCCTAAGATGCCCAGGGGCCATTTTGGAAAGTGGGGACTACTGGGGTCTGCATCTGAACCTGCAACCTCTGCGGTGTCTGGCTATAGCTTTTCTCGCTGTGCCACCTGAGATGTTGTACAATCTTGCCTTGTACCTTCTGATGAATTTTGAAATCTTTGCTCCTCCCATGAACATCAGATTTAAGCCATGTCTCAGCACTTCCTTTTTGCCAGATTATTGTGATGTTCTCCAGCCAATATCTTGCTCCTTTCACTCCTGCTGTCGATATATCTTCACTGCCACTCTTTACCGAATTTGGGCTTGTTTCTGAACTATGCTTCTGCTTGATCCCAAGCTGCAACCATTTGTTATTGACCTTTGGCTTGTTTCTCGACTATGCTTCTACTTGATCTCAACCTGCAACCACCTGGTACTGACCTTTGGCTTGTTCCTTGTCTATGCTTCTGTTTGATCCCTACCTTCTACCAGATCCTGGCCTGCTCACCTACTGATGGAGCGATCCTGAGGACAGCCACCTGGCATTAGCACACAGCAAAACCATCTCCACCATCAGCTCTGGTGAAGACGGGTTAGGGCTTAGACCCCGTGCCTTGGGTGAATCCGTATCATCTGCCGGGGTGACCTGCTTGTGTACTTATCCTGCTGGTTGGTCAGAACCTCTCTACTGTTATAGCTACTGGTCCTTGAGCCTGACCCATGACAGTGACATATTGTATTCCAGAATGGATGTTTTTTTATGGGGGTGTGGCTCACTTTTTACACAGTGTATGTTTTTCCACCTTTTTTTTGGATGTATACTTCCATTGCAAGAAGACATGTTGGTGGGGGACCAATTCAGACCTCCCAACTATTAGTGACCTTTTTCTAGCTGTTAAAGCAGATCTTTATACATCTTTGTTTTATTTGCTCAGGGTTTTGTAATTCTGTACAGCCAAAATTGCGAATAACACATCTGCTACACTGTTGAACAAGCAAAGTTATACTACTCTTTCAGCCATGCAGTTTTTTATGTTCCCTCCACACTGCTTACTAAACGATGCTTCAGCATCTTCCACTCTAACCAATTAGCAGGGATGAAATCCAGAAAGCCATGAAATTGAACTGGGAAGTAATAAAGCAAAACCAGAATGTAGTAGTGTGGTCTTTCCTGGCTGCGCAGTATGAATGAAAGGATTGGCTGCACAGTGTAAATCGTAGGATTGGCTGCTGCACAAAAAATGTAAAATCCCTTGGCCGTTAAACTGTACACTTGTATACATATTTAGCCATTTGCCTGGATTCCACTTTGACATAGACACAATCAGCATGGCAGGTAGCCTTTTTGACTGTTTGACTGTTGAGTGCTGCACTGCTGCCGCAGGGCAGTATTACTGTTAAATTCAACCTTCTTCCCATTAAAAAAAAACACCTCATTTGTGTTGCTTTGGTTACTGTATAAATGAATAGTTGTTCAAGCAGACATTCTGACTACCCCAAAGATGGCCATACACTAGGTTTTCGAACAACCGCTTTTATGAACATTCATAGGGAAATTCCCTCAAGAACAAATGATGACTCGATGATTGTCATCAGAAAGTACTTCAAAAAAACTTTTGCTTTGAACATTCAATTTTGGAGCAAATTGACTTTCTCAAAAGGAAAGGCCTTCACTGTTTTTTGGGAACACATTCCTTTCTCATCTCGTCTAAGTATCTTTAGCGTTTGGTTTCTGTCTTCTTCTTTTTTTTCCAAAAATGAGAGCCCATTCACACTGCCCACACACTAAACTAGAATGGTTTACTGTGTTCAGCTGTCCCTTTTGGGTGCAGTGAGGAGTGGTGTAATGCTCGTTTTTTTATTTGACAACTTTTTTTTTTTGAAGTGTACAAAGTGACATTCTGCTGTACGGTGACATGCTGTGCCTTCCAGTGATAACCATGCTATCACAGCTCACTGCACCTCTGGGCTGTGTTGCAGTGTCAACAGGACACATTGAAAACCAGTTGTTTTCTATGTGCCCTAGAAGTGACTTCATGTTTTTTAGTGGGAAAAAAGCAGTTACCACACTGTGTGAATGAGCCTTTACTGTGATATTGTGTTGTATTATATTAGGAGCTTGTTTGTCTGCAGTTTTGTAGGTTTCCATTGCAGTAGTTGCTGACACATACAGTAGGGTAGGAGAAAATTTATCATAACATGCTTTCTGGTGTTATAGATGAAAGGAATAATGACATTAGAGAAATGAAAATCTGGCACTGCCTGTGTATACTAATCACAACCTTTTAATAAGACAAGTTCCTGATTCATATAGCTGATTTTAGGTTGTTTTTTTATTTTTACTTCTAGATGGGAACTAACCCAACTAGTATTGACAATGTGGACATTCCGAAAGATCAAGGAGTAAAGCTGAAGCCTGGCCATGTCTTATATGTGGTAAATAAGCTGTATCCTTACACTGTAGAATTTGTAAGAGAATCAGGCCAGTCTGATTCCAGAGACCAACAGAAGAAAGGCGCCAGCAAGAGGCCCCATGAGAATTCTCAAAATAAGAGCGTAGAAATAAAGTGCTCAAAAATGCAATCGAACGACGTGCTGGATGTTAACAAGAGTGCAAATGATACTTCAGCTGAGCAGCAACAACATGCTTCTCAGGTATCTTTTTTCATAAAACTTGTCTCTTTACTGTTACTGTGCTGTTACTCTGGTACCATTATTGTAACTTACTTTGCCTTGTGTGCTTTCTTCATGTATAATTTATGTTTATACTTAAAGATTGTTCTACACTTTTTTTCCTCTCTGTAGTCTGCAGGAGGACACTGGAGTCAAGGGCTAAAGGTTTCAATGCAGGATCCCAAGATGCAGGTATATATTAAAGAGAAAGCTATCATTTATTTTTATTGACTAATCCTAATCTATTAGTGAAAAGACAGGTACATTAGTGGATGACACATTAAATCTGAAGCAAAGTATGACACCAGAGCAAAGGCATGCTGATTTGTTCTGTGCCTTTTCTTATTTAGGGAGGCATTGCCGACCAGCCGCTGTCATTATACTGCGGCACGTCGGCTCGACCGCAGGAACCGTAGTAGCTATACGTCGGCTCGCGGGATCAGGGTAGCAGGCGTGCGCCCGCTGCTCGTAGCCGATGGTCGCGATGACTGCTGGCCACAAGCGATCGCGAGCACGAGGGACAGAACACGTAAGTGTGTGTGTGTAAACACACAAATCCGTGTTTTATTCTGAGAGGAATGACAAGATCGTGTGTTCCTATTAGCTGGGAACCACGATCTGTCACTTCCTCTAGTTAGTCCCCTCCCCCATCAGTTAGAATCACCTCCCAGGGAACACAGTTAACCCCTTGATCGCCCCCTAGTGTTAACCCCTTCACTGCCAGTGACATTTTTACAGTAATGAATGCATTTTTATAGCACTGATCACTGTATTAATGCCAAGGGTCCCAAAAATGTGTCAAAATTGTCCGATATGTCCGCCATAATGTTGCAGTCATGATAAAAATCACAGATCACCGCCATTACTAGTAAAAAAAAAATATAATAAAAATGCTATAAATCTATCCACTATTTTGTAGACGCTAACACTTGTGGTTTTTATTTTTGTTTTTTTACCAAAAGTATTTAGAAGAATACATATCGGCCTAAACTGAGAAAATATCAGTTTTTTTTTTTTTTTTTTAAACAAAGGGGAAATTTATTACAGCAAAAAGTACAAAACATTGTTTTTTTTTAAAAAATTGTCGCTTTTTTTTGTTTATAGCGCAAAAAATAAAAACCGCAGAGGCAATCAAATACCACCAAAAGAAAGCTCTATTTGTGGGGAAAAAAGGACGTCAATTTTGTTTAGGTGCAACGTTGCACAATTGTCAGTTAAAGCGACGCAGTGTCAAATCGCAAAAAAATGGCCCGGGCATTCTGCAGCCAAATCTTCGGGGGCTGAAGTGGTTAAAGAAGTGCTTTTTCATAGAATATGGCATGTCACAGTATACATTCTACCTTACAATAAAGTGGGTATATGACCCAAAAACTGGTGAAGTATTGATGACTTTAGAGCTGCTCGACAGCTCAGTGTTTAGTCAGTGTTACCACCACTCATCAGTGTTTCACAGTGAAAGGAGGTAATTCTACCCGAATAACTAGAGCAAAAAACCCTTATGCCGTACACACGGTCTGACTTTTCGTCTACAAAAGTCCAGCGTACGCCAACGGACTAAAGCTGGCTGACAATCCGATCGTGTATGGGCTTCCCCGGACTTTCAGCTGACTTTTCCAGCCGCAAATCTGACGGACTAGCGGACTGAAACATGCTTCAAATCTTTACGTCGTAACTACGCCGGACCCAGAAATCCGCTCGTCTGTGTGCTAGTCTGACGGACAAAAACCCACGCTAGGGCAGCTATTGGCTACTGGCTATCAACTTCCTTATTTTAGTCCGGTGTACGTCATCACGTACGAATCCGTCGGACTTTTGTGTGATCGTATGTAGGCAAGTCCGTTCGTAAGAAAGTCTGCCGCAAGTCCGCCAAAAGTCCGTTGAAAGTCTGTCGGACAGGCTTTAAAAAAAGTTGGACTTTTGTAGCCGAAAAGTCCGACCGTGTGTACGCGGCATCAGAACTTGCAACTTTAAAGGCCCATTCACATTAACACAGTGCATAAAAAAATGCACCTTCACCATTTCCCCAGTGTAGCATACCACAGCATCCTCTGTCAGAAAAAAAGTTTGGGTTGGAGATTCTCCAGCTTTCAGAGATAACTGGGGATGAGGGTATTTTTTTCTCTGTTGGTGTATACTGTATTGTTCCTTTCATATTATCTATTGTCTAAAGCTGTATCCTTTTTCAGGGTGTTCTTTTTGATCTCTGATATAATTGTACATAACTAATAGCTGCATTTTGTCAATTGGAGTAAAGAGCTTTATGTTGCTAAAAATCACCTTGTTTGAGTATTGTTGAATATTCTTCTTGTTTTGATAAAGGTCTTCAAAAATGATAAAGTGGTGGTAATCAAGGACAAGTACCCCAAGGCACGCTACCACTGGCTTGTTTTACCATGGCAATCCATCTCCAGTCTAAAAGCACTTCGATCAGAACATTTAGATTTGTTACAGCACATGTATGAAGTTGGGGAGAATATTATACAGGAACATTCATCTCTGAGTAGAGCAAAGTTTAGGCTTGGGTACCATGCTATTCCAAGCATGAGGTAAGATATTTTGTATTTTTGTGAGGGTAACCTGAAATATTATTTCTAGTCATTTTCCTCCAGTATGCAATTAATAGTTTCTTTTTCTTCTACATAGCCATATTCATTTACATGTCATAAGTCAAGATTTTGATTCTCCTTGCTTGAAAAACAAGAAACACTGGAATTCTTTCACTACAGAATATTTTTTAGATTCTAAAGGTAAGAGTTGCCCTTTTCAAGGAATATTAGAACTTTTTTTTAAAGTTAATGACAGTTGCTACTACTGTTACATTTTACCTGATGAACAACAAATCCCTAATCACCTTATATACCAGCTGATCATAAATATTTTTGGAATTCAGTATGAACGTTTAGATTGTAAAAATGTCTGAAGGTTAAGTTATGCTTTTGCAAATGCAGGATGCAATAAAGTAATCCTTTTTTTTAAACATTTAAAATGAAAAGTTGTTCCTTTGAACAGACATCATAGAAAACTCCTCTCTGTGATCCTCTGCTGTGCCAGCTTTACTTTATGACTTCAAAGGTAATCCATGTTATCTGTCATTCTCCTACCCAATGAACATGCTCTTATTAACTACTTAGTGTTTCTAAATCCGCAACAGTAAAATCAGTCTGTATATGCAGTAAAGCATGCTTGTTATACTCATTGTAGAAGATACAGGGTTAATCCTCTGCATTATGTAAAAAGGCTGTTTGATCCTTTCTTCCCTGTTCCTCCCCTTCTTCTACATACCCCAGTCTATCTGCTGATAGGACAGTGAGAGCAGAATGAAAAAACTTTTCCTACAAGCTTTAACCACACACTGATAGAAGTCACAAGACTGCTCTATACTGCTGATGAGAAAATGTATTTAGCAGTTTATATTTACTAAAATAATTGCTTTCCATGTTATGTGTACTGTGGGAGACCAGATATAGTAAATGCAGGATCCTGGGTTTAGCAAGGCCTCATCTACACTGCTGCTGGTAAACGGACGTTTAGAGGCAGTTGGATGCTTTTTTCAGCTGCTTCTGAACTCATCCAATGTTATCTTATCAGTACATGTACACAGGTTGGTTTAATGTCATTTTTAGGCAGTTAAGTTTAGAGGCCTTTTTTGGAAAGCAAAAAAATGAGTTCAGATTCTGAGTTTAGAGGCATTTCAAATGCTAAACATGGTAACTCGCATTTAGCCGTGTTCGTTTACAGGCGTTTTTCATTTTTGGCTATTTTGAAAAAAAAAATTATTTTTTTTCAAACGCTTCTAAATGCAGCAAGTAAACGTGGCAAACGGACATTTTAAACGTGGGTTACTATCTGTCAAGTTAAATCGTTCAGGAGAGGTTGTAAAAACGTCCCGTGTACTTTAAGCCTAACACTTTAAGCCCTCTTTTTGGATTGTGGAATGCCTGTTTGCACGGCTTAGTTCTGAATTTGGGCTGGAAAAAAGCAGGATCTTCTGGCTAATAGCAAGGTCTTGTGGTATCTGCTGTAAGGCAGGACTTTCACTTACTGGCCTTGTGTACACTGTTGCTGGTTGCTAAATGGACGTTTAGTGCCGGTTCACACTGGTGCGATGCGAGAACACTGCGAATCCACTGCGTGTTCCCGCATCGCATGTCAGTTCACACTGCCATATGCGAATCGCTGGGGAGTGTCAATACATTGTTAACGACACCCCCAGTTCAGCTCGCATATCGCACTGCGAACTGACAGTTCGGACATGAATCGGATCGCATATGTGTGAACACACATGCGATCCGATTCTGGTCCGAACAGAAAAAAGGGTCCTGTGCGTGTTTGCACCGAATGCGGTGCGATATCAGCCATACTATCTCTATGGCTGCTATCGCACCACACAGACATCGCATGTAATGTGAACGGCAGTGCGCTGCAAATTACATGCGATGTCTGTGCGATGTTTGGCATCGCACCAGTGTGAACCGGCACTTAGGAGCAGTTAGGCTCCTGCACTCTCCTCTATGCTATCTTATCAGTACATGTACACAGGGTCTTTTCTAGGCAGTTGAGTTTAGAGGCCTTTTTTGGAAAGCAAAAAAAATTAGTTCAGATGCTGAGTTAGAGGCATTTCAAGCGCTAAGCGCTTTTAAACGCAGTGACTCGCGTTTAGTTTACAGGCGTTTTTCATTTTTGGCTATTTTTCAAACGCTTCTAAACGAAAATGCTGCTAAACGCGGCATGTAAAAGTGGCAAAGCAGACGTTTTAAACGTGGGTTACTATCTGTCAAGTTAAATCGTTCAGGAGAGGTTGTAAAAACGTCCCGTGTACATGAAGCCTTAGACGTATAAAATGGCTAATATGTACCCTTTTAAATTGGTACACAAATATTAGACATGACCTAGCATGTCATTCTTGTAATTATCTTGATAGGTTTGCAGGTAAGGTGAGCATTTTATATTCACAGCTGATCAAGATAAAAGGCACCTCTAAGAAGTGATATGATCCTAGGTAATAGACCAATATCCCTTTTGTTCATTGCAGAGATAGGATTACCACTCACAGAGTTGCTAGGAACTGTTATTTTAGTTTTCTTCAACTCTCTGCATCAGCCCTTACCCTGGGATTCTGATACTACTCAATATTAGCTGTGACCAAAATTGTCTATAGTTCTAAATAAAATAAAAAATTGTTTTCAAAAACCAGAAAAATTGCTATAGTGTCAGAAAAGATTTGCTGTAATCAGCAAGCTGATTTCTATAACAAAATGTTTGTTAACATTTTTACTAAAAAAAAAAAAAAAAAAAAAGTATCATATGTCACTGTTGTATCAACTCCATCTGTAGCCATGTTCACATTATTTTGATGTTCATTTAGCCTTTAAGTCTTACCTAAATTATGGGTTCCCTTATCTCTACAAATTTGGTCCTCTTGCAGTTTGATTATGGTGTGAAAAGTTCTGCTCTGCTAGCTGTGTGCCTGATTATTACCTCCTGATTTGATTAATTGCCAGATTCCATCCACACCCAACAGTCTTTAGACCCCTTTCACACTGAGGCGCTTTACAAGTGCTATAGCGCTAAAAATAGCGACTGTAAAGCGCCTCTTTTGTCACTCCAATGTGAAAGCCCGAGGGTTTTCACACTGGAGTGGTGCACTGGCAGGACGTCAAAAAAAAGTTCTGCAAGCAGCATCTTTGAGGCGCTTTAGGAGCAGTGTATACACTGCTCCTGCCCATTGAAATCAATGGGCAGTGCCGCAGCGGCGGCGCTTTTAACCCTTTTTTGGCCGCTAGCGGGGCACTTATAACGAAAAGCTCCACTAAAACTACGGTAAAGTGCCGCTTTACCGCTGGCGATTTGAGTGTGAAAAGGTCAAAATCAACAGAAGACTACTTTACAAAACACCAGACTGCAGGTGACCTCATCTCCAAATCATCTCACCTTCCTCTCTGAAACATGTACTCTTTACCTCTCCTTTTCAAAATTGCAGCCTCTCTCCTCAAGCTCTCTTTCCTACACCCCTCTTCTCCACCCCACAATCTGTACATATCACCTTCACTTCTCCCCTCTCCCTATTACTGCACTCATCACCACTTTCTAACTCTAATGCCCTGTACACACGATCGGAAATTCCGACAACAAAATCCATCAGATTTTTTTCCGACAGATTTTGGGCCAAACTTGTCTTGCATACACACGGCCACACAAAGTTGTCGGAAAATTTGATCGTTCTGAACGCGGTGACGTAAAACACGTACGTCGGGACTATAAACGGGGCAGTAGCCAATAACTTTCGTCTCTTAATTTATTTTGAGCATGCGTGGCACTTTGTGCTTCGGATTTGTGAAAAAGTCAGATGAAGCCCACACACGATCGGAATTTCCAACAACACAATCTGATCGCACTTTTTCCATCGGAAAATCCAACTCTGTATACAGGTCATTAGCCCATATGCTAACAAACCCCCCAGGATGCTGAAGCATGTCCCCTCATACAAATTGTATTCTCATATTACCTCCTTTACTCTTCTGCTTCTCCTAACCTCTGGAGATATTTCCCCCAACCCTGGGCCTCCCTTATTTAACTGTACCCAACACACCCATCACCCCACATCCTCTGGCAGTAGTCGCAATCTATGCAATTTAGTCTCCATTCCTCTTCCCACAACCAGCCTCCCCTTCTTCTGTGCCCTCTGGAACGCTCGCTCTGTCTGCCATAAACTCACCGCTGTTCATGACCTCTTTGTCACTAATTCCTTTAATCTACTTGCTGTCACCGAAACCTGGCTCCATGAATCCGACACTCCTCCTGCTTCCCTCTCCCAAAGTGGCCTTCTATAGACTCACTCCCCTAGGCCTAATGGACGCAAGGAAGGTGGAGTGGGATTCCTCCTATCCCCACAGAGCACCTTCCAGGTTCTTCACTCGTCTCCCTTTTTTTTCTATCATCATTTGAAGCTCACTGTATATGTCTATTCTCTCCAACTTCCCTAAGAATTTCTGTGATCTACCGGCCCCCTGGACCATTATCGACTTTCCTTGATGAGTTTTCTGCCTGGCTACCCTTCTTTCTCTCTTCTGAAATTCCCACAATCCTTCTCGGTGATCTCAACATCCCTGCTAATACAAACACTCCTGCTACTTCTAAACTTCTTAGTCTAACCTCATTTGACCTGAAGCAATGCGTACAGGCTTCTACTCTAATGGCAACAGCCTTGACCTTTTATTCTCCTACCGATGCACTCCATGCAACTTCTCCAACAATCCTGTTCCTCTCTCTAACCACCACCTTATTAGTTTCTCTCTCCCCCTGTCTTCCACCACCCTTCCCTCCAATCGCCTAACCATCACCCGTAGAAACCTTCACCGCTTCAACCCATCTCTCCTCTATTCTGCTACTGACCACCTCTATGACAAAATCTCATCCCAACCAAGCCACTTCCATCTAAAATACATCCCTGTCCTCCACCCTGAACAAGCTCGCTCACCTCACTACACACAGAATCAGGTCTCAACCCCTACAACCCTGGCAAACAGATGACACCAGAATTGTCAAAAAACGTAGTCGTGCTCGAGCGTCTTTGGCACAAGACTATGTCTCTCAAAGACTTCAACCAATACAAATCTGCCCTCCAAAAATACAATTCTTTCCTCCACACTGCCAAGCAGACCTATTTTACCACTCTTAACACCCTCTTATCCAGTCCCCTTCAACACTTTTCTACCTTCAACTCTCTACTATGTCCTGCACCGCCTCCACCCACTGACTCACTCACTGCCCAGGAGATTGCTAATCACTTCAAAAATAATATTGATGAAATATTCATCAATTTGTGATGAAATATTCACTCTACAGGTATCTTCCCTAGTTAAGACCCCATATCAACAGAAGCAATTGACAATCCCCTTATTCAAACCTGCTACTATAAACAAAGTTGCTAAACTCCTAACTCCCACCTAACCACCTGTCCCCTGGACCCTATTCCCTCTCAAATACTACGGTCACCCTCTGACTCTATCCTACACTCTCTAACCCACACCTTCAATCTCTCCCTCTCTTCTGGCATCTTCCCCAATGCTCTAAAACACGCATTGGTCACCACCATACTTAAAAAGCCATCCTTAGACCTTACCAATCTTAACAATCTACACCCTATCTCCCTGCTCCCCTTTTCCTCTAAATGCCTGGTTTACAACCAACTGAGTGACCACCTCACTAAGAAGAACCTTCATGACCCCCTTCAATCTAGATTTCGCCCTCAACACTCCACAGAAACTGCTCTTTTAAAACTCACAAATGACCTACTAACCGCAAAAACCAACGGACACTACTCTGTACTCCTACTTCTGGATCTTTCAGCTGCCTTTGATACAGTTGACTACCCCCTCCTCAAAAAAAAAAAACTTTACTTCCCCGGTATCCGTGACTCTGCTCTTCAGTGGCTCTCATCCTACCTATCCCAACGCACCTTCAGTGTCACTTACAATTCTACTTCCTCCTCTTCCCTTCCCTGTCATTGTCCCCCAAGGTTCTGTTCTTGGACCTCTCCTATTTTCAATCTACACCTCTTCCCTGGGTCAGTTTATTGCCTCCCACAGCTTTCAATATCATTTATATGAATGAATGAATGAATGAATGAATGAATGAATAACTTGTAAAGCGCTGCAAATTGCGAACTGAATCGCCTCAAGGCGCTAGATGTATTCTCTGTAGCCAGCTTCTAGAAAAGGAAGGTCTTTAGTTTTTTCCTGAAGGCCTGGTGGTTTTCTTCCATGCGGAGGTTGGTTGGGAGAGCATTCCATAGTCGAGGTCCTTGGACTGCAAATCTACGTTCTCCCTTTGTTTTGTAGCGGTATTTGGGAATGAGGAGGAGGTTTTGGTTAGCTGATCGAAGACTGCGATTCGGTGTGTAGTGTTTTATTTTTTCCCTGAGATATTGCGGAGCGTTTCCTTGTATGCATTTATGGGTGAGGCAGAGGGTCTTGAATGTGATCCGATTCTTCACCGTTAGCCAATGTAGGCTTTTTAGGGATGGGGAGATGGATTCCCAGGGCTTTTTCCCTGTTAACAGCCTTGCCGCCGTGTTCTGCATGAGTTGCAAGCGCGCAAGCTGGTATTGGGGTAGACCTACGTAGAGGGAATTTGCGTAGTCGAGTCGGGAATTGATGATCGTTCCTACAACTGCCGCTTTGTCCTCTTCTGGGATGAAGGGGATGAGTCTGCGAAGCAGGCGGAGGAGGTGGTGAGATCCGCTCACCACCGATCCTATTTGTGCATCCATTGTCATTCCTGAGTCAAAGATGACTCCGAGACTCTTGACTTTGGTGCTGGGGGAGATGGTCTGTCCGAGGATGGAGGGTGGTGTCCACGGAGTCTCAATTTTGGAATTTTTGTTGGGTTGCAGGAGAAGAAGTTCTGTTTTTGATTCGTTAAGTTTGAGGGAGCTAGCGGTCATCCAGTCATTGATCAAAGTGAGGCATTTCTGTAGTTGCTGATGATGATCTTTCTGTCCATTAATGCGAAAGTAGAGTTGGGTGTCGTCTGCGTATGAGTGGAAGCAGAGGTTCGTTTTCCTGATGATATTGAGAAGTGGGCGGATGTAGATGTTAAATAGCACTGGTGACAAGGGTGAGCCCTGAGGGACTCCACAGGAGACTGCCCGAGATTCCGAGGTGAATGTTCCCAGTTTAACCGTCTGAGAGCGATTCTCTAAGAAGGATGTAAACCATTTTAGGGCAGAATCTGTGGCTCCTGCAACTTCTGAGAGGCGGACAAGTAAAGTATTGTGGTCCACTGTATCGAATGCTGCGCTGAGGTCTAACAGTACCAGGAGACTCGGTTCCCCGTCATCTGCTGCTTCAAGGGCGTCGTCCCATATTTTGAGAAGTGCTGTTTCTGTGCCATGGCCTGGGCGGAAGCCTGATTGCAGAGGGTCCAGGAGGTGGTGTGTCTCCAGGTGGTGTTGTAGCTGCTGTACTACTGCTTTCTCTATAATCTTGGAGATGGTGTTGAGGCTTGTTATTGGTCTGCGGCAGTTAGGGTCTTTAGGGTCGAGATTAGGTTTCTTTAGCAGGGGTTTGACGATGCCTTGCTTGAGGGAGGTTGGCACAGTCCCTTCTTTGAATGATTGATTTATGAGATGTGTTAGGGTGGGGGCCAGGATGTCGGAACATGCTTTGAACAATTTGGTGGGGATGATGTCGTTCGGTGATGTGCTGTCGCGAAGGCTTCTGATGATGTTTTTAGTCGTGTCCGTGGTGATTGGGGACAAAGAGAACTTTGGTGGTTGAGTGATGTTCGTGTCGATATCCTCTTTTTGCATTGGTTGGGTGAGGTTGGTTGTTATTTTCTGATGAATTGCTTTCCGAATGTTGTCGATTTTGTCGATGAAGAAATCTGATAACTCATTGCAGAATTCTTGAGTATCGTTTGCAGGGGGCTCTAGGCAGGCCGGGTTCATTGATTGAGCAACTATTTTGAAAAGTTCCCGTGGGCGGTTTAAGGCGGATGAGATGGTGTCTGCGAAATGTTCTTTTTTGGCTTTGAAGATTGCCTTGTGGTATTTCACCGTGAGCGCTTTGTAGTTGGCATGGTTTTCCTTGGTGGGATTTCTTCTCCAAGCTCTCTCAGCTCTTCTACGTTCTTGCTTGAGTAGGGTGAGAGTGCCATTAAACCAACTCGAGTTTTTTGTGCGGACGGGTGTTCTGCGTTTTGGCGCCACGGAGTCTGCTGTTTGTAGTAAAGCATTGTTTAGGGAGTTGAGTGTTTGTTCCGTTGAGAGGTTTGGGTTTAGCAGAAGAATTTTGCTCGACAGTGTAGTTTTGAAGAGTTCGGAGTGTAGTTTCTTCTGAGATCTATTCCAGTGTGTTGCTATCGCCCGTTTCTGTTTTTGGAGAGTGGTGTTAGTGGTGATTTTAAATTTGATAGCATGGTGGTCCGTCCATGGTAGTGGGGTGATGTTCAATACGTCGATGTCCATATTCTGTTTGAAGATGAGATCTAAGGTGTGTCCTGAACCATGCGTAGGAGCATTTATCAGTTGTTGCAGGCCAAGTTCTTCCATTTGGTTAACGCAGGCGGTTGCCATAGGGTCTTGGGCGGAGTTTGCCCATAGATTGAAATCCCCAAGTACCAGAAGGTTTTTGGTTTTCAAGGTGTGCATTGAGAAGAATTCAGTGAGTGGAGTGAGGAGATTGGTCTTTGGTCCAGGTGGTCTGTAGCATAGTAGTATGTGAATGGTGTCTTGAGGTGTTGTTTGAAGGTGCAGTGAGAGTGTTTCCATGAAAGGCACTGAGTTCTGTAAGTTTGGTTTGGTGAGCCCCAGGTGCGATTTGAAAATCACTGCTAGACCTCCTCCTTTTTTTCCTATTCTATGTTCAGATAGGATACTGTAGTTCTTGGGCACCAATTCAGTTAGGATGGTGTTGCAGTCGGAAGTTAGCCAGCTTTCTGTAATGAAGAGGCAGTCTATGTTGTTTTCGGTGATGAACTCGCGGATTTCCAGCCTGTGCTTGACTGCAGATCTGGTGTTGATCAGGGCGCATGCTAGTTGTTGTGGTTGGATCGGTGTCTCCCTGCCTTTGAAGGTTGATTGTGGGTTGGTCCTTAGTAATTGTTCTTTTTTTAGTCTTTTTTGCGTGGTGGTCGGTAAAGTTGCGGCCGTGTATCTTAGCCTGTGGAGGGTATCTGCTGTGTACTTGAAGTTGCACATGATGCGGAAGGCAGGCGTTGCTAGAAAAGAAATTTGTATGACGGAGGCACTGGTGTGGCGATGATAGCCTTGCAGGGGGGGGGGGGAATCGGATGGCTGACCACTGCTCTAGAGTGGTGAGAGTGACGGCTGGGTGTTGGAGCGGGGTACTGGAGGGAGGTGGCTGCCTACCTCCCTCTCGTTGATCCAGAGGAAGGCAAAAAAAACCCCTGGCTGCGTAGGCCAATGGTGCAGTCGAGGAAAAAATTCCTTCCTGACCCCCCCAAGGGGCGATCGGACAAGGCCCCTGGATCAACTACTCGAGTGCCCCCGGTGCTTACCTGTGCTGAAGGTCCCGAAGGTGAAGGAGGGGGAGCTGGTGCGGTGGGTGGTGCGGTGGCTGCGTCTCAGGCGAATTGAGGTAGACTGGCCCCCGGTGAATCTCTAGTGCCCCCACAGTGAGGTCCAGTAGCAGGAGGGGCGATTCCCGGTGCAGAGGGCACGGGGCTCTGTTGGACAACAGTGAGGGGTTGTGGTGGCAAGCTGGCTGGGCTAGGCTGCAGCCGTGGTCCGTCCCACCGACTCTAGCGGCTAGAACATGGTGATTGGGACCGCGGCTGCGGTGGAGGCCACAGAGGGGGGGGGGGTATGGCTGGAAGATGATTGGGGGTAGTGGGTACAATCAGGTGGTGATGCTGAGGGCTGATGGCCTCAGGCGGGAGTCCTAGGATGCTGCACCGTTTCCTGGGTGTGCCAATATGGCCGCCGGCTGGGCCTAAGCCGTGGCTGGCCGGCAGAGGGAGTACCAAGATGGCCGCCGGCTAGGCCCGAACCGCGGGCTGTCCTAAGGTTGTTGCCTCCACCGTCCGGTGGAGATGAACAGATGGAAGAGGGGTGCGGAACCCGCCGGAGCGGCTGGTCGGTAGAGGGGGCGGTAAGTGCTGTAATCCACCGACCGGAGCCGCGAAGAGTCCCGGGCGGCCGGCCGGCTGACTAGGCGGCGTCCGATGGGTAGAGGGGGGACCGGCAGGATGCTACAGGGGGGGGGATGGAGAGCTGCGGGCTAGCCAGCCGAGGGCGGTCGGAGCCGCAGAGTGTCCTGAGCGGCGGACCGGCTGCTGAAGGTGGCTGCTGGAGAGTCAGAGGGGAGAGGGACTGGAGTGGTAATGCGGGGGGGCTGGGCCGGAGCCGCGGAGTGTCCTGAGCGGCTGGCCGACTAAGAACGGCGTCTGGGTAGGTCGGGTAGGTCGGTAGGGGATAGGATGTAGGGGATGTGGGATAGGGGAGGGGGGGGGGAGCCGAGGAAGCCGAGGAAGGGGTGGCCACAGGCCGGCTCTTCACGGAGCTGCTAGACAGAGGTCTGCTCTGCAGAGTGTCAGCACTCAGACTAAACTATCTCTAAACTACGTCCCTTTCTAACCAATGAAACCACAAAGCTTGTGATTCATTCCCTGGTTATCTCTCACCTTGACTACTGCAACTCCCTCCTCATAGTCTTACTTTTAAATAGACTACCCCCCTTCAGTTCATCATGAATGCTGCTGCCAGACTCATCCACCTTACAAACCGCTCAGTGTCTGATACCCCTCTCTGCCAATCCCTCCATTGGCTACCACTTGCCCAACAAATTTAATTAAAAATACTAACAAGTTACAAAGCCATCCACAACTCTGCCCCTAGCTACATCACTAGCCTAGTCTCAAAATACCAACCTAATCGTCCTCTTCGTTCCTCCCAAGACCTCCTGCTCTCTAGCTCCCTCATCACCTCCTCCCATATTCACCTCCAGGACTTCTCCTGAGCCTCTACCATCCTCTGGAATTCCCTACCCCAATCTGTCAGACTGTCTCCACATCTATCCACTTTTAGGCGATCCCTGAAAATTTCTCTTCAGAGAAGCCTATTCCCCCTCTACCTAACAACTGCACTTCTATTTTCTTCATCAGCTCACCCCCCACAGCCATTACCCTTTTGTATCACTTGACCCTGCCTCCTAGATTGTAAGCTCTAAAGAGCGGGGCCCTCTGATTCCTCCTGTATTGAATTGTATGTAATTGTATTGTATGCCCTAATGTTGTAAAGCGCTGCACAAACTGTCGGCGCTATATTAATCCTGTATAATAATTGTTTGATTTTAAAACATTACAGAAAAAAGGTTTTAACTTAATCATTTTAGTGCCTTGGCTAAAGTAGATCCAAGGGCAAAACTTTATCTTAATCATACAGTACAGAACAAAGGCAACTAATTCATACACCATGAGTTATAGCTCCATACCTTCAGGTGATTGTATTGAAACGGAAGTCCTCCTCCCTATAACCCTCCCCGACTCCATAAGTCTTCAGTTTTTTGCTAGTGTCTGTAGGTGATAGACTTCTTCCTTCTGGAGAAACCAGCTTTACTACTTTATTTTCCTAAATAAATCTTTTGTCAACTTCAGTGTCTACAAAAAGCAGTGTATCCAGATTGGATCAAATTAAATAAAACATATGGAACCGTACCTAGACCCCACACTGGGGGGACAGCCTGTAATGTTGCTTCAGGCACGGGATCCTGCATGGGCAGGATGCTATAGAGGTCTAGGGCCATGATCCATCACAATGGGACCTGGTCCCTGAAGACCCCCTTAGGGGTATGCCCACCGTGACGCACAAAGCTTAGACTTTTCACTACGCTGGACTGTTTAAAGAGGTAAAACAAGGTAACCTTGTATACTTGTCCATTACTCTGTAAAACAGGGCTATGTTTGGAATTGTCCACTTAACATTTCAAACTTGGCACTAAAATGTATCCACTCAGAGCTCAGTCAATTGACCAGGTGTTACATCACACTGGTGGTCGCACGTGTTAACATTGCTTCCACCTAGAGCCCTTATAAAGTGCCCAGGAGCTTCCTATGGCCTCCTTTCACCACAAGGATTTGTTGCAGGACAGTCTACACCTGAATTACTGCATACTCCTACTGGACACGCTTACCCTATCTCCCACACACTACTCTGTCAATACCCTGCAGGGGAACACCCTCACTTGTAGCTATGATGGAGACCAGATAAAAGGGAGCTAACTCTAAATAACAGGCGAACATTTTCTCTGCTGAAGGCCTGCTCTCAACCTCAGAGTGATGATGTGCCCCTTGCCTCAGAGCAGGTACCGGTCTTAACACTGGCTACAGCATCCGATTCTAGCTTTATTTCAGGCATGCGACATGCAGCCTATTTGACTAAAGCAGAATTTTCTATTTCTACTGTATGTCACATTTTCTTGGACAAATTATGGTCTTAATTCATCTTTGTCCAGAGCCCAAAAACCTATCCCCCAAGAATCCTACTCTCATTTGTCAGAGTTGGACCCCGATATGCCATTCCAAGATGATGCGGAATCAGAGGAGAGCGAACAGGGTGTTGAGGAAGCTGAAGAAGATTCCTCTCCCCACACTGTCACTATTTTGAAGAGGTAGCTCCCTGTAATATACTTAATAGCTGCCAACAGTTTCTACATAAGTCTTGGACTACTAAGCCAGCTAAACCCAGTGCCAAGCATTCTGCACAAGCCTTCTGACCAGGAGCCCAGACTTCTTAAAATCGAGGGACATGTTGGTCTTTAGGTTCAGTCTGTTGTCTCCCAAGTATACAAACTGTAGCTTAAGTACTCTTCCCTCACTAATTCATTGCTTCCAATGTGCAGCCCTCTCCACGGTGTGCACAGACTCCTCAGGTCACCTCCAGCAGCTTTTTTCCTTGGGAGTCATTGTTCCCATTACAATGGTGGAAGAGGTTTCCGGGCTTTTACTCTAACTTGTTCATGGTCCCAAAGCCAAAAGGCAAGGTCTATCCCATTCTGGACCCTAAGGGCCTCAACAAATACCTGAAAGTTCCACATGTAGTCGGCTAGGTCAGTCATTACCTTCCTTCAAGGCGGGGACCTCCTGGTTTCTCTGGACGTCAAGTATGCTTACTTGGATTTCCCCATTTTTCCCTTGCATTAACACTTTTTCTGTGTTTTGCTCTGGACGGGCATTATTTTTAGTTTGTGGCACTTTCTTTTGGCCTGTCCATGGCTCCTTGGGTTTTCACAAAGGTCCTGCTTCCAGTTCACCTCCTAACTTCGTTCCCAGGGTGTTCACATTGTGGGGTATCTGGATGGCTTTATCTATCCGACACTGTCTTACAACATTCAGAGGATGGCTCAACTGCTGCAGCATTTTCTTCTCAACCTACAGAGGTCTGCATCTGAACCAATGCTTAGAGTACTTGGGTCTTGTCCTGGACACAGCTCTGACTTAAGTGTATCTCCTGCTGGCGAAGATCTCGATTTAAAGATCCTATCATTGACTCTCAGTATGGTTTTGCATGAGGGGTCTGGGTCTGATGGTGGCTTCTTTCGAAGAAGGGTTGTGTGCCCAGATTCACTTCAGGCTGTTACAACACAGCATCCTATTTTTATTCTCTAGAGTAACCAATCAGCAGAGGCCAGACTTTCTCTGACATTGTATATATTCACCCCGATGCTTGAATCTGGAAACTCCTTTCATTGTAGATGGGCATCACAACAGATGCCAGCCTGTAGGGCTGGCAAGCAATACTCAGATGGTGGCAGTCTAGGAACCTTGAGCAGTGAGATAATCCTGACTTCCCATCAACACCCTGGAGCTCAGGGCTATTCTCCTCTCCCTTCAGATGTGGAAAATCTGCCATCAGGGTCTGCTGATGCGCTTTCATTCAAACAATGCCATGGCAGTGGCATTCATCAACCACTAGGGCAGACCAGAAGTTGCACAGCTCAAAGGGAGCAAACATGATTCTGCAGTGGGCAAAAAGTTACATTTTGTCGTTGTCCGCTGTGCACATTATAGGTGTGTAAAATTGACAGGTGAACTTCCTCAGCCAGAGCAGCTAGACTTGGGAGAATGGACCCGGCACCCAGATGCGTTTCAGGTCATTTGTAGGAGATGGAGGATGCCTAGAGAGAGTCCAGATTCAACCACAAATTGGAAAGATTCATGTCTCGGTCACAGAACCTGGGGGGTTTTTGCAGTGGACGCTCTGGTGACCCCTTGGGGTAATTTCTCACTGATATATGCTTTTCCTCATGAAAATATTACATGCCTGCTTCACTGGATTGAGGGAATTCTTGTGATGCTAATTGCCACAAATTGGCCCAGAAGAAGGTGGTACTCGGCCATCCCTCCTTCCTACCAGACCACCCTGATCTGCTGTCTCAGGGTCCAGTGTTTCATCCTGCTTCTCATTCACTGTCTGTCAGCCTGGCTGTTGAAACCCAAGTCTTGAGAGATAGGGGTCTGGCTAATTTGGTTTCCCTACACTTATGAGTGCCAGAAAATCAACCTCTCCCAAGGTCCGTTACTGCACCTGGAAGGCTTATTTTACCTGGCGTGAACAGTGGAAGGTTAAAGTGGATGTAAACCCACACATATGAAGTGAACAGCCTCAGATGATACCCAGAGATGAATCAAATCTCCCTACATAAGTTTTATGTGCACATGTGGTCTTCAGCTTTATATATTCTTTGGAAAGTGCAGATCGTGTTACAGATTTTCTCTTCCTGTTCAGCACTGGAAGTGAAGTCTAGGCATACAGCCAAGACAGCTGATTAGAGTAAAGGGCACACACCTCCACTCCACATAGGCAGAGACTTGCAGAGCTGTTTCCTGAATAGTTCAGCTCTCTGCTAATCTATTTATAGCAACCACAAAATAAAATTCAGGCTGGTTTTGTCACATTTGGCGGAGAACTTGTCAGAAGTTATCAAACATATAAAACAAATACGTTCAGAAATTAGGTTATGTGTAATAAAATGGACTGACACAGGGAAAAAGTATTTAACACGCTAAGTGAATATTATTTAATACTTTGCACAAAAAAATCCTTGGTTGGTAATGACAGCTTCAAGACACCTCCTGTATGGAAAAACTAGTCACATGCATTAAAAAACAATATAGGTGTGACAGCGCTGTAAAAGTGAAATAAACAATTATGGTGATAAACATTGATATTGCAATAATATGAAAAAAGTCTAAAAACATAAAATGAATGAATCCACGTTGTGCAAAAAAATAAAAACCAAAAACAAGCTTGTGTGATATCTTCAGACAACCTCCATGAATGGAGTGCTCCCACCACCTCATGCAATGCTCGCTCACCTCCTTTAAACGACCCTGCAAGGGGTAAAACATTCCCTCCCAGAGATCGTCAGAGAATCTTCGTGGTTTAAAGGATGAAAGTAGTCAAAAGCAGGTAGGTACTCCTTCTACTGTGCTGCTTCAAACTTTAAATCCACAATGACTACCGGTAAGTTCAGCAACACATGAAAAAAAAACGAGAGAAAGTGCCTCCTATAGTGCAGTATCCGAGGGGTTAAAAATGAAACCACTCCCACCACAGCTAGCATTGAACTCACATTTAATGAAATTTTAAAAGCATTAAAAATTACATGACAGTCTCATTCAGTAGTAGTAGTCCACCGCCAGGCTCCACCTCTACTAGTTTCACCACCTCCCACGTGGCTGCATCTGGAGGAATGAGCCCTGCGGCTATGGCGGGATTCATTTATAGTGTCCGATATAAATAAATGTCAATTACCTTGTTTGAATACAGCTGTGGCATTTGAAAGACGCCCGCACACGCTCAGTGTAAGGCCTCATGTTAGCACTGCTCATTGAAAGACTTTTTCTTAAAGAAATATTACCATCTAACCCAAAATTTACGTATAGACGAGCTCCACCTTTAAGGGACAAAATCGCTAAGAATGTAGTAGACCCTCCCAAAACACCAGATTTTACTTTCTTCTCAGGTAAAGGCTTTTTTCCGTGCAGTGTTATGCATGCGTTCGGACAAAAAGATTAAATCGCAAAAAGGATACATTTTTAGCCACAGCGACAGGAAGGGAGTACAAAATAAGGGACTGTATTACATGTCGTACTGAGGGTGTAGTTTACGCCCTACAGTGCCCCTGCCAAATTCAGTACATAGGTCGCATGAAGCGACCTATGTGGAAAAGAATTCGGGAACATGTACAAAATATAATTAAAGGGTATCCCAAGCATAGCATATCCAGGCATTATGCAACCCACCATAATAAAGACCCCTCCCCCCCTCTTATTTTGGGGGATAGAAAAATACATGAGATGCAAACATTACAGCCATTGGGACACAACATTGAGTCCGACATTAATTGCTTTATAGACGATTTTTAAGGTCATTTAAAAAAAAAAAATTACCAGCATTTCTAATATCGGTATTTTTATATTTTCCTCTCTGTTAGGATATATACGTTTTTTTCACCCGCATATTATCCTGCTTTTTTATTATAATTGATTCCCTAGAGACAAAGGACATTAATATAGGGATTATGGACATTTTCGATTGGTGATCCTGTTATACATCGCTGTATCCTATTGATGATGCTAAGCATATTTTATTGTTATTGTCTGTTTTTTTATAATTATCTGGCGAGTTTTTTATTCCATTGAAGGTTTTACCTCTACTTCTGATTTTTTTGTCCCCTAAATTCAGCCATTTTGATGAAGCCCTTGTGTGTATTCAATTTGTGAACAGAAGTAGTTGCGTTATGACCACTTCTGGTTTAACACGGAAGTGTGTCATATTAGCGCAACGTAAGTCTTTCAATGAGCAGCGCTAACATGAGGCCTTACTTACACTGAGCATGTGCGGGCGTCTTTCAAATGCCGCAGTTGTATTTCAAACAAGGTAATTTACATTTTTTTATATCTGACACTATAAATGAATCCCGCCATAGCCGCAGGGCTCATTCCTCCAGATGAAGCCACGTGGGAGGTGGTGAAACTAATAGAGATGGAGCCTGGCGGTGGACTACTACTGAATGAGACTGTCATGTCATTTTTAATCCTTTTAGCGAGCATTGCATGAGGTGGTGGGAGCACTCCATTCATGGAGGTTGTCTGAAGATATCACACAAGCTTGTTTTTGGTTTTTATTTTTTTGCACAATGTGGATTCATTCATTTTATGTTTTTAGACTTTTTTTCATATTATTGCAGTATCAGTGTTTCACACCATATTAGCGCGCAACTACCTCAATTTTCATAGTCACATGCTTTGCTCGGGTGTGATTTTGGCCTATTCTTCAACACAGTCTTCAAATCTTGAAGGTTCTGTGGGCCTCTTCTAAGAACTCTGATCTTTAGTTCTTTCTATAGATTCTCTATTGGATCCAAGTCAGGTAATTGGCTGAGCCATTGTAGCAGCTTTATTTTCCTTGAAACCAGTTGAGAGTTTCCTTGGCTTTGTGTTTGGGATAATTGTCTTGCTGAAGTGTCCACCCTCATTTCATCTTCATCATCCTTGTAGATGGCAGCAGATTTTATCAAGAATGTCTTGGTACATTTTTCCATTCATCCTTCCTTCAATGATGTAACGTTTGCCAGTACTGTATGCTGAAAAATAGCCTCACATCATGATGTTCACAGCTCCAAACTTCACTGTTGGTATGGGGGTGTTTTTGGGATGATGTGCAGTGCCGTTTGACCTCCAAACATGGTGTGTATTATGGCATCCAAAGAGTTAAATTTTGGTCTCATCTGACCAGACTATATTTTCCCAGTATTCGACAGGCTTGTCTAGATGTGCAGCAAACTTAAAATGAGCTTCAACATGCTTTTTCTTCAGCGATGGGAGTCTTGCGTGGTGAGCATGCGTACAAGGCCATGGCGGTTGAATGCATTTACTTGAATGTGTTTTGTTTTTTTTCTTGCCAATTCCAGGTATTTCTGAAGCTCACCACAGGTGGTCCTTGGCTCTTGGACAACTCTTCTGATAATTCTTTTTACTCCTGTCAGGAATCTTGCAAGGAGCACCTGGTCGTGGCCAGTTTAGGGTGAAATGATGTTCTTTCCACTTCCGGATTATGGCCCCAACAGTGCTCACTGGAACATTTAGGAGTTTAAAAATCCTTCTGTAACCAATGCCATCAGTATGTTTTGCAACAATAAGGTTGCGAAGGTCTTGAGAGCACTCTTTTCTTTTACCCATCATGAGATGTTTTTTGTGTGACACCTTGGTAATGAGACACCTTTTTATAGTCCATCAGTTGAGCCTGAAACAGCTGATATTTCCATCGATAAGGGGCAGGATTGCTTTCTAATTACTGATAGATTTCAACTGATGTCTTGGCATGCCATGTCTTTTTGCATCTCCCTTCCTTCATGTGTTTAATACTTTTTTTTTTTTTCCCTGAGTCATTCCATTTTATTACACATAACTTAATTTCTGAACTTATTTGTTTTGGTTTCTTTGTATGTTTGGATTGCATGGGTTGTTACCAACGTGGGGAAAATTTCATGTCAATAGGACCTTTAGAAATACATTTACCTAGAAAAATGGTGACGTGTTCAATACTTATATTATCCGCTTTAAGTCTAAAATTTTGTTTTCTTAATTATTGTGTTTTTATGAATTTATTTATAGATGTAATTGACATGATAAAAATAAAAGGAAGAGTGGAGGTAAAAGATGGAGCATCCGAGCTCCTTAAATCTTCTCTTCAGTGTAATGTGTGCAAAGTTCAGCAAGCCACTATTCCTCAGTTAAAGGAACACCTGAAGAAGCACTGGACCTAACATCGCTACAGAATCCAGATTATACAGACCTCCTGTACATATTTCAAGTTTTGTTTGCCAGCCTTTTCTAATATTAGTGTTGTGAATTTAAAAACTATGTTTTATGCATGTATGCTAAAATATAATGATCTGTAGTTAATCTACTAAGTTTCTGCATATTTGTAAGGTCTTGTGCACATGGAGTTTACCCACACGAGGATGCATAGGTGTTCTTGCATCCTTGTGCGTGCAGTTACGATGCTGTGGCCACACAGACATAGCTGCTGTTTCCAATTTCACATCTGTGTGAATACCGCCTAACAAACAGCTGTACTTTTAATTCATGCCCTAAACAATAAGAAACTGTATACTGAAACATATTGTATTGTGATTGCAGTTACTACATGTAATGATAGGCAAAAATCTTATAGTAATTGCTATGTTTCCACCCAGGCCAAACTGCCCAGCAAAAGTGACAGTAAATGATACAAATAATGACACTGTCATGGGTGCTTGAGCAGTCTCCGTAACAATATTAAACCTTATGATAGTATGCTATATTTTCCTTTTCCTCCTTAAGTATTGCCCATGAACCCGAGGTCTATTTTTTAACTGCAGGCAGCACCTTATTTCTCTACACTGTGCTTTACATTCATATACTTAATACAGCTCCACGCTGTGCCGTACATTAAATCTCCATATACTGTATGTTGTCATTGACAGAGAGGAATTATTTGTACCACTATTTAGTATGTTAGTTTTCACCGAGTGTATCCTTTTTTTTTTTATCCATTAAATAAATTAAACTTGGAGCTGTTAATTCAGAATAAACCCAACTATTTTTTTTCCAGACTATACCTACTAATTGGTGCTTTTTTCATACAAGTGTCACCTTCTGCAGCAGTTGTTCTCACACTGCTTTTTTTTTTTGGTCAGGTGTAAGAGAGCCCTACACATGCATTGTAGTGAGAGGAGTGTAATTGGAAAATGCAGATATAGAGACCGCAAAGCAGAGTGAAGTAGAAGGTGGACAAAGTGGTGTAGGCAAATTTATTGATGGGGATTACAGTAGTATTGAAGAGTGCATATATGGTTAAATAATTAACAGTAAAATGAAAATGGTGCACAGTGGAGTGAATCAGGGTTAAGCAGAAAGTGCTGTAAAAAGCAAGAGTCATCTTACCACTCTTTAATGAGACGTTCATTATAAAAGTTAGTCATTAAGGGTACAATGTTGGATGCCGATGCCCTAGAGATCCTCTCCACTATACACGGTTCTTTTGATGGGCATTGTAATTGATAACTATGGTAAACTGTGGCGTTAACCCTGAGATATGTAATCACTTTTACTGATGATAATTTTGTCATGCAGTTGATCTATGCCTGTTGGCATGCATTTTGTTATGCTGATTTGTCTAATAAAAACTTTTCTGTTAAAGCAAGAGTCAGAAGCCGACAGCCGTAAACCCTAGAACCTTGCAGAGCTATTATAGTTTGTTAGCAAAGCTGAAGTTAGACTTTAGCATATTATCACTTTAAAGCGAAGTTCCACCCAAAAGTGGAACTTCCGCTGATTTGTCTCTTCGGCACCTTTCAGGGGGGAGCAGATACCTGTCTGTCAGGTATCCTGTTCCCACTTCCGGGAGTCCAGGCCACGGACCACGACGTCACTGCTCAGCTTCCTCCTCCGCCTGGCCAGTAGGAGAGAGGAGTGGAGCCTAGTACATGCTCAGTAAGGTTCCCAGCGTGAAGCCGTAAGGCTACACTGCCGGGTTCCCTTACCTACAATGGCCGCAGCAGCACCCGACAGCTGATGGAAACAGCAGCTGCGGTGCCGACATCGCTGAACTCCAGGACAGGTAAGTGTCCTATTATTAAAAGCCAGCAGCCCAGTATGTGTAGCTGCTGGCTTTTAATTTTTGCAGCAGTGGGCAGAACACCACTTTAAAAAGTTTGTTTGGGCCAAATTGCTACAAACGCTGTCGGCCTTGTATAAATTGTAAGTAGCATTAGCTACGTACAGCAAGTATGCATAATTGTGGTCGGCGGCAGTATGGGGCCTGTCCAGTATGCTGCCGAGACAAAATAGCATCAACACTGCTCAGCCATTTATAGGAACCTTTGTATGTTTATGAATAAATAGCTGAGGTGAAGATTGTAATGTCCTCCATCCATCCATCTATTTACGGATAAAAATACAATACAGCCTACATCCAGTTTAAATAGCAGTGACAGCGACTGCAGTAATTTGTAAAGAAAATAGTTTATTTGGGCCAGCATTGGCCCCAAATAAACTATTTAAAGTGAAAACTATGCTGGAGTTGGGCTTTAACAGCAATCAGTAGTATTGCCTATGTAAACCTATAAACTTTTATCAAGTTTGCCATTTAGATGATAAATTGGAAGAAATATCTGTGACGTCATAGCTCCAATTCATAAAATAACAGCATTTGCCAGCTTCAGGAGGAAGAGTAAAGCAGGCGTGCACATTACATCCTGTATTCACACTGCACAGCCATGGGAATTGTAGTAAATGGACATGATTGTGGGCAAATATTGTGAATGTGCTCATGATATGCCCACATCTGAACTAGTAATAAACAATATAATATACCGTGACATTATATGACCGTTTTATTTAACAATAGAACACACTAAAAGTTTTTATTTTAAAAAGCCCCTTACCTGTTCCTCACAGATCAATATCACACTTGGCTGTGGGGAGAAGCACTTACACTGAGCCTAGTGCTCCTTTTACATTCACAGGCATAGAGACCCAAGACAGACTAGGAGACTCCTAGCCTGTCAGTTACTGTATGAGGACACTGGAGAAGTCTTGCCAGGGCTCTCAAAAGATGCTGCAAAAGTGGGCAGCTCAGACCGGGAGCTTGAGATTCCTGGATCCACCAATACAGCGAGCGGGAGTAATTACATCATCTCTTACTGCAAAGAATAACAATGGGAAATGGAGGATATCGGGAATAGCAGACAGGGGTCTTATATTGCAGATGTAAGGCTACATCTGAGGCCTGCAATTCAAAAAATGCTTAAAGGGTAAGTTCAACTTTGGACACTTTTTTTTTTTTCTAAATTCCAGCTCCCATATGCACCAATATAGCATTCATGTACTTTTTTTTGCAAAAATATCAACATTTTCCATTAAATCTACAGTCACTTACTTTTCTTGCGCTCATTTATGAATCCAGACGTTTCCATTAGTAATGTCTTTCTTCCTCACAGACTGTAGGTCATGATACAGGAAGGAGTTGACCAGCTGACTTCATTAGCACACACCCTGCATCATCCACCCTCCCACTCCCAGCTGCATGTTTTTTAAATGAAATGCAATCAATCAGTGATCACCCTTCTCACTAAATACATTATATACAATCAGATTGCATAGTGTATGGCCATCTTTATACAAGTACATAGGAGGGAGTGGACAGAAACACTCAGCTGTGAAGCCCCGTTCACATCTCTGCATAGTGGGAGGAACTCTCATTCCCACAAGTGTCTTTTTTTTTTGTGAGGAGGGGGAGGTGTTTTGGAGCATTTTCACTCATCACAGCCCATCCACCTGAATAGGCCACAGCAATCCCCCCCTAAAGAAGCTCCAGGAATATTTTTAGAGCAGAGCTTGGTGCATTTTTTACTGTGATTTTTGGTGCAGTGCATTTTTGAAATGCAAGGAAACACACAGATGTGAATGGAGCCTCATTGTTCTTGTGTTACCGCACCGATTTCACTTTCAGGCCCCATTCACATCTAGCATAGTGGGAGCGCACATTGTGTCTCGTTTTTCCTGTGACACGCATAGGGGAGCCTGTTGGTTACATGTGGTTAATGGGACATTTTGGCATTTGGCATATACTTGTATAAAGATGGCCATACACTATGCAATCTGATTGTATATTGTGTATTTAGTGAGAAGGGTGATCACCGATTGCATTTCATTTAAAAAACGTGCAGCTGGGAATGGGAAGGTGGATGATGGTGTGCTAATGAAGTCAGCTGGTCAACTCCTTCCTGTGTCATGACCTAAAGTCTGTGAGGAAGAAATACATTACTAATGGAAATGTCTGGATTCATGGATGAGCACAAAAGAAGCGACTGTAGATTTAATGGAAAATGTTGATATTTTTGCAAAAAAAGTACATGAATGCTATATTGGTGCATACAGGAGTTGAAATTTAGAGAAAAAAAAAAAGTGTACAAAGATGAACTTATCCTTTAATGGATTTCTTAGTGACAGTAGGCTGGTGAATGGAAAGACAACATATTGGATTAAGGTATGAAGACAGCGGAATGTTATAGATGCCATGCGGCTACTGGTGATTTTTTTCATATGATATGGGCTTTGTCCCAGTGTGGGCCATTTCTTGGTCGTCTTCTATCACTGATTTTATGGAAAAGAAACTAGCATTACCTAACATTTGTACCCCTAATAGATGTCTCCTAGTTTGAACAGGTGGATTCATTTAGTAACTACGGACTTACCTATGTATAAATTGACCTAGATTTCTAGAGGTTGTCCCAGAAAAAATTGAGAAAATCTGGTCTAGCTGGATGACTACTGTGTCAAGGGATATGGAGGTTAAAAATCTGCTGCATGTATGACTATATTGTACTATTCTGTTATCACTCCACTGGGTTTATATGTGCCATACTCAGGCTCTCTATTTTGCCATCAGTGCTCATGATCTCCTGTCTGTGAATATACCAGATGTTATGTTTATGTTAAATTCTACTTCCAATGGGATTTCTACTGATGTACATATTGTTCATTAAGTAACATTTGCTATACCATATTGTGTCACTAACCCATCGATGGGTACCCTGTTCCATGTATGTTTTGTATGTTATTTTAAAGTAATAAAATTACCTTTAAAAAAAAAAGTATTAAGACAACAACATTTACATGCAATACATTTTTTGTCCAGAGCTGCTGGCATTGCCTCAGCACTTGCATTGTCTTTGAAGTCTCTTACTTTTGAAATTATATTAACCACATGCTTACTGGGCACTTAAACCCCCTGCCTGCCCAGGCCAATTTTCAGCGCTGTCACACTTTGCATGACAATTGTGCCATTTAATGCAACACTGTACCCAAATGAATTTTTTTTCACACAAATAGAGCTTTCTTTTGGTGGTATTTAATCACTGATTGGTTTATTTTTGCTAAAAAAAAAGAAAAAGACGTTTCATAGTTTGTTATAAAGATTTGAAAACAAGTAATTTTCCTCCTTCATTGATGTGCGCTGATGAGGCAGGTCTGATATGCACCTGTAGGTGGCACTGGAGGGCACTACAGCAGTGCCTCTCCCTGTTCAGGACTGACACATCACGTGATCAGCTGTCATTGGCTGACAGCTGATCATGTAGTAAGGGGCCGGGATTTGTGTTCAACCGAGTCTCATTGACTCGGTGATCAGAGCGCACAGGCAGCTCATCCACAGGAAGATTCAGCTACAGCGTGGGCGGGAGGTGGTTAAAGTGATTCTGAACCCTGATACTGCTACAGCGTCACACCAGCAGCCATTCATTACATGTAAACTACATTATGAATAAAAGCAATAAATACCTTTTTTTTTTTTTTTTCTATCTTTTCAATCTAGGGTCACATGAGTTTTTTTTATTGCAGCACGGACCAGCTAGGGGTGGGGATAAGCCACAGCAGGTCACATGTCCTGTGTCATCACTGGGCCCTCCAAAACCAGAGTGGAGCTGTCAGTCAAGGATTCGATTCACCCATGAATGCCTTTGGACAGACCAAAGCCTTGACTGACCATTCCAATCAAGTTTGCACAGCCTGGGGGGGGGTGCTGTAGACATCACAGGGCATGTAACCTGCACCAACTTAGCCACACCCACAGCTCAGCAATAGTGTTTTGCAATATGTGGGCAGGAAGGGAACTGTCATCCATAAGTGTGTATACACCCACATGTGTAATTTTATAGTAATGTGGGTTACTGAGATGGCAACAAGGAGGAAATGACTGGCTTAGAAAGGCACTGAAAATGGAGCATGCTTACTAGCTGTGACAATGGCCGCTCTACACAATCTCAGACTGCAGCGGGGACACAAATAGGAGGGAGGGACAGCAAACAGCAGGATCAACCAGGTTTTTTTGCAGTATACAGAAAAATAATCCTCTAGTCAGTGGCTAAGTGAGTATGAATAAAAAGTAATACAGCATGTATTGACATTTAAATGATTTGGGTTTACTGACACTTTAACATGTTAAAGTGTACATTAGATATTAGTGATTGGGTTTAAATTTGCTTTTAAGAGGAAATGATCTCTTGAAGAGAGTAAAAGGCAGACGAAGAGCACATGACTTGTTACCAGTGGCTTTCCTGCAGCTGATAATTTCCCTATTACTGACTTATGCCATGCTCTGCTCTGTGTCTCTGTATGGAAGTGGCCACCTTGGCAGAGGAAGGACTTGGCTTCCTTATGGAAGAGCTTCACCAAGAACAACAGTAAGCAGTAGTGACATCACCAAATCTCACTCTAAATCTTCTGACACTAGCAGTCAGAGGCAGCAATGCCTTATTTTGCACACGTATAACTATGGCTCTTAAGGCACCCGAGTGCCTAAGTACACTTGCATACCTTGAAGTTAACTGCCATTTTTTAGGAGGAATTCAAGACAATATGTAACAGTGGAATTCCCTCTTGCATGTCGTGTGTTCCAGTGTCAGTCTGCGGCGACTGGAGGGGAGAAAAGAGAGCTTCCTCCTCTTCCCTGCAGCAGGCTGACACAGGGGAGATGGATCATGCGACCAGAGTGCACTGAAAATAGGTATATGCATCTTTTTTACACTGGTTAGTCAGCATAGGTGTTAAGAGGGGGAAAGGAACAATTTAAAAGCTAGTTAGGTGTAAGCTGGAATTCCACTTTACGCAGTAGCCACAGAAGTGTCAGTTGACCTAAAAATCTTGTTCTAGTGCATTTCAGGGTTGTTACTTTTTTTGGAGCAGTGAACCTAAAGTAAAATATTGACTTTAGCTCTGCTTAATCAGTTCAAGAGTGACGTACAACACGATTTAAATGCGCCTAAAATACTCATAGTTGAAGCAACAACAAAAAATCCTCACATTATGGTCTATTTAGCATAATAATTGTTTGTGTTTATTCACTACTGAACATGAATATTAGATTGCAGAAGGCTTGAAGTAGCCATATTCTTTGCCAAGAAAATGTTATAATATTATGGCTAGCAAGACTGAATACTGTATTGCCTAAAAGTAATGCATAGTGCATCTTGGTGTATATCTTCTGAAGTAGCTGCATTATCTTTGTTTTTCCCCTAAGACTTAAGGGGTGACCAGTCTTAATCAAGCAGATCAAGCTTCCACTGTGTGGTTTTACAAAGCTTGGGAGCTGTAGTCAGTTCAGAATCTGAAAGACAGAATGACAAACGTACAGATCAGGTAAAGAGAGAAAATTTTGTTTTACAGTCCAACACAGGTTGTTTTAAAAACAAAGGCAATCTATTGCCAAAGACAAAATTATCATTCAGAGCCCTTTCACACTGGCTTTCAGCCACGTTAGTGGTAAAGCGCCGCTAGTTTTAGCGACGCTTTTTGGCCGCTAGCGGGGCACTTTTATCCCCCGCTAGCGACCGAAGAAAGGGTTAATGGTGCCCGAAAAGCCCCACTGCTTTGGCAGCACTGCCCATTCATTTTAATGGGCAGGGGCGGTGGAGGAACAGTTGTATACAGAGCTCCCGCACCACCCCAAAGATGCTGCTTGCAGGACTTTTTCTAACGTCTTGCAAGCACACCGCCCCAGTGTGAAAGCACTCGGGCTCTCTCGCACTCTTGGGCCCAAAAGCGACTGAAAAAATGCCCCAGTGTGAAGGGGGTCTAAAAGATTGCCCATAAATGCATTCTCCTCTAAAACATATAAAAAAATGACTGCATTGACAACTTGAACTTCAGTATGTTACCTAATATTTAGGCAATAATCAATGTTAGAATAAGACCATAACAAATTCATTGAACATAAAGCGGTGTTCCAGCCGCGTTTTTTTTTTTTTTTAAGTCAGCAGCTACAAACACTGTAGCTGCTGACTTTTAATAAGGACACTTACCTGTCCGCAATGTCGGCCCCCCGAGGCCGATCCGTCCCTCGGATTGGGTGCTGGCACCGCCATCCTAACGAAGGGAAACAGGCAGTGGAGCCTTGCGGCTTCACTGCCCGTTTCCTGTCGCGCGGAGCTTTGTGAATGGCCCTGTTGTTTTTTGGGACACACACATGTCCCAGAAGACAATGGGGCAGCTCGCCGAAGAGGAGGAAGTGCCGCGGGATAAGAAGAGGCAGATTAGACTGCCTAGCAACAGGGGTTTCTGGTAAGTAAAAAAAATGTTTTTTCCAATTTTTTTAATATATTTTTTTAGAGAATGTTAATGTGATTTTTTTATTTTAGGGTGGACCTCCGCTTTAACCACTTAAGAATTAGTCTCGTTTTGGATTTTAGGTGTTTACATGTTTAAAACAGGTTTTTTTGCTAGAACCCTCAAACATTATATATTGTTTTTTTTTTCTAACACCCTAGAGAATAAAATGGCGGTCATTGCAATACAATTTTTCGCACCATATTTGCGCAGCGGTCTTCTAAGCGCACTTTTTTTTGGAAAAAATTCACTTTTTTGAATTAAAAAATAAAACAGTAAAGTTAGCCCAATTTTTTTTTATATTGTGAAATATAATGTTACGCTGAGTAAATTGATACCCAACATGTCATGCTTCAAAATTGCGCCCGTTTCTTGGAATGGCTTCAAACTTTTACCCCTAAAAATCTCTATAGGTGAAGTTTAAAAAATTCTGCAGGTTGCATGTTTTGCGTTACAGAGGAGGTCTAGGGCTAGAATTACTGCTCTCGCTCTACCGGTCGCGGCAATACCTCACATGTGTGAGGTGACCACCGTTTTCATATGCGGGCGCTACTCACGTATGGGCAGAGCTGACGTTATGACGTTGCTTCCGCCGTCCTATGGTATGGAGATGGGTGGGCGCCATCTTAGCCTCACTC